>CM054058.1:413376965-413976965 GCA_028641055.1 Alopecurus myosuroides
GAGTTGGATACACGAGTAGAGCTCATACTCGGTACATGTGGAGGCTAGCAAAAGACTGGGAGCGACAAATTAAGAGAGCATAATGGCCATAATCAAGCATAGCGACAAAAACATTATTAATCAAAGCATAAATGGTATTACAAGTCAAAAACTAAATGATCATAGAGTCTAGAGGTGACTGGTTCATAGTCATAACATGGTGTAAGCATCCGCCAAGTCAACCAAATAAAGCATTCGAAGGAGAATACCACAATAATATGCTTCGATGTGATAAAAAACAACTCATGATTCTTTTAGTGTCACATTAAGCACTCTCAGATGTTTGATACAAGTCATGCTACATAAATAACTACTAAGCATTAAAATAACATCTAGCATGACATGATAAAGTCTAAGCCACAGTCTAAACAAGCTTCTTTTTGCACCGTTATAAGCATGAAATATTTTACTCTTCTCCAACACCAATTAACTTGTTTGAAACAACTCTCATAGATAATATTCATCAAAGACCACAGAGCTAATCATATATAACTGAATCAAACCACACGGATCTAAACGAAATGCGAGTGGAAAACAAGGGCTAAACACAGTACTAGCAAAAAACGAGCACTCACAGAACAATAAGAGTGAAAACTAAAGTGTTCTAAGCTATAAAAACGGAGCGTGTCTCTCTACAAAAAAAATATGATAGAATCTAAAAATATACTACAACAAAGAAAACAACACAAACTTAAAGCAAAAATAATTTACTCTCCAAGAATAACACATAATATATGAAGCAATAAAATATAGTATACTTCTTGTTGATGAAGAAGGGGATGCCTTGGCCATCCCCAAGATTTGATGCTTGTACTTCTTGGATATTTATTGGGGTGACATTGGAATCCTCAAGCTTGAGCTTTTGTCCATCCTTCATCTCATCATATCATTCTTTTATCCCTACACTTGAAAACTTCCTCCATACAAAATTCACACAATCTTCATTGCCAACATTAGTGTAATCAAAATAATAAACCCACTTTGGTTCAGTTTAAACACAAGTATAACACCCATTAAAATTTTAGCTACTTTCACAACTTGTTTTAAAGCTCTTTCCCTCAAAAGAACACCAAAAGAAAAAGATTAAGAGGCAAATGCAAATAATGGCAGAAATCTGTCAAAATAGAACATCAGGTAAAGATTGATTTTTTAGAAAATCTTCTGTTGCTCAAATCAAGAAGTTCAAACCTGGGCCATGTGCACCATTTTTTCACATCCATTCGACGTTCCGGCTGAGAGATCTAATTTTTCCGGTGGCAGCACAAAATTTGTTTCAGGACAACAACTTCCCCAAATCTTACTTCCTCCCTATTAGAGACAACTCTTGGCACAAAAAAGAAATAAAAAGGATACACAGAGGTTGCTACAGAGGTAACAACTTCCAAGACTCGAAGAAAACAAAAGGAATTTGACAGCAAAAATATAATGGGTTGTCTCCCAAAATCACTTCTCTTTAAAGCCTTTTAACTAGGCATGATAATTTGAGAAAATGCTCACATAATAAGTATGAATTGATTTAAGAGAGAGAATCAAGAAGAATTTTTTTTTAATTCTAACCCACTTCCTATGAAAAAGAATATTGTAAAGGAACAAGTCATGAAAGCACAAAGAAACAAGCATAGAAAAGAAAAACAAGTGCAACTTCAAAATTTTCAACATAAAGAGGGGACATTTAATATTGTTCAGATGCATAAAACTATGTTCCCCTCTCTCAATATAACTTTCAGTAGCATCATGAATAAAATTAACAATATAAATATCACATAAAACATTCTTATCATGAGCCACATTCATAAAAGAATTAATACTTTCCACATAAGCATAGTCATTCTCATTAATAGTAGTGGGAGAAAATTCTACAAAATAGCTATCATTTATTATTCTCATGACCATAATCATCAAATACAGGAGTCATATTGGAATCATAATTAATTTTCTCCTCAATAGTAGGTGGATTGAAAATATCATATTCATCATTGTAATCATCATAAAGAACTCCATAACCATTGTAATCAAATACATGATAGACAAGTCGTATATTAGGGAGATGCCTTTGGGTAATACCTCCATAACCATGACAAGTTTCATGAGGATGATTGTAATTATAACCTATGTCATAGTATTCTTTATAATAATTATCAAAGACTGGGAGCATAGTATCAAAGACTGGGAGTGTTATAAGCAATGAAAACGGAGTGTGTATCTCTCCCACACAAGAATGCTAGGTTCCAACTAAGTTTATTGCAGCAAGGAAAATAAAAGAAAAAAATAAAAACAAATAGACGCTCCAAGTAAAGTGCATATGATGTGACTGAATAAAAATATAGTTTCACTAGAAGTGACCTGATAAGTTGCTAATGAAGAAGGGGATTCCTTGTGCATCCCCAAGCTTAGATGCTTGATTTTTTTTGGAATTTGTTGGGATGAACCACGGGGGAATCCCCAAGCTTAGGATTTTCACTCTTCTTGATCATATTATATCATCCTATTCTCTTGACCCTTGAAAAATTCCTTCACACCAAACTAGAAGTAGAGGGTTAGTGCACAATCAAAAACTCACATGTTCTGCATGGACACAAGCACTCTCAATACTTTCTAAACATTAGCTACAACCACTGATATTTCGTAGAGCAAAGAAATCCACTCAACATAGTAAAAGAGACAATGGAAAGTAAAAAAGGCAGAATCTGTCTAAACCAGAACAGTCTATATATACGAATTTTTTTGAGGCACTTACGTTGCTCAAATCGAAAAACTTAAAACTATAAAAAGTTTCGGAAATATGTTAGATTTAAGCATAATTTTTAGGTCATTTTGACCTTTCTGGAATTTTATACGAATTTAACTATGGGCAGCAAAAATTTGTTTCTGCGCAGAAACCCAAATCTAGCACCAAATTTTCACTAGAGACTTTATTTGGCACAACAAATACGAGAAAGTAAAGATACAAAAGAGTTGCTACAGAAGTAAACAACACCTTGACTCAAAGAACACAGAAGAAACATTGCAAAAGAAAATAAAAACATGGGTTATCTCCCAAGAAGTGTGTCGAGACATCGTAGTAGAATTCATAGACGGGGGTGCCATGAGACTACTGATAGAGACATGGGGGACATGGTAGTATGTCGAACAATGACACCAGGGTTTTACCAAGGTTCGATATGTCGCAACTAGGCGGCATTCCTACTCCTGCAATCTCACTAAATCAGGGTTGAAGCCTGAAGTATACAAAGTATAATGTGAGTTAAGTTTAGCTACTCGACAAGGATCAACCTCTCGGCGAGTTAGCCTCTAGCTTATTGTCTCTCTCTCTTACCTCCCGCCCGGCTTTATATAATAGCCGGGTTAGGGCTTACAGAATAGGAAACCTAGAAGACTACGGTATATTCTAACCTGGAAGGCAAGAATCCGCCTTTTACTCCAAGCCGTACCATGTGGGCCGTGGTCCGGGTTCTTCTAGAATTCGGCTTCCGTGCGTCAGCTTACTGGGACGCCTAATGGACAATAACCCATTACCATTCAGGCCACCCTGGTAATCCGGCACTTTGGACACCATCTGATATACCCCTAATTGGTATATATCCGACAGTAGTCCCCAAGAAGGATTAAGACTTCAATTCGCCGTCTTTCGTCAAATTTGCATTCTTTTCGAGAAATATTGGCTTTTCGTCTTGATTCTTATTTTCCTTCAAATCATGCTATAACGCGAAACTAGGATTCTAGAAAATCCGGCTTTTTCTTCCACGAACCTTCGTGGAGAAGGAACTTCCTACTTCAGCGATAAAATCATGCTGACGTCAGGGACGTTTGGATTTCGAGTGTGAAACCCTGAAACATATCTCTGACAGATTCTCACGGGAAACGGGGAGATAGCAATTATCACCTGTCGATTCATTTCCCAGATTTTCCGACGAGTGACACGCGTTGAACATCCAACGGTCAAAAGTGCCGTTAGCGCGCATCGTAAAGGATTTCCGGCTATAAATAGCCCACTTCATCCCCTCCGGCAATCCTTCCGCTCTCCTCTCACCTTCCAGCTCAAGCGCCATAGCCCCCGAGCCTCAGTCTAGTGAGAACAAAGCAGAGCCCGTGCTCGCACAAGTACCGTCCTCGGACTTCTCATCGGGAGCTCGACGTCCTCGTCGCGCCGCCAAAGAATGGACTCACCACGGGCTTCTCAGGAGCACTCCATCGCTGCGGGCATCGAGGACATCATCAATACGATGGATCCGCTGCTCGACTCACCGAGCCGTGAAACGTCGACGTGCCAGAGAAATCTTCCAGCCCCCAGGCCCGCGAGGATCTGCATCTCGCGGCCGATGACCTGGCCGGGTCTTCCTCTGCGACGCCTCCGCCTCTCGCTCCTGAAACGGCGGAGGAAAAGATCACTCTCGTCGGACAGGAGCTCGCCGCCGCGGCGGCCGCCGACGGAGCCGAGGACGAGGGCGAATCTTCCGGCAATTGGAGCTGGAGCAGCATTCTCTCCTCCCTTCTTCCGACAATGGAGAAGGAGGGGTTGATTGCAAAAGGAAAATGGCGGCATGAAGAAGAAGAGTCCGAGCCTTCACCCAGAGCCGGGGAATGAGTCTTTCTTACCTCACACATTGCTAGAGGTATGGGAATCCTGCGCCTTTTCCTCGAAATCTTTAGCCATTACAATATCCAGCATCACAACCTACCACCAAATTCTATTCTCTATCTAGCCGGCTTCCAGGCCCTTTTTGAAGGGTATTTAGGAATAGCGCCTAGATTAGATTTCTGGCAGTATTGCTTTGGAATTAAGCGAAACCCCTCAGAGGGTGCTCTTCCAATCTGTGGAACCATATCTTTCACCCTGCGTAGATTCAGGGAAGATTGGTTCCCGAAGATAAAAACGTCGGAATCCGTCAAATTCTTGACGGGTTCCTTTTTCTATCATCAAGACATCCCATTTCCTAGAAAGGAAACCGGGGTTCCACCATTTGTCAATGCTACCGCTATTCCCCAAGATAACTGGGCTGCAGAAGCAGTGCAGACTTTGCCGGACGATTTGATGAATATAAAACGGCGCATCGCCAAGCTCACTTCGTCAAAACCTCCTCTTACAGGAACCGACACAGTTTTGTGTTGGTTCGGACGTCGCATCCAACCTCTTGCACATCGAACTCGGCTTCTATGCGAATACAAAGGGCCGGAAGACAAGATGAGAGGATCTGATAAGGCTTTCTCGAAATGGGACTTCAAGAAGCGGGTCAATCAGCTGGTTGCTACCCGCGACCAATATGAAGAAAGCCGAGAAATGTATCACGAAGGGAATAAGATTCCAAAGGTATGTTCTTTTCTCTTTGGACAACCTTCTCGGATTTTTGTCTTTCTCTGTTTCCTTAACTTAGTCGGATATTTTTCCATAGTTCGATGACCTCTCGGAAAAAGACCTTGCAACTGACGTAGAACTTGACGAACTGCACGTCAAGTTTTACGGTGGTCGGAAGCGCAAGAGGCCAGCAACCACTGAAGAGGTGGTGGATCTTGACGGGGTTCCTGTTGCTACATCCAGGTAATTCTCTGGGTATTTTGTACCTTTTCCTGCTTTTTATTGCATAAGTTGGTTTGGTTTCTCGGAATATCGATTTCTCGGATTTTCTTCTTCTTCCTTTCCCTTTCATCCCTACTCCAACTTCTTTGAAGTCAAAGAAGCTGAAAAAGCATAAGGCCACTTGTCGTGGGATAATCACGGCAGATGTTACCTGGGGTAACTGATCTTGGGGCAAGGCGACACAGGTATTCGGGAGAGGGTTTAGCTCAAAGGAAGACATGGCGAAAGCGATCTAAGAACCGGAGAATAACTCGCCGGATCTCGATATCAATAATGCTGGATACTCGATAACAGGTATTACAACTATGGCTTGAACCTCTCTGAGGCTAAGCCTAGGGGTTGGTTTATATAGCACTCATACCCCCCTTGGCTTGCCTTTACAAAGCGCCTCCTGAGTCCTACTCGAACTCTATACACAAACCCTAACTTTCCTTATCGCAACCCACAATCCGGGTCACGAACGTTACATGCCCTGGGCCTTCCAGAAGTTTCTTTGTCTTTAGCCGGATTTGGTCCAGCCGCCGTTTGGGCCGGGTCACACCTGGGAGTTGGGATACCGGGTTACTATCCCCTCATCAGTAGTCCCCAGAATAGCTTGGGCTTCCAAGATTTACTCTTCGAAGCGTTGGCTATTCCCTACAGAAATATTAGATGCAAACACATGAGGATCAAGACGCAGCGCGTCGACGAATAGCCGTGACTGGTACCAAGGAAGCCAGGTAAAGACCCGGCTCTCCCTTCTTAGGTTCTCCCTTAATCTCCCAGACTTAAATCTTAATAGGAAACTCCCTGACCCCACATCCTTCTTGATAATTACCGCTGATACGAGGAAGGCAACCTCCCCTTCCTTTTTCCCTGGATCATATTGGTCTGCGCATAAAACGTGCCTTTCAAATTTCGAAATGGCCAATTACTCAAGTTAAAACTCTGAAGACTGTGCTCCGGACGTTTTTTGCCGGCACGAAACTTTTGCTGGATGCTATCAAGTGGCCTTCTGAGGTATACCCGGGCGAGGAGAACCTTATGCAGGCCTTTTCCACAGCGCCTGGATGGATTGAAATACTGAAGCGTTCGTCCTGCCGAATTGGGATGACCCGGGCTTTAACGCTGGCGAAGGCTTATTTTCCAAAGCTTGACCCGGCGAAGGTAGTATCCGGGTTCCCAGAGTTTAAAGCTGACGGATCCAAATTCAAGCCCCAGGATTTCAAAGCTATACAATCTGCGGTACGTCCTTCAGCCACAGCTTTAGCCGACAAGATGGATCTAAACACGATTATGAGCTCGTATGATTCTGAGGGCAAGGTTATCCTGGTGGAGGCACCCCCCCCTATTGATATGTTGGACAAATGGTCGACTGATCTGGCTAGGAGGAAGGAAGAGGCTGCAAAGAGGGAAGCAGAGCTGGGCGTAAAGCCGTCTACCTCTACCCCAGCCGTGCCTCCGCCTGTTCGTCCAGATGTGAAGAGCCCGGGTAAAACTGCTGGCAAGGCCAAGGAGCAAGTCCAAGACTTAGACCCGGAGGACCGCTCTCAGGATGCCGAGTAGGATGCTGCCTAGTGCTTTGCGTTTCTCGAGACTGATATGATTTTTTTTTTGCGGTGCGCCTGTGCACCATTGATGCTGACACTATGACTTTGCGTTTGTGAACTTATGATAACTCTTTGCCTTCCCTGGCTTTTGATAATATCCATCCTTGTGTTACTTATAAGCTTATTCTCGATACTTCGAACTCTTGTTTTCAATTTCCTTTTGAGACTCGGCTAACCGAGTATCGTAGGTTTTGATAGATGAACTTTTCTTTAAGTCCCCAATACTCGGAAATTAAGGTTTACAGGCTTTGGTAGTTAAACAGTTTGTTTCTGTTTCGAAGTCCCCAGTCCCCATGACCCAAAGTACGAGCTATGGGGGCGTGGCCTTTCTCAGATGACATACTGCTGTTTACCAAGCTGAATACCAATAGCTGTTCACATAAATACTGAAGTCATGCTTAATACTTGTTGAGTTTCCGGCTTTTTTAGCCTTATACTCTGCATGGACTTGTGGTTTAGATGACCCTTTTGATTATCTTGTACTGTAAGCCGGCTTTCGCGTGGATACCATGTCGTTGCATCTATACGAAAAACAAGATCAAGCAAGCCCCATTGGGCTGCATAGTTTGATTGTAATCGTACGTGAACAGATCATGCCACTTTAGCGCGAGTCACATCGAGCTTAAGTAAGAATAATCAAGAAATTTGGCTCCTTCGTCCAGTTATAGGATTGTAGCCGCACCCGTTTCTACGAGTAATCAGCCCCCATAACTCATAGGCATCATGGCCGGGTCTCCGGGTTTTGTGATTACTTATTGAAGCAGATCACCCCCCGGAGACCTATATTCACGCAATGTATTTCGATGATACTGATGTATTGATAATAACAAGCATTACTTACTTGTAACTGAAGCAAAGACCATGATACGATTCGAGACCATCTTCTTTTATTGATAAAAACTTCTTTTTTTTGTGAATCAGCAGGCCGCCTCATTAAAAACCTTCCAGTCCCCTTAGGTACCCTGGATAGGAAAAGAGTGCGTATGAAACCTGCCGCCCATTACACTGCTTTAGTTATTCTCGAGAGTCGGCCTCGCGTTGGTACGGCCGATGCACATTCTCCACTTGCTATGCCCTTTCGTAATGAGTACCGGATTTGCTAGCCAATCCGGGTATATCGCCCTTGAAACGTGATCAGCTGCGGATGGTGGTACGTCTTCTTCTTCCCTGCTGAGAGCTTTGAAAGTATCGCTCCTGATGAAGCCTACCATCTTAGGGTTTTGTTCTGCCCTAACTTTTGCTTTGTCCCCCTCAGGAGTTGGCTTTTTTGACGTTGTCCTCTCTTCTAGGTCTACCTGAGAACGGTAATGTTTGAGCTCTTCCTTCCTACAGGCTTGCTCGGCCATTGCCGCGTCTCCCTCATCACACTCAGCTGCTATATCTCGGTTTCCGTGTATTGTAATGGTCTTCTTGGGACCCGGGATTTTCAGTTGTAGGTACACATAACACGGTCTCGCCATGAACTTGGCATAAGCCGGCCTTCCAAACAATGCATGATAAGGGCTGCGCAACTTTACTACCTCGAAGGTAAGCCACTCTACTCGGTAGTTGTCCTTTGACTCTCCAAAAGCTACTTCCAGTGCCACCTTTCCTTCAGGGCATGCTGAGTGACCCGGCACTATCCCGTGAAAAACTGTTGTACTCTTTTGCAGCTGCGATTCCTTTAAGCCCATACGCAGAAAAGTTTCCCAGTACAGGATATTGATACTACTTCCTCCATCCATCAAGACTTTTTTCAGCTCGTAACCGTTGACCTGTGGTGCCACTACCAAAGCTAAGACTCCCGGGTGATCAACTCTGTCCGGGTGATCCTTCCTGCTCCATGTTACCTCTTGTTCTGACCACCTCAAATACCTTGGAACAGCGGAAGAGACCGAATTAACTGCTTGTTTCAGTATCTTCTTATCCTTGTTAGAGCCTCCAGTAGTGTGCACATGATATTGACCCAGCTGTTTGGGGTTAGCTTGAAAACCTCCTGCTCCACCTTGATTGTTACCTTGACTTCCAGCTGGCGGATTGCCGGCTGGGGGCGGTCCGTTACCCAAGTTTCCACCTAGACCCGGACCTCCTCCTCGGCCCGCACCTCGCATAGCTCTGTTCACTTCCTCGTTCTTCCACCTTTGTAAGTCGGCACATTGCTCCAATGAATGATTGGCCGGCTTGCCATTCCTGCTATGCTTCGGGCACGCCATCCTAAATATGTCCCAACTGTTGCTTGGTCTTGGAGGTCCTTGGTAGTGTCCCCCATTGTGATTTCCAGTATTAAAATTCCCTTCGGATCTAGGTCTTGAAGACCCGGCCTCCGTATTGGCTACAAACTCGGAATTCCCCTCAAACGGGCGCTTGTTCTGGTTACTTCCATTATTGTTTGGCGCCGATCCATTGCCGGTTTTCCCACTGTAACTTGTGTTTGCTTTTGCCTTCTTGTCATCAACTTCCTCCTCTGTAGTATCCGTTGCAGCGTGCTTGTTGCATGCATCCATTAACTCTCCCATCGTAACCTCCGCTGCATTTCTACTGGATTTCATGCGGGTTAGCTTTTGCACTAAGGGAACATACTTACATGTTTTCGCCATGGCTTGTAGCGCGTCCTTTGGTTGGATATCTGTAGACGAGTGGAGTATCTCCATAACCCGGCGTACCCAGCTGCGTGCTGACTCTCCTTTCTTCTGAACGCATCTTTCTAAATCATCAATAGTAAATAACTTCTTACATGTCCCATGGAAGTGTTTGATAAATGCGGTTTTTAGCTCCTCCCACGATTTGATCGACTTCTCCGGTAAATTGGTAAACCACAACTTTGCTGCTCCCTCTGACATCATCAAGTACATGAACTTGGCTTGGAGATTCTCGGATGCATTGCGAATTGACATTGCCATCTCGTAGCTGCTCAACCACGTTTCCGGATCCATTGTTGGCTCATAATTCACTACTTTCCCTGGTTCTTTGAATTTCTCCGGGTAAGGTTCTGCCCTGATATCGTCCAAGAGGCACTTTGGTCCCGCAAGGGTGGTTGGGGCTGGTCTTGCCCGGGAAACGCGTGACCCGGCTGGGGGTACCGCGGGGTGCGGCACCGCCGGTAACTCGTGTGCTGCAGACCCGGCCCCGGCTCTTCTGGCTCTGGAACTGTCCACCACCGCCTGCGCTGCTGATACTACTGGTACTGTCTGGATACGCGGTGGAGGCGGCATTTGCTGCTGCTCTTCCCTTCGTTGTGCCGCACTTGTTTGGACATTGCCCTGTTGCTGACTGGCGTACGGCGTCCCATGCATCCCGCTTCTATGATCCGGATAATTGGCTTGCTGTGCTACCGCGGTGTGTAGCAGATCGATTGCTCGTCGGGTTCCTTCCGCATGAGGCGAGTCTCCCACAGGAATCTGGTTTAATGCGAGCGTTGCTGCGCACACGTTGTCCATGGGATTGTTGTAATGACCTGCTGGTGTGCGGAATCGTGATGGTGGTGGCGGCATGGTATTGCCGGCTGTCGCCCCCGTCTGTGGCAAGGGTAACCCGGCTGGCGCGTTTACCGGATGTGCTCCCGTTGAAGGTCGCGGTATGGTCCCTTGGTTCGTCGGTGGAATCGGCTGATCTTGAGGCGTGAACACCAGGGCAGTCGGGTTAATAACCCCTCCTGTTGCCGGCAGCATAGTTCGGTGCCTTTGGTGCATCCTTGTCGTTTCCTCCCGGAGCCGGGTCTCTCGGTCATCCAATTCGCGCTGCCGCGCGACCATCCCCTGCCTTTCCGCTTCCACTTGCCTTCTTTGCTGCTCCAATGCACGACGAGCCACGTCCAGGTCTCTTACACGCTCTGCCGCGTTTTCTGGGGTAATAACTGTGGCCAAGACTGTGGGGTCCAAAATCAAATTATTATCAAACAGAGCCGGGTGACGCGGGTTTGAGGGGCCCGCCCCCGGTGTCCGGTTTGCTTGGAACCCGAACATATTTGCGTGTCGCTCCTCGTCTGCTGGGCGACTGGTGACAGACGCCGACTCTCCATCGACCTGGACCAAGACCGGGTCAACTGCTCCTTGCTGCTGGGCCGCTGCCTGAACCGCCCCGGCTGACGCCGCGGCCGCGTTTTCTTGATTGAGATTGGTCGCGGGAGCCGCATAGACTGCAACCCGGCGCATGATGCCCGGTGTAGATTCGTACTGTTCTTCCTCGCTGTTTTCCCTTTCATATCGATCCTCCGACAAATCCCGTATAGACTCGGTATCATCCTCCCTCTCTGTCTGATCCGTTGTTCCGATCGATTCTTCTTTTTCCGATTGAACATGCTCATCTTCCCCTGACACGGAATCAGATCCAAGATTATCACGATTCGAATTGGAAGTACATACCATACCGATGAAGACGTTGATGCGGCCGATTGTCACGACGGATCCGGTTTCGAGGTGGTCCGACTCTGGCCCCCAGCCAGAATCGTCTACCATCTTCTTTCCTTGGCTGTTGACGTAGACTTCTCCGACGATGAGGTTCTTCATGTTCTTCCGAGCTTCTCCCGTGATGTAAACACCTTTGGACGCAGGCCCCACGGTGGGCGCCAACTGTCGTGGGATAATCACGGCAGATGTTACCTGGGGTAACTGATCTTGGGGCAAGGCGACACAGGTATTCGGGAGAGGGTTTAGCTCAAAGGAAGACATGGCGAAAGCGATCTAAGAACCGGAGAATAACTCGCCGGATCTCGATATCAATAATGCTGGATACTCGATAACAGGTATTACAACTATGGCTTGAACCTCTCTGAGGCTAAGCCTAGGGGTTGGTTTATATAGCACTCATACCCCCCTTGGCTTGCCTTTACAAAGCGCCTCCTGAGTCCTACTCGAACTCTATACACAAACCCTAACTTTCCTTATCGCAACCCACAATCCGGGTCACGAACGTTACATGCCCTGGGCCTTCCAGAAGTTTCTTTGTCTTTAGCCGGATTTGGTCCAGCCGCCGTTTGGGCCGGGTCACACCTGGGAGTTGGGATACCGGGTTACTATCCCCTCATCACCACTGTCAGCAAGGGAGCGCCATCTCCTGCTGCAGCTCCCCCTACCCCAGTTACTCTTGGGGGAGAAGATCAGTCTGCAAAGCCAGAAGAGTACCCACTGCCGACCAGCTAGCCCATTGCATCTGAGACGGATGCGAGGGAAAGGGGCGGAGCCGGGTATGGGTGGTCCTTCTCGTATACCTGAGGAGGAGCCCATTCCCACTGTTAATAGAGAATTCAAGGTAAAGGAGGAACCCTTCGACGAACTCAGATATATTCGTCCAGGGGCTAAGAAGTTCTTCACTCCTACTCCTCTGATCCGTCCTTGGCCGCAAGGCGGACTAATTGTAACGAATAACTTCGTATTTTCACCTCGGCAGGTCATCCAGGACGGTATGCAAAATAATTCAATAAAAACTTGTCAGAGTTGCAATGAATGAGCCAGGTAATACCTCTAGCCCCCAATCAATAAGTCAAATGCATGCTTTTGCCTTAATGCTTTTTTCGCTTTTATGCTTTTTTTTAACTTAAGCATTTTTTGTCTCTTTTCGGTGTTTCAGAAAACTACTGAAAACATAAACCTGGAAGTTTTCAACAAGCTTACCATCAAGAACAAGGAGGTGAAATCCCTTCTACCGATTCTTGAGGGTAAGGAAGCAGAACTGGTATCCACTCAGCAGCAGCTGAAGCAAACAGCAGGTAAGATATTTCTTTGCTTCCAGTTGTATAATTTTTTCTAAGTGTTTTTCCGATTTTTCTAACTCGTCTTTTTTACTTGCTTCTCAGCTTCTTTGGTGAAAGACAAACAAATTGCTGAAGATGCCGGCAATGCCGAGAACCTGCGCTGGGAAAAACTAGATCTTCATAAGCTCAATATGAAGTTACAGCAGGACCTGGAGGCTAGCCAATTGGCCGTTGGCATTGCCGAGTCCAATGCCTCCAGCCAAGCAGCCAAGGACAAGGACACCATCCGAGATTTGGAGAATGCGTTGAACCATCATTTGGAGGAGGGCGCCGAGATGGATGAAATTCTCGGTAAGTACTTTACCTTTTACCGGATTTCCCATGTTTACGTCTTTCTCTGTTTTGCTAACACTTTTTGTGTTTTATTGAAACAGGAGATAGCCCCCAGCTTACTTGGACTGAGAAAATCCAAGCTTTTGGGAAGGTATTCACCGCAATCAAGGCTACGGGGATGTTGCTGGTCAACAAATGCCTTCCTTCCAGGTCTGGGGAGTTCTCGGAAGTTGCAAAACTTTCGGAAGCTATCGTGGAGGTGGCAGAGTCCAGGGAGTCCATCCTACGTTCTGCGGCGCGTGGTGGTGCGCGCATGGCTCTAGGGCTCATGCACATGCACTACCCAGACGCCAAATCTTGGCGCGTGGCATCCGGCATTCCGCAAGGATACACAGAGGCGCAGTGGGCCAGCATCTTTGAAGACATCAAAGGTCACTCTACCAAGATCGCTACTATGGTTAACATCTCCACCTTCTACCCGGAAGAAACTATTCCGGAAACTCCCGAGGAATCCAGCAGTGAAGACGACTCGGATGCCTGAAGGGAGATGCCGTGTCCTGGGTAGAAGATAGGAAATAGAAGCATTACTGATCTTACAATGTAAACTTATTGTAATGCTTTCTATTATTTTGTATAAACAAGTACTCCGCTTTTGCAGCAATATTTATTAAGTCTTTTGCAAGTTTTCTGGGTTTTTATTCCTTTATCTTATAAGCTTTCTGGTTTGTATGCTTTAACTGTCCTTAGTGTTTGAAATGGCTCGATAGTAGTTTAATCTTCATGCCAAGTGTCTGGGTGTAACCAATCAGTCGAAACTCGAAAACATGGATCATACTAAAGGCATTTTACTTACTAGCTCCAGTGACCCAACATAAAAACAATCAGATAATACTCAGAGAACAGTAAGGAATTTTTTTGAATGAAACTCAGGCACGCAGGCACAATCTGGGTTTCCTTAAGCCATTTTAGGCTGAAAATCATTCAGTTTTTTAACACCGAGCACGCAGGCACAATTCGGGTTAACATTGAGTATTTTGAAAGATCATTGGGAAATAGATAATACGGAATATGCTTTATACTATAATAAACATGTAAAAACATGGATGTATGAATTCCGACAACTTTATTTCATGATCTCAAAGATGTTTAAATAGAAGTTCAACTAAGTATAGAAGGGACGTAACTGCTGGATGCTCCAGGTTCTTTTGGTCTCCCCTAGTTCGTCATCTATCTTTCTCTTTCTTTTGCGATTCGGCTTTTCGGGATCATCTTCCGTGTCTCGAATATCTACAAGATAGTATGATCCATTTTTCATAGCTTTTCTCATGACGAATGGTCCTTCCCAAACTGGGGCCAAATTGTGCTTTCTTTGTTGTACCAATCTTAGCACTAGGTTACCTTCTTTAAAAGAACGATGCCTGATTTTCCGACTATGGTAACGTCGTAAACCTTGCTGATAAATGGCATATCTTTGAAGCACAAGTTCTCGTTCTTCCTCTAGGAGATCGACGGCATCCTGTCGTGCGCTTTCGGCATCCGAGTCATCGAAAGCCTGCACTCTTGGGCTATCATGGATCATGTCCGTTGGAAGGACTGCTTCCACGCCGTAAACTAGGAAAAACGGGGTTTGCCCTGTTGACCTGTTTGGTGTCGTTCGAATACTCCAAAGCACAGAGGGTAACTCTTCCACCCATGCTCCAGCTGCTCTATGAAGAGGAGATTCGAGTCTTGGGCGTATTCCTTGCAGGCTTGAACTGTTCATTCTTTGAACTTGTCCATTGGATTGTGGGTGTGCCACAGATGCAAGATCTAGGCGTATTCCAGTTTGTCGGCAATATTTTGCCAACTCTCCAATAGAGAAATTTGTCCTGTTGTCGGTTATTATGCTATGTGGAACGCCGTATCTCATGACTACATCAATGATGAAATATCTGGCTGTTACACCATATAGCTTTTTTATGGGTTTTGCCACCACCCACTTGGTATACTTATCCACTTCAACCAGTAGATGTGTAAGTCCGCCTCTTGCAGTTTTGAATGGTCCCATCATATCTAGCCCCCGGACCGCAAATAGCCATGTAATAGGGATAGTTTTGAGTGCTTGGGCTGGCATATTCGTCTGCTTGGCGTAATACTAACATCCGGCACATGTATTGACTATGTCTTTGGCGTCTCTCTTGGCTGTTAGCCAGAAAAACCCTGCACCGAATGCTTTCTTAACTATGATTTTTGATTGAGCATGATGTCCGCAATCTCCAGCATGGATTTCTTGCAGAATTTCTCGGCCTTCTTCCGGCGAAATACATCGCAGAAAAATTCCGGTAGTGCTGCGTTTATAAAGGCAACCATTGATTACCGTGTATCCTTTGCATCGACGTTTTATTTGTCTTTGCAAGACCTCGTCTGCTCCATCCGGGTACTTCTGATCTACTAAGAAGTTTGGATATGGAATTTTCCAATCCAAGTTAACGAGCAAAACTTCGATTGACTTGGAAACTAGAGGATAGTCGACATCTCCACCTTTTATGGATGGTTCGTGCAAATGCTGGACAAACACACCTGGTGGCAGGGTTTTCACTCTTCCCGAGTCCATGCGGGCTAATGCGTCCGCGTTCCAATTTTCTGCCCTTTTTACATGAAGTACTTCAAATCCCAAGATGCAAATTGCAAACTCGTCCACCGTTCTCCGATATTCGGCCATGATCGGGCTTTTGGCGTCCCATGTTTGGTTGAGCTGATGTTGTACCAAATCTGAGTCACCATAGCATAAGATGCGTTTGACACCTATTGCTTTTGCAATGTGCAAGCCATGAAGCAAAGCCTTGTATTCTACCACATTATTGCTGGCGTTGAAGTGTATTTGTAATACATACTCCATTGTATCTCCCTTGGGGGATTTTACGACTACACCAGCTCCAGCGCCTTCCTTCATCTTGGATCCATCAAAGTGCATAACCCAGTATTCCGACTCCAGCATTGGTTTGTTTTCTATTGCTTCTGTCCAGTCAGCGATGAAATCTGCCAACACCTGGGATTTTATTGCCGTCCGGGGTTGGTACTTAATGTCGAACGCAGCCAACTCGATGCCCCATTTGGCCACTCGGCCCGTTGCGTCCGCATTGTTGATTATATCCCCTAGTGGTGCTTTGCATACCACTGTTATGGAATGTCCTTGGAAGTAATGACGGTGTTTTCGAGATGCAAAAAATATGTCATATGCCAGTTTTTGATAGTGCGGGTATCTTTGCTTGGACTTGGAAAAAACTTCACTTACATAATACACCGGATGTTGATCTGGTATGGTTTGCTCGTCTTTCCACAACTATCACCGCGCTGATAACCCTGTTTGTTGTTGTGAGGTACAGTAACATGGGTTCTTCGTCTTTTGGCGATGCCAAAATCGAAACTTTCATCAAGGTTTCTTTTAACTGGGTTAATGCTTTGTCCGCTTCTTCTGTCCATTCAGATTTGTCGGATTTCTTCAAGAACTTGTATAATGGCAGAGCTTTGTCTCCTAGCCGGCTTATAAACCTGCTGACGGCAGCTGCAGAACCCGTTAATATTTGTACATCTTTTAAGCACGTAGGCCTTCAGATGTTTAGGATTGCCTTGATATTTTCCGGGTTTACTTCTATTCCTCTGTGAGAAACGATGAAACCCAGAAGTTTTCCTGAGGGAACCCCGAATACACACTTCAATGGATTCAACTTCATTTTATAAGTGTGCAAATTTCAAAGGTTTCTCGCAAATCTTCATGGAGTGCATGCTTTTCCTTGGAAACAACGGCAATGTCGTCCACGTAAACGTGAACATTTTTGCCAATCTGACTATGCAAACATTGTTGCATGCAACACTGGTAAGTTGCACCCGCGTTCTTCAGGCCAAAAGGCATGGTTATGTAGTAGTATGTTCCATATGGGGTTATGAAGGAGGTTTTGATTTGATCTTCTTCCTTCATACGTATTTGATGGTACCCGGAATAAGCGTCCAAAAGGCATAAAAGCTCAGAGCCAGCAGTGGCATCTATTATTTGATCGATTCGCGGAAACGCAAATCTATCTTTTGGACACAATTTGTTCAGGCCGGTGTAATCTATACACATCCTAAGAACAGTACTATCTTTCTTCGAGACTAATACTGGGTTTGCAGACCATTCAGTATGTCTAAATTCCCCGATAAAGTCAGCTGCTAATAGCCGGATAATTTCCTTGCCACTTGCCTTCCATTTTCTTCTGGCGAATCGACAAAGACCTTGTTTGACGGGTTTAGATCCTGGAATTACCTTGAGTTGGTGCTCAGCAAGTTCCCTGGGTACGCCTGGCATGTCCGCTGGACACCATGCAAAATATCCCAGTTCTCATGGAGGAACTTGATGAGCTCGCTTTCCTATTTGTCGGTCATGCTGGTTCCTACTACGAGAAACTCTGTCAGATATTTGGGATCTAGGATAACCTGTCTTGTATTCTCGGAAGATTTGAAGCTGTCTGCCCACTTCCGGCTTTCTTTTCTTGCCGGAATTTCTGTCGGCGATACTTCTTTTGCTAGCTCCTTCAGTTCTTCCTTTGCTATCACCTTTTCTGCGCAAAGGGCGTTTTCTTTTTCCAGCTCGTTTTCCAATTTGAAGTCTCCATTTATGGTGATTACTCCTCCTTTTGGCCCTGGCATCTTCAGCTTGTTATAGATATAACATGATCTTGCCATGAACTTGGCGAAAGCTGGACGCCCGAGTATTGCGTGATACACGCTTTCGAACGGCACAACCTCGAAGGATACTTTTTCCTGCCGGAAATGTTCTTTCTCTCCGAAGGTTACATCTAGGGAAATTTCTCCTAGGGATCGTGCTTGCCTGCGAGGGACAATGTCGGGAAAACGTATGTTGCTATGATTGAGCTGGGTCTCGGAGATTCGCAAATGCTTCAATGCATCCAGGTACATTATGTTAATGCTGGATCCTCCATCCATCAACACTCTTTTTAGCCTAGTGTTTTGAACAATAAGACTTACAACTAGAGCTTGTGTGCCGGGTTCTGGGATATTTCCGGGATGATCAGACTGATCCCAAATAATTGGTGTATTTGAGTACTTCAAGAATTTAGGGGTTGGTGGGACAGCCGCGTTTATTTCTCAAAGTGTTCTCTTTTCCACCTTTGTTGATGGAGTTGCCCGGAAAGTTAAGTTGCATTCTCCGTCAACTCTCGGAAACTTAGGCTCGCCTTTTCGCTGTTGTTCTTGGATTTTTTTTCATCAGTGTCCGATTCACTGTCTTCTTTTTCAGCTTCTGGCTTTTGCCTGGAGAACTTCCTTTTGGAATTTTTTCCTTTGCTTCCGGATCCAGCACTGCCTTTCATATGTTTGTTGAGCCGACATTGTACGTTCGTATGGGTGGGTTTCCCGAATTGCGAATGGTGGACACAGTTTTCCGACTTAATCCTTTCCCACTCTTCTTTTGTGTAGGCGATCGGTTCTGTGCTTCGTCCTTTCCATTTGCTCCCATTTTCTCTTCCAAAGGCTATATTAACTTCTTTGGGCTTTTGCTGTGCTTCTGGAGTTGCTTTTTTCTCAGGACGAGGGGTCTTTTTGGCTTGAATCAAAGTGTCGATATTTCCACCTCTCGCTCTGATGTCATCTTCAACCGTTGCGTGCTCATTTGCGGTTGTAAGCATAGATCCGAGATCTTTGCGCTTTTTGGAACCGATCATGAACGGTACGAGTCCGGGTTCTAAGCCATTGATGTCAGTTACTCCAGAGCAGCTGTTTTTCATTGAAGTCCACCTTGAGATAAAGTCCATGTAGTGCTCATCTTCAAACTGGGTGCAGCGGTTTAACTGGTTGATGTTGTTGGGGCGTTTGTACGCTCCCCGAAAATGCTGAGTAAAAACTCTAGCCATATCACCCCAGCTATCGACAGTTCTTGACGGAAGCCCGTTGATCCAATCTCTGGCTCCATCCAGTAAAATAATGGGGAGGAATTTTACTGCCTCTAGGTCTGTCCCATTGTTAATCGGGACGGCTGTGTAATAGTCTGAGAGCCAGGTATTCGGGTTTGTACTGCCGGTATATTTTTGATATGTTGGACCAACTTTGGCGAAACCAGAATGTAGAGTTATTCTTTGGATCATGTCAGTGAAACACTTAGGTCTGAAGTATAGGTCATCTCTTTCCGCTCTATCAATGTATGCAGAGTATCTACCGGCTGAATGGATAGAAGGGGATCTGCTCCTTTCTTTTCCATTGTTGCGCGAACGCGCTTTTCCGGGATTGTCTCTATTTCCTCCATTATCATGCCCTTTGGGATAAGGTGGAGTTCTACTCATGTGTCTTTCCTTATTCCTAGGGGGTGTACGGGATCTCTCACGCCTGTGAGGAATTTCATGTCTTCCGGCTTTCTCAGCAGGGCGTCTCGGAGGCGCAATTGCTTTTCTGTCCTTCCGATTTTGTTCTTCCCGATCTCAGGGATTAATTCCATCTTTCGGCAGATGGAATCCGGTTCTGGACATTGCATCCTTGTTATCAGGCTTTTTCTTGTCTTTTCTCGGATCTTCTTTCTTCTATTTTGAATTGTTTGAATCTCTAGGTTCTTCAGGTCCAGGTGCTCCAGCGGCGCATGTAGTTGTTTTTCATAGGGCTGAGTCGTCATGCAACTTCCCTAATCTTGCTTGTACTCGCTGTTGCTATTGCAATGCCTTTCCTAAGAAAGCATACACCCCTTTAAGTTTTTCGCCATTGGAGTACATGTCATTGTTGAGGATGGCGCATGCGGCTTCCGCGTTTTCTGCTGCGGTTTTGTATATAGGTTCGCCCCTGGCATCTGTGCCGTTTACTTGCTTTTGCCAGGCCGGGTTTTGAAACTGTTCCTTTAGCGGTAGTACTTCCGGTCTTGCGATTCTGGGTAACCGTGTAGGTTTAATGCCAGATCTATTCCTTCTCTCGTACTCCTCGATTTCTTCCTGGTTTAACTTAATGTCAGCTTGGGTTTTCTGGAGGTGTTCTCGAGTTCTGAATAGATGTTGTTGTTGCCGTTGGAGAGCCTGTCTCCTAGCTTCCAGCACTTCAGGGGTTCGTGAGATCCCACTGTTGTTTGAAGTAAATCATGTTCGTCCTGTTCAGACATTGGCGGAACAGAGATTTCCTTCGCTTTCTTCTTCGCAGGCTTAACTCCACTTCCCCCTCCTGCTTCCAGGCTTTTGTTGGCTGGATCAGCCAATTTTTTCTTCCAGAGCTTGTACTGGAGTTTCTTGGAAGCTTTGTGCTTTTTCTTGGAAGAGGGAGGTTTTTTACCAGGTTCGTCCTCTGTTAATTCCTTGACATCCGGGTATGTTGGAGTGGTTTCCCCCTCTTCTCTCTCTTCCTCTGGCGGAGGTGTTCTAGGGCTTTCCTGACTTTCGATATCCGTGTTTTCAGCCGGTTTTTCGATCAGTACTTCGTGGAATCCCTCTTGAAAGGATTTGACCTTTCTTTCAAAAGCGTCTACATCTTCGTCTTTGGAATCGAACTGGTCCGATCCGGGTTCCGACTCTAATCTTGCCTCAATGGCGGCTAACACAGAATCAACTTCCGAGTTCATCGTCAGATTGACGGATGTCGGATCTTCCACCTGTATTGTGGGATTGTTGTCTTCTGCCTTTTCCACGGGATTGCTTTCGTCCGTGTTTTTGGCGGTCTCGGATTGCACCATACCGATAAAGTGCGATTCAGCAGAGTATCGGCGATCTGAGCAAAATCCGGCGTCGTAGTCTTCTTCGACTTGGTATAGGGCGGGTGGGATGAATTTTCTTCCACCACAGAATCCCATTGCCTCTGCAGTTAATCCAATAAAGATGTTTGCATATCTAATCGGTAAAATGCAGGCACTTATCAGATGATTCCGTGCTGGCATGTACGTCCGTTGTCGAGGAAGCGCCCAACGTCATTGTCGAATTCCAAACTTTCGACAGTTATGGTACTGCCAATTCCGCCGAGTATCCCCGATCGAAACATAACGCCTGACGTCGTTGGTCCCGCGGTGGGCGCCAACTGTCGAGACATCGTAGTAGAATTCATAGACAGGGGTGCCATGAGACTACTGATAGAGACGTGGGGGGGATGTGGTAGTATGTCGAACAATGACACCAGGGTTTTACCCAGGTTCGGTACGTCGCAACTAGACGGCGTTCCTACTCCTGCAATCTCACTAAATCAGGGCTGAAGCCTGAAGTATACAAAGTACAATGTGAGTTAGGTTTAGCTACTCGACAAGGATCAACCTCTCGGCGAGTTAGCCTCTAGCTTATTGTCTCTCTCTCTTACCTCCCGCCCGGCTTTATATAATAGCCGGGTTAGGGCTTACATAATAGGAAACCTAGAAGACCACGATATGTTCTAACTTGGAAGGCAAGAATCCGCCTTATACTCCAAGCCGTACCACGTAAGCCGTGGTCCGGGTTCTTCTAGAATCCGACTTCCGCGCGTTAGCTTATCGGGCCTTCTAATGGACCGTAACCCATTACCATTCAGGCCACCCTGGTAATCCGGCACTTTGGACACCATCTGATATACCCCTAATTGGTATACATCCGACAAAGTGCTTTTATTTAAATCCTTTTAGCTAGGCGTGATAATTTTGATGATGCTCACATAAGGAAAAGAGTTGAAAAATAAAAGAGAGCATCAAGAAGCATATGAAAAACATGTCTATACCTAACACTCTTCCTATGCATAGGATCATTGTAATAAAACAAATCAATGAAGCATAAAGCTAGCATAGGAAGGCAAAACAAGTGCAACTTCAAAACTTTTAATATAAAGACAGGAAACTTAATGTTATTGAGATATATGAAACCGTGTCTTCCTCTTTCAAAATGACCAGTGGGTCTTAAAGAAACCATCATATAGAAGTAACACAAGAGAAAGCTCAAAATTTTTGTCATAAAGAGAGGAAATTTAATAGCATGAAGATTTCCATAACCATATTTTCCTCTCTCTAAATAATTCCGACTAGCATCATGAATAGACTCAACAATATAGCTATCACATAAAGCATTTTTATCATGATGAAGCATAAAATTATTATCATTACTCTCCACACAAGTAAAATACTTCTCATTAATAGTAGCGGGAGCAAATTCAACAAAGTAGCTATCATTATTATTCTCATCGCCATAATCATCAAATATAGGAGGCATATTGTAATCATAATTTATTTTCTCCTCAATAGTAGGTGGACTGAAAATAGAATGTTCATCATTGTAAACATCATATGTAGAAGGTATATCATAATCAAAATACAATTTATCCTCAATAGTAGGTGCAACTAGAATACCACAATCCTTATAATCATTATATGTTGGAGGCAAAGTATAATCAAAGAAAATTTCCTCCTTAGTGCTTGGGGGACTAAAGAATCATATTCATAAAAACTAGCTTCCCCAAGCATAGGCTTTTACATAGCATTAGCAATAATAGCGTTCAAAGAATTCATATTAATAACATTGCTACTAGCATGCAAATAAACCTCCATAGGTTTTTTAACTTTCTCTTCAAACACTTCATGTCCTAACTCGAGAGAAATATTATAAAGCTCTCTCATATTTTTTTCTTTTTCCTTTAAGCCTAACTAGTAAAATAAAAACAAGGAACAAGTAAAAATAAGCCTAACTAGTGAAAATAAATACAAGAACCAAAAAGATATAATTGCGGAATCTAAAGGAAATAACTTCGAGCGCTCACACCCGAGGATGTGAGTACCTTTCACCTTACTTTCCCGGCAACAATGCTAGAAAAGAGCTTGATGTCTACACACGCTTCTATTCTTGTAGACAGTGTTGGGCCTCCAACTGCAGACGTTTGTAGAACAGCAGTAAGTTTCCCTGAAGTGGATCACCCAAGGTTTATCGAACTCAGGGAGGAAGAGGTCAAAGATATCCTTCTCAAGCAACCCTGCAATTACGATACACGAAGTCTGTTATGTCCCCAACACACCTAATACAATTGTCAGTTGTATAGTTGCACTAGTTTGGAAAAGAGAGAGTGAAATACAAGTAATATGAATGACTATAAGTGATAATAGCAATCTGAAATAAAAAAATGCCAGCAAGCAAACATGTAGAAAAACTGGTTGTAAACGGTGTTTCAATGCTTAAAAACAAGTCCTAGGGATCATACTTTCACTAGTGGACACCCTCAACAATAATAACATAATTGAATGCATAAATATCATCTCTTCATTATACTACTCTGAACCACTCTCTGGTTGGATAATGATCACCAATCAACCGCGTAGGGATATAAAAGCACACCGTAACGTCGCATTCCCACTAGGTACCCATCACTGTCACCTTGGGTGCCCTAGTTTGTTCCAGACAAACACCACAATTTTCATAGGGTTATCCAACACGAAATATATAAATCATGATAAGCCACACACGGTGCATACACTATCACGTTTACACCGTGGGAGGTGTCTCCAGATATCTCATTAACAAAACCACTTGAGTAGCACAATATATGAAGAGTAACATCTACTTATTCAACTAGATTACAAAGCTCATGATCACATAAACATCACACCATGGGAGAGAGAGATGAAACACATAGCTACCGGTAGAGCCCTCAGCCTCGGGGGAGAACTACCCCCTCCTCGCCATGGGAGTCAGCAACATCGATGGAGATGGCAGTGGAGTCGATGGAGATGGCTCCGGGGGCACTTCCGCGTCCCGGCAGGGTGCCGGATTAGAGATTTCTGTCCCCCGATACTTGTTGTTAGCGGCGGCGGAGCTACGAAACTTTTCGTGGATGGAGGCTTGATGTTTTAGGGGTTCTGCATCGGGGGGATAAATAGGCGAAAGGGAGATGTCCGTGGGCGCCCGAGGGGCCCACACCATGTGGTGGCGCGCCAGTTGGTGTGGCTGCCTTGGAGCCCCCTCCGGGTCTCCTTTGGACTCCATTGACGTGTCGAGAAAATAGGAACTTTGGCCTTCGTTTCGACCAATTCCGAGAATATTTCCAAAACAACTTTTCTGAAAACAACACATCAGAAAACGGGAACTGGCGCTGTGGCATCTTGTCAATAAGTTAGTCCATAAAAACGTCCGGAAAATGAAGGAAAACATGTGAAAACATAAAGGTATTGGATAGAAAACAAGAATGGAGCATCGAAAAATTATAGATACGTTTGAGAAGTATCACCTGCAACGTCGGAGTCCGCATTCGCGGTGGCACACTGATACTTAATAAACGTATCCATAATTTCTGATGTTCCATGTTGTTTTCATGCTATATTCTACATGTTTCCTATACACTTCATGCCATTTTTATCGATTTTCTGGGACTAACCTATTGACAAGATGACATAGAGCCAGTTCCTGTTTTATGCTATTTTTTATTTCATAAAAGTTGTTCTGGAAAAATTCTTGGAATTGGACGATTCGAAAACCGGGGTTCTTAGAAATATGTCGCGCAGACTGAGTCCGGAGGGGACCCGGAGGGGGGCCACAGAGGACCCACACCATAGGGCGGCGTGGCCCTCTGGCCGCGCCCAGGGGTGGTGTGAGCCCCATGGCTTCCCACCTACGTTGCCCTCACGCCTATATATTATCCTCCTCAGGTTAACCCTAAACACCCGAGCCTTTTCTACCAAAAACATCCGCAGCCGCCGTCATCGTCAATCCTAGTTCGGGAGGGTTTTCCCGTCGATCGTGCAGTAAATTGCGCACGATCTTGCTTTGAAGATCGTGCAGCGCAACCGTCCATGGAGTTTTGTTTTCACATGATGCGTGGCACCTGGGATGTGCGCCATGTACCCTTCCTCTACAGAGATCAATGGCTCGCACCGTTTTCTCTGCAGTATAAATTAGAAACTTAGGGGTAAATCGTTTCCTTATTCCCCTTTCTCATCCTCTTCCTTCAGCGCCCCTACCTTTCCTTGCGAAGGCACCCTCCATAGCCGGTGGAAAGAGCAAGCGTTCTGCCGCCGCGGCATCTGGAAAGGACGCGGCCACAGGTTCATCGGTGGCTCCGCAGAAGAAGGTGGGCGAGTGGTGCTCGTCAATCGTGACGCGAGCATCACTAGCATGTAGAAGGAGGGGCTGATTTCCTCTGAATATTTTGGGCGCGTGCATCATCCCACGAGGGGAGAAGAAGTACTGCATCCAGGCGCCAACGAGCACGTCACGTTCTCGGAGCACGTTGCCCGAGGTTTGTCTTTCCCTCTTCATCCCTTCCTCCTCGGGCTGTTGTATGTCAATGGCATATAGCTTCATGATCTCCCCCCAACACAGTGCAACACATCTCATGCTTCATTGTTTTGTGCGAGTGCTTCTTGGGCATCCACCCGCACTAGGGATTGTGGAAGACCCTTTTCTTGGTGAAAATCCATCAAGAGAAGTCGCCCGCAGGAGATAGGAGGCCAGGGGAACCAATGGCGACTGGAGGCTTCGGGATCCAGACGAACGTTGAGTTCCCTTAGTTTGAAATGAATTTTGTCGAGTGATGACTCCCAAGTGCAGGAGATCAATTGTAGTACCTTTCGATAAGTATTTGAGTGTTGAACCCACGAGGAGCTGAAGGTAAGCTATCTATTCTCTAAAGCCCTATAACCCTCTCTTATGGCTGTTTATGCAAAGCAATAAGTTTGACTAAAAGGAACTAACTAATTAAAAGCAAGTGACGTGGAGTGTGGTTTGTCCAGTAACTAGTGAAGCAAGTTTCTAAAGAAAGTTTCTAAGCAAGTTTCACAAGTAGCAAGAAGAAATTATCTCAAGTATCTCAAGGGAGCAAGTGTTCTAGCAATAGGTGTTTCGTTCCTGTGGTTGTCACAATTAGTGAAGCACATGTTTTAGTCTTAGTTGTTTCTTCTAGGAAGGAGCCATGAATAGGTATAGTCAAGTAAATGATCTACAACCCCTTATCATGGATCATGTGGCCAGGTAAATGACTGCACAAGATTGATTAAGACATAAAGTCCCACCATAGCCTTACGTTCTAAGGTCCCCTATATATATCCCCCAATAACTTAACTTTGTGGCTCGGTCTCAGGTTACTGTCACTCCCAAGTCACCACCACTCCATTATGCTACCGGTGATCACCTTACATGCATTCCCCAACATATGCGTGCACTCATATATTGTACATAAAGACAATCATAGAAGATAACAAACTTGTATGCAACCAATCAACGAACTATTTCACCATTGCCAAGAACAATTCACTACTCAAACATAGACGGGGAGACACAATACATCAAGGGAATATAGTATTGCATCATACATCGTGTTTGCCAAGAGATTACAGTGGAGAGATGGAGCTGATCTTGCTGTAGATGTTGATGATGAACACGCCGGAGGGGGGTGGAGCCCTCCGGGGGTGATCCCGGCGGCGTTTCCCCCCTCCAATCTTCTCCGGCGGCAGCCTTCTATCTCTCTATTTTGTGGTTTCGTCTCTCGGTGCCGCCTCCCTCTCGAAAAGGCCAGGGGACCCTTTATATAGTCGTTTTTAGGTCACGAGACACTCGGGAGAAGAAAGATTGACGGCATCGGAGCCACGGGGGCAAAAAGGGGGCCTCTCACGCGGCCAAGGAATCTGGCCGCGTGGAGGGTCCTCTTTGCCACCTGTTTGGCCTTTTGGACCTCTACTTTGGCCCATGGTCTTCGTTTCAAAAATTCTGAACCGTTCTCTTTGGCCTTGCCCTTTTTGGAGTCCCGAAGCTCCCGGAAAGTCTGAAACACTAAAAAGTACGTTTTCTGGAAAAACAGGGTTAGAACCAAAAGAAGGGGGATTGTTTAGAAAATCCCCCAAATCATTATAAAACATGAATATAAGTTGCTAATATGTAGGAAAAACAAATAAGAACATGCAAAGTTCATGTATGCATTTTACATGCATCAACATCCCCAAGATTAACCCATGCTCGTCCTCGAGTATGAAGGTGATAAAACTAACATGGACTTTGCATATTGAAACAATCATGGGATATCAAGGAGGATTATTCATGCTACATATAATCAAATGATTAATACTAGAAATGACTAGCAATATAAAATTCATGTTGTAAGAAATATCAAATATGCAAGCAAAGATGCTTCATGAAAGTTCACAAAGTGTATATAAAGAAATAAAAGCACTATGGACCAAATGCATACACAAAATGAAAAATAAAATCCTATATTGGTCAAAGAATAGCATAATGGAAAATAGAAAATATGGTGGACAATTTGGAGAAAATTGAGTAGAGGTAAAACATGATCAAGTCTTATTTAGCCTCTAAACTATTCAACTAAAATTACTAATTGAAATGTGGTATCCATTGATCTAGCACTCTCATTGCCCCTTTATCACTAGCATATTAAATGGTGAATGTTGAAGTAATGTGAATGACAAGGTGGTTGAAAGCCTCATGCCCCATGAGTGTGAAAACCTACTCCATGATTACTCAACTTAAGATTCCTAATAAGCTTTGTACAATCATAATAAGTATTAATGACATCATAGAGAACCGCAAAGAGGTACCTCTTGCCCCATGAAATGGAAACAAGCCCATGTCACAATGACAAGACAAACAAACGGAGTAGACTCATCATCCTTTTTATTTTCATTCACTATTATGCATAGCTTCTTATTTTATTGTAGGATGTGTTGTAGAGTCACTCAAGCTGTAAGTAAATTTCCACCATTATAAAGCATGGCTTGGGTTAGCGGCCCAATGCATTTCTCTAGTCATATAGATACTTACTCATCAAAACTTACTATTCCTCTATTTCATTTCGGCATGGCAGGAGTCCAAAAACAAAAGTACATGATATCAACCAAATGTAAATTTTTGTGAATTGTTGAAAGCTTTCCAGTGATACACGTTTATAGCTAGCTCCCAACCACACACTTGTCAAATGCAAAACTTGTGGCTCCCATTACTGGGTCATGTTTATTAGATGCATAAAAAGTAAAGTGTGCCTTCAAAAGTTCGTGAGAGTCCTATCCCAAGTTCAACCCATGAAAATTAATAAAGTGAATATCTTAATTTAGAACATAAATAACACAATAACATGGCGAACATACTTGGAATAGCAATGAAGATAATGGGAAGATATGGTGGACTCACTGGAAATACTTGGCTAAGGAGTGTTGGAAACAAGTTTTTACTTGTTGGAATTTTTAAATTTTTGGCTAGCAAGAGGGAGATAGTTGACCAGCTACTATGCATGCATATGTCCATAGAACTACTCATTTCATGAAAAACTAAATAAACCAGCAATTAACATCAAGGACATGAATAAGAGATAGCTCAAGACAACATTATTTCAAATTTCTACACATAAAAAGCCTATAAATCATGCAAACATATGTAGCTCCTCAAATCAACAATGGCATCCCTATTCCAAGTCATAATACTAGAATCCAATACATTCCAACCCCAAACTCCAGTAGCTCAATCTCATATAAAATGATGGGTGTGGTCTTATCAAAAGAAAAATAAAAACAAAAACTAGACGCTTCAAGTCTCTACGATAAATGCTTTGCTTAGAAAAACAGAAAGTAGACGTGTGCTAACCAAAAGAGTGTAGCTCCAGTGGGGTGTTCATAACATCCCCAATATTATGGCTTTCACCATTCTTGGATGTCTTGAGGTGCAGCTCCTCTATTCCCTGTGAAAAAACTTCACAAAACATGTTTCTCCCATTCTTTTTCTGTGGGGTGAGATTAGCAAGGACAAACAAATCACATGCTTTCTGTGCAAAATTCCAAATAAAATGCTCCAGTAGATAGACAATAAGGTTCATTATGTTGTATGTTCACTCTCTTGCTTTAAAGAATCATGGAAATTCGATTCCCAAGCCCAAAGAGTGCATAAAACAAAAGAAGGCAGAATCTGTCCAGAAAAGCAACAGCAGCAAAACGAACGTTTTTCCCTAAGCTAGACTCGTCAAAAACTTAATCCAATTTTTGTGCTTACAGAGGACGAAAAGTTGCAGAACATACAAAAAAATTAGCTCAATCCGACGTGCCAATAAAAAACGTAAAATCATACGGTGAGCAGACTCGTGCTGAAACAGAAATTTCATGCACTAGGATAGCAACTTATAAGTCCAAATGGGTTTGACTTGACTCTTTATTGAAAACTCCAGAATTAAAATAAAAAAAACTAATCTCTTGAGACAGCAAGAGGACACTAGGAAAATCCAAACAAAAACAACCGGGTTGCCTCCCGTAAAGCGCTTTCTTTATAGCCATATAGCTAGGCTTTACTTACTTAACATCATGATGGTTGGAGTGAGGTGGCTCGGCATCCCCAAGCTTGGATTCTTGTACTTATTTGATACATGTAGGGTGAGCCCAGGGGTACATCCCCAAGCTTGATTGGTTGTCCCTCTTGATCTTTGTTCATCTCACTCAACTCTTCCTCCTGAAAAATTCTTCTTACACAAATCTCAACATAAAACTTGATTAGAGGGGTTAGTGCCTCCATAAATAAAATCCACATAGGTACAGCAAAGACACATCATGAGTTGATTTTAAATATTAAATACTGTTACTACAGTTGTGCATTGCTCCTTGATCAAAAGAACCACACAAAACACAAGTAATGAGAGCAATGCAAAATAAAGACATAATCTGCTAAAAACTGAACAGCCCGTAAAGAGTGAATTTTTAGAGGCACTTAAGTTGCTCAAATCAGAAAACTTAAAACTAATGAAATATGTAGTGATAACTAAATATTTCTGTCATAAATTACCAGGTCAAAATTCCACTTCTATGATTTTAAACATTTTTCACAGTGAAGTTCAGGAATCTATTTTCTTGACAGCTAATTACTATTGTTTAATCCTATCTCTCATATAAGATTATTCTTGCCATTTAAGATGAGAAATAAGACAGAAATGTGATGTTACAGTAGTTAACTAATATTTTTATTGTTTTTAGCTTTGGAAAAAGTTTTCATGATAGATACTTTGCAATGGTTTCATTGGCATGAACAACACATGTTCAAGGTCGACCCCAACTTCTCCATTACTCATCCTTCTCATTTACTTTCCCAAATTTTTTATAAAATGAAAATCTTAAACTAAATGATACATAACAGTAGGTAAAGGCATTTTACATGTTGTAAAGACATAAATGTGTGCTCAAACCGAATAGGAAATTAAAGCATAAGGAACACACCAAAAAATATTAAACAATTTATTTGTAAGTCTAACCCATTTCCTATGCATTGGTATTTTGTAATGAAACAAATAAAAGAAGCACATAATAGCAAGCATAGAAAGGTAGATCAAGTGCAACTTCAATACTTTCAGCATAAAGAGGGGAAACTTAATATTGTTGAAATATGTGTAACCATGTTTCCCTCTCTCATAATAATTTCAGTAGCATCATGAATAGATTCAACAATATGAATATCACATAAAACATTCTTATCATGAGCCACATGCATAAAAGAATCACTACTCTCCACATAAGTAAAATCCTCATTAGTGATAGTGGGAGTTAAACATTCATAATTTTCATTGCAATCATCATATATAGGAGGCATAGTATCATCAAAGTGAACTTTCTCCTCCAAGCTTGGGGAACTAGAAATATTATGCTCATCAAAACCAACTTCCCCAAGCTTAAAACTTTCCATAGAATCAGAAAGTATATCATTTTTATCCTCAATAGTAGGGGGACTAAAAATATCATATTCATCAAGAAAAACTTCCCCAAGCTCAAGGTTTTCCTTAGCAATAAAGGTGTTCAAAGAATTAGTACTACCACAAATATGATTGTTGTGCAAATAATTTTTCAGTTTCTCCTCAAACACTTCATGTCCTAATTCAAGGTAGATATTATACAGTTCTAAAATTGTTTGGTTGTTTTCCATTTTATAATTTTTTTTTGTGTTTTAGGTTTATATTTTAGTATGCAATGCAAACAAGAATAAAAGCTTAGCACAACGCTCCCCGGCAACGGCGCCAGAAAAGTGCTTGATGACTCCCAAGTGCAGAAGATCAATTGTAGTACCTTTCGATAAGTATTTGAGTGTCGAACCCACGAGGAGATGAAGGTAAGCTATCTATTATCTAAAGCCCTATAACCCTCTTATATGGCTGTTTATGCAAAGCAATAAGTTTGACTAAAAGGAACTAACTAATTAAAAGGAAGTGACGTGGAGTGTGGTTTGTCTAGTAACTAGTGAAGCAAGTTTCTAAAGCAAGTTTCTAAGCAAGTTTCACAAGTAGCAAGCAGCAAATATCTCAAGTATCTCAAGGGAGCAAGTGTTCTAGCAATAGGTGTTTTGTTCGTGTGGTTGTCACAATTAGTGAAGCACATGTTTTAGTCTTAGTTGTTTCTTCTAGGAAGGAGCCATGAATAGGTATAGTCAAGTAAATGATCTACAACCCCTTATGATCACTACTAGGGAAAAGCTTACCCGTGACGCACCATTTTTCTTATCCGTGACGCACCTGGGCTCGTCACGGCTATCACGCCGCGCCTATGGGTTTAGCCGTGACGCACCTAGCAGGTGCGCCGCGCCTATTTATACCCGTGACGCACGGGCACGGTGCGCCGCGGCTATTGCGTGGCGCGTCACGCCTAACTCCGAAGGTGCGCCACGGCTAGTAATTTAGGTGCGTCACGGCTATTCTATGCTGTATTTTTTAAAAAAGGCAGTACCGTATTTATACAGGTATATACAGCTCAAATACAGAAGAATGTCAGTACACAAAATAGAGAAGAATATCAATAGCTCAAACACAGGTATGCAATTGATAGAATAAATTTTCATAGCAGAAATATTACATAGTCTAGAAAACAAACATATATACTACTAATAAATCTAGGAGTTAGTCTCGAAAACAACCATATTACATATTTTCGATCATCACCACATAATCTATCTAGCGGGCGCGGATGTAGTCGATGACCATCATCATGTCCAAGTTGGCGATGTCACTATCCCTCATGGTGATCAGAATAGCTCGGCCAACCTCCATACCACCTCTTGCGGAATGGAACTGCCTCCATGCTTGAGAGTTGAGGATGACCCGACCATCAGCGTTATCCCTGGTGATCGGAACTACGGTGACAGGTCCTGATTCTCCACGGCGTACTCCAATGGTACCTTTATGCTCCATGCCAGCACTGTCCGCTACCGCCAAAGGTATTTTCTACAACACACAATTCCAAGAAAGAATAAAAGCACAATGTCAAATACCGGATAATAAAGTGTTAAGAACATAAGCAACTATACGAATAAGAAAGTGTTAAGAAACATACCATGACATGTCCATTGGAGATGTTAGTGTTGGTGATGCGATGCACGAAAGGGGACCCGATGTAGCTATCTATCTGGGCAAGTTTCTGAAGGACACGGTCCTTCTCAAACTCGCTAAGATTCGCTCTTTGAGCAACCACCACATGTTTCCATGGGTCCTCCTCGTCCATATCATCCTCAGTGTCCATATCCTCGGTGTTCTCAGTTTCCTCCTCACTCCCGCCATCCTCGCTCGCAATCCCGCCCATATACACAATTTTGATGCGAGGTTGCGGTCCTTCCATAGAGAAGTGAATGTAATCACCTCCGCTTAAATTGTACGTGGCGATGATAGCCTGCAATTGTGGCCCGCAGAAGTAGGTCTTCGTTCTTTCTTTTTTCACTCGAAGAATGTAGGTGGTCCCGTGAACATTGAAATCCACGTTACTGCCAACTAACTCGTTGAATTCTTCGCGAATATTGCATGGTAGAATCTAAAAAAGAAATATAAAGAATATTTTGTTAATAAACACAAGTCTCAAGCTAGATAGTAAAACGAAAGAACAAGTTAACATAAAAAGAATTGTTAATTACCAACGAATCAACGTCACCGTCGTGGAGTTGAAGCATAAAAGAAGCCCCAGTGAATCGTCCTTCGGCACATCGAGACCGACATACTTCGCAAGCCATGTTCTATTTAATTAAGAAAGTACACATCGAGGTTAGAGGAGCATAGCTATCACAAAACAAAGACAAATGACAGAACCTACCTATCACAAAACAAATGCAGAAAGTGACGCTATCTACTTTAATGGAATTCCTACAGATATGCTTATATAAACACAAACTTGCATGCCTACAGATACCATTTAAGAGAAAAGAAAAGGAAACTAGGATTATTTGGGTACCAAGGTTGGTCCTGCTGTCTTGGCTTGCTGAAAAGTTACTGAATTTTTGCTAAGTGTTAAGAAAACAGAGAGGTTAGCTGAATGTTGGGTTTGTTTTCAGGCCTTTAAAATTCTCTAAATTTTATTTTCCAAGCATGGTTTTGTTAAGCAACTTTAGTACTTTTCAAAACAGTAAGAGAATTTAAAAATGAACTTCAACTCCTTGGTGAAAATATCCAAGATCAAACCTGGTCAGTAATGTAAAAACTAAAAACAGAGTATATCAAATTAGACCAACTTGAAAAATTAGACTTATTGATGTGTAAAATAATAGTTCACCATAAAAGTAGAAAAATATGGGAGAGAAGAAATTCATTGATAAAACCCTGCTCAATAACGAAGCAGACAATGTATTATTTTTCACTCCGTCTAAATAACACAGAATCTCGCTAATTCCAGGAAGTGTATGACCATGACACTTTCTCTGCCGACGATATCATGGGGGAAGCAGAGATAGATCTTAAACCAATGATCACAGCTCTTCTAGATTAGTATACCTCAGTGTACCCCCTGTCCAAGTTTACTCAAAAAGCATCGATTTTTGTAATTCATGCTGGATGATTTTTCTCGTTACAGAATCTTAGCTCTTCCTCATGGCCGAACTTGTAAAAATGACAAACATGGTTTTGCTCCCTGACAGCAGGAAACAACCTTTAATTTACACTTAGTGTGTTTCCCTCCATCCTAGTAGCTTAAAAAAAAGTATAGACAGAGATCTATTCACTTAGTGTAAAATAGATCGGTAACCGAGCAGAAATGTATGGTTGCTCTGAATCTCAGTTTGCCAAAGGCATATGCGTTCATAATTCAGTTCTTACAACCAGAAACAGAATGGGAGGTAACACGCTGGTATCTTAAAACATCAGTAGCTAGCGTATAAGATCTAGGCAGAAATCGGTAATGCGACCTACCCTATGCGCCTAGCTAGGTTGGAGGTGGCCGGAGCAGAGAGTGCCGCCGGGAGAGTTTCTACCCCCAAGCACCACATATACTTGCATTTTTTTCTTTCTTTGCTCCCAGCTGTTGTCTGGAATGCATTTTATCGATTTGGATGTAATGTGGCTGTGATCCACCAGTGCTCTTTTTCTCATTGAGATTAGTAGCAGGAAATTATGGTTTCTCTGAAATATCTACTGCACTGCTGAATTTTACACCAGAGATGGCCTTTAGCCTGAACTAACTGAAGAATGACAGTAGGCTGCTGCTTTTCTTTTCACAAAGTGGCAAGCTGGGTGGGCAAAGTACACAAGGAAATGAATTATGTATAACTTGCACTCACGATTCGGTGTGAATTTCTCCTCTCGACGGGACACAAACATGTTTCGGCCGCATACTCCTACTCGACCTTTTGCTACAGGAGAAAACGTATCTTGGCGATGGACGAAAATGGCTTTCTGCCGTGCGCTAAGGAATCCGATTCCGGGGCTTACCTGGGGAAGTAGGGGAAGAAGATGGCCGGCGTCGAGGACGAACCAGACAGCAGCAGCGTGACTGCCCCCTCCTCCTCCTTGTCGTGGAAGAACCGGATCGACGGCTCCGGCCTCCTCCTCAGATCGAGATGCGCGGCGCTGGACGGTGGGCGGCTAGGACGATGGGAGGTGGGCGATGGGAGGAGGCGGTGGGCGCTGGAGAGGGAGGGAGATCGAGCGATGGAAGGTGGCGGCGGCGACGGGCGACGAGAGGAAGGAGAAGAGAGGCGCGCGCGTGGTGGAGAGAAAAGGAGAAGAGAGGGGGAACGCGGCCTAGCTATACCCGTACTCCCCATAGCCGTGGCGCACCACGCCACGGTGCGTCACGCTTATCTAACCCGTGGCGCACCACACTCGCGTGCGCCGCCCCTATACAAAATAGCCGTGACGCACCAAGGACGCGCTGCGTCGCCGGTATGCCTCCGAGGCTCGCCGCCTCGGCCCCACACATAGGCGCGACGCGCCTTCCGTTTGGTGCGCCGCGGCTAAGGCTATAGGCGCGACGCACCAAACAGTGGTGCGCCACGACTATTAGGCGTGACGCGCCATATTGCTGGTGCGTCACGGCTATCATCACTCCTATAGCTGTTTTCTTAGTAGTGGATGGATCATTTGGCCAAGTAAATGACTGCACAAGATTGATTAAGACATAAAGTCCCACCATAGCCTTACGTTCTAAGGTCCCCTATATATATCCCCCAATAACTTAACTTTGTGGCTCGGTCTCAGGTTACTGTCACTCCCAAGTCACCACCACTCCATTATGCTACCGGTGATCACCTTACATGCATTCCCCAACATATGCGTGCACTCATATATTGTACATAAAGACAATCATAGAAGATAACAAACTTGTATGCAACCAATCAACGAACTATTTCACCATTGCCAAGAACAATTCACTACTCAAACATAGACGGGGAGACACAATACATCAAGGGAATATAGTATTGCATCATACATCGTGTTTGCCAAGAGATTACAGTGGAGAGATGGATCTGATCTTGCTGTAGATGTTGATGATGAACACGGCGGAGGGGGGTGGAGCCCTCCGGGGATGATCCCGGCGGTGTTTCCCCCCTCCGATCTTCTCCAGCGGCAGCCTTCTGTCTCTCTGTTTCGTGGTTTCGTCTCTCGGCGCCGACTCCCTCTCGAAAAGGCCAGGGGACCCTTTATATAGTCGTTTTTAGGTCACAAGACACTCGGGAGAAGAAAGATCGACGACATCGGAGCCACGGGGGCAAAAAGGGGGCCTCTCACGCGGCCAAGGAATCTGGCCGCGTGGAGGGTCCTCTTTGCCACCTGGTTGGTCTTTTGGCCCTCTACTTTGGCCCATGGTCTTCGTCTCGAAAATTCTGAACCGTGCTCTTTGGCCTTGCCCTTTTTGGAGTCCCGAAGCTCCCGAAAAGTCTGAAACACTAAAAAGTATGTTTTCTGGAAAAACAGGGTTAGAACCAAAAGAAGGGGGATTGTTTAGAAAATCCCCCAAATCATTATAAAACATGAATATAAGTTGCTACTATGTAGGAAAAACAAGTAATAACATGCAAAGTTCATGTATGCATTTTACATGCATCATCGAGTCAGCCCAAGGGTGGCGCAGGAACTGGTTTTATGTCCAGGACAATGACGCTGGTGGCGTCCCTGAGTTTAAGCCATTCGCGACTCTGAAGCGGAGGAAATCTTGGGCACATAAGGTGTCACCTGAGGAAACCAAAGCTACTACGCCACTGCTCGAGCAATTTTCGCGGCTTCACTGGCAAGACAAAGGACTTCTGCTGAATGGGATCAAGTTGGCGACTGTTTTTCTGCGTCGAAGGGTGCAACCACTGCTGGATAGACCAAATGCCATGTGGGGTTATTCGGGTGTCAATGACCCGAGTCGAACATGAAGTGACCTACTATCAAACAATAAGTTCGAGACGAAGCTCACTACTATTACCAGTCTGAAGAAAGTTGAAACCTATTCAGCTTCTCCTTTTGAGCCCTTCGACTTAGAGCACCCTCCGACTGAGGTACTCTCTTCTCTTTCTTGCGTTGATTTTGTTGCTTTCGAGTCTTGTGTTGATGGAGTTCTGCTCTTCCTTTGTTATAATAAAGACGTAGCAGTGTGTTACCCCCGCGCTTGCTGCGACGGACGATGGGAACTCCGATCTCCTCGCAAGTAACCTTGATTCTCCTCTCGACACAAGCGTTCCCAAAACGGAGAAGAGCGAGGAGCGAGAAGATATGGAGGATGAGGAAGATGACGAGGATCCTCAGCTTCTCCATCAGAAGCGCCACAGGGTAGAGGAAGATGAGGTGACCTCGAAAGACAAGTCCTTGAGCCAAGACACTGTCGAGGAGGTTGAACCCCAACCTATCCGAGTGACTCCCCTGAACGTGCTTCCTCCTACGCTTCAGTAGTCAAAGATTCCCACTGCCTAGGACTTGTGTAACTTTGACGAGGATGACGAGGACGAGTAAGTTGTGTGCTTTTGTGAATTTAGATTCGCCTCTTTGTTCTTCGCTTTTAATCTTTTCTCACTTTCTTGGTCCTTAGCAGGGATTAGTTTGTGTCCTTAGCTCAGTCTGTGAAGAAAAAGGAAGTTGTCGTGGGGCCTGCTCAAGCTTCGAGTCCTTCTCGACGACCTTCAAGCCCTGCAAAGGCAGCCGATACTTCCGAGTATGCGATGCCTAGCGTGGAAGTTGAGCGGCCTAAGGATGTTGGGGCTTCAGCAAGAAAAGAGGTCTTGGGTAGCTCACCTGACCCTTTGTCGACCCCGAATCGCAAGGTCAGGCTTTCTGTCTTCGAATATATATTCTTCTTTTTATCGGGTGCACGACGGTGCTCCCGATGGGAGTAGCCCCCAAGTCTGTGGTCGACTGTTTGCAGTCGGTCATAGACTCAAGCAGCGTCCCTGTCTTTTATCTTACTTTTACCAGGTGTGAGATAGTGCTCCCGATCGGAGTAGCCCCCGAGTCTATAGTCGACTGTGTACAGTCAGGTATTGACTCAAGCAACACCGTACTGATTTGTACCTTTTTTCGCAGGCTATTCTCGATTCCTTAGCTATTTTAGGGCGTTCTCTCGAGGTGGCTGAGGCAGAATGCATCTCTCTTCGCCAAGAGTGCGATAAATGCCTTCAGGATGTCCGTTCTTTGAGAGGTGAGTTACCATATGTTTTTTGATTTGGCCCCGTTCTTTTGGTCCCTTTATCGCTAACGCGTTTGCTTCATACCGCAAACAAGGCCACCAGCACAAATAGCAAAAATACCAAAGCTTGCGCTCGGATCAAAAGACCTCAAGAAGGAGTTGGAGTCTACCTGAAGGGAGCTGGAGTCCACTCGAAAAAATGCGGCCGACCGTCTCGCTTAATCTCGCGAGGCCCTGAAGAAGTTGGAAGATGCGGGTGTGGCCCATGATACCCAGCTATCTAACACCCTCCGCCCTATAGCCCAGGCCTTGTCAGTTATACTGTTTGTTTAGTTGGGTTTTACGTTGTGATTTTTTCTTTCTTTCGTGATTCCTCCTGCTCTTCTGCAAATGCGCTTGGCGTTGCCTTGGTGATTCCTGGCGAAGTCCGGGTGGAAGCCTTGGCAGACGTGTGCACCCACTTGCAAGAACATGGGTAGAGGGCCTCTATAACATCCCAACTTTTGCTAAAGTAGGGTTTGTGGTGTTGTGTTCATGGCATGGCATGCATCAAAATATTGAACAAAGTTTTAATTTGAATTGAAATGAAACTTGCATAAAAAACACTTAAAGTGGTCACACAAAAATCGAATTTAAAACATTTTTGAATGTGACAAATAAAAAAATGGTGATATTGGAAATTCTACCAGGTTTCCAAATAGTATTTTTGGCAAATTTAATGTTTTCCAAAAGGGCCCCAAAACCCTGTTTCAGTTATGTTTTTAAAGAGAAAAGGACCTCTTTGTAATTTTTACGAGAAAACCAGGGGGTTACAGGGAAATCTTTTATTTCCCTCTTTCTTCTAGCTCCGGCCAGAAGGCAGCAGCTGCTTTGCCGCCACTGCCGCCAGCTCCTGCCTGTGTGTGTGCCGCCGCGGATGGCTACCAGAAGACGACGTCGGGCCCCCACTTGACCCTCACACGCTCGTGCTTCCTCTCTCTTTCTCTCTACCATGATCGAAGCCGACCGAACCCTAGCCGTCGGGCGGCCGGCCACCGCCGTTGCTACGGGCCATCTCCGGCCGAATAAAACCCACCAGGAGCAGCACCCAGTCCTCCTCTACATCCCCGCCGAATCACGCTTGCCGGGATGCCGTATAATGGGCCAATCGTGCCACCTTCCTCCTCTCTGGCCGCCGGCCTCCTCTTCTCGTCGTTGTCGATCGCACCAAACTCCGACCTCTTCGACCCCTCCACTGCGTTCGCGGTGAGCTCCTGCACCTTCAGGTTCCCTCTCCTAGACCCCTCCCTCTCCGTAGACTACTGCCGCCGTGTGGCTTGCTCCGCCGCGGTATGGTCATCGCCGGCCAATTCTGGTGGCCATCCGGCCAGCCGCCGCCACCTAATGGTCGCCCTCAACTCCCTCTGGCTAGGCCTGTCGAATCTGTAACTCGACAAATCCCTCAGGTGAACCCATAGGGTTTCGAATAGGAGAACCCATGAGCGCTGGTGACGATCGTTGGCTATACAGGGGGCACAAATTACCCAGGTTCGGGGCCCTCGTAGAGGTAAAACCCTTACTCCTGCCTCTGTCGATCTATATTATCGAATAGATCAGTTACAATGATGATTGCTCAAGTCGAGAGTACAATCTCGAGCTAAAGGCTTTGGTGGTGCGGTATTGCTTGGTCCTCCCTCGGTGGTTCTCCCGGCCTTATATAAGCGGCCAGGTCTCAAACCCTACCCGGAGAGGACTCGAACTCTAACCCTATGTCGGTCACAAGTTTCCTAACTTAGCCCGCAAGGCATTGCGGGTAGGCTTCAAGTGGGCCTTCCAGAATACTCCAGGGGCCTTTCTCCTTGGGATTTAGCCTTGGGCCTAAGACGGGGTGTCCTTACTCGCAGGTTCCAAGGTCCATCCCTTCGTCAGTAGCCCCCGAGCGTTTGCTCGATTGGGATTTTCCAGTCGAGTAGACGGTCAGATTTTTCATCCCGCTTTCTTTCGGATAACCACTATGGTCATTTCTCGGAGGGCGTGTACCCTGTGTGATGAGCTTTTATACCGAGTATCGAGTAATGAAAGTGCCTGTTTTTATGGCTGTTTATCGCAGAAGGATGTGGCACAACAACTTGGCTCTCCCGAAAGATCAGGGCCAATTAATTGCAACTAGGGCAAAAACATTTCTGGCCTACACAGATTCGAGACCTCCGACTCGAACCCAATGAGGTGATCATTGCGACTGGGCCGTAGTGGTCTTACCGAGTCGAACTTAACCTATGGGGGTACCCGGCGCGTCCGCTAGGATTTTTCTTCGTGTTGTTGACATGGAATTGTACCAGAAGACGCAGTTTGAGTGCGGTTCCAGGCCCTCAAGAGAGATCTTTTGGGTCTTACCTTCATATTTGAAATAATATGGCATCCGGATGTACCTAGTCGGCTGAACAATCCAGGTCTATGATGCGTAAACATCATGCGAATGAGTGGCAGGATCTGCCTACTCGCGTAGTTTTGAGCTTGTGATTTTCTAGATATGAGAACCAAGCTATCTTTGTCCATACGAAAGAGTTTTCGTGTTTGGAGTTTTTCCCTCGTGAGAGAGATTTCGCGCCATAATTTGTCCATACGAAGTTATTTTCGTGTTTGGACCTTTAATCCCATACGAAAGAGCTTTCGTGCTTAGGGTACTGTTCTCCTGTGAAAGAAATTTCACGCCATAGTTCTTCCATAGGAAGTTATTTTCGTGTTTGGAGCTTTACTCGAAAGATTCGCCATCTTGATGATGCACGCTATGACGTCACTGCGCATTTTTATCCTCCCGATGGGACGTGATGGGGAGAGAGCAGAAATGCTGGCCCACCCTGTCAGCTTTTTGACCGGAAACGAGACGTCGTTCCCGTTTTTTACGCGAACTGTGCGCAGTAAATGCGCATGATCCCCTGTTAGGATCATGGCACGAAACAGCATCCGACGCCCTTTCGTTTCGCCTTCGCACGCGGTGGCCGCGATGGATGCCACGTAGCCCAGTGAACGGTCAGGATCGACTGGCGCTGTGTATAAATGCGAACCTTAGGTGAAACGGTGAAAATTTCCCAGCCTTCGTATTCCTCGTCCTTCGTCTTCCTCGTTCTCCAATCCTTCTCTCTGCTAGCTCGCACCAGCGCCAATGGCAGGAAGCAAGAAGCGCGGCGCCGCTGTTTCTTCATCGAAGGCGCCGGAGGAGGTTCCTGCGCCACCCGCACCGCACTCGGGCGATTGGCGCTCGCCCAACACCACCCAGAAGAGGAATCAAGGAGATGCAGCGGGAGGGGTTGCTGCCTCTGGAAGCTGAGAAATGGGTGCGCCTTGGCAAGAAGGAGGAGGTACCTAATCCTCACGCAAACGAACGCGTGGTTTTCGCGGACCACGTGTCGCGCGGACTCTCGTTTCCTTTTCACACCTTCCTCGTGGCATTGTTGTATGTCTATGGCATACAGCTCCATGATCTGCCTCCGAATGCAGTGGAGCACATCTTGTGCTTCATTGTATTTTGCGAGTGCATCTTGGGCATTCGCCCACATTGGGGCCTCTGGAAGGCCCTATTCAAGGTTCGAGTCTTCCGCGAGAGATCGCAGGTAGAATCTGAGCCAGGCGAGCCGCTACACACGGGTGGTTTCGGTATTCAGGTGAAATCAGAAAACAGCTACTTTGGGATGTACTTCATCGACTCCGCCCAAGGATGGAGGAAGAAGTGGTTTTACGTCACCGACAACAGCTCGGGTGGAATTCAGGAATTCCCCCCGTTCGCTGTTCTGAAGAGGCAGAAATCCTGGGCGCATAGACTGTCGGCTAAAGAGAACCAGATCTTTACGCTGCTACTCGCCAAGGTGGCCGCCCTTCGGGACCAAGCCGCTGGAGTCGTGCTAAACGGGCTGCACCTGGCGAGCATCTTCCTCAAGCGCAGGATTCAGCCCCTGCAGCACAGGCCTTCCACGATGTGGGAGTACCAGGGCACTGAAGACCCCAGTCGCGTGAGCCGCGAAGAGCTCTCGAACGTCGAGTTCGAGAAGAAGATCGCGGCCATCACCAGCTTGAAGGTGGGCGAAACTTTCCCCGACTGCACGGTCGCAGCTTTCGAGGCATCAAAGCCTCCGCCACCCGAAGTAAGTTTGTCTTTCCTTCAAACTTCATTTCTTCCCTTGTTCTGAAATTTGGCCGACTGAATTTTTCTCTTACTTTTCTTCTGTAATTCTTTGATAGAGCCTAGCCGTGGCCACCTGCTACCCGCCGAGAGCCGACACTAGTGTTGCTGATGCCTCCTCGAGCTGCGAGAGTGACTCCTCGGATAGTGCGGAGGATTCGGGTGACGGTCTCCTCCACCGCGAACGCCGTCGAGTGGAGGGTGATGAGGCCACCTCCAAGGACAACTCTTTGGAGGAATCGCCCGGGAAGGGGCCCCTCATCGTGACTCCGCTGCACACACTCGCCCCTTCTCCTTCATTTCCAAATATCCAAACCACCTGGAATGCGGATATGTTGGATGATGAAGATGACGACGAGTAAGTTTCTCTTCTTGTTCTTAGTCGAACATTTTTCTTTCGCGTCTTTTGACATATTGTCTTCATTGTAGTCTACAAACTATCAGCCCACGTAGATTCGTCTCTTCCCGTCCTGACAAGAGGAAGAAGGTTGAAACCGCGGGTGGGACCCCTACCGCCGACACCGTGCAAAATTCGCCGAGTGTGGCCCCTACAGCGGCGACTACGAAATACAGAATTCCTAGTTTTGCTGCTGGGGCCTCGACTCCGAAGGAGGTGTCGGGTAGCTCAGCGGATCCCCTTTCCTTCGCCCAAGGCCAGGTAAAACTTGCTGCTTGCTTCTTCAGTACTCCGTCAATTTTCATCTGTTTTTTATCGGGTGCACGGCAGTGCTCTCGATGGGAGTAGCCCCCAAGGCTGTAGTTGATCGCATGCGATTGGCTACATGCTTAAAGATAGACCTTTTCCATTCTTCTGGCTTTATCGGGTGCACGACAGTGCTCCCGATGGGAGTAGCCCCCGAGGCTATACTCGAATGTTTTCAATCGTGTATAGGCTCAAATTTCTCTTTTTCTGATTCTACAATCTTCATATTCTTTGCAGTCCCTCATCGATTCCCTTGTGGCCGTTGGTCGTCGTGTCGTTCTTGCCGAAGCGGAATGCAGTACCCTTCGGTCGGATCGTGATCGACTCGCCAGCGAAAATGAGCTCCTTCGAAGTGAGTCTATTACCTCTTTATCTCTTTATCTCTGCCAATTTCTTCGTTTCTGACAATCATTGCTGCGCAGCTCAAGTTGAGTTTATGAAGGCCGAGAAGGCGGATGCCTCCACATGGGCAATTGCTCAGGAGGCTCAGTTGGCAGCTACTCGAGAGGAACTTGAATCCTCCCGCATGCTGTCAGCTGACTTTGAAGGAAAGCTTGCGGCCGCCCAAGATGCTGTGAAAAACCTGGAGGAGGCTGGCACGAAGGCGGACTCCGACCTTGTCGACTTCCTTCGTCCTCTAGCCGAACGGTTTGCGGGTAAGTTGCTTTTGGTCTATTGTCATCTTCTGGTTGTCTGATAGGTCCTCGGATTTTAATATTTTCCTTTGCAGGTCTTCTGGGCGTCCCACTGGAGCTTCCTGGGGTCCAACGGGTGGATGCGCTGACCGATTCCTGCGCCCAGCTCAGGAGGCACGCCGAAGGGATTTGCACCCTGATTGGCGATGCCGTTCGGGTACTGACGCAGCTTCACCGTGGCCTCTTAGTCAACACCGTGTCTCCACCTGCGCTGGGTGATCTTTTGAAGATTTTCTCGGAGAGCAATCTCCTTGGCGCCTACGTGGTTGCGCAGCCGGAGTCTGGGGCGAAGACTGCCATCGAGTTCGCGCTGGCGCATGGAGTCACCGGCTTGGAAGAGGCGTACTCGGACCTTCCCGTCGACCCTTCTACGGGCAAAAAGGTAGGGCTTTGTCGTTTTGGCGAGCCAGCCGGAGTCCTTGCTCGGAAGTTATCCGAGTTGTTCGCCCGTGCTAGGGGAGGCACCGTCGCGAGTGGCAGCACATCTACAGCTCCTTAGTATCTTTTCTTTGTATTTCGCTCTTTCGATTGTAATGAACCTTGGGATGCATTCCCGTATTTTCATCGTTTAATCGAGATGTTTTTCTGAGATGCTTACTGTGACTGATTTGCTGTGTGTTTCCTCCCGATGGGAGTAGCCCCCGAGCACCTGTCGAATAGGTGGTTGTTATATCTCAAATGGGGGCATCTTATTCCTTCAATTTCCATGTATTCTTCCAGGTAACCGGGGTTGCTGCGGAGTCTTCAGGTGGACTTGCTACTCCAGCAAATCCTCTTGTTGCCGCTGTTGGGACCTTCGCTGGCCTCCGTGATCGTGTTGCGGATGGTGAACGCAAGCTAAAAGCATTGCGTGGGATAGCGGATGTGGGAAAGTCCAAACAAAAGTTGTCGATTGAACGCGAGCAGTTTGTGATGGATGAATTGGCGTCTGTTGCCCAGGATTTGCTCTACAGTTTGTGATGGCTAAATTGGCGTCTGTTGCCCAGGATTTGCTCTGTAAGTAGTTCATCCCCATGTTCCTCTTTGTCCAGTATCTTTCTTTGATCATATACCTTTGTTTTTCAGTTGTTCAGCCGGATGATAGGAGTGAGAAACAGTGGGTGGAGAACCACATCCTTCAGGAAGCTGGCAGCTCAAAGCCTCATGCAAGTAACTTTTGGTCCGATCGTAGTCGAGGTTTTGTGCTTGCTACCTTGAAGTTCCGGGTCATCCAGGCGAAGATACTCGTGAGCTCCTTTCACGAGGTTTTGATTGCAATGAATGCCGCTTTCTATCCGTTGGAGAGGGGTCCTGAGGATTGGAGCCATCTCCTCAGGGTGTTCAGGCAGGAAGGTGAAATTCGCAAGTGTGTTCGCAATCAGATGATTTGCGGCTCGGTAGTGGCCCTCTCTTTCGTCCGGTTGTGGCACCCTGAGGTGAATTTAAACTCCGTAGCTAGGCTTCCTGATGGCCCAACCATCGACCTTTCTCCTCATTATAGGGTTGTTCGACCTGCGGTGGAGGAAATCATTCGACTGACCTCTGCTGAGGTAGATCGGGTTTTGGCGGCTGAGAATGCTCATCGCCATGTATGATTGTAGGATGTATGTATCCTGTTGTGCTGTGTAGCTGTAAAAAACTGTTGTAAGGTGTTTACCTTGTATATAAAAATTCTTCCCGTGATGCTGTGTTAGGTGTAGCCCCCGTGTGTTTGTGGGGTGTATACATGTTGCTTTTAGCATGTAAGGATGGATAACTCGAGTATCTATGGTTGAGAAACCATGTATTTTATTGCAATGACTGAAAAGTCATGTGTTTTTCTTTCGAGCTACAAGATGGCTAATATAGCCTTATTACGATGAGTAGAAATAAATCTAAGGATAAAATTTTCGGAGTTGTGCAACATTCCAAGGGTTGGAATAGATGCCTCCAGTCGCCGGATTTTTCAGTCGATAGGAACCACCTGGGATAGCTTCGTGTATTATGAAGGTTCCTTCCCATGGTGGCTCGAGTTTGTGTCCTTCCTTCTGCTTGAGCCGTAGCACCAGATCTCCTGCTGCGAAGGCCCTGTGGCGTATGCAGCGACTGTGATAGTTTCGCAACGACTGCTGGTATACTGCGGATCTTGCGAGTGCAATGTCGCGCATTTCATCGAGTGCGTCCATATCATCCGCGAGTGCCCTGTTGGAGGTTTCTTCGCTGTAAGCAACAACCCGTGGGGCGCTGAACCTGACGTCCTCGGGAAGGACTGCTTCGGCCCCGTATACCATGAAAAATGGTGTGTAGTTTGTGGATCGATTGGGAGTTGTGCGGAGGCTCCATAGCACGGAGGGTAGCTCTTCTGCCCAATGTCCCGCTGCTGGGTGTAGGCGATCGAGTAGACGTTTCTTGATGCCAGCCGAAACTAGTCCGTTGGATGTTTCGACTTGGCCGTTGGTTTGCGGATGGGCAACTGAAGCAAATTTGAAGATGATGCCCTTTTCTTCACAGAACTGATGTGTTTCTTTTGTCGTGAAGTTGCTACCATTGTCAGTAATGATGTCATGTGGTACTCCAAACCTGCATACGATGGAGTTGAGGAATTTGACGGCGCATTGGGCACTAGCCGAGATTACTGGCATTGCTTCGATCCACTTGGTAAATTTGTCGACTGCGACTAGCAAGTGTGTGTATCCGCCTGGCGTGGACTTGCGTAATGGTACTACCATGTCCAGCCCCCATTGTGCAAAGGGCCAGGTGATTGGTATCATATGTAGTTCCGTAGCGGGTCAGTGCGGTTTTGGTGCGAATCGCTGGCAAGCGTTGCACCTGTCGACCAGTTCTTTTGCATCCATGGCTGCTGTACGCCAGTATAATCCTGCTCGGAAGGCTTTTCCCATGATTGCTTTCCAGCTAGCATGATGTCCACAGTCCCCTTGGTGGATATCCCGCATTAATTCCTTGCCATCTTTGGGTGCTATGCATCGTTGCAGTATGCCTGAGATGCTTTGTTTGTACAACTCGCCGTTGAGTACCCGAAAGGATTTGCTGCGTCTGATTATTTGTCTGGCCTCGCGAGGATCTGCTGGGAGCTGTTTGGCGGACAAGTAGTCGAGGTATTTCTGCGTCCAGACTGGCTCGACCAGAAAAACTTGTCGCGAAATATTATGAATGAGCTCGATAATAGCGATCTGCGGGCTGACCTCTGTTTCCAATGCTGCGGGTGCTTCTGCAGTTTTCTTGACTTTGACCGATCGCCTAGTCATCCGCTCGAAATATATCCCTGGCGGTATGGGTGTGTTTGTGGAACCCATGTTTGCCAGCCTGTCTGCTTCTTCATTGCTGGACCTCGCAATGTGCTTCAGCTCGCACCCTTTGAAACTTCCTTCGAGTAGGTTGTACATGTCACGATAGGCAACCATGTTCTCAGCAATAGCGTCGCACTCCTTCATTGTTTGTTGCAAGATGAGATTGGAATTGCCATAGATCATCAGTCGGGTGGCTCCGCACGCGACTGCCATCTTCATCCCATGCAACAGGGCCTCGTATTCTGCGTCATTATTTGATGCTGGATCATCAGGTGGAAAATCCAGTCGTAGGATGTACTGCAGCTTGTCTCCTCTAGGTGATATTAGGACGATCCCAGCTCTTGCTCCTTCGTTTCTCTTGGATCCGTCGAAGTACATGATCCAGTTACTCGTGTATTCCGTTGGCCTGGGTGTTTGTAGTTTTGTCCACTCGCTCAGGAATTCCACGAGTACCTGGGATTTTATTGAATTGCGCCCTACATAGATGATGTCCCAAGCGCCCAGTTCGATGCTCCATTTTGCTATTCTTCCGGATGCCATTGGGTTGTTCATGATTGTGCCAAGTGATGCATCATTAACCACCGTTATGGTATGTTCCTGGAAGTAGTGCTTGAGTTTTTGATCTGTGAGAACGACTCCATATGCAAGCTTCTGGTAGTGAGGATATCGTTGTTTGCACGGTGATAGCACCTCACTGATGTAGTAGATTGGTCTTTGAACTCCATATGCCTTTCCTTCCTCAGGTCGTTCGACCACGATGGCCGTGCTGATGACCTGGTTTGTTGCGGTCAGGTATAGGTATAGTGGCTCCCTCTCTTGTGGTGTTGCCAGAATGCGCCTGCTCTGCGAATGCCTGCTTGGCTTCTGGTGTCCATTCGAACTTGTCCGTCTTCTTCAGCAATTTATAGAAGGGTAACGCCTGCTCACCCAATCGTGCGATAAATCTGCTCAAGGCGGCTAGTCGCCCTGCGAGCTGTTGGACTCCGCGTAGATTGGTTGGCTCCTTCATTGTCAATATTTCTTGTATTTTCTCTGGGTTGGCTTCAATGCCTCTGGCGGATACCAGGTACCCGAGAAGTTGTCCTGCTGGGACGCCGAAGACGCATTTTTTCGGGTTGAGCTTAATCCTGTATGCGTTTAGAGCGTCAAATGTTTTTCTAACGTCCTCGAGGAGTGTATCCTCTACTCGAGTCTTGATGACGATGTCGTCAACGTACACTTGTACGTTCTTGCCAATGAGCTTGGCGAGGCATTTTTGCATGCAGCGCTGATATGTTGCACCTGCGTTTTTGAGCCCGAAGGGCATTGTCGTGTAGCAGTACACACCATGGGGTGTGATGAATGATGTCTTCTCCTCGTCTTCCTGCTTCATCCGGATCTAATTATATCCCGAGTAGGCGTCCAGGAAGGAGAGGCGTTGACAGCCTGCGGTGGAGTCCACGATCTGGTCGATTCGCGGGAGGGGAAAGTTATCCTTGGGGCAGTGCTTATTCAACGACGTGTAGTCGATGCACACTCGAAGGATGTTAGTGTTCTTCTTCGGGACCAGCACTGGGTTTGCTAACCAAGTGGATATCTTGATCTCTCTGATGAATTTTGCTACTAGCAATCTGTTCACTTCTTCTCCAAGCGCTTTCTGCTTGGGTTCTAAGAACCGTCGAGTGGTCTTCTTAATGGGCTTTGCATCTTTGAAGACTTCGAGTGAGTGCTCGGCGAACTCCCTGGGTATTCCTGGCATATCTGAGGGCTGCCAGGCGAAAATTTCCCAGTACTCACGGAGGAGTTCGACGAGCGCGCTTTCCTATGCTGGCGAGAGGGTAGTTGAAACCATCGCCGTCTTTGCAGAATCTGTCGGGTGCACCTGATGTTTTCGGGTGTCGCTGTTGGCGCTGAATTCCAATTCTGGCGCGTTCTTCTTTGTGAGGGGCATCACGGAGTGGTCCGTGGTCTTTGCTATCTCCTCCAGTTCTTCTTGCATCCCGAAAGACTTTGCGATCTCATTGAACTCGATGTCACACTTGTTGGATTTCTCGAAATCTCCGTCGATGGTGATTACACCATATTCTCCGGGCAGCTTGAGCTTCAGGTACGCGTAATGTGGTACTGCCATGAATCTGGCGAACGCTGTTCGACCAAGAATGGCGTGGTACTGTGAGGGCCAGTCGACTACTTCAAAGTCGAGGAATTATCTTCTGTAATTGCGTCGATTGCCCCACACAACCTCTAGGTTGATTGTTCCGAGTGGACGGATCGCCTTTCCTGGAACTATCCCGTGGAAGGATGTTCCTAATTCCGCAAGTTCATCCAGGTTCCTGTTCATCCGGTGGAGCGTATCCGCGTAGATAATGTTGATGCCGCTGCCTCCGTCCATAAATACGCGAGCCAGTTCGTAATTACCAATTTGCGCTTGGATTACCAAGGCAGCGTGTCCTGGTCAATAGACTCGTGGTAGGTGGTCTTCCATCGAGAAGGTGATCGATTGGTCCGCCATCTTCAGGTACTCGGGCCTTGTTGGCGGGGTTTGCACAGCCATGCACAGTTGCCGCGTGTTTGTCTTCTGAGCTCTACGTGAAGGGCAGACTTTTTGTATCATCCCTAACTGTCCAGCCGAGTTCGGGTACGCGTTAGCTCCTGCGTTTGGTGCGGGTGGCGCGTTTAGTGCGGCTAGCGCCATGTTTGGATTTCCTGGTGGAGGTAGGGGTAGTGGCGGTTGGAACCCTTGATGTTCTCCTCCTGGAAGTGGCGGGTAATTTTGATTAGATGCTGATCTACTTTTCTTCAAGAAGGCCTCGTGGATGTCGATGAACTTTTGGCAATCCTTGAGGAGGTGTGTTGCCTTAGTTTTTCCCGTGCGCTTATCTGTAAATAGATGTAGCGAGCAGTATGCGTTAAGGTCCTCCTCGGGACTTTTGTCTTCGGCTTTTGGTTTCCACTCGCGACTCCCGCGGCGTCCATTATCGTGGTTTCACGTGAATTCTGCCGCTACCATCTCTTCCCGATCGTCGTGATCGTAGTATTTCCTCCTTTTCTTTTGACCATGGCGGTCTTCTTCGGGCGCGGGCGATGATGTCCTCTCGTTGCGCACCGCGTCTTCTCCATTAGCCCATTTGTCGGCTATGATCATCAGTTCCCCAATAGTTTTGGGTGCGGCTCGGCCCAGCTCTTCTCTGAAAGCAGTTCGTCGGGCGCCTTTTGCGAAGGACTCAACCGCTACTTCCTCTGAGATATTTCCTACGGTGTTCCTGAGTGTTTTCCATCGCTGAATGTACTCGCGAGTGGACTCGCCGCTCTTCTGTTTGCAGGCCCGCAGTTCTTCAATGGTTGCTGGTCTCTTGTAAGTGGCCTGGAAGTTCTTGCAGAAATCGTAGTGCAGGTCGTCCCACGATGCGCCAGTCAGCTACGTGCTGCGCCAAGCAAGTGTAGATTGAGGTACTGCATAGCCGTGTTCTTGTTCCCACGTTGGCATTTTACTGCAGTGAGGAGTCGTTTAGCCACGACGAAGGTTCGAGTGAACCATCATATTTCGTGACTTCTGTGCTGAGCTTGAATCTCCTAGGTAGGGGTGCCTCGCGGATGCTGCGGGCGAAACATAGCGCACCGCAGGTCTCGTCATCCTAAGAACTGGATGAGGAGCGTGCACGGTTCCTTGCAGCTCTTTCCTTGTCCACCTTATTTTTCGCGATATCTGACCGCGCGTTATATCCTGGCTGGTCGCGATCAATTTCCTTCCTTGGCTCTTTGCTGTGCTTCCGTGAGCGGCTGCTATGACGTCGCGAGCTTTTATTTCTCGGACTGCCTTCGCTTCTGCTTCGACTATCACCGCGTCGCCGAGCTTCTTTTCCTCGACCACGGCGAGGTGATTTGTCTCTCCCAGGCGAAGTGCTCATGTGCTTGCGCGATGCCTCTTTTTCTTTTTCCTTCTCTTGCTGTTCGGCAGCTTTCCTGCGGTTGTAGGAGGCGAGCCTTGAGGCCGCCATGCCCAATCCTTTCCGAACATGTTTGTACTGCTCCGCTCGAGGGTCGTTCTCCGCTGGCTGGTTCATCTGCATGTAGGTTGCTGCGGCCAGGACTGCGGCAGTAGGGGGTTTGCGGGTAGACGTTTCCGTCCTCGTCAACCCGCATAAGGGAAGGTGCGAGTGACTTACTGATCCCACCCAGGGACTCGGCGTCCATGAATGTCGTTCTTGATGCGTATCCCTTCCTTGTGGGTCGAGTTCCGACCGAAGGTGTTAGGGACAGCTCGGCCCGGCGTTGACTCGATTCATCCGCCAATCTCTTTCGATGGGCCAGGTCTTTCCGAGCTTCTTTGATAGCTGTGGCCGCTCTCACTAGATGATAGTGGTAGGTGACCATATCTTCGTGTGGCGCTCCAGCCACAGGCGGCTTGCTTGTTCGCAAGGCTTCTTTGGCTCGGTCCCAAGCGTCCCGCGAGACGCCGATCTCAGCGCGCTCTGCAGCGCTTTGTTCTGTTTCTGGGGGTTGTTCCGATCCTGCCATGTAGACTTGAGACAGTCGTGGCCCGTGCGTCCTAGGCATAGCTCGGAAAGCTTTCTGGATTTGGGAAGGTTCCTCTGTCGAGAGGGTATGGTAGTCGCTGGTGTTGAAGCGGATGGACTCGCTACTTTTCTCCAGATGAGGGCGCGAGTCGACGGCTTATGACTCGGATCCTGATTCTTCAGGGAAGTGGAGGATCCCGTCCTTGTTGGTGTAGAACTTCAAGCTTCCGAACGTCAAGGTGACGCTCTTCTCCATATCGCTAAATACCGGGCGTGATTCCGGCGAGTGAGGGGTGACCACGACAAATCCGATCCGATTAGGATTGGTTGGAGCCGAAGTCGAAGGTTTCCAACGTGAGTTGGATGATGAAGCCGAAGATGCCGGAGATCCAGCGCCCGTCATTCCCACAGACGGCGCCAATTGTCGAATCTGTAACTCGGCAAATCCCTCAGGTGAACCCATAGGGTTTCGAATAGGAGAACCCATGAGCGCTGGTGATGATCGTCGGCTAGACAGGGGGGCACAATTTACCCAGGTTCGGGGCCCTCGTAGAGGTAAAACCCTTACTCCCGCCTCTGTCGATCTGTATTATTGAATAGATCGGTTACAATGATGATTGCTCAAGTCGAGAGTACAATCTCGAGCTCAAGGCTTTGGTGGTGCGGTATTGCTTGGTCATCCCTCAGTGGTTCTCCCGGCCAGGTCTCAAACCCTACCCGGAGTGGACTCAAACTCTAACCCTATGTTGGTCACAAGTTTCCTAACTTAGCCCGCAAGGCATTGCGGGTAGGCTTCAAGTGGGCCTTCCAGAATACTCCAGGGGCCTTTCTCCTTTGGCTTTAGCCTTGGGCCTAAGACGGGGTGTCCTTGCTCGCAGGGTCCAAGGTCCATCCCTTCGTCAAGGCCCCCAATCAATTTCACACATTAACCATCGATGCACTCGAATTTGAGAGCAACAGAGAAGTTCTTCTCTGGATGATGTCATCCTAACGTCATAATCCCTTTTTAATAATTTCAGGAAATTCCAGAAAAGGAATGAAAATTGATAATTTAATATCTTTTAATCTGTAATTCAGAAAAATAAAAGTAAGGTACCAAAAATTTCAAAAAAATATACTCTCCATGTTTGTGTCATTTTTAAACATGTTTGACCAAGTTGATTTTTGACCCTTATTTAATTACTATTTAAATCATCTAAAAATATTGAAAATAAGATTTTACTCAATAAAATCAGAAAATTACAAGATATATACCAAAATTCTCAAAACGACAAATGCAACTCAATTATGATGTTTTGAAACCCATTTGAGCAATTAAAATGTCACTCACTTTCACAATTGCCCGAAGTGCCCTCTAGGGTCCATTTGGGGCTAATTTCTGTTAAATTGCTGAACTGCCATACGAACCCTAGCAACCCATCAAACATGTTTAGGGCTTTATTTCAGTGCACTAACTTGCTCACGCATACATGGTGTGCATTGCATCAATGTCATGTATTTGCTTCTTATCGGTAGAATGCAATCCCGAAGTGAAGATCAACAATTCCAATGGCGATTACTTGATCTTAACCGACAAGTCAAGCACATATTCCAGAAGATCTATTCTTTGGTTTTCTTATAAGCAAGGAAAGCATAACCTCGTATCTGCTCATATATGGTTTCAAAGTGTTTTGAATCTCGTACTTTGCATGCGGTTCAAAGTATTTACGGTCTTAGATAGAGTTCTCCTATACTATTTGCATCGCCTAAATATTCTGATCCACTGCTCCTAGCAGCCATAGCTTTGTTTGTGTGTGCTTCGTTAAAGCATGTGATCCTTGCTTAGCCATGCCTAGTTGTGATCTAATCCATCCGGTTGATGAATCTGGTCAGCACGTGAATCTATTATGTCAGGTTGTTGTCAGTCGAATTATTTTTGATAACTTGTCCAATAACGGCATGGATGTGAGGCCACAATGGGTTGTGGAGTTTTGTCCTGTTCATGCCCCTAGGAGCGAGTTCTCTCCTTCGAGCCAAGACTGGGCGTACAACAACACGTGGGCCGATGAACCCCGCCCTGCTAACTAACTTGTTTAGCCTTATCCATGAGACACGTTGTCGTGGGATAATCACGGCAGACGTTACCGGGGGTAACTGATCTTGGGGCAAGACGACACAGGCGTTTGGGAGAGGGTTTAGCTCAGAGGAAAACATGATGATGAACTTTGATCTGGTAGCCGGCAATCAAGTCGCCGAGTCTCCGATCTCAAGACAACAACTCAAATTGTGTGTTACACTAGATACTCGATATTAGACGAGATTGCTAGAACTCTTGGATCTTCTTTAAACTAGACCTAGGGGTTGGTTCATAAAGCACCGTACCCCCCTGGCTTGCCCTCCAAGGCGCACCCTGAATCCTACCTGGACACCGCTCACAAACCCTAGCTTTCCTTACCGCAGCCCACAATCCGGGTTACGAGGCTTGCAAACTTTGGGCCTTCCAGAAGTTTCGTCATCCTTAGCCGGATCCTGCGCCGTGTCCCTTGGGCCGGGTTACACCTTGGAGTTGGCCTACCGGGTTATTATCCCTCCATCAGTAGTCCCCAGAATAGCTTGGGCTTCACGGATTCTTCCCTGAAGCACTGGCTATTCCCTGCAAAAATATCAAACGCACAAGTGTAGGGAGGCCGGGTTAAAGTGCTTTGTTATATAGCTAGGCTTAACTCCATGGCAGCCATATAGTAACCCGGCTTTTTCTCCAGATACTTTGCTTAACTTTCCCGGTTTAAGCTTTGATAAAATGCCAAAACTCCATACTTTGCTCGATAGTTGATCCTGATACCCCGGAGAGGATCTCTTGCTCAGTATTTGAAGCATATCTCGCAAACTTCGAACAAGTAGCCGTTACCCCGTAATTTCCGGGTTCCACTCGTTGGACTGAGTTTTTCCACCCGTGCCATTATAAATAGGACCCTAGGGGTAACCCTAACCCCAACGGCTCACTTTCCCCCATTCCTCTTCCTTCCTTCCTCCGTGCTCAAGCCCACAGAGCGCCATTACGGAAACCTCGCGCGCATCGCCGGAGCCAATCTGTCGCCGGCTGCGCTCCGCCACAGTGCGTTTCGCCCCGCCGCCAAGATCCGCCACCAGACCCCCGACCTGCCCGCCAGGAATCGCGAAGGGACACCAGGCTTGTGCCATTTGCCTCCGCAGGGCTTCACTTCGATCTCCTCCGGTAAGTCCCTCGCACCCATTAATTTTGCCCTTGCAATTTCAGGATCTTACCTTAGACCAGATCTGAATCGACCCGCCTATCATTTCTCGGGTCACGCCGAATTAGGCGGCTTGTATTCGTTCCAGCTCATCCAATGGATAGGATATAGACTTCAGTTCACTCTCCTACTACCTGTAATCATTAATTTCGCCACAAATCTAGAAATGGGAATTCCGATCTGGGATCGGGCCACCCAAATTTTCCGCCCTTGTCCCTGTCACCCGGAAAATCCTCCTTTTTCCAGTTCTTTTGCTTTGCGATAGATACACGGGCAACCATTCATCATTCCCGAACACTTATTAACACATAAGCCTCTATAATTTTTATAGCAACGCATGACACCCGGATAATTTGAACCTTGCTCCGCAAAATGATACCCGGATAATATTTAGCTTTCATGTTGTCTCGATACCGCTCGTCAATACTCGACCAACTGACAGTTCCCGAGTCTTATTCCTCATGTCCTTCTACCTGGTACTCTGCAGGTTGACCCCATGGCGCCCAAGAAGCAGGGGAAGCAGCCGACCAAGGCCAAGACTACCAACTCCATATCCGCCAACTGGGCGCGATCTTCGGTCACCAAGGCCAAGTTAGAAGAATTGGTCGAGTTAGGGGTTCTTCCCCCTCAATAAAATATTCATTGGAGGGTGCCGGGTAACGAGACCCGACCTACACCAGCAGAAAATGAGGTAATATGCTTTGTGGAGCACGTGACCCGGGGCTTCCGTCCTCCGGGTCACCCTTTCTTTCGTGATGTTTTGAGCCATTATGGCCTTCGCATATTTGACATAGGGCCTAACTCTATGTTAAATATCTCTCACTTCATGGTCCTCTCCGAGTCATACTTGTGCACTCCGCCAAGTTTGGCTCTTTTCGTTGAACTTTTCCAGTGCAAACCGTGCCGCGAAAGCGGCGACGGGGCACTTCTCGCTTGCGGCGGGGTTTCTATCCAGCGCCGCAAGAACTCTCTAATGCCACCTCTTACCCTCAACTCCCACGTCAAACATTGGCAGCTTTCTTATTTTTACTGCCGGGACACCTCCCCACCCGGTGAAAAGAAATTGCCGGGTTACTCGGAAGGCCTGCTTGACATCTCCGAGACCTTTAGCGCCTTCGCCCCTGACTCGGACATGGAAGAAATCCTGCCTTTATTGGCTAAAATCTCCATTCTTTCGGCCCAAGGCCTCATCGGGCTTAACCTGGTGAAAACTTGGGTCGATTTCCGTATCCAGCCCAACTCCATCCGCACAAAATTAATGTGCGAATACTCGGGGCAAACCACGGACCCGATCCGGTACTCCACCAACAGTTTCGCACCTGGTGATACCAATAAAACTATCAAAGGCTTTTTTAACAGAAAAGCTGGAGGTAATCCGGAATATAGCCGGATTAGAGCCCTTCACCCGCGAGAACCCGGCCCCCGCGGTAAAGACCTGGTTTTCACATCTTCAACTTCATCCTTTCCACTTATTACAGCTAATAACCCTTGTTCTTATGCCTTCACTTCAAGCCGATGACGATTTCTGGAAGATTGACACTCCTCCTAACTCCGGAAACCCGGAGGAGAAAGAGGATGCCGTTAACTCGGATGAGGGTACATTCTAAATTTCACTTAGTTCTTTTGAGTTCATCGTGTCCTGTTTTGCATTTCCCAACTGTAACCTTGATAACTTCCAGAACAAGAAGACAAGGACGAGGAAGAAGAAGCTGACGGCAAGGTGGAGTCCGCCAGCGACGAAGACGAAGCGGAGCCGACAATCAAGATGGGATCTAAGAGAAAACCTCAAGGGGTCGTCTTCAAGGTTCTATATCATTTCCTTGCGTTCAATTTGCATTCCTGTGATAACATGCATGAGCTAACCCTGATGTTATCCCTTTGGCCGTATCTGAAGGAGTCGCCTATGACCAAGCGCAGGGCGACTCGGAATTACCCGGGTAATGATGCTCTTAACCCGGGTATTCCATCATCTCCAGCTTAGCGCGCTGGTATTCACCATACCCCTCTTTAGACATAAAAATCTTTCCAAACCATTCCCTCACAGGGTAATCTCATGTTTTGTTTGGTATTCTTCAGTTTCATCCGGGCCCAGCGGCGAATTCCCTGTGGACTTTGCGGTGAACCCCGGGTAAAGTTCTTTTCCTGATGTTATATCACACTTTACTCGCCATTTCTTAATTATACGCTAACTGCCCACTCATACCTTCTTTAGGGCCACGGTCATTGTTAGCGACCAGGAAGACATGGAGACCGATGACCCGGGTAAAGGGAAGCCGACTGATGATGTGTTAGCCACATCTGGCGACGAACAAGCGTCACCAACAAACCCGGCCAGGCAAGAAGCCGGGTATCCGATAGCCTCGCACGCAAGCGAGAAGGAAAAAGCCGCGACTTTGGGCGTCGGAGGAGGACCAGACTCCGACATTCGGATGACCCGGGTGCCGTCTCCTGCTAAGAAGAAAACTTCTTCTCCGAGTTTCCACAACCCCGGGTCTTCTAACTCGGGTAACGATAATTTTGATCAGCTGATGAGCGCTCTCCTCACCATGAAGGCCTCAGAGAGCAGTGTCCTAGAGCGCATGGCTGCAGCGCATCAGGTAATAATACTTGATATCTCTTAGTATACGCCTAGTCCCCAAGTTCCGAGCATAGCTTGTTAAAGTTGTGCTTGGTACTTTGTGCAACATTCGGCTTGCTATGATGCCCGACTGACACTTTCGCTCTCTGTTTCTTACAGGCGGAGGTGACCCGGTCCGATGAGATTTTACTCAAGACGGAACGACTCCTGCTTGCCGAGGTAAAACGAAGAGAGGCCCTTGAAGCTGACGTGGAAACCTTGAAGAAAGACGTTTCCAAATACAAGAAGAAGTGCAGTACTGCCCAAACCGCGCTGAAAAGATTATCAGACCAGATTGCCGATACTTATCGCATCTTGCTTAGTGAGTTTTCGCTGCCGACTGACTTCGTGCCTTTACTTTGTCATATGATACTCTGGATTACTGATATGCCCTTCCTTTGCTTCAACTGCAGGTGCCAACCTTGCGGCCCCAGAAGAAGATGTTGTTGCCAAAGCTAAGACATTGAAGACTGTGCTCCGGACCTTTTTTGCCGGTACAAAGCTTATATTGGATGCCGTGAAATGGCCTACCGAGGTATACCCGGGTGAGGAAAACCTTATTCAAGCCTGCTCCACAGTGCCTGGGTGGATCGAGATATGGAAACGCTCGGCCTGCCGGATTGGTATGACCCGAGCCTTTACACTAGCTAAAGCTTATTTTCCGAAGCTTGACCCGGCAAAGGTAATATCCGGGTTTCCCGAATTCAAAGCTGATGGCTCCAGGTTTGTACCCAAGGATTTTAAGGCCATACAATCCTCGGTGCGCCACTCGGCAACCGCTTTGGCCGATAAGATGGATCTGGGCATGATTATGAGTTCATACGATGCTGAAGGCAAGATCATACAGGAGAATGCACCCCCTCCCTTTGATATTTTGGAGAGATGGGCGGCTGATTTGGCCAGGAAGAAGGAAGAAACCGCTAAGAGAGAGGCCGAGTTAGGATCAGGGCCAACCACCTCTACACCAGCTGTCCCTCCGCCTGTCCGTCCTGATGCGGGGAGTCCGTGTGATGCCGCCGGGAAAGCTAAGGAGCAAGCCCAAAACCAAGATCCGGAGGGCCCTACTCAGGAGGCCGAATAGGGCAACGCCATCATAATACCTCGATAACTTGATATTGTGTATTCGAAACTAGTATACTTTTGATCGTGCGCCTGTGCACCCTTGATATTGGTATCGTAATTTGTAACGTACTTTTACTCCGTGATGCACTTGTGCCTTTCCTGGCCTTTTGATAATCTTGATACTTGTCTATTCTTGAACTTATTCTCGATACCCGACTCTCTTTTTGGTTCCCCTTGTGGGACTCGGTTTTCCGAGTACCACGGGTTTTGATAAGCGGACTTTTCTTTAAGTCCCCAAGACTCGGATGCTAGGGTCTTTCGAGCTTTGATAGCCAAGCAGTTTGTTTCTGTTTCGAAGTCCCCAGTCCCCATGACCCAAAGTACGAGTCAGGGGGGTGTGGCCTTTCTGAGAGAACAAATTGTTTTCTACCGAGCCGAAAACCTATAGCCGTCCCGTGTAGGTACTGAAGTTATGCTTGATAATCGTTGAGTTTTTGGCTATCAGCCTTGTACTCTGCATAACTTGTGGTTTAGATGACCCTTTTGACTATCTTGTACTGTAAGCCGGTTTTCGCGTGGATACCATGTTGTTACATCTATACGAAAAACAGGGTCAGGCAAGTCCCATTGGGCTGCACGGCTGATTGTAATCGTAAGCGAACATATCATGCCACTTTAGTGCGAGTCACATCGAGCTTAAGTAAGAATAGTCAAGAAAATTTGGCTCCTTTGTCCGGTTATAAGATTGCAGCCGTACTCGTCTTGCGAGTAGTCGGCCCTTATAACTCATAGGCATCAAGGCCGGGCCTTTGGGTTTGTGACTGTGCTATTCAAGCAACCAACCCCCAAGACCTATATATATGCAACATACTTGATGATACTGATGTACTGATAGCAGTGAAAACTACTTACTTGTAATCGAAGCAAAGATCATAATAAGACTTGATAACCATCTCTTTTACTGATACGAAAAAGTTTGGGTCAGCAAGCCGCCTCATTAAAAACCTTCCAGTCCCTTTAGGTACCCTGGGTAGGAAAAGAGCGCGTCTGAAACCTGCTGCCCGTTACATTGTTTAGTTCTTCTTGGGAATCGGTCCCGGGCTGACGCGACCGATGCACATTCTCCATTTGTTGGACTTTTTCATGATGAGTACCGGGTTTGCTAGCCAATCCGGGTGAGGTGTTCCCATAACGCGGCTAGCTGTGAACGGCGGTGTGATTTCTTCTCCTATGCCAGATTGTTTAGAGGAATCGTTCTTGATGAAAGCCACCATCTTAGCATCTTGTTCTGACCTGGGTTTTGCTTTTTCTCCTTCAGTGCTCGGCCTTTTTGAGGTGGTCCTGTCATCCGGGTCTGCTTGAGGCCGGTAATGTTTGAGTTCCTCTTTTCTACAGGCTTGCTCGGCCATTGCCGCGTCTCCTTCATCGCATTCAGCTGCTATATCTCGATTTCCATGTATGGTAATGGTCTGCTTAGGACCCGGAATTTTTAATTGTAGATACACATAACATGGCCTCGCCATGAATTTAGCATAAGCCGGCCTTCCAAATAGCGCGTGATACGGACTGCGCAACTTAACCACCTCAAAAGTAAGCCACTCAACTCGATAATTGTCCTTTGATTCCCCAAAAGCTACTTCCAATGCGATTTTTCCCTCGGGGCATGCTGAATGACCCGGTACTATGCCATGGAAAACTGTCGTACTTTTTTGGAGATGAGATTCCTTGAGACCCATGCGTAGAAAGGTTTCCCAGTACAGGATATTGATGCTGCTTCCTCCATCCATCAGGACCTTTTTCAGCTTGTACCCATTGACCTGTGGTGCAACTACCAATGCTAAGACTCCCGGGTGTTCTACTCTTTCTGGGTGATCTCTTCTGCTCCATGTTACATCTTGTTCTGACCACCTCAAATATCTCGGGATAGCCGAAGAGATTGAGTTGACCGCTTGCTTCAGTATCTTTTTATCCTTGTTAGAGCCTCCGGTAGTATGCACGTGATATTGACCCAACTGTTTGGGGTTGGCCTGGAAACCTCCAGCTCCCCCTTGATTGTTGCCCTGATTTCCGGCTGCAGGGTTACCGGCTGGGGGTGGGCCGTTGCCCGGGTTTCCACCCTGACCCGGTCCTCCTCCCCGACCCGCACCTCGCATGGCTCTGTTCACTTCCTCGTTCTTCCACCTCTGTAAGTCGGCGCATTGCTCCAAGGAGTGATTAGCCGGCTTGCCGTTCCTGCTGTGCTTTGGGCATGCCATTCTAAAGATGTCCCAACTGTTACCTGGCCTTGGAGGCCCTTGATAGTGTCCCCCATTGTGATTTCCAGTGTTAAAATTCCCTTCAGATCTGGGTCTCGAAGACCCGGCCTCTGTGTTGGCGACAAACTCGGAGCCTCCTTCAAACGGGCGCTTGTTCTGGCTATTCCCGTTATTACCCGGTGCTGATCCATTGCCGGTTCTTCCGCTATTACTTGTGTTTGCTTTTGCCTTTTTGTCATCAACTTCCTCCTCTGTAGTATCTGTTGCAGCGTGTTTGTTGCACGCATCCATCAATTCTCCCATTGTAACCTCCGACGCATTCCGACTGGATTTCATGCGAGTTAATTTTTGCACTAAAGGTATATACTTGCATGTTTTTGCCATAGCTTGTAGTGCATCCTTGGGCTGAATATCTGTGGACGAGTGAAGTATCTCCATAACCCGGCGCACCCAACTGCGCGCCGACTCTCCCTTCTTCTGAACGCATCGCTCTAGATCATCAATAGTGAACAATTTTCTGCACGTCCCATGAAAGTGCTTGACAAACGCGGTCTTCAATTCCTCCCAGGACTTGATCGACCCTTCCGGCAGATTGGTGAACCATAACTTCGCTGCTCCCTCTGACATCATCAGGTACATGAACTTGGCTTCAAGATTCTCGGATGCATTGCGAATCGACATTGCCATCTCATAACTGCTCAACCATGTTTCTGGGTCCATAGTCGGCTCATAATTCACTACCTTTCCTGGTTCTTTGAATTTTTCCGGGTAAGGTTCAGCCCTGATGTTGTCCGAGAGACACTTAGGTCCTGCGAGAATTGTAGAAGCTGGCCTTACTCGGGAAACATGTGATCCTGCGGGGGGCACAACCGGATGTGGTGCTGCTGGTAATCCCTGTACTAAAGACCCAGCCCCGGCTCTCCTGGCCCTGGAGCTATCCACAACAGCTTGCGCTGCTGATGCCGCCGGCGCCGCTTGAACGTGGGGAGGTGGCGGCATTTGCTGCTGCTCTTCCCTCCGCCGCGCTGAACTTGTTGGGATATTGCCGGTATTTCCTCGTTGCTGGCTGACGTATGGCGTCCCATGCATCCCACTTCTATGATCCGGATAATTGGCCTGCTGTGCCACCGCAGTGCGTAACATATCGATCGCTTGCCGGGTCTGCTCCGCGTGGGGCGACTCTCTCACGGGGATTTGATTCAAAGCAAGTGTCGCTGCGTACACGTTATCCATAGGATTGTTGTAGTGACCTGCAGGTGTGCGAAAACGCGACGGTGGTGGCTGTGGCAATGCGTTGCCGGTTGTAACCCCAGTCTGTGGCAAGGGTAACCCGGCCTGTTCGTTTGCCGGCTGTATTCCCGTGGTTGCTGGCCGAGGTGCAGTTCCTTGGTTCGCCGCTGGGATCGGTTGGTCCTGAGGCGTGACAAACAATGTAGCCGGATTTATGACTCCACCCAACGCTGGTAACCTGGTTTGGTGCCTTTGACGTATTCTGGTTGTTTCCTCTCGGAGCCGGGTTTCCAACGCATCCAGCTCATGTTGGCGCGTGGCCATCCCTTGTCTTTCTGCTTCTACTTGCCTCCTCTGCTGCTCCAACGCGCGGCAGGCTACATCTAGATCCCTAGCGCGCTCTGCGGCGTTCTCTGGGGTGATAACCGTGGCAAGAACTGTGGGATCTAGGATCAGGTTGTTATCGAACAGGGCCGGGCGTCGTGGATTTGAAGGACCCGCCCCTGGTGTCCGATTTGCTAGGAATCCGAACGTATTTGCCTGCAACTCCTCGTCTGGCGCGCGGCTGGTAACCGATGCCGATTCTCCTTCAACCCGGATCAGAACCGGGTTTCCGTTGGCCGCACCCTGCTGCTGAGCCAACGCTTGGGCTGCTCCGACTGCGGCCGTGGTCCCGTTCTCTTGATTGAGGTTGGCCGCAGGTGCCGTGTAGACCGCAACTCGGCGTATGATGCTTGGCGTAAATTCATGTTGTTCCTCTTCGCTATTATTCTCATCATACCGATTCTTCAGCAGATCCAGGATGGATTCAGTATCTTCTTCTCTCTCAACCAGGTCACGCGGGGTCCATGCCGGCTCCCCCGGCTGTTCCTACTTCGTGACGGGTTCTTCTGCTGGATCTGCCATTCCAACTGATTCTTCTCCATCTTGCTGGATACAAGCGGCCTCCCCTGACATAGAATCAGATCCAAAATTGTCAGAGATCGAACCAGAAGTACATACCATACCGACGAAGACGCTGATCCGGCCGATCGTCACGACGGATCCGGATTCGAGGTGATCCGACTCTGGCCCCCAGCCGGAATCGTCCACCATCTTGTCTCCTTTGTGGTCGATGTAGATCTCGCCGACGATGAGATTCTCCATGTTCTTCCGAGCTTCTCCCGTGACGTAAACACCTTTGGTCGCAGGACCCACGGTGGGCGCCAACTGTCGTGGGATAATCACGGCAGACGTTACCGGGGGTAACTGATCTTGGGGCAAGACGACACAGGCGTTTGGGAGAGGGTTTAGCTCAGAGGAAAACATGATGATGAACTTTGATCTGGTAGCCGGCAATCAAGTCGCCGAGTCTCCGATCTCAAGACAACAACTCAAATTGTGTGTTACACTAGATACTCGATATTAGACAAGATTGCTAGAACTCTTGGATCTTCTTTAAACTAGACCTAGGGGTTGGTTCATAAAGCACCGTACCCCCCTGGCTTGCCCTCCAAGGCGCACCCTGAATCCTACCCGGACACCGCTCACAAACCCTAGCTTTCCTTACCGCAACCCACAATCCGGGTTACGAGGCTTGCAAACTTTGGGCCTTCCAGAAGTTTCGTCATCCTTAGCCGGATCCTGCGCCGTGTCCCTTGGGCCGGCTTACACCTTGGAGTTGGCCTACCGGGTTATTATCCCTCCATCACACGTAGTATGAGCTTTCCATCTGCGGGTGAATCACAACATGTTTTGGAGAAAATTAGGTCATGGCCGGGACAAGTTATGGACGTACACGGATCTTGATCCCTACTCACAGAACAGGTGCGGCCAAGAGGTGGCCAACTCCATGTTCATAGGGTGGCCTGTTTGGGTTGACTCATGGATATGGTTCGACAAGGTAAAGTATAGGAATCGACCACCCTCTACCGGCACTTCCCGAACTAGTGCCAACCCGGTGGCACTAAGAGTCAGTTAGTACGTGTGGTTAAAGCACCGCTGCAGGGTTAAATGTTTTCGAAAAGCCGTGTCTGCGGTTAAAGATGACTTGGTGAAGGATTTTGTCATCATAGATAACTGAACCCAACGTAAAAGATGTTGACAATGATTGAAGGGTGCCTCCTCGGAGATGCCGAGAGGGGTGATCCTTGTAGCATGTCAGATGCTAGGAAATGATATTGGTGGTGTAAAAGATGATGATTTTAGTAGTTGAGTAGCTTCCTCATCTGTTTTGAAAACACTCCTTGAGACGTGTTATTCTTCCTCGATTTGGAAAACAAATATTGCTTTACGAAAATGAACCTTCATAAAATACTTTATGAAAACAGAAGATACATAATAGGTTAACTAAGTCTTGTTGAGTACCTCCCGTACTCAGGTTTTCTTAATTTTGGTTCAGGTGAAGTTCTCACTCCAGTGGTGGTCTCTATGTGTACATCGACGAGTAGTTTGGGTTTGCTAGGTAGCAGCCTGGAATCTATGGGCTGGGATGTCGCCTTATGTTGCGGCCTCTTAGGCCTTTTTGGTATCTTGTCAACTAAAAACATAATTTTCCTTCCGTTGTCTGCTGTAATGTTGGGTCATGTGACCTCTTTTTGTAAGCTTTACTCTAGTAAGTCTTGCTCAATACACTTTCATGTCTAGAGTGTTGCTTTGATTGGTTGTTGGTTTCGAGCTTATTGTTATATAGTTTTCGCTATGCCTGTAGAGTTGTCATAGTCGAGGGGTGGTGGAGCCAATGATCCATTTCTGAGCACGCCTGCCGATGAGATTCGGCCTGGGCTTGGTAACCCAGTAACCCTCGATTGCTGTTGCACTTCCTGGACACATAGCATCTCTGTATAGCTTTGGTACCGTTCCTTCAGTTTCATACGACTCGTGGACGTTTTGATATGCATAGTTGGTTATGACTAGCACATACACAAGGAGTAGTAGTACCGGTGTTATTCGGCATGTGTGCCGATGAATCCGTTCTACCTGCCGTTGTTTGTTGCGGTCGGGGCTGGTAACCCTAAAGCCCTTGTGGGTCCATGACTAGGAGTGCATAATATCTTTGGGTTCAGGGTCGTGGCAATTCATGGTATCAGAGCAGACTGCCTGCACGAAAACCTTACTTCTTGGCCGATGTTGAGTCTAGTGATTGTGAAAACTATTTTGAAACCACAAATGAGTTGTGAAAATAACTTTAGGATTCATTTTACTCCTTATCTGGTATCACTCTAACTCTGGGTCACCTTAATTGTTTTGATTTGAAAAGGTTGTAGTCATTCAAAACCTAGGTGCCTTCTTTGGCAAGGACGTCTTTTACCCAAGTTGACCTAGTTATGAGTTTCTAGAGTCGTGTGTGTTCCATATTCCGTCGTTTCTTGATTCAAAGTGGGAGATTCCCTTCCATTCATTATCTCTCAAAGTTGTATGGATTCCACACTCTCATGTTCTAGAGTCTCAAATCTAAAATCCCTATATTTTGTTTCATCTCGAAGATATTCTTTGTCCTTTGCTCAAATACATCCGGAGCTATGTTTGTCTTTTAAAAGATACTTCGTGATTGCTTTTCATAGTGTCCCTTAATACACTTAGATAGTAGTTACTCCTCTCTCTGGGTTTCTAACCCTCGCAATTGAACCGAAGGTCCTGGAATGTGCTGAATTGCGATGGGTTGAATCATGTGGTTTCTTAACCATGTAGTGCTGATGCCATCGGTATAGGATGCTGACCTTTAACTCAAGTTTTGTTTCTTAAGATCATGAGGAATCTGTTCCACCTGCGGGTGGCTAGGAAATTTGAACTCTCATAGCCATAGATTTTCTTTTGGAACCAAAAAGGGGTCACGACAAGAGTGATCATCATGGCCTCCACATCTTTCTTCTTGATTCATCTATACTTCTCTTCTTGGCATGGGGTCTACAAATGAGTATTACCCTTTGCAACCAACATGATCTTAGGAATTCTCTTGAGCATGTTCCTATCTTCCAGTTGCTCTCAAATCTTCATCCAATGATTTGGACACAAGGTTGCATATGCGTGTTGGAGTCTTCCAATGTATTTGCTCTTGTGTTCCGTCCAAACATTCCACCTTGAAATGTCAGGAGAAACAAACCCCAGTACCTTTTTCATCTTTACAACCAGGTCAAAGTAGCTTTTGTTCTGTTACACCTTCGAGTATCACACTCTTTTGTATCAAGAGGTCATGTTGAGTATCATGGCCTTATTGATGAAGTGATGCGCTTACACATCTTCACTCCCTTCCTCCAAGCTTGAAATGCTCAAGAATGTTGGATGTGCCTTGATGTGTGTATGAGATCTTCTTAAGGAGTACACCTTTCCCAGACTGAATGCGGAGCAAAGACAACCATCCAGTTCACACTGGCGCACAATGACCAAGGTGATATGGAGAAGGTGTACTCGGAGCTTCCTCGGGACGATTCGGGCAAAAAGCTAGCGCTTCGACCTTTTGGCGACTGTGCTGAGAGGCTAGCAAAGATGTTGTCCGAGCTAGTTTCTCGTGGCCGTGGCGCGAAACTTTCTGCAAGCGGGGCTGCTTCTGGGAAATCCATTGGTCCTTAGGATATACAATGTTTCTGCTTTTGTGTGTTTGGCCATGTAATAGATCTTTGAAATACTTTGTGCTTTTCTTTCTAAGTGCAGGGCTTAAAGGGTTAGAAGTTGTTATTTGCCTTAATATGTATTCTCCTGATGGGAGTAGCCCCTAGCACTCAAAAGTGTTTTCTTCATGCGACGTCGAGTGACCTTCAGCTGTGTGACTCAAAGTATGCTCTGCATGCTTTGCAGGTTGTGGACTCTGGCGGGGGATCGTCGAGTGCTCCTGCACCCCCGGCTGTGCCGTTGTTAACGGATACAGGTTTGCTTGCTTCTCTTGGTTTTCGTGTTGCGGATGGAGAGTGTAAGCTGAAGGCTTTACAAGGAGTTTCTGATGTTGCTAAGTCCAAGCAGAAGCTTGCTGCCGAGCGTGAGCAGTTTGTCATGGAGGAATTGGCCAGTGTCGCCAAAAGTTTGTTGTGTAAGTTCCACAAGCCCTCGAGTCTGTTCGGTGTTATTTGCTTGTGTACTTATGATTTTCTTGTTCGTGTAGTTGTTGAGCCTCATGCGGTATCCGAAGGTAACTTGGTGAACAATAGGATAGCTTGGGAGTCCAGGAATGGGAATCTTCATACGTGCAACTTCTGATCTCATTGGAGCAAAGGTTGATCTTGGCAAATTTGCAGTATCGAGTGCGTCAGGTGAAATTTTTTGTTGAGTTCTGTCGAGAAGCTCTTTCCTCAGTTCATCGGATATTGTATTCTTTTGGCGTTGTACCTGATCGACTAAGCGCTCTGTTGAGGTTCTTCCGTCGGGTGGAAGATGTTCGCGAGTGTGTGCGTGATCAGCTTATCTGCGGGCAGGTAGCCTTGTACTTTGTGCGACTGTGGCATCCAGATGCGAACTTCAACTCTGTGACGCAGTTGCCTGTTACCCGAGGGGTTCCTGTAGATTTTGGCCCTCATTATGAGGTTGTGTGCCTTGCTGATGAGCGCATTATTCGGCTAACTGCTGCCGAGACGGAGCGATTGCTCCGGGAAGGTGCCAGCCGACAATAGTTTGATTGCAAGGTGTATGTACCTTGTATTTTTTGTGATTTGTTGAAGGCGTGTTAAGGTGTGTACCTTGTAACCTTGCGAATATGTACATGTGGGTGCACTCATGATATTTATGCAAGTTTGGCGTAGCTCCCGTGTGCTGAGGTGTAACCTTTCTTAGCATGTACTTCGTCAGTTGAGAATTATAATATGCTTCCGAATATTCTTTATTTCTATAGTTGAGAAGCCATGTGTTTTGTTCGAATTACAACATGACTGGAACAATCTTATTTGCGAGTAGAGTACTCTCCTAAGGATAGAATTAGTGCACGTGCGCTACGTTCCATGGGTTGGAGTAGACTCCACATGTTGTTGGGTTCTTCAGGCGATAGGCGCCTCCTGGGGTAAATTCGTGTATGATTAAGGGTCCTTCCCATGGCGGTTCAAGCTTGTGGTAAATGTCCTACTTGAGCCGCATCACCAGGTCGCCTACTACGAAGGATCTGCTGCGGATGCGGCGACTGTGGTGGTTGCGTAGTGCTTGCTGATAGACGGTGGATCTTGCGAGTGCGACGTCTCGGGCTTCATCCAGTGCATTCACGTCGTCCGCGAGTGCTGGCAACGACCCGTGGTGCACTGAATCGAACGTCTTTGGATAGAACCGCCTCGGCACCGTAAACCATGAAGAATGACGTGTATTATCTTGACCTGTTTGGAGTTATTCGCAAGCTCCATAGAACGGATGACAACTCCTAGGCCCAATAAATGGCTGCTTCATCTAATCTGGTGAGTAATCTCTTCTGTAGGCCAGTCAAAAACTAATCCGTTGGATCGTTCGACTTGGCCGTTGGTCTGGGGGTGTGCCATAGAGGCAAAACTGAGAGTTATCTTCTTTTATTTGCAGAAGACTTGAGTTTCCTTGGCTGTGAAATTGGTTCCGTTATCAGTAATGATGTTGTGCGGACACCAAATCTGCAGATGATGGAGTCGAAGAATTTGACAGCGCATTTTTGTGTACTGAGATCTGACTGGGATAGCTTCTATCCACTTCATGAACATGTCGACTGCGACCGGCAGATATGTATAATCTCCGGGTGTTGCTTTGCGATGCGGTCCCACCATGTTGAGCACCATTGCGCAAAGGGCTAGGACAGCGGGATCATGTGAAGCTCTATGGCTGGCGCATGCGGCTTGGGTGCGAATCGCTGGCAGGCGTCGCATCTTTCGACCAAGTCCTTTGCATCTTGGGCCGCTATGAGCCAGTAGAATACTGCTCGAAAGGCCTTGCCCAGGATCGCTCTCCAACTTGCGTGATGTCCACAGTCGCCTTGGCGTATATCTCGGAGTAAATATTTTTCGTCTTCGGGTGCGATGCACCACTGAAGGACGCCTCATATGCTTCGCTTGTAAAGCTTATCGTTTATAACCCGAAAGGATTTACTGCGGCGTACTATTTTCCTTGCTTAAGAGACGTCCAGACTGGCTCAACCAAGAAGACTTGTCGCCAGATACTTGTGCGTCTTTTCGAGCATGTAGTCGAGATACTTGTGTGTCCAGACTGGCTCGACCAAGAAGACTTGTCGCGAGATGTGATGGATGAGAGCGATGAGCGCTCTTTGTTGACTAGCCTCCGTCTCTGTTGCTGCTCCGGATGGCACCCATCGGGTGCGGTTCCAGGTCCGCGCCCCCCATACCCGCCCCAATTAATTTGTCGGGTCTCATCTTTTACCATACCCGCGACCCGGCCAGGTTCGGGGACCTGATGGGTACCCATCTCATGAGCGATGACCACACATGTAGGGAATAAAACGATGAAATATTCTGGGGTTGGTGGGAATATACATGTGTGTGTGTGTTGTTGTTGTTGTCTCCGGGACTCCAGATTTCAACGCGTGCATGTGATGTGTGGGTTGTATGGGCCGTAGATCGTGGATGTGTGGCTAGGCATAGGATTATTAGGGATAGGATTAGTGCTTAGAGCGGGTTTGCGGGTATGGGTTTTCCATACCCACCCCGTTAGACCTGACGGGTCTAATATTTTACCGAACCCTCCCCATTTAAGGCGGGTACCCGTCGGGTCTGCGGTTTTTGGGTCATGAACTTGCTGGTGTCTCTATGGGCTTCTTGAGCTTGACTGACTTCTTGTTGATTGTCTCGAAGTAAATTCCTGGAGGAAATGGGGCATTTGTTGACCCGATGTTTGCCAATCTATCAGCCTCCTCGTTGCTTGAGCATGCAATGTGTCTTAGTTTGCATCCTTTGAAGCTTCCCTCGAGCAGGTTGTACATGTCGCGATAAGCGATCATGTTATCCGCGACTATGTCGCACCCGGACTTCTAGAGGATACTCGTCGTTCCGTTGAACAGTAGTAGATTGGATTACGGGGCTTACCGGCACCCGCGTCCTCTTACGAGTAGGCCAACACACGTATGTGTGACAACCAACCCCTATCTGTTCAGCGTCGACGTAAACTATCCCATAGAAATCAGGATACTTCCATTGACGTACTTCAAAACATACACACATGGTACGTCAACGGCATTGGAACAAGTGATATCACAACAGATCTCTACGACACAAAAGATTGAAATAAGTTTCAAATAGCTCTCATTAGGGCAGAGATAGCAAATACAATCATCGAGAGGACACATGTCCCAACAATTCATCATTACATCACAGCGGAAGCATCCAAAATGTCTGAGTACAGACAAGATCCAAAATAGGCCTAAGAGGCCGGAAACGAACAGACGGAGCCCATCCACGAAGTGTCGGATCCTGCCCGGGTCCGCTATCTACTCGTCAGCAGTCTCGTCATACTCCACGTAGTAGCCACCATGTAGATCCTCGAAACGTAGGTCTACGGAAACCACAGCCCCAAAGGGGTCAGTACATAAACGTACTGGCAAGCAAGACTCACAGTTCACCAAAGTGTAGCCCGTCAACACCAAACACAGATGCTTTGGGTTCAACGGAAGGAAGGGGATATAAAAGATGCTACAACTGTCTGCTCTAACCAACTACAGAGTTACTACCACTTCCGGCTAACAGAAAGGAGATAAGATCGCGTATCGTAACCAACTATAACTAACCACCAAACAAACCCATCCTGGATCTCGACCCTTATCCAAAGAAGCAATCCGAGGATAACTCACACAGTTGGATTAATGATGGTTCAGATTATGGTGTCAATAAGCCTATTACTAGTCAAGTTGTTATTCATTGGGTGTAAGGTTGTTAATCATTAGGTTTAAGTTGTCCTGAGTACTTGTTAGCCAGTACTTTCACCAAGTTAACCATAACCGCGGAAAACACGGCTTCTCGAGAAGATTTATCCCTGCAGGGGTGCACCAATTTGGCCGTACACGTATGAATAACCCGCCAGATGGGAAGGCCTTTCCCACCAAGCGGGGCACTCAACACAACTCAACTCTTCTTCGCATCAAGCCCAAAGAACCTTGGGCGCACGGCTAATCGAGCCCCGAAGAAAGGGGACCCTCATAGCACTCTAAGAACGTGTCCCCCTATATGCCGACTACAAAAGGTCCACCCTGTCCTGGGCTCGCAAAAACATGCATGCGGCAAATGGAAAACACGAACTAAATGAGGCGATTTGGACGAGATGCGAATCGAATCAAATTGAGGGGGGCGCCCATACTCGCTTCCCACATGCGGTTAGTGCGCTCATCATGGATCAGTAGACAATACCCTTTTCCTATTAGGGTCGACACTAGCAGGCCTCAAAACCACACAGGGCCTCCTGCCGGTGCCTTATCATCAAATTATTATTTAACAATAACATTAGCATGATTGATTGATTAAACATCGAGCCCCCAGAACATAATGAAATATAGTAACAGAAAGTAACGGGTAACAGACTCGAGCAAAACAACCCTAAGCATGCTAGTAAGACACGGGCAACAAGCAAAAGGTTATAGGTATGGAGGTGGCCATATCAGGGTTAAAGGATTCATGTGATAGGTTCGTAACAGAAGCAACTATTCATAGGCTAGCAGAATAGACAACGGACAGTATCGGTAACCAATGTTGAAAGAACACAGTGGTTCATGTGAGTGATAACATGCCTGCAAACCCAGTAGCCTGGTACTGACGCTAACTCCTTAGAAGGGTGTCGTAAGTATCGTCGGTCTCAACGTCGTCGTGTATCCAGGAAGAAGCAAACAAACAATGCAGAGAAGATAAAAAATCAATAACATGGCATAGTGCACAAACATGGATGATGCATGACCATTAATTGATGCAACAAAATAAACTAGTTGACAGGATAACATAACATGATTAAATGGACCCACATGCAATTGGATTGCATATGAAAGGCCCATGAATTAAGGTGAAAAATTGTTTTACAGCTAACCAATCGTGTGAAAGTGGATTAGCATGATGCATGGATGAGGAAAACATCAAAATAACAACAATAGAAGCAATTGGAAATAAGGTTTACCAAGTTTAGAAATTCATTTATTAAGTTTGGGAATTTTGGTTACCTAAAGGTGTCACACAAGCATTTGTTGTTTTCATCATGTTAAATTGTTCAAAATAGATAACAAAGTTTATATTTGAAATAACACACAATTTTGGGTGGATTACATGTTTCACTTGTTGAAAAAGGATTTCAAATAAATTATTTATGAATTAAACAAGTTTAAGCAAGAATTAAATGAATTTAATTCAAACATGAACTTATTTGAATTTTTATTTGTGCAAAACATTAAGTGAGATTCATATTTGAAAGGTTATGCTTTTATGGTTTGAAAACATATTTTATATGTCCCAAAAGAATTTGTTTTGATCAAGTTATGAATTTGACAATATTAAATGATTTAAACAAGGTTTAAATCATTTAACCAATTTTAATTATTCAAAACATGAAACAAATTTATATTTGGAAAGGTGGTTTAATTTTGCATGGAAAACATATTTCATTTGTTGAAATTGGATTTAAAATGATCAAGTTATTATTTTGGCAATTTTGGCAATTTTAAATGCAATAATTAATAAAGAGTTGTTTTCAGCAATTTAAATTATTCAAAACAGCAAACAAAATTTATATTTGGAAAGTACATGAAAAGTTGATTGGAAAACATATTTAGTTTGTGGAATTTGGAATTTTTATGCCCAAGTTTTGAATTTTGCAAGTTTAAGTGAATTTAACAAGTTTTCAAATATTGCACCAATTTAAAATATTCAAAACAGTAAACAAATTTTATATTTGGATAGAACATTTAATTTGGGACAGAAAACATATTTAAAAAGTTAAAATTGGAGTTGGGATGAATTTCTTATGCATTTTACAAGTTAAGGTGCAAATCTGCCCTTTTTAACAACTAGGGACTAGAAAAATAAATATACAGGGACTAGAATTAAAGATACAGGGGCTTGGTTCTGATTACTCGAGGTTTCTGTGCCAAAACAAAGGAAATAAAAAGATTGGGTTTTTGGTGGGCAGGGGGGATCGAACCCCTGACCTGCTGCTGTGAGCAAAGGGACAGGAACCAGTGGGGTGGTGCTCGGTTTGGTGTTAGACAAGGGGCAGATGGGTGGATATTCTTCTGCGCGCGGACTGAACCTAACTGAAACTTGGTTTCAGTTCGATCTCTGAACTCGACGAGCGGACAGAGACTCGCCGGAGGGCTGCTGGGCGGCGCTCGCGGGTGGTCGCCGGAGGGGCGCCGTGGTGCGTGGTGTTGGTGCTGTGGGCGGAAGGGGGGAAGGGAGTTGAGGGAGGAGGGGTAGCGATCGGGGGGGAGGCCTCACCTTGGCGAGCGGACAGGAGAAGGTCGGGGCGAGCAGCAGGGGCTTGGCCAGCGGCAAACCTCGACGCCGCGGCCGCCGGGAGCCTCCTCGGACCACGGCGCCTTCACCAAAGATGGAGTGCGTGATGTGGCGGTTCCATTCCCCTAGCCAGATGAACCTCGAGGTGGCCGTGGGGCGGCGATCACCGGCGGCAGGAGGAGGGAATTTCGGTGGGGTTGGGTTCAGTACAGAGGGAAGAAATACAGAGATGAGGGAGATGGAGGGGAGCAAGGGGATGGCGGCGTTGGAGGAGGAGGGGCTCCTAGGGTTAGCGAGCAGAGGGGTCGGTGGCTAGTCTTATGGTGGGGAGAAGCTTGGTACGGCTGGGCATCGAACGGAGGAGGGGGTGATCGGGTGGTGGATGATGGGTTCGTACAGAGGGGGGAGGAAGACGACAAGGGGGAAAGGGTATGGGCCAAAAGAGGTAGATGGGCTGGGGGAGTAAAAAGAAAAGGCTGGGCCTCTCTCACCTCTCCCTTGCTGTTTTTAATCTTTTGTTCTACTGTTTTTTTTTGTAGCAAGTGAAGATGGAAGAAAATAGATGGAAGTTGGGGTAGGAAAATTTATAGAAAAATTTGGGTGGCATACTTATTGTGTTAGCAACCATTTGGCCAAATTTATTTTCCAAGATTTCATAATTTAAGTGCTGTTTGGAAATTGGTTTAGATTTGAAGTATTTGATAACTAATTGATTACTATTGAAAACAACAATTTTAATAGGGTGAACCCTATTGATTAAAATAGAACAAATGAGTTGATTTGTTTTGATAACATTCATAAATTCAAATTAGGTGCTGTTTGATGATTTGATTCCAATTTAAATGATTTTGAGATTAACTGATTATTGCAAACCAATGTTAAATGGAGTGATCAAATAATTTTGATTGGAAGCATATGATTAATAATTGTGTTGCAATTTTTATAAGATCCACATGGTTGCTGTTTTGGGCAATGTGATTTGAATTTGAATGTGAATTGATTCAAATGAGTTATTAAATAGAAATAACAAGTTAATGGTTCTATTTAAATAGAAACAACTAGTTGTTTTAATTGAAACTTTTATTTGGAAATTTGTAACATAACAAGTATGAAACAAGGCATTTGGAAATTGGTTTGGAATTTCAAATGTTTTTGGTATTAGATGAATTTTGTTAGAAACAAAACAACAGTTTTGAAATCACACTTTAATGGAAACAATTGATTGTTTTATTTGAATATTCATTTGGAAATTGTAACATCACAAGGATGAAACAAAAGGTTTGAATTTTGGTTTGAAATTCAAATAGAAAACAAAGGAAAACAAAGGAAAACAGAGGAAAACAAATGGAAAACAAGCAAAACAAATGCAATCAACATGATGCCATGATGCAAAACATAAAATAACAGAGAGCAAAACATTCTAATGGCTATTTTTCATACTTGGGATGTTACAAAACGCCCCCCTTGAAGGAATCGCGCCCCGAGATTCCTACTGAGAAAAGAAAAGGTCCGGATACTTCTTGCGAAGATCCTCTTGAGCTGTGACACGTGAAACACATCGTGCACCTTGGATAGTTTTTCTGGAAGTTCCAGATGATAGGCATTCCTGGCAACTCTTCTGGAAAGACGTCAGGGAATTTGCAAACTACCGGGACATTTTTGAGTAAAGGGAGAGGTTTTGCATTGAGGGTGTATAGCTGGATAGAATTTGATTCATTTGGAGAATAGACTATCTGGAATGTGGTGATTCAGGAATGCTTCCTCGAAACAACCCCAGGTGATAGGAATGCCAGCTCTCATAGCCTGGTAGTTTCAACAACAACAACAACAACCTTTCTGGCCAGATAGACTTGATATTTGGGAAGTTTTGATTAGACGCCGGTAGAAAAACTGAAATGGAAATCAACAAGATTTCAACGGACGAAAAGGATGTTGAGAAGAATAGGATATCAACATCGGGGAAAACGAGAACAAAACTCCTGAGGTACTACGGAAAACCCATCCGGGCTTCTAAACGGTCAATATCTACTGCTTAAGGAATAGAGGATCTTCTTCCGGGGCTTACACGCCTCCGTTCTCAATCGTGAGTCGGCAACATGATAAATCATGTCACAACCACCTCCATTCCTATGGTCTAGTAGATATAACCATCCTAGAGAAACCAGAATTCGTGAAATCCTAACTTGAAAGTTTAGATGAGAAGGGAAAACAACGTTGCACTTCCTTACCAGAAAAGGGAGGGTGGGTGGGGAAAGAAGAAAAAGAACAGAATTCCTACTCTCACGTTTCATTTTTCCTATATAGCTACAAAATAGTTTCTAGACTCAACTCCGACCAGTAAAAAGGGATCCTACAGGCAGACAGGCTCTGATACCATTTGTCGCACCCGGACTTCTAGGGGATACTCACAGTCCGCTAAACAGTAGAGAAATGGCTTACGGGGCATACCGGCACCCGCATCTCAATATGAGCAGGCCAACACGTAAACGTGTGACAACCATTCTCGTACTATTCATCGTTTGCGCAAACCATCCCGTAGAAATCAGGATACTTCCATTGACGTACTTCAAAACATACACACATGGTACGTCAACGGCATTGGAACAAGTGATATCACAACAGATCTCTACGACACAAAAGATTGAAATAAGTTGCAAATGGCTCTCATTAGAGCAGAGATAGCAAATACAATCATCCAGAGGACACATGTCCCAACATATCATCATTACCTCACAGCGGAAGCATTCAACATGTCTGAGTACAGACAAGAACCAAATAGGCCTAAGAGGCCGGAAACGAAAAGACGGAGCCCATCCACGAAGTCTCGGATCCTGCCCGGGTCCGCTATCTACTCGTCAGCAGTCTCGTCATACTCCACGTAGTAGCCACCATGTAGATCCTCGGAAACGTCGTCTGCGGAAACCACAGCCCCAAAGGGGTCAGTACATAAACGTACTGGCAAGCAAGACTCACAGTTCACCAAAGTGTAGCCCGTCAACACCAAGCACAGATGCTTTGGGTTCAACGGAAGGAAGGGGATATAAAGATGCTGCAACTGGCTGCTCTAACCAACTACAGAGTTACTACCACTTCCGGCTAACAGAAAGGAGATAAGATCGCGTATCGTAACCAACTATAACTAACCACCAAACAAACCCATCCTGGATCTCGCCCCTTATCCAAAGAAGCAATCCGAGGATAACTCACACAGTTGAATTAATGATGGTTCAGATTATTGTGTCAATAAGCCTATTACTAGTCAAGTTGTTAATCATTGGGTGTAAGGTTGTTAATCATTAGGTTTAAGTTGTCCTGAGTACTTGTTAGCCAGTACTTTCACCAAGTAGTCCATAACCGCGGAAAACACGGCTTCTCGAGAAGATTTATCCCTGCAGGGGTGCACCAATTTGGCCGTACACGCAAGAATAACCCGCCAGATGGGATGCCTCCCACCAAGCGGGGCACTCTACACAACTCAACTCTTCTTCGCATCAAGCCCAAAGAACCTTGGGCGCACGGCTAATCGAGCCCCGAAGAAAGGGGACCCTCATAGCACTCTAAGAACGTGTCCCCCTATATGCCGACTACAAAAGTTCCACCCTGGCCTGGGCTCGCAAAAACATGCATGCGGCAAATGGAAAACACGAACTAAATGAGGCGATTTGGACGAGATGCGAATCGAATCAAATTGAGGGGGGCGCCCATACTCGCTTCCCACATGCGGTTAGTGCGCTCATCATGGATCAGTAGACAAGACCCTTTTCCTATTAGGGTCGACACTAGCAGGCCTCAAAACCACACAGGGCCTCCTGCCGGTGCCTTATCATCAAATTATTATTAACAATAACATTAGCATGATTGATTGTTTAACATCGAGCCCCCAGAACATAATGAAATATAGTAACAGAAAGTAACGGGTAACAGACTCGAGCAAAACAACCCTAAGCATGCTAGTAAGACACGGGCTCAAACAATGGGTTATAGGAGTGGAGGTGAGGCAATATCAGGGTTAAGGATTCATGTGATAGGTTCGTAACAGAAGCAACTATTCATATGGCTAGCAGAATAGACAACGGAAAGTATCGGTAACCAATGTTGAAAGGAACACAGTGGTTCATGTGAGTGATAACTTGCCTGCAAACCCAGTAGCCTGGTACGGAGCTAACTCCTTAGAAGGGGTGTCGTAAGTATCGTCGGTCTCAACGTCGTCGTGTATCCGAGAAGAAGCAAACAAACAATGCAGAAAGATAAACAATCAATAACATGGCATAGTGCACAAACATGGGATGATGCATGACCATTTAATTGATGCATAGAAATAAACTAGTTGACAGGATAACATAACATGATTAAATGGACCCACATGCAATTGGATTGCATATGAAAGCCCATGAATTATGGTTGAATTAATTGTTTTACAGCTAATCATCATGTGTAAGTGAATTAGCATGATGCATGGATGAGGAAAACAGCAAAATAACAACAATAGAAGCAATTGGAAATAAGGTTTACCAAGTTTGGAAATTCATTTATTAAGTTTGGGAATTTTGGTTACCTAAAGGTGTCACACAAGCATTTGTTGTTTTCATCATGTTAAATTGTTCAAAACAGATAACAAAGTTTATATTTGATAAGAACACACAATTTTGGGTGGATTACATGTTTCACTTGTTGAAAAAGGATTTCAAATAAATTATTTATGAATTAAACAAGTTTAAGCAAGAATTAAATGAATTTAATTCAAACATGAACTTATTTGAATTTTTATTTGTGCAAAACATTAAGTGAGATTCATATTTGAAAGGTTATGCGTTTATGGTTTGAAAACATATTTTATATGTCCCAAAAGAATTTGTTTTGATCAAGTTATGAATTTGACAATATTAAATGATTCAAACAAGGTTTAAATCATTTAACCAATTTTAATTATTCAAAACATGAAACAAATTTTATATTTGGAAAGGTGGTTTAATTTTGCATGGAAAACATATTTCATTTGTTGAAATTGGATTTAAAATGATCAAGTTATTATTTTGGCAATTTTAAATGCAATAAACAAGAAACAGTTGTTTTCAGCAATTTAAATTATTCAAAACATCAAACAAAATTTATATTTGGAAAGTACATGAAAAGTTTATTGGAAAACATATTTAGTTTGTGGAATTTGGACTTTTTATGCCCAAGTTTTGAATTTTGCAAGTTTAAGTGAATTTAACAAGTTTTCAAATATTGCACCAATTTAAAATATTCAAAACAGTAAACAAATTTTATATTTGGATAGAACATTTAATTTGGGACAAAAAACATATTTAAAAAGTTAAAATTGGAGTTGGGATGAATTTCTTATGCATTTTACAAGTTAAGGTGCAAATCTGCCATTTTTAACAACTAGGGACTAGAAAAATAAATAAACAGGGACTAGAATTAAAGATACAGGGGCTTGGTTGTGATTACTGGAGGTTTCTGTGCCAAAACAAAGGAAATAAAAAGATTGGGTTTTTGGTGGGCAGGGGGGATCGAACCCCTAACCTACTGCTGTGAGCAAAGGGACAGGAACTAGTGGGGTGGTGTTCGGTTTGGTGTTAGACAAGGGGCAGATGGGTGGATATTCTTCTGCGCGCGGACTGAACCTAACTGAAACTTGGTTTCAGTTCGAACTCTGAACTCGACGAGCGGACAAAGACTCGCCAGAGGGCTGCTGGGCGGCGCTCGCGGGTGGTCGCCAGAGGGGCGCCGTGGTGCGTGGTGTTGGTGCTGTGGGCGGAAGGGGGGAAGGGAGATGAGGGAGGAGGGGTAGCGATCGGGGGGGAGGCCTCACCTTGGCGAGCGGACAGGAGCAGGTCGGGGCGAGCAGCAGGGGCTTGGCCGGCGGCAAACCTCGACGCCGCGGCCGCCGGGAGCCTCCTCGGACCACGGCGCCTTCACCAAAGATGGAGTGCGTGATGTGGCGGTTCCATTCCCCTAGCCAGATGAACCTCGAGGTGGCCGTGGGGCGGCGATCACCGGCGGCAGGAGGAGGGAATTTCGGTGGGGTTGGGTTCAGTACAGAGGGAAGAAATACAGAGATGAGGGAGATGGAGGGGAGCAAGGGGATGGCGGCGTTGGAGGAGGAGGGGCTCCTAGGGTTAGCGAGCAAAGGGGTCGGTTGGTACTCTTATGGTGGGGAGAAGCTTGGTACGGCTGGGCATCGAACGGAGGAGGGGTGATCGGGTGGTGGATGATGGGTTCGTACAGAGGGGGGAGGAAGACGACAAGGGGGAAAGGGTCTGGGCCAAAAGAGGTAGATTGGCTGGGGGGAGTAAAAAGAAAAGGCTGGGCCTCTCTCACCTCTCCCTTGTGCTGTTTTTAATATTTTGTTCTACTGTTTTTTTTTGTAGCAAGTGAAGATGGAAGAAAATAGATGGAAGTTGGGGTAGGAAAATTTATAGAAAAATTTGGGTGGCATACTTATTGTGTTAGCAACCATTTGGCCAAATTTATTTTCCAAGATTTCATAATTTAAGTGCTGTTTGGAAATTGGTTTAGATTTGAAGTATTTGATAACTAATTGATTACTATTGAAAACAACAATTTTAATAGGGTGAACCCTATTGATTAAAATAGAACAAATGAGTTGATTTGTTTTGATAACATTCATAAATTCAAATTAGGTGCTGTTTGATGATTTGATTCCAATTTAAATGATTTTGAGATTAACTGATTATTGCAAACCAATGTTAAATGGAGTGATCAAATAATTTTTATTGGAAGCATATGATTAATAATTGTATTGCAATTTTTATAAGATCCACATGGTTGCTGTTTTGGGCAATGTGATTTGAATTTTTATGTGAATTGATTCAAATGAGTTATTAAATAGAAATAACAAGTTAATGGTTCTATTTAAATACAAACAACTAGTTGTTTTAATTGAAACTTTTATTTGGAAATTTGTAACATAACAAGTATGAAACAAGGCATTTGGAAATTGGTTTGGAATTTCAAATGTTTTTGGTATTAGATGAATGTTTGTTAGAAACAAAACAACAGTTTTGAAATCACACTTTAATGGAAACAATTGATTGTTTTATTTGAATATTCATTTTGGAAATTGTAACATCTCAAGGATGAAACAAAAGGTTTGAATTTTGGTTTGAAATTCAAATAGAAAACAAAGGAAAACAAAGGAAAACATAGGAAAACAAATGGAAAACAAGCAAAACAAATGCAATCAACATGATGCCATGATGCAAAACATAAAATAACAGAGAGCAAAACATTCTAATGGCTATTTTTCATACTTGGGATGTTACAGACTACATCGCATTCCTTCATTGTTTGCTGCACAATGAGGTTGGAGTCTCCGTATATCATCATTCGAGTGGCTTCGCAGGAAAACGCCATCTTCATGTCGTGCAGGAGTTCCGCGTATTCGGCGTCGTTGTTGGATGCTGGGTCGTCGAGGGGGAAGTCGAGTCACAGGACATACTGGATCTTATCGCCTCTCGGTGATATGAGGATGACGCCGGCTCATGCACCTTCGTTCCTCTTCGACCCGTCGAAGTACATGATCCATGAACTCGAGTATTCTAGAGGTCATGGAGTTTGCAGTTCCGTCCACTCCGAGAGGAAGTCTGCGACTACCTGTGACTTGAGGGCGTTTCGCCCTGCATACACTATATCCTAGGCGCCTAGATTGATACTTCTCTTGGCGATTCTTCCGGATGCCATGGTGTTTTTCATGATTGTACCGAGTGATGCGTCGTTTAGCATCGTGACGGTATGCTCTTGGAAGTACTGCTTGAGCTTTCGAGCTATGAAGACCATCCCATACGCTAGCTTCTGGTAATGGGGGTATCGTTGTTTGCACGGTGAGAGTACCTCACTGAGGTATTAGATTGGTCTCTGTACGCCGTGCATCCTCCCTTCTTCTGGTCGCTCGACCACGATTACCGTACTAACCACTTGATTAGTTGCGGCTGGGTACAAGTATAGAGGTTCTCCTTCTTGAGGGATGGACAGTACCCGCCTACTTTGTAGCGCTCTTTTCAGATCAACGAACGCCTTCTTTGCTTTTACAATCCACTCAAACTTATCTGTTTTCTTCAACAATTTGTAGAAAGGAAGGGCTTGCTCACCTAATCTTGCGATGAATCTGCTGAGGGATGCCAGTCGCCCTGCCGGCTGTTGTACGACGTGGAGATTTGTCGGTTCCTTCATTGTCAGGATGGCCTAAATTTTCTCCGGGTTGGCCTCTGTTCCTCGGGCTGAGACCAAGTAGCCGAGCAGTTGGCCTGTGGGTACGCCAAAGACGCATTTTCTCGGGTTGAGCTTGATTCTATACGCATTGAGGGTGTCGAAGGTTTCTCTTATGTCCTCGAGGAGTGTACCCTCCACTCGAGTCTTGATGATGATGTCGTCAACGTACACTTGTATGTTCTTGCTAATGAGCTTGGCAAGGCATTTTTGCATGCAACACTGATATGTGGCGTCTGCGTTCTTGAGCCCGAAGGGCATGGTCGTGTAGCAGTATACACTGTGTGGTGTGATGAATGTTGTTTTCTCTTCGTCCTCCTGCTTCATCCTGATCTGGTTATAGCCCAAGTAGGCGTCCAGGAAGGAGATAGGTTGATAGCCTGCTGTGGAGTCGATGATCTGGTCAATCCGCAGGAGAGGAAAGTTATCCTTGGGGCAGTGTTTGTTCAACGACGTGTAGTCGATGCACACGCGAAGGATGTATGTATTTTTCTTCGAGACGAGCACTGGGTTTGCTAACCAAGTGGAAATCTTGATCTCCCTGATGAACTTTGCGGCTAGTAGTCGGTTCACTTCTTCTCCGAGTGTGTGTTGCTTCGGCTCGGAGAAGCGTCGAGTTGTTTGCTTGACTGGTTTTCATCCTTGAACACTTCCAATGAGTGCTCGGCGAACTCCCTGGCATATCAGATGGCTTCCAGGTGAAGATTTCTAGTACTCACGGAGGATATCGATGAGTGCGCTTTCCTATGCGGGCGAGAGGGTGGTCGACACCATCGCCGTCTTTGCAGATTCTGTCGAGTGAACTTGATGCTTTCAAGTGTCACTTCTTGGGCTAAACTCGAGTTCTGGAGCGTTTCTTTTGGTAAGCGGCATCACGGAGTTGTACGTGGTTTTTGCCAGCTCTTCCAGCTCCTCTTGCATCCCGAAAGATTTTGCGATCTCGTGGAAGTCGTTGTCGCACTTGTCAGATTTCTTGAAGTCGCCGTTTACGGTGATTGTGCTGTATTCTCCTTGCAGCTTCAATTTGAGGTAGGCGTAATGGGGTACTTCCATAAATATCCCGAACGCTGTTCGGCCGAGAATGGCGTGGTACTATGATGGCCAATCGACTACCTCGAAGTCGAGGAACTCCCGCCTATAGTTGCTTGGGTCCCCAAGTATGACTTCCAGATTGATTGTTCCGAGTGGTCCGACTGCTTTTCTCGGTGCTATTCCATGGAAGGATGTTTCTGACTCTGCGAGTCCCTCCAGGTTTCTGTTCATCTTGCGGAGTGTGTCCACGTATCTGATGTTTATCCTGGCTCCTCTGTCCATGAATACTCTGGCTAGGTCATAGTTGCCTATTTGTGCCTCGATGACGAGAGCTGCGTGCACCGGTCGATACACCCGTGGCGAGTGGTCCTCTCTGGAGAAGGTGATCGGGTTCTCAGACATCTTCAGGTACTCGGTTTTGGACGGTGGAGCTCGTACTGCCATGTTGACGTGGCAGGTGTTGGTCTTCTGGATTCTTCGGGACGGGCAAACCTTCTGTATCATGCCTATGATCCCTTGTGGGTTCGGGTACCTGTTGGCCCCTTGATTTTTTACGGATGGGTTCGCTGGTGTTGGGTTTGCAGCTAACACCATGTTGTGTTGTCCTGCAGGCAGAGGTGGGGGTGGTGGTGGCGTAATCGCGTTTTCGTCCCAGTAGTTGCGGGTATCCTTGATTGGTGGTTGTCCGATGTTTATTTGTGTATGCCTCGTGGATGTCTTTTAATACTCGTTATGCTCGTATTCTTAGTTTTTCTTCTAGTTGCTGCAAATTTCCTTTTTAGCTCATGTTTTTCTTGCATCTCTTATTTAGAGCTGTTAGTTTTAGTAGAGTTATGTTATTAATTTCTTGTTTCATTGTTGTATCTCTTGGAGAGTTTTTGTTTAGTATAAAATGCTTGGTGTTGGAAAGCAGTAGTACAGTTTTCGTGCTTATAATGGTGCAAATAGAAGTTTGTATAGACTGTGGCTAGACTTTTTCATGTCATGATAGATATTATTTTAATTCTAAAGCCTAGTGGTTATTTTTGTAGCATGACTTGTCTCAAATAGCTGATAGTGTTTAATGTGCCATTGAAAGAATCATGAGTTGTTGTTGTCATATTGAAGCATAAATTGGTGGTGTTCTCCTTTGAATGTTTCACTTGGTTGACCTGGCGCATGCTTACACGATGGTTAGGACTACAAACCAGTCACTTATAGCCTCTATGATCATTTAGTTTTTGAACTTGTAATACCATTTATGCTTTGATTAATGATGTGTTTGTCGCTATGCATGATTATGGCCATTATTGCTCTCTTGATTTGTCGCTCCCAGTCTTTTGCTAGCCTCCATCTGTAGTGAGTATGAGCTCTACTCGTGCATCCCCAACTCCCAAAAACCAAAGTTTTCCAAATGTGTCCACCATACCTACCTACATGTGGTATTTAACCGCAACTCCAAAGTAAATTGCTCATGTGTTACCTTTAAAACTTTCAAAATCACTTATGTTTTGTGCTCTTGTTTTAGCTCATAAGGACGCAAATAGAGAATATTTATCTCACTAGTTGATTGGACATTCACACCCTAGACTAGTGGCTTAATATACTTATCCAATTGATAGAAGAGCTGGCAGCGGGGTGCCTAGCCCCAAACTTAATACAACAAATTCTCTTCACTATTTTCCCCCTGATTTATCAGTCAAAGCATAATTGTGTAAACAAGAGAGAGAGGGATGACCTTCTACCCAGATGTGTCCTTCTATGGGAGCCGCTCCTGTGAAGTCTAGTTGTCTTGTGACATACTGTATTTTCTGTTTACCATTTGTTGACATAAGCATACACCTCTCTAAAAAAATATTTTCAATACCTCCGTTTAATAAAATAAAAAGCTCTAGCACATGAGTGATCCCTGCTTCCCTCTGCGAAGGGCCTTTCTTTTACTTTTATGTTGAGTCTCCATCTTCTAACTTTATGCACAATTCAGAGAGCATAGTCGTCATTCCGCGTTTAATGTGCCTTTGTCCCAGAAACACTATTAATTGATTCATGTTGTGTTATTATTTGCTCTCAAATTATTTGTTCTAGTCTTCCTCTTAAACTTTGAAGGTGTCCTTGCATTTATGTTTTTCCCCCACCCTTAAGGACAAGCGAAATATCACTTTATTATGTTTTCTCTATGCTTGAAACAAATATATAACTTTTGAGTGCATTATTATTCACGATCTTTTATTTGTGTTACTTTTCATGATGCAAAGTGATTGCTATGTTTCATTGTTAAAATTATATCTATCATGCTTGTGTTTAAAGTACTATGATCTCAGCTATACTTATGCTTTTACAATTTAGATGATCAAATTTATGTTGGTAGAATGCCACCTCAGAAATTAAGTGTTTTTATCATTACCTACTCGAGGACGAGTAGGAACTAAGCTTGGGGATGTTGATACGTCATAAACATATCCTTATATTTTGATGTTCCGTGTTGTTTTCATGCCATATGCTACATGTTTTCCTTACACTTGTCATTTTTATCGATTTCCTAGGACTAACCTATTGACAAGATGCCACAGAGCCAGTTCATGTTTTCTACTGTTATTAGTTTCAAAAAATTTGTTCTGGAAATATTCTCTGAATTGGAAAATTCGAAGCCAGGAAGTCTTAGAATTCCCGAACGTTCCACGGAGTCTCGAAGAGGCCCAAGGGGGGCCACACCATAGGGCGGCGCGCCCTGGCCGCGCCATGGGGTGGTGTGGGCCCCTCGGGCGCCCACCTCCATCGTCCTTTGGCCTATTTATTCCCCCCCCCCGATGTGTGAACCCTAAATACATACCAATTTTCCATGAAAAACACCCGAGGCCACCGTCATCGTCAACCCGAGATCGGGAGGGTTCTAGAGTTCTCCCCAGCACCCTACCGGGAGGGGAAATCATCACCGGAGGGCTCTACACCACCATGCCCGCCTCCGGAGTGATGTGTGAGTGGTTCATCCTTGGACTACGGGTCCATACCAGTAGGTAGATGGTTGTTCTCTCCTCTTTATGCCTCATGTTTAGATCTCGTGAGCTGCCCTACATGATCGAGATCATCTTATTGTAATGCTACATGTTGTGTATGCTGGGATCCGAAGATTATTGAATGCTATGTCTCTTGATTATAAATATATCATGTTGTGTTCATGTGTATGTTATTGATGATCTTGCATGCTCTCCATTGTTAGTAGATGCTCTGGCCAAGTAGATACTAGTGACTCCAAGAGCGAGTATTTATGATCGATGGTCGGTTCATGCCTCCTTTGCATTTGTGCTCGAGTGACAAAAACGTGACGGATGGAGGATGTGCCGTTTCCCTTAGGGATAAAACAACGATGTTTACATTGTTTACAATACACACTTTACTTACTGCGATTATCTGTAGCTTGCAACTTAATACCCAAGGAGTGTCCGGATGATAATTTGAGGGTGGATTATTAGTCATAGATGCAGTTGGATAACGGTCTATGAGTCTTGTTGTAATGCCCGCATGAATCACATAGTAATCATCATGTCATGTATGTTTCATTATCTATCAATTGCCCAGCTGTAATTTGTTCACCACAAATGTTATATATCTCTTATGGAGAGACACCACTAGTGAATTGTGGACCCTGGTCCATTTTCTCATAATGATAATACAACCACTGCTTCCAGTGTTTTCACACTGCTACTACTGTTTTCATATTGTTCTCATACTGTTTTCCACACCATACATTTAACCTCTTTGTTATCAGCAAAACCAGTGAGATTGACAACCTCACTGCTTCGTTGGGGCAAAGTGAATTGATTGTGTTGTGTTGGTTCCAAGTTTCTGCTGAACCGGTAGTGCGCCCTACCACATCAACTGCATCAACCTTTAGAAGTTGCTTGTCTTCCTACTGGTCGATTCAACTTTGGTTTCTTTTCTGAGGGAAAACTTGCTGCTGCACTCTTCACACCTTGCGCTTGGGGTCTCCCAACGAGTGTGTGTCTGCACTCCAATAGCCTCCTTTCCCCTATGACGGCGAGGTGATTCTCTGTCTCCTCTTTTGGGCGACGTGCTCTCGCGCCTGCGAGGTGTTTTTTCCGCTCGAGGCGCCACGACCTCCGGGGTGGTCGTTTTCTTGTGATTTTGGGCGGCGATTGCCGCTCCGGCTAGACCTAGCCCCCTTTGGACTTGCCGATGCTGCTCTATGCGGGGGTCGTGTCTAGCGGTTGGATTACCTATATGCAGAAGTTGTCGGGTGCATGTTGCCGTCCTCGTCGACATGCATGAAGGAGGTCTCACTAGTTTTAGAGATCTCGCTGAGGGATCCCTGGTCCATACGAGCTGTCTTTGAGACGTACTTTCCCTTTATGACGGGTTGATTCCCGGTAGAGTCGCGAGTTCTGGAGAGCTTTGACTGGTGTGCACTCGAAGCATCTGCCGCGCGTTTGCGTGCGTCGAGTTCCTTGCGGGCGTTTATTATCTCCTAGTTTTTTAACGACAGGAAATAATGATACGTTATCAGATGTTCTTGGATGGATCCCTATTCTATTGTACGGCTCGATTCCATTGTTTCCTTCCCCTTGTTCTAGGCGGATCATGAGACCTTGATTCGTTTCCTTGCTGTGAGGCTGGGCTCCATTTCGGCAGGTTCCTCTTCAGGTCCAGCCATGTAGACGTGAGCTAGATATGGCCCGTGTGTCTTTGGGGCGGGGCAGTCGTCCTCCCTGAAGTCGATGGGTTCCTCCGAGGCGATGGTGTGGAAGTCACGCATGTTGCGACGGATGGAGCCATGACTCGACTCCGAGTTGCAATAGGAGTTGTCGAGTGGTGATTCCTAGGTCGCCGTGCTCGAGATGGACTCGATTTCAGATCCATCGAGTTTCGTGGAGTCGGGGAAGCGTAGTATCCCCTCCTTGCTGGCACGAAAGTGGAGGTCGTCGAACGTCATCTTGAAGACCTCCTCGAGACCGCTGAACGCCAGGCGAGAGGCCGGCGAGTGGGGCATGTAGATGAACCACCCAAAGCAGATTGACTCTGCAGGATTCGAAGGTTCCAAGCTCCAGTTGAAGCTCGGTGCAGATGAGGCCGGCGAGACCGTGGATCCAGCGCCTGTCGTTCCCACAGACGCCCCAATTGTCGATGACTCATATCAACAAATCCTTCGGGTGAGCTAGTAGGGTTTTGAGTAGAGGAACGATGTAGGAGCAGGTAGACTCGACGGCTAACAGGGGCGTGATTTTACCCCGGTTCGGGGACCTTGTAGAGGAAATACCCTTACTCCAGCTTGTCTGTCTTTGTATTATGGTGTTTCCTTACAATGGCGGGTGCGTAGGTCGAGAGATTGGAACTCGAGGTGCGGCTTCTATGGTGTATCCTCTAGATTAGGTGTCCCCTCGGGTGGTTCTGTAAGCCCTTTTATAGGTAGCTAGGTCTCAAACCCGTACCCGGGTGGGTTACAAACCCTAGCTCTAATCGGTGGAACCTTTACATCTTGACCCGCAAGTCTTGTGGGTGGGCCATGGCTAGACCTTCTAGAACCATGAGGCGGTTTCTCATGCTGGGCTTTAGTGTTGGGCCTCAGACCGGGTAGGATCATCCGATAGGCCTGGGAGTCATCCCCACGTCACTGATGATTTTAAATATTATTATATTGATGATAAGAAAACATATCTTGTTATTATTAGTTCTAAACTTTCAGGCAAAGAAGAGGAAATATTATTGGAAATATTGAAGAAAGACCTCGAAGCTATTAGATATACTCTAGATGATTTGAAAGGGATTTCCCCTGCTATATGTCAGCATGGTATTAATATTGAGCCTGATGCAAAGCCAGTTGTTGAACATCAAGGTCGTTTAATTCCTAACATGAAGGAAGTGGTAAGAAATGAGGTATTAAAACTCCTTAATGCTGGTATTGTTTATCCTATTGCTGATAGTAGATGGGTAAGTCCCGTGCGTTGTGTCCCTAAGAAAGGAGGAATGACTATTGTGCCTAATGAAAATGATGAGCTTTTTCCTCAAAGAGTAGTAGTTGGCTATAAAATGTGCATTGATTTTTAAAAGTTAACATAGTTACTAAGAACGATCAATATCCTTTACCTTTTATTGATCAAATGCTAGAAAAGTTGTCTAAGAAAACTCATTTTTGCTTTCTTGATGGTTATTCTGGGTTTTCTCAAATTTCTGTTAAAAAGCAAGATCAAGAGAAAACTACTTTTACTTGTCCTTATGGAACTTATGCTTATAGACGTATGCCTTTTTGTTTGTGTAATGCTCCTGCTACATTTCAAAGATGCATGCTATTTTTCATGGTTTTTGTGGAGAAATTGTGGAAGTATTCATGGACGATTTCTCCGTAAATGGAACTTCTTTTGATAACTGTTTGCACAATCTTGATAAAGTTTTACAGGGATATGAGGAAACTAATCTTGTTCTTAATTGGAAGATATGCCACTTTATGGTTAATGAAGGAATTGTTCTTAGACATAAAATTTCTGAAAGAGTTATTGAAGTTGACAGAGCTAAAGTTGAAGTAATTGAAAAAATACCCCATCCCAAGGATGTCAAAGGTATTCACAGTGTTATTGATCATGCTGGTTTTTAAAGGAGATTTATTAAGGATTTATCTAAAATAGCAAAGCCTCTTACTAATCTTCTCCAAAAAGACGTACATTTTGTTTTTGATGATGATTGCAAAGAAGCTTTTGAAACTCTAAAGATGGATTCAATTACTGCTCCTATTGTTCAACCACCTGATTGGAATTTACCTTTTGAAATTATGTGTGATGCTAGTGATTTTTCTGTAGGCGTGATGACCCACAAGTATAGAGGATTGCCACAGTCTTCGAGGGAAGTAAAACACAAGTTTATTGATTCGACACAAGGGGAGCCAAAGAATATTTATAAGACTTAACAAATGAGTTGTCAATTCAGCTGCACCTGGAAGTAGACTTGCTCGCAACAGTTTATCAGTAGCAACATTTTTATAGCAGCAGCAGTAGTAAAATACTAGCAGGAATAAAATAGAAACATCAGTAGCAATTGTTGGAAACAACATGATTAAAATACTGTAGGCATAGGGAATGGATGAACGGGCGTTGCATGAATAAGATAGTTCATATAATAATCAAAACATTGGCATTGCAGATAGATAATAATAAAGCATCCAAGTATTAGGTAACCATAGGAATGTGTTCCATATTTAGTCTTACGTGCTCGCAATGAGAAACTTGCACACCATCTTCTGTCCTACCAGCCCGTTTGCAGCGGGGTCTCAAGGGAAACTACTGGTAATTAAGGTGCTCCTTTTAATGAAGCACGAGAGCAAAGCATTAACACTCCATGAACACATGTGATCCTCACATCGCAGCCATCCCCTCCGGCTGTCCCAATTGTTGTCACTTTAGAGCCTCGGGTTCCAGACAATGACATGTGTCAACAACTTGGTATGATCAAAAACATAATTATCTTCATGAAACAATAAAATGTTCACATCTAAGATCATGTCACTCGGGCCCTAGTGACAAGCATTAAGCATAACAAGTTGCAACAACGATAGATGGCACTAACAACGGATACTAGGCACTATGCCCTAACAATCTGGAATTATTACATGATCGATCTCATCCAATCCCTACCATCCCTCTCATCCTACAGCGGGGATTACTGACACATGGACGGGGTAATCATCGATGGTTGTTGGAGAACTGGTGGCGATGATGATGGCGATGAATTCCTCCAAATCCCCGTCTCGGCAGGGTGCCAGAACAGGAACTTCTGATCCCCGAGTTGGGTTTCGAGGTGGTGGCGGCGGTTTGGTGTGTTTCTCCGGAATATGATGAACCCCCTCCGTTTTTAGTTCAAAGGGGTTAAGTAGGCGAAAGGGAAACCTGGGGGGCACCCGAGGCGGCCACACCATTAGGTGGCGCGGCCTAGGGGGCGCGCCGCCAGGTGGTGTGGGCCCCTCCTGGCCCCTCTCCAACTCATCTTCTGGCTCCGGGAGTCTTCGGGTAAAATAGGAGCATTGGGGCTTTCCGGGTATTTTCCTGAAAGTTGATTTTCTGCTCAAAAACGAGACACCAGGGTAATTCTACTGAAAACAACATTAGTCTGTGTTAGTTATATCCAAAACTCACAAGTTTAGAGGAAAACAATAGCAAAAGTGTTCGGAAAAGGAGATACATTTTGGACGTATCAAGGTTTTGTTCTTCGATGGAGTATAGGTAAGAAATGAATGTATTCATTATGCTAGTAAGACTCTTGACTCCTCTCAAAAGAACTATGCTACTACTCAAAAAGAGCTCCTAGCTGTATTTTTTCCTCGTGATAAGTTTTTACCTTATATTGTTGATTCGAAAGTCACTATTCATACTGATCATGCTGCTATTAGATAGTTGATGTCTATGCACGCTTCTATTCTTGTAGACAGTGTTGGGCCTCCAAGTGCAGTGGTTTGTAGAACAGCAGCAAGTTTCCCTTAAGTGGATCACCCAAGGTTTATCGAACTTAGGGAGGTAGAGGTCAAAGATATCCCTCTCAAGCAACCCTGCAATTAACATACAAGAAGTCTCTGGTGTCCCCAACACACCCAATATACTTGTCAGTTATATAGGTGCACTATTTCGGCAAAGAGATAGTGAAATGCGAGTAATATTGATGGTTATAAGTAATAATAGCAATCTGAAATAAATATGGAAGCAAGCAAACATGTAGAAGAACAGGCGGAAAACGGTGTTTCAATGATTGGAAATAAGGCCTAGGGATCCTACTTCACTAGTGGACACTCTCAACAATGATCACATAATTGAGTAACTAAATATCTTCTATTCACTATGCTACTCTTAACCCTCTCTGGTTGGATAACAAACACTAATCATTGCGTAGGGATGAAAAAAGCAATCCTTAAACTAAGCATTCCCATGTCTACTTAACCCCACGCTGTCACTATGAGCGCCCTAGAAGGTACTAGACTAACACCGCAATTCATAGAGGAGACAAACACGATGTGCACACTATCACCTTCACACCGTGGGACAAGGTGACTCCAATGTTCATATTAATAAAACACTTGAGTAGCACTAGATGAAGAGTAACATCTACTTATTAAACTAGAATACAAAGCTCACGATCGCATGTAGATCACACCATGAGAGAGAGAGATGAACCACATAGCTACCGGTAGAGCCCTCAGCCTCGGGGGAGAACTACTCCCTCCTCATTATAGGAGACAGCAACGGCGATGGAGATGGCGGTGGAGTCAATGGAGATGGCTTCCGGGGGCACTTCCCCGTCCCGGCAGGGTGCCAGAACAGAGATTTGTCCCCCGAAACTTGGGTTGACGATGACGGCGGCTGCGGAAGGTTTCGTGGAATTTCGCCGATTCTCTTAGGGTTTTCGGGAGGAAGGCCATAAATAGGCGAAAGGGCGACGTCGGTGGTCCACCTGGCCTCACCACCCCAAGGCGCGGCCAACGAAGGGCAGCGCCTGGCTATGGTGAGGGCCCCCTGGTGCCCGTGTTCGACTCCTCTTCGTACTTCTGGTTGCTTCCGGGGAAAATAGGAACTTCAGGATTCACGGGGTCCAATTCCGAGAATATTTCTAGAACAACTTTTTTGAAATAGAAAACAACAGAAAACAGCGAACTGGCACTTGGCATCTTGTTAATAGGTTAGTCCCGGAAAATGTATAAAAATGCTATAAAGAATGGAGAAAACATGTAGCAATTGACAACATGGAACATCAGAAATTATAGATACGTTGGAGACGTATCAAGGATCCCCAAGCTTAGTTCCTACTCGTCCTCGAGTAGGTAAACGATAAAAACACATTATTTCTGAGGTGACATGCTACTAACATAAACTTTATCATCATAATGTAAAAGCATATGTAAGCTGAGATCATAGAACTTTAAACATAAACATGATAAATAGAACTTTAACAATAAAGGATAGCGATCACTTTGCATCATGAGAAGTAACTCAAATAAAGGATAATGGATAACAATGCAAAGAAAGATATACGTTCGTTTCAAGTATAAAGAAAGCATGGCAAAATGGTATTTCGCAAGTCCATAAGAGTGGGGCAAAACATCAATGCCATGACACCTTCAAAGTTTCATGAGGAGGACTAGAACAAATAGTTAGAGAAAAAGAAATAACACATCATGAATCAATTAATAATGTTTCTGGGACAAATGCACATAAATCTCAGAATGGCAAAAGTGCTCTCTCAACCGTGCATAAAGTTAGAAGATGGAGACTCGACATAAAAGTAAAATAAAGGCCCTTCGCGGAGGGAATTAGGGATCACTCATGTGCTAGAGCTTTTATTTTATTAAACAGAGGTATTAAAAGTTTGACACTCCTCCCATCCATCTTACACAAGCCATGGCTAACCGAATCCTCGGGTGCCTGCCAACAATCACATACCATGGAGGAGTGTCTATATTTTGGGAGATGTATGCTAATGTCAACGAATGGTAAACAGAAAATACAGTACATCACAAGCCAACTAGATTTCACAAGAGCGGCTCCCATATGAAGGAAACAACTTGTGTAGAAGGTCATCCCTCTTTCTCTTTTGTTTACACAATTATGCTTTGACTGATAAATCAGGGGCAAAAATAGTGAAGAGATTTTATGTGTATTAATTTTGGGCTGGGCAACCCACTGCTAGCTCTTCTATCAATTGATAAGCGGATGAAGCCACTAGTCCAGGCTATGAAATCCAGTCAACAAGTGAGATAAAGATTCTCTATTTACGTCCTCATGAGCAAAAACAAGAACACGGAGCAGGAATAATTTTGAAGGTTTTAAAGGTAACACATGAGCAATTTACTTGGAGTGGCAGTTAAATACCACATGTAGGTAGTTATGGTGGACACAATGGGAAAATTTTGGTTTTAGGGAGTTGGTGCATGAGTAGAATTCCATACTCAGTACAGGTGGAGGCTAGCAAAAGACTGGGAGCGACAAATCAAGAGAGCATAAGAGCCATAATCATGCATAGCGACATAAACATCATTAATCAAAGCATAAGTGGTACCACAAGTTCAAAATCTAAATGATCATAGAGTCTATTAGTTACTGGTTCATAGTCATAAACATGGTGTGAGCATGCGCCAAGTCAACCAAATAAACCATTCAAAGGAGAATACCGCAAATTTATGCTTCAATATGATAAGAAGAACTCATGATTCTTTCAATGGAACATTAAACACTCTCATATATTTGAGGATAGTAATTCTACTCAATAACCACTAGGCTTTAGAACTAAAATAACAACTAGCATGATATGAAAAAGTCTAGCCACATTCTATACAAGCTTCTACTTGCACCGTTAAAAATTCTACCTCAAGCAGTAGTTTCTTTTCCCAACAAGCACCATACAAGACATGATTTAACAAAAATTATATACATGCTACATCAAGAAAAAATGAGAGTACTCACATAACACTACTAAAACTAACAGCTCTGAATAAGAGATGCATGAAAACAAAGTCTAAACGCAGTACTAGCAAAAAGTGAACACTCATAGAACAATAAGAATGAAAACTAGAGTGTTCTAAGCAATGAAAACGGAGCGTGTCTCTCTCCTACACAATTATGATAAGATCCAACCATAAATTAAAGAAAAGAAAACTAAAAAACTGAAAGCAAAAATAACCGACGCTCCAAGTAAAACACATAAGATGTGACTGAATAAAAATATAGTTTCACTAGAAGTGACCTGATAAATTGTTGATGAAGAAGGGGATGCCTTGGGCATCCCCAAGATTAGATTCTTGAGTATTCTTAGAATTTGCTGGGATGTACCACCGGAGCATACCCAAGCTTAGGCTTTGCACTCTTCTTGATCACGTCATATTATCCTCTTCTCTTGACCCTTAAAAACTTCCTTCACACTAAACTTCCCACAATCTTCATTAGCAACGTTAGTGCAATCGAAATAATAAATTCACATGGTTTAGTTTCAACACAAGGCTAACACTCATAAAAAAATTAGCTACTGTCACAACTTCTTTTTAAAACTCTTTTTCTCAAAATAAAATACCAAAAGAAAGAGATTAAGATGCAAATGCAATCATTGGCAGAAATCTGTCAAAACAGGACTGCGGGTAAAGATGATTTTTTATTAAATCCTCTGTTTCTCAAATTATAAAGTGCTCAACTAAGAAAAGTTGCGTATATAGCCCAGGATGAGTCACAAAAAAACTCAGGTCATTTTGAATTTTCTGTGATTTTATACGATTTTAACAGTGGACAGGAGAAATCTGTTTCCTGCACAGAAATCCGAAATATAGTCTCAACTTTCCACTAGAGGCTTTACTTGGCTCAACAAAGACACAAAAGAAAAGATACAGAGGGTTTGATAAGTAAATAGACAACACCCAGGTGCAAAGAAAACAAAAATAAACTACGGAAAACGGGTTGAAAACAGAGAAATAAAACGGGTTGTCTCCCGGAAGCGCTTTTCTTTTAATGCCTTTCATCTAGGCATGATAATTTGAGAAGATGCTCACATGAGAAATATTAATTGAAGAAAAAGAGAGCACCAAGAAGCAAATGTAAAATAAATTTAAGTCTAACCCACTTCCTATGAAAAATAATCTTGTATAAGAACAATTCAATAAAGCACAAAGTGGCTAGCATAGGAAGACAAAATAAGTGCAACTTCAAAAATTTCAACATAAAGAGGGGAAACTTGATATTGTTGAGATGCATAAAATTATTCTTCCCTCTATCATAATAACTTTCAATAGTATAATGAATAAAATTAACAATATAACTATCACAAGAAACATTCTTATCATGAGCCACATGCATAAAAGAATTATTACTCTCCACATAAGCATAGTCATTCTTATTAATAGTAGTGGGAGAAAATTCAACAAAAATAGCTATCATTATTATTCCCATCAGCATAATCATCAAAATAGGAGGCATTTTGCAATCATAATTAATTTTCTCCTCAATAGTAGGTGGACTAAAAATATCATATTTATCATTGTAATCATCATATATAAGAGGAATATCATAATCACAATAAAACTTATCCACAGTAGTAGGTGGAACTAGAATACCACAATCATTATAATCATCATATATCGGAGGCAAAATATCATCAAATAGAATTTCCTCCTTAAAACTTAGGGGACTAAAAATATCATATTCATCAAAACTAGCTTCCCCAAGCTTATACTTTTCCATAGCATTAGAAATAATGGTGTTCAAAGAATTCATACTAATAACATTGATACTAGCATGCAAATAAAGCTCCATAGGTTTTTCAATTTTCTCTTCAAACACTTTAGATAAAGATTATAAAGTTCTCTCATATTTTTGTTGTTTTCCATTAAGCACCACTAGTAAAAATAAAAACAAGGAACAAGTAAAGATAAGCCTAACTAGTGAAAACAGGAAACAAAAAGATATAATTGCAGAATCTAAAGGAAATAACTTCGAGCACTCACAAAGGATGTGAGAACCTTTTACCTTACCTCCCCGGAAACAGCGCCAGAAAAGATCTTGATGTTACGCACGCTTCTATTCTTGTAGACACTGTTGGGCCTCCAAGTGCAGAGGTTTGTAGAACAGCAGTAAGTTTCCCTTAAGTGGATCACCCAAGGTTTATCAAACTCAGGGAGGTAGAGGTCAAAGATATCCCTCTCAAGCAACCTTGCAATTAAGATAAAAGAAGTCTCTTGTGTCCCCAACACACCCAATATACTTGTCAGGTATATAGGTGCACTAGTTCGGCGAAGAGATAGTGAAATGAGAGTAATATGGATGGTTATAAGTAAACATAGCGATCTGAAATAAATATGGAAGCAAGCAAACATGTAGCAGAATATGTGGAAAAATGGTGTTTCAATGCTTGGAAACAAGGCCTAGGGATCCTACTTTCACTTGTGGACACTCTCAACAATGATCACATAATTGAATAACTAAATATCTTCTCTTCACTATGCTACTCTTAACCCTCTCCGGTTGGATAACGAACACTAATCATTGTGTAGGGCTGCAAAAAGCATTCCTTAAAGTAAGCATTTCCATGTCTAGTTAACCCCACGCTGTCACTACAAGCTCCCTAGAAGGTACTAGACTAACACCCCAAATCATAGAGGAGACACACACAATGTGCACACTATCACCTTCACACCGCGGGACAAGGTGACTCCAAAGTTCATATTAATAAAACACTTGAGTAGCACTAGATGAAGAGTAACATCTACTTATTCAACTAGATTACAAAGCTCACGATCACATATAGATCACACCATGGGAGAGAGAGATGAACCACATAGCTACCGGTAGAGCCCTCAGCCTCGGGGGAGAACTACTCCCTCCTCATCATAAGAGACAGCAACGGCGATGGAGATGGCTTCCGGGGGCACTTCCCCGTCCAGGCAGGGTGCCAGAACAGAGGTCTGTCCCCCGAAACTTGGGTTGACGATGACGGCAACTGCGGAAGATTTCATGGAATTTCGCTGATTCTCTTAGTGTTTTTGGGCGACGTCGGTGGGCCACCAGGGTGGCCTCACCACCTCCAGGCGCGGCCAAGGGGGGCCCCACCTGGCTATGGTGAGGACCCCCTGGCGCCCGTCTTCGACTCCTCTTCGGACTTCTGGATGCTTCTGGGGAAAATAGGAACTTCGGGATTCGTGGGGTCCAATTCCGAGAATATTTCCAGAACAACTTCTCTGAAATAAAAAACAGCAGAAAACAGGGAACTCGCACTTGGCATCTTGTTAATAGGTTAGTCCCGAAAAACGTATAAAAATGCTATAAAGAAGGGAGAAAAAATGTAGCAATTGGCATAATGTAAACATGGAACATCAGAAATTATAGATACGCTCGAGACGTATCAATATCTTATGGATAAAAAATATGTTAAGCCTAGGCTTATTAGATGGTGTTGCTTTTACAAGAGTTTGATTTGCATATTATAGATAGGAAGGGTGCTGAAAATCCTGTAGCTAATAATTTGTCTAGATTGAAAAACATTTATTATGACCTTATTCATGTTAATGATAGTTTTCCAAATTAACAGTTGGCTGCAATAAAAATAAGCTCGCGAGATAGTCCTTGGTATGCAGATTATGCTAATTTTATTGTTTCCAAGTACTTGCCTCCAACCTTTATATCTCAACAGAGAACGGAATTCTTTTACGACTTGAGGCATTATTTTTTGTATTATCCAAAGATGTGTTCCAGAATATGAACAACGAACGATATTGAGAAAATGCCATGGTAGTGCTTATGGAGGACATCACACTGAAGATAGAACCGCACAAAAGTTTCTACAATCAGGCTTCTATTGGCCTACTCTTTTTAAAGATGCACGAAATTTTGTTTTATCTTGTGATGAATGTCAAAGAGTTTGTAATATTTCTAGACATATTCTCTTGTTATTGAACCATTTGATTGTTGGGGATTTGACTTTATGGGTCCCTTTCCTCCTTCTAACGGTTATACTCATACTTGTTGTTGTTGATTATGTTACTAAATGGGTAGAGGCTATACATACAAACAATGCTGATGGTGAAACCTCATTAAAAATGCTTAAAGATGTTATTTTTCCTAGGTTTGGTGTGCCTAGATAAATTATGACTGATAGAGGTTCTCACTTTATTCATGGTGGTTTTAGAAAAAAAACCTTGCTAAATATGATGTTAATTATAGAATTGCTTCAGCTTATCATCCCCAAACCAGTGGGCAAGTAGAATTATCAAATAGAGAAATTAAATCTATCTTTCAAAAGACCGTTAATAAATCTAGGAAGAATTGGTCTGATAAGTTGAATGATGCTTTACGGGCTTATAAAAATCCTATGGATATGTCTCCTTACAAAATGGTTTATGGAAAAGCTTGTCACTTGCCTTTAGAATTAGAACACAAAGCTTATTGGACAGTGAAAGAACTTAATAAAGACTTTAAACTTGCCGGTAAGAAAAGGATGCTTGACTTGAGGTCTTTAGATGAATGGAGGAGTGAAGTTTATGAAAATGCTAGACTCTTTTAAGAGAAAGTTAAAAATGGCATGATAGGAGAATTCTTAAAAGAAAGTTTCATGTTGGTGAGAAAGTTCTATTGTATAGGTCTCGTCTCAGAGTTTTTGCAGAAAAATTACTCTCGAGATGGGAGGGACCTTTTATTATTGAAGAGGTATATCTCTTAGGTGCAATAAAAATTAATTCACTTGATGGTGATAGGTCACAAGTGGTGAATGGGCAATGACTCAAACATTATGTTTTTGGAGACTCTTATAATAAAGATGTTGATACTATTCAAAATGGTGACTCCGGAAGAGGTCATAAAAAGAAAATTCCAGAAACTGCAGACTCCATTTTTGAATAGGTAGCAGTTCTATTAAGAAAAAGTTCGCGTATTACTTTCAAACTTATAATTTTTTTATTTTTAGGAAATATGAAAAATATGGAGCCAGAGAAGGGTAGGAAACGGTGCCCGAGAGTCCCACACCACCTGGCGGTGCAGGCCCACCCCTGGCCACGCCACCCTACGGTGTGGGTGCCTTGGAGCCCGTCTCCGACCTATTTTCGACCTACACTTTCCTTTTGTTATGAAACTTTCAGCTATATAATCCCCCGGATCCCCCGAGGTCTGTATATCGTTTTCTCGTCGTGTTTTTGTTTCGATCTGTTTCTACCAGGTTCGTTTTCAGTTTTAGAAGCACCATGGTATTCGCAATAACAACAAAGGGAAGGGGCCTATGGAAGATGATCTCCAAGACCCGAAGCTGGAGGAGGAGATCGACATTAGAACTGAAGGAGATGTAGAAGAAGACCCGCACGTGTACCCACGCGCTACCATCACAAGCATTGGAGTGGTAGAAAACCCCTTAAAGTTCAAGCAAGGGGCTGAGGTCTACGCATGCTTATATTCTTGTAGACAATGTTGGGCCTCCAAGTGTAGAGGTTTGTAGAACAACAGCAATTTTCCCTTAAGTGGATTACCCAAGGTTTATCGAACTAAGGGAGGAAGAGGTCAAAGGTATCTTTCTCAGGCAACCCTGCAATTATGACACAACAAGTCTCTTGTGTCCCCAACACACCTAATAAAATTGTCAGTTGTATAGGTGCCCTAGTTTGGTGAATATATAGTGAATACAAGTAATATGGATGATTATAAGTCGTATGCAATCTGAAATAAAAATGGCAGCAAGCAAACATGTAGCAGAACTGGTTTAAAATGGTGTTTCAATGCTTAGAAACAAGGCCTAGGGATCATACTTTCACTAGTGAACACTTTCAACTATAATGACATAATTGAATGCATAAATATCTCTCTTCACTACACTACTCCGAACCAATCTCATGTCGGATAACAAACACCAACCATCGCGTAGGGATGCAAAAAAGCTCTCCTTAGAGTTTGCATTTCCCCATCTAGGCAACCCCCAGGCTATCACCATGAGATCTAGATGGTTCCAGAAAAAACAACACAATTTCATAGGGTCATCCAACACAAAATATAAATATCATGCTAAGCCACACGGTGCACACACTATCACCTTTACACCATGATCAAAGTGTCTACGAAGATTTGATAAAAAAACACTTGAGTAGCATAACAGATGAAGAGTAACATCCGCGTATTCAACTAGATTACAGAGCACATGATCACATAAATATCACACCATGGGAGAGAGAGAGATGAAACACATAGCTACCGGTAGAGCCCTCAGCCCCGGAGGAGAACTACTCCCTCCTCATCATAGAAGACAGCAACAGTGATGAAGACGGCGGTGGAGTCAACGAAGATGGCTCCAGGAGCACTTCCCCGTCCCGGCAGGGTGCCGGAACAGAGATTTATGTCCCCCGAAACTTGTCGGCAGCGGCGACGGAGCTACAAAACTTTTTGTGGAAGGGGGCCAATATCTTTAGGATTTATACCTCAAGGGGACTTTATAGGCGAAAGGGCGATGGCGGGGGGCGCCCGAGGGGCCCACAACACCTGTAGGCGTGGCCAGGGGGACCCGTGCCCACCCATGGTGTGGTGGCTCCAGGGCACCTCTCCGGGTCTCCTTTGGACTATGTGTCGGGAATTCTAAGACTTTTGGCTTTTGTTTCGTCCAATTCCGAGAATATTTCCAGAACAACTTTTCTGAAAGCAAAAAACAACAGAAAAGATGAATTAGCTCTGTGGCATCTTTCAATAGGTTAGTCCATGTAAAACATCCGGAAAACATGTGAAAACATAAAGGTATTGGATAAAAACAAGCATGGAGCATCAAAAATTATATCCCCAAGCTTAACTCCTGCTCATCCTCGAGTAGGTAAGTGATAACAAAATAATTTTTGAGGTGACATGCTACCAACATAATCTTATTCATCATATTTTTAAAAGCATTTGTAAAAATGAGATCATAGTACTCTAAAAACAAGCATGATAGATATAAGTCTAACAATGAAACTTCGCAATCATGTTGCAACATGAAAAGTAACACAAACAAAAGATCATGAATAATAATGCATTTGAAAGTTATATGTTTGTTTTGAACAATAAGAAAGCATAGCAAAGTAGTATTCAGCTTGTCCTTAAGAGTGGAGAAAAACATAAATTCCAGGACACCTTTAAAGTTCAAGCGGTGACTAGAAACAAATAGTTTGAGAGCAAGTAATAACATGGCATGAATCAATCAATAATAATCTTTGGAACAAATGCACATTAAACTCAGAATGGAAACTGCGCTCTCTTAATTGTGCATAAAGTTAGAAGATGAAGACTCAACATAAAAGTAAAACAAAGGCCCTTCGCATAGGGGAGCAGGGATTAACTCATGTGCTAGAGCTTTTTATTTGATTAAAACAGAGGTATTGAAAACAATTTTGAGAGAGGTGGCTGTCTATGTCAACGAATAGCAAATAGGCAATACACTATGTTACAAGCTAATTAGACTTCAGAAGAGCGGCTCCCATTGAAGGACGTAACTAGGGTAGAAGATCATCCCTTTTTCTCTTTTGTTTACATGATTATGCTTTGACTGATAAATCAGGGGCAAAATAGTGAAGAGAATTTATAGTAACCAAGTTTGGGGCTGGGCACCACGCTGCCAGCTCTTCTAGAAATTGGATAAGAGGATGTGACACTAGTCCATCTGTGTAAAGTCCAATTAACGAGTGAGATAAATATTCTCTATTTGTGTCCTCATGAACTAAAACAGGGGCATAAAACAGGTGTAATTTTGAAGGTTTAAAGGTAGCACACAAGTAATTTACTTGGAGTGGCGGTTGAATACCACATATAGGTAGGTATGGTGGACACATTTGTCATACTTTGGTTTTTGCGAGTTGGATGCACCATTAGAGCTCATACTCAGTATAGGTGGAGGTTAGCAAAGACAGGGAGCGACAAATCAAGAGAGTAATAATGGCCATAATCATGCATAGCGAAAAAAATATTATTTATCAAAGCATACGTGGCATTGCAAGTCAAAAACTAAATGATTGTGGATACTATAGGTGACTGGTTTATATTCATAACATGGTGTGAGCATGCGCCAAGTCAACCAAATAAAGCATTCAAAGGAGAATACCATAATATTATGCTTTGATATGACAAAAAAACGCATGATTCTTTCAATGGCACATTAATCACTCTCAGATGTTTAGTACAAGTCATGCTACATCAATAATTACTATGAATATAAATAGAATAACATCCAACATGACATGATAAAGTATAGCCACAGTCTAAACAAGCTTCTATTTGCATTGTTATAAGCATGAAATATTTTACTCTTCTCCAACACCAATTAACTTGTTTGATATAACTCTCATTGATAAATTTCATAAAAGACCAGACAACTAATCATATATAACTGAAGCAAACTAACAAGTTCTCAACAAAATACGAGTGGAAAAGAAGGGCTAAACGCAGTACTGGCAAAAAGTGAACACTCACTGAACAATAAGAGTGAAAACTATAGTGTTCTAAACAATGAAAACGGAGCGTGTCTCTCACCCACACAAGAATGCTGGGTTCCAACTATATTTATTGCAGCAAGGAAAACAAAAATAAAACAAAGGAAAACAAAGGAAAACAAAATAAAAACAAACAGACGCTCCAAGTAAAATGCATATGATGTGACCGAATAAAAATATAATTTCACTAGAAGTGACCTGATAAATTGTTGATGAAGAAGGGGATGCCTTGGGAATCCCCAAGCTTAGACGCTTGAGTCCTCTTGGTATTTTCTAGAATGAACCATGGGGGAATCCCCAAGCTTTGGCTTTTCACTCTTCTTGATCACATTATATCACTCTCTTCTCTTGACCCTTGAAAACTTCCTTCACACCAAACTCAAAGTAATTCTCATTAGACGGTTAGTGCACAATAAAAAACTCACATGTTATGCATGTGCACAAGCATTATTAATAATTTTTAAACATTATCTACAGCCACTGATGTTTCGTTAAGCAACGAAATCCACTCAACATACTAAAGGAGAGAATGCAAGTAAAAAGGCAGAATATGTCGAAACCAGAACAGTCTGGAAAGACGGATTTTTTTTCTAGGCACCTACATTGCTCAAATCTAAAAACGTAAAGCTAAAAAAAGTTTTGGAATTAGCTAAGGATTAATCACAAAAATTTGGAGGTCATTTTGATCTTTCTGTAAATTTACACGAAATTTATTGTGGACAGCAGAAATCTGTTTCCTGCGCAGAAATCCAAATCTAACACTAACTTTCGCTAGAGATTTATATTATTCAAATTTATTTTTATCCATAATGGATTTACCTGGACCAATACATGAGATTCTTATGCTATTGTGGGGATTTGTTCTTCTACTAGGGGGTTTATGAGTAGTATTACTTACCAACCCCATTTATTCTGCCTTTTCGCTGGGATTAGTTCTTGTTTGTATATCTTTATTCTAGTATTTATTAAAGTTTACTTGGCACAACTAATAACTGGAAATAAATATACAAAGGAGTTGATATATAAGTAAACAACACCTTGAGTCAAAGAAATAGAGTAAAACAACACAAAAATAAAACCATGGTTTATCTCCCAAGAAGTGCTTTTCTTTAATGCCTTTTAGCTAGGCATGATAATTCTTATGATGCTCACACAAGGACAAGAGTTGAAAAATAAAAGAGAGCATCAACAAGCATATATAAAAAATGTTTATACCTAACACCCTTCCTATGCATAGGAGTATTGTAAGAAAACAAATAAATGAAGCACAAAGCCAGCATAGGAAGGCAAAACAGGTGTAACTTCAAACTTCTAACATAAAGAGAGGAGACTTAATATTATTGAGATGTATGAAAGTGTGTCTTCCTCTTTCACAATGACCAGTGGGTCTTAAAGAAACCATCATACAGAAGCAACACAAGAGAAAGCTCAGAACTTTCATCATAAAGAGAGGAAATTTAATAACATGATGATTTCCATAACCATATTTTCCTCTCTCAAAATAATTCTCGGTAGCATCATGAATAGACTCAACAATATAGCTATCACATAAAGCATTTTTATCATGATCAAGCATAAAATTATTATCATTACCCTCCACATAAGTAAAATATTTTCATTAGTAATAGTGGGAGCAAATTCAACAAAATAGCTATCATTATTATTCTAGTCACCATAATCATCAAATATAGGACGCAAAGTATCATCAAAGTAAATTTGTTCCTCCGTGCTTGGGGGACTAAAAAGACCATTTTCATAAAAATTAGCTTCCCCAAGATTAGATTTTTCCACAGCATTAGCAATAATGGTGTTCAAATAATTCATACTAATAACATTGCTACTATGTTCCATAGGTTATTTAATTTTCTATTCAAACACTTCATGTCCTAACTCAAGATAAATATTATAAAGCTCTCTCATATTTTTGTTGTTTTCCGTTAATCCTAACTAGTAAAAATAAAAACAAGGAACAAGTAAAAGTAAGCCTAACTAGTGAAAACAAGAAACAAAAAGATATAACAGCATACTCTAAAGGAAAAAACTTTGAGCACTCACACCCGAGGATGTGAGTACCTTTTACCTTACCTCCCCGGCAACGGCGCCATAAAAGAGCTTGATGTCTACGCACGCTTCTATTCTTGTAGATAGTGTTGGGCCTCCAAGTGTAGAGGTTTGTAGAACAACAACAAGTTTCCCTTAAGTGGATTACCCAAGGTTTATCGAACGCAGGGAGGAAGAGGTCAAAGATATCCCTCTCAAGCAACCTTGCAATTACGATACAGGAAGTCTCTTGTGTCCCCAACACACAAAGATATCACACCTATATCTTCCACCCTTTAATTTTTAGTACAGTCATATCATGAGTAGAGAAGTTATCATATAGGATGGTTTGCAGTGTGGAAGTATTACTCCTTTAGTTGGTTATGACTTTGTATCCCTTGGTGTGAGTTGTTGTTATGAAATATTAATGAGAATTTTTATCATTTACTCTTTACACTCAATTTCGGTTATATGGTTGATCTTGTTATTAGTATTGGTATCGATTTGGGAGCATCAAGTTAATCTAGTTAGTTTTGGCAAACTTAAAATTTGTTAGTAGCAACAATACTTTGAGGCTTAAGTAGAAAAGAGGGAGATGCATGTAGATATATTATTCCATTATCTTTCTTTCTTGTTGGCTCGTAAGCTTAGTATTCTCAAGTTAAGATCGCTTGTACTTTCAAGGAAGATAGCATGATTGGTTCTATCACATGTATATTTGTTTGTTTTCCCTCAACTTTTATGCTTGCTACCCAACCTTCCTAGCCAAAAACCTGTACTGAGAGGGAATGCTTCTCGTGCATCCAAACCTTGAGCCCAAAAACCATGCCATTTGTGTCCACCATACCTACCTATATGTGGTATTTAACTGCCACACCAAGTAAATTACTTGTGTTCTACCTTTAAACCTTTAAAATTACACCTGTTTATGCCCCTGTTTTAGCTCATGAGGACGCAGATAGAGAATCTTTATCTCACTCGTTGATTGGACTTTTCACACCTGGACTAGTGTCCCATCATCTTATCCAATTGCTAAAAGAGCTGGCAGCAGGGTGCCTAGCCCCAAACTTGGTTACTATAAATTCTCTTCACTATTTTTGCCCCTGATTTATCAGTCAAAGCATAATTGTGTAAACGAAAGAGAAGAGGGATGATCTGCTGATCTCAGTTAGCGTCCTTCAATGGGGGATTCTCTTGTGAAGTCTAGTTGGCTTGTGACGTACTGTATTGTCTGTTTGTCATTTGTTGACATAAACATATACCTCTCTCAAAATTGTTTTCAATACCTCTGTTTATAAAATAAAAAGCTCTAGCACATGACTTAATCCCTGCTTCCATCTATGAAGGGCCTATCTTTTACCTTTATGTTCAGTCAGTAAACCTACTCCTTTATGTCTTAAGCGAGCATTTGAGTTGTTTTGATCTAGCCATTTATATGTTGATTCACTGAATCATGTCTTTTATCCCTCCTTTTTTTAGTACAAATGCTTTTTTCTGAATGAATATTACTTTGAAAGTTATCAATGAATGTAAAGGGATTGTTAAGATTGAGCATGTAAAAATATGCAATATAAGCTCTAATATAAAGACTCTGATCGAAAGATAAGTACAATCTGTTAATTGTTTTCTCACCAGAAGAAAAGTTTGCCTTAACCAATTGTTATTTCCTTTTTACACCTTTATTTTGATTTCTAATACTTCATAAACGTATCCATAATTTCTAATGATCCATGTTGTTTTCATGCTATATGCTACATGTTTCCTATACACTTTATGCCATTTTTATCGATTTTCTGGGATTAACATATTTGACAAGATGACACAGAGCCAGTTCATGTTTTCTGCTTTTTTTAGTTTCAAAAAAGTTGTTTTTGAAATATTCTCCTAATTGGATGATTCAAAAACCAGGGATCTTAGAAATCTGTCGCGCACACGGAGTCCGGAGGAGACCCGGAGGGAGGCCCCACACCATAGGGCGGCGCGACCCCCCTTGGTCGCGCCCAAGGGTGGTGTGGGCCCCCTGGCCACCCACCAATGTTGCCCTCTTTCCTATTGATACCCCTCAGGAGGATGACCCTAAAAAAGAAGCTTTTCCACGAAAAACACCTGAGGCCGCCGTCATCGTCAACCCTAGTTCGGGAGGATTCTGTATCTCTCCCCGGCACCCTGCAGGGAGGGGAAATCATCACCGGAGGGCTCTACACCACCATGCCCGCCTCCGGAATGATGCGTGAGTAGTTCATCCTTGGACTACGGGTCCATATCCGTAGATAGATGTTTGTTCTCTCCTCTTTATGCCTCGTGTTTATATCTTCTGACCTTCCCTACATGATCAAGATCATGTTATTGTAATGCAGCATGTTGTGTTTGCTGGGATCCGATGAATATTGAATGTTATGCCTCGTAATTATCAATCTATCATGTTTTATTCATGTGTATGTTATTTATGATCTTGCATGCTCTCCGCTGATAGTAGATGCTCTAGCCAAGTACATGCTAGTGACTCCAAGAGGGAGTATTTATGCTCGATAGTGGGTTCATGCCTCCCTTGCATTTGGGCTCGAGTGACAGAAACGTGACGAATGGGGGATGTGTTGTTGCCATTAGGGAGAAAACAAAGATGTTCACATTGTTTACATTACACACTTTTCTTAATGCGATTATCTGTTGCTTGCAACTTAATACCCAAGGATTGCTCGGATGAGATTCTGAGGGTGGATTATTAGTCATAGATGTAGTTGGATAACGGTCTATGAGTCTTGTTGTAATGCCCGCATGAATGACACAGTAATCATCATGTCATGCATATTTCAATATCAATTGCCCAGTTGTAATTTGTTCACCACACATGTTATTTATCTTCTATGGAGAGACACCACTAGTGAACTGTGGACCCCGGTCCATTTTCCTCATACTGATAATACAACCACTGCAATCACTGTTTTCACACTTCTACTAATGTTTTTATATCGTTTTCCTACTTTTTTCCACACCAAACGTTTAACCTCTTTGTTTTTAGCAAAACCGGTGAGATTGACAACCTCACTGCTTGGTTGGGGCAATGTGATTTGATTGTGTTGTGTAGGTTCCACATTGCTGCTGAACCGGTAGTGCGTCCTGCCAATATCAGCTGTATCAACCTTCATAAGTTGCTTCTTTCTCCTACTGGTCGATTCAACCTTGGTTTCTTTCTTAGGGAAAACTGCTGTTGTGCTCATCATACCTTCCTCTTGGAGTTTCCCAACCAGTGCAAGAACTGGACCATAAATTTCCTCTACCTGTTTCAAGTTAAATTATATAAGAGGAAGTTGATGTTTAGCATTAAATGCCTCATGTTTACCGAGTTCAATTTCGCCTGGGGACAAGCGAGGTCTAAGCTTGGAGAGAGTTGATACGTCCATTTTTCATCACTATTTTATATTATAATTAACTGTTATTCATCGATGTATTTCATATTATGATACACTACTTATGTTATTTTATCTTATTTTGGATTTTTGATAATTATTGGAGAATAGTCACCGGGACCAGAAATCAGTCGGAAAATGCACCGTCGAGATACTATATTTCGAAAGACCAGAAGAAGAAGGGTGATATCGTTAAGTTCCCATTGCACCAGAAGACGGAGCCATCCAGGAGGAGATCCAGAGGGGGGTCACACAGGGCCCACACCATGTGGTGGCGCCCCCTTGGCCGCACCGCCAGGTGGTGTGGCCACCCTGGCCCACCTCTGGCTGACCCCTTTCGCGTACTTCATCCCCAGGGAGCCCTAAGACCTACATAACCATCAAGGAAATATTACGCGGCTTCCTCGTGGCTTAGAACAACAGGAATAAAAGCTCTCTTGCAAGGAGAAATCTATCGGGGAAATTCCTCCCGAAATCATCGCCATCGCCACCGTCATCACTCCGGGCAACATCAAGATCATCATCATTGTCCTCACCAACAGCACCATCATCCTCACCATCCACATCTGTCCCACTGTAACAATTAGGGTTCTAAATCGTTATTCTTCACTAGATCTCTCTCTAGGTGTGGATTACTTGTTTGTAGTTGATGTTTACGAGATTTATCGGTTTTTGCACTTTATGACCAGCTTGTTATTCATCATTATATCACCTCTATCATGATCCATATGATGTCTTGTGAGTAGTTCTTGAGGACATGTGAGAAGTCAAGATGTTAGTAGTGGAATTATGTTGAAATAATATCTAATGGTTTGATATTTAAGTTGTGGTGCTATTCTTCTAGTGGTGTCATGTGAACGTCAACTACATGACAATTCACCTTTATGGGCCTATAGGGATGCATTGTGTGTTTGGCTACTAATTGTGGGGTTGCTGGAGTGACAGAAACCTAAACCCCCGGTTAGGAAACCGATGCACGAGGGAGTGTAGGATCCCAAAGTTTAAGGCTGTGGTTAGGTTTATCTTAATTACTTTCTTATAGTTGCAGATGCTTCCAAGGGTAATAATCACAAGTCTGTATTAGTCCAAGTAGGGCGATGCATTATCATAGGTTCACCCACACAACACCTATCAAAAAAAAATTAATCAACCGTCTGAAGCAAAAGCACTTGACGAAATTCCCATGCGTCCTCGAGAATGTTTAGTCATCATAAGTAAAACGATCGACTTGTCCTTTGCTCTAAAAAGGATTGGGACACTTGCTGCAATTAATATTACTATGTTTTATTTACTCCCACTTTATTTATCTGCTATATCAAAAACCCCTGTAAACTTGTCTGCTAGTGTTTATAGTGAATCCTCTATCCAAACTGCTTGTCAACACCTTCTACTCCTTGTTGGGTTTGACACTCTTATTTATTGAAAGTACTACGATACACTGCTGATGTCTACACACTCTTCTATTATTGTAGATACTTTTGGGCCTCCAAGTACAGAGGTTTGTAGAACAGCAACAAGTTTCCCTTTAGTGGATCACCCAAGGTTTATCGAACTCAGGGAGGTAGAGGTCAAAGATATCCCTCTCAAGCAACCATGCAATTAATATACAAGTAGTCTCTTGTGTCCCCAATACACCCAATATACTTGTCAGGTTTATAGGTGCACTAGTTCGGCGAAGAGATAGTGAAATGCGAGTAATATGGATGATTATAAGTAATAATATCAATCTGAAATAAATATGACCGCAAGCAAACATGTAGCAGAACAGGCGAAAAACGGTGTTTCAATGCTTGGAAACAAGGCCTAGGGCTCCTAATTTCACTAGTGGACACTCCCAACAATGATCACATAAATGAATAACTAAATATCTTCTCTTCACTATGCTACTCTTAACCACTCTCCTGTCGAATAACAACACCAATCCATGCGTAGGGCTATAACAGCACTCCTCAGAGTAAGCACTTTCCCAACTAAGTAACCCCCATGCTATCACCATGGGACCCAGATGGTTCCACGCAAACACCACAATTTCATAGGGTTATCCAACAAAAAATATAAATATAATGATAAACCACACGTTGCACATACTGTCACCTTTACACCGTGATCAAAGCGTTTACGGAGATCTCATAACAAATAACGAACACTAATCATTGTGTAGGGCTGCAAAAAGCATTCCGTAAAGTAAGCATTCCCATGTCTAGTAACCCCACGCTGTCACTATGAGCACCCTAGATGGTACTAGACAAACACCACAATTCATAGAGGAGACACACACGATGTGCACATTGTCACCTTCACACCGCGGGACAAGGTGACTACAAACTTCATATTAATAAAGCACTTGAGTAGCAAAATATGAAGAGTAACATCTACGAATTCAACTAGATTACAAAGCTCACGATCACATATAGATCACACCATGGGAGAGAGATAAACCACATAGCTGCCGATAGAGCCCTCAGCCTCAGGGGAGAACTACTCCCTCCTCATCATAGGAGACAGCAACGGCAATGGAGATGGCGGTGGTGTCGATGGAGATGATTCCGGGGGCACTTCCCTGTCCCGGCAGGGTGCCAGAACAGAGATCCGTATCTCCGCCGCCGCCGAGAAGTTTCGGGGGACAGATCTTTGTTATGGCACCCTGCCGGGACGTGGAAGTGCCCCCGGAAGCCATCTCCATCAACTCCACCGCCATCTCCATCACCGTTGCTGTCTTATATGATGAGGAGGGAGTAGTTCTCCCCGAGGCTGAGGGCTCTACCGGTAGCTATGTGGTTCATCTCTCTCTCCCATGGTGTGACCTTTATGTGATCATGAGCTTTGTAATCTAGTTGAATATGTAGATTGATCTTCATCTGTTATGCTACTCAAGTGTTTTTTTTATCTCCGTAAACACTTTGATCACGGGGAAAAGGTGACAGTGTGTGCTCCGTGTGGTTTAGCATGATATTTATATCTTGTGTTGGAAGGTGAACCTATGAAATTGTGGCGCTTGTTTACTAATTTATGGCGCTCGTAGTGACATTGGGGTGCCCTAGAGAGGAATATAGACTTGAGGAGTGTTGTTAAAGCCCTACGCAATGATTAGCGTTCGTTATCCGACCGGAGAGTGGTTTGGAGTAGCATAGTGAAGATATGATATTTATGAATTCAATTATGTGATCATTGTTGAGAGTGTCCACTAGTGAAAGTAGGAGCCCTAGGCCTTATTTCCGAGCATTGAAACACCGTTTGCCGCCTGTTCTGCAACATGTTTGCCTGCTGCCATTTTTATTTCAGATTGCTATTATCACTTATTATCATCCATATTACTTGAATTTTACTCTCTCTCTCTCTTCGCCGAACTAGTGCACCTATATACCTGACAAGTATATTGGGTGTGTTGGGGACACAAGAGACTTCTTGTATCTTGATTGCAGGGTTGCTTGAGAGGGATATTTTTGACCTCTATCTCCCTGAGTTCGATAAACCTTGGGTGATCCACTTAAGGGAAACTTGCTGCTGTTCTACAAACCCCTGCACTTGGAGGCCCAACACTTTCTACAAGAATAGAAGTGTGCATAGACATCAAGCTCTTTTCTGGCGCCGTTGCCGGGGAGGTAAGGTAAAAGGTTCTCACATCCTCGGGTTTGAGTGCTCGAAGTTATTTCCTTTAGATTCTGCAATTTTATCTTTTTGTTTCTTATTTTTTATTTTCACTAGTTAGGCTTAATGGAAAAAAATGAGAGAGCTTTATAATATTTATCTTGAATTAGGACATGATGCTTTTGAAGAGAAAATTAAAAAACCTATGGAGCTTTATTTGCATGCTAGTGGCAATGTTATTAGTATGAATTATTTGAACACCATTATTGCTAATGCTATGGAAAAGTCTAAGATTGGGGAAGCTAGTTTATATGAAAATGATCTTTTTAGTTCCCCAAGCACGGAGGAGAAAATTTTCTTTGATGATGAGCCTATGCCTGTTACATATAGTAGTGATCATGATTGGGAAAAGCACACTACTTTTGATATTGAAAATGATGATATAGAAAGCTCTAAACTTGTGGATGATGTGTTTGAAAATACTTTTGCTACTGATGATTATATGCTTGATACATCTCCTCCTAGTTAAAATGATGATATGTTTACAAATGAACACATTTTTGAGGATAACTATTCTATTGCTTATGATGATATTATTCTTCCTATATATGATGATTACAATGATGAATATGATATTTTCAGTCCACCTACTATTGAGGAGAAAATTTATTTTGATGATACTATGCCTCCTATATTTTATGATTATAGTGATGAGAATAATAATGATATCTATTTTGTTGAATTTTCTCCCACTACTATTAATAAGAATGACTATGCTTATGTGGAGAGTATTAATTCTTTTATGCATGTGGCTCATGATAAGAATGTTTTATGTGATAGTTATATTGTTAATTTTATTCATGATGCTACTGAAAGTTATTATGAGAGGGGGGAAACATGGTTTTATGCATATCAACAATATTAAGTTTCCCTTCTTTATGTTGAATTTTTTGATGTTGCACTTATTTTGTCTTCCTATGCTAGTCACTTTGTGCTTCGTTGACTTGTTTTTCTACAAGATTATTTTTAATAGCAAGTGGGTTAGACTTAAATGTGTTTTATATTTTCTTCTTGATGCTCTCTTATTTTTCTTCAACTCGTATTCATTTGTGAGAATCTTTTAAAAATCATTATGCCTAGCTGAAAGGCGTTAAAGAAAAGCGCTACAGGGAGACAACCCGTTTTATTTCGCTGTTTTCAACCCGTTTTCTTTCGTTTTCTTTAGTGTACTTTGCACCTGGGTGTATCTATTACCTTAGAAACCCTGATGTATCTTTTCTTTTGAGTTTTTGCTGAGCCAAGTAAAGCCTCTAGTGGAAAGTTGAGCCTATATTTCGGATTTATGCGCAGGAAACAGATTTCTGTTGTCCACTGTTAATTCCGTATAAAATCACAGAAAATTCAAAATGACCTAAACTGTTTTGTGCGTAATCATGAGCTGTATACGCAACTTTTCTTCGTTGACCACTTTTTGATTTGAGCAACAGAAGATTTTCGAAAAAAATCATCTTTACATGTTGTCCTGTTTTGACAGATTTCTGCCAATAATTGCATTTGCATCTCAATCTCTTTCTTTTGGTGTTCTTTTGAGAAAAAGAGTTCTAAAAGAATTTGTGACAGTAGCTAATGTGTTTATGAGTGTTAGGCTTGTGTTGAAACTGAACCATGTGAATTTATTATTTCGATTGCACTAACGTTGCTAATGAAGATTGTGAGAAGTTTGGTGTGAAGGAAGTTTTCAAGGGTCAAGAGAAGAGGATGATATGACGTGATAAACAAGAGTGAAGAGCCTAAGATTGGGGATGCCCAAGGTATCCCCTTCTTTATCAACAAATTATCAGGTCACTTCTAATGAAAATATATTTTTATTCAGTCACATCTTATGTGCTTTACTTGGAGCGTCTTTTATTTTTGTTTTCAATTTATTTAGTTTTCTTTGCTGGAGTTTATGGTTGGATCTTATCATACTTGTGTGGGAGAGAGATAAGCTCCGTTTTCATCGCTTAGAACACTCTAGTTTTCATTCTTATTGTTCTGTGAGTGTTCACTTTTTGCTAATACTGCGTTTAGCCTTTGTTTTCATGCATCTCTTGTTCAGAGCTGTTAGCTTTTGTAGTTAGGTGGTTCTTATATATGTTCTTCGTTGAGAATAGAAATGCTTATGTGGTAGTTGGTATAGTGGAAAAAATTGCATGGTCTTGTAGATCACTAAACTGCTTCACTTGAAACACTTCTATTGTTTTGAGATATCAATTTGCTTAATGGATAAACGGGAAGGACTAGTAAGTATAAAATTCTAATGGTTGGTCTAAGAAACTTGAAACTGTGCCACACTTAAATTACCAGCTGATAGAAACAATGGTATATGATTGCTACGAGTGATACATTTCTAATCGGCCTTTTGTTACACGCTACGGTCGGGGGGTAGCTAACGGTGACTTGTCACTGCCACGGACCCTCTTGGAGTGATTTGCACTTTGCCTTGTAAGATGATTTGCTTGATGTAATCTTTTAGCTCGTGAGTCTATGTTGCGGTTCCTTGCACTTCCACCATTCATATTTTCTAGCCTCTTCGGTATTTTCCATTGCCCTTTCTCACATTGAGAGTTGGTGCAAACTTTGCCAGTGCATCCAAATCCCGTGGGAGGAATTTGTTCCCCTACACATAAGCCCATATATTCTTCCTCAAAACAGCCACCATACCTACCTATCATGGCATTTCCATAGCCATTCCAAGATATATTGCTGCACAACTTCCACCTCCATTATGTTACTTGATGATAAGCTTAATGATTATTTATGCATACTGCTACACTGGCAGGAGCATGTAGTTAGAGACATCAGAGATATTTCTTTATGAGTTATGAGTACTAAAAGTGTGATGATTCATTGTAATATAGGATGTTGCCCCTACCGGTGAGGATATATAAAATGAACAAATAAAAAAAATGAAAAAGCCCAAAAAGAAAAAGGAAAAATCGCCAAAGAGAGAATAAAGAGAGAGGGGGCGCATAACTATCCTTTATATACCACACTTGTGCTTCATGTTTAGCACCAATACTTCATTTTGGAGAGAGTTTTCATATTTTCATTCATTCATAACTATGTGGGGAACTTTATATTATAGAACTTGGCTTGTATATTCCAATGATGAGCCTCCTCAAATGAGCTCTAGGTCTTTGTGAGCAAGCAAGTTGGATGCACCGCCACTAGTTCCATTGGAGAGATTTCATACACTTATAGCTCTATGTGCATCCGTTGTGTGGCAATCCCTACTCCTTGCATAGCTTCAGTTGTAAGACTTTCTCTTGTCTAATGACCACTTTCAGCTTTGTGATCTTTTCTTCCATTGACCTTCCAAACCCCCCATAATGTTCTCTTAGGCATAACATCCCGGTGTCAGGGACCAACGCAGAACACTTTCTTGTTTATAGTGTGCAAATAGTTTAAGATTCAAGCATTGCATCGTGTGGAAAGCTTGACTTGATCCTAACAGGGGTTGTGAAGATCGTTTGACATGCATGATATTATTATTCTTGAAAGCTTAAATCATCTCTAATAAATTTTGCACGGTTGATAGTCTTTTAGTTTTGATTCATTAAAAGTTTTACTTCCTTCTTCTTTGTTTATGCATTACTTGTTGATATCAAATATAGATCACAGCTTTAATTCATTTGATCCTAGTTTACATGCTCTACATTACATATTATGATCAAGATTGTGTGGTAGCATGTCACCTCAGAAATTATTTTGTTTTATCGTTTACCTACTCGAGGACGAGTCGGAACTAAGCTTGGGGATGCTCGATACGTCTCAAACGTATCTATAATTTTGGATGTTCCATGTTGATATTATGCCAATTGCTACATGTTTTATGTATGTTTTCCTACGTTTTCTTATGTTTTCCGGGACTAACCTATTAATAAGATGCCACAGAGCCAGTTCCCTGTTTTCTGCTGTTTTTAGTTTCAGAAAAGTTGTTCTGGAAATATTCTCGGAATTGGAAAATTCGAAAGCCAGAAGTCCTAAAAGTCCCGGAAACTTCCAAAAGTCCCGAAGAGCCCCGGAGAGGGGCCACAGGGTGGCCACACCATGGGGTGGCGCGGCCCCCCTGGTCGCGCCACCTAGGAGTGTGGGCCCCCTGGCCACCTCTCGGCATCGCCCTTTCGCCCAAATATACTCCCCGAGGCATAAACCCTAGGAGAATCGACCTATGCCACAAAATACATCCGTAGGTCCGCCGCCTCCGCCGACAAGTTTCGGGGACAGATCTCTGTTCTGGCACCCTGCCGGGACGGTGAAGTGCCCCCGGAACCCATCTCCATTGACTCCACCGCCATCTCCATCGCCGTTGCTGTCTTATATGATGAGGAGGGAGTAGTTCTCCCCCGAGGCTGAGGGCTCTACCGGTGGCTATGTGGTTCATCTCTCTCTCCCATGGTGTGATCTTTATGTGATCATGATCTTTTTAATCTAGTTGAATATGTGGATTGATCTTCATCTGTTATGCTACTCAAGTGGTTTTGTTATCTCCGTAAACACTTTGATCACGGGGAAAAGGTGATAGTTTGTGCTCCGTGTGGTTTAGTATGATATTTATATCTTGTGTTGGAAGGTGAACCTATGAAATTGTGGCGTTTGTTTACTAATTTATAGCGCTCGTAGTGACATTGGGGTTCCCTAGAGAGGGAATATAGACTTGAGGAGTGTTGTTAAAGCCCTACGCAATGATTAGTGTTCGTTATTCGACCGGAGAGTGGTTCGGAGTAGCATAGTGAAGAAATGATATGTATGCATTCAATTATGTGATCATTGTTGAGAGTGTCCACTAGTGAAAGTAGGAGCCCTAGGCCTTATATCCAAGCAGTGAAACACCATTTTCCGCCTGTTCTGCTACATGTTTGCTTGCTGCCATTTTTTTTTCAGATTGCTATTATCACTTATTATCATCCATATTACTTGCATTTTACTCTCTCTTCGCCGAACTAGTGCACCTATATACCTGACAAGTATATTGGGTGTGTTGGGGACACAGGAGACTTCTTGTATCTTGATTGCAGGGTTGCTTGAGAGGGATATCTTTGAACTCTACCTCCCTGAGTTCGATAAACCTTGGGTGGTCGACTTAAGGGAAACTTTCTACTGTTCTACAAACCTCTGCACTTGGAGGCCCAACACTGTCTACAAGAATAGAAGTGTGCGTAGACATCAGGGGGGACTCACTCCACCCCATGGTGTGGCCACCCCGTGGCCCCCCTCCGGGGCTCTTCGGGACTTCTCGAAGCTTCCGGGACTTCTAAGACTTCTGGCTCTCGAATTTTCCAATTCCGAGAATATTTCTAGAACATCTTTTCTGAAACTAAAAACAGCAGAAAACAGCGAACTGGCTCTGTGGCATCTTATTAATAGGTTAGTCCCGAAAACGTGTAAAAATGCTATAAAGAAGGGAGAAAACATGTATCAATTGGCATAATATCATCATGGAGCATCAGAAATTATAGATACGTTGGAGACGTATCAAGTATCCCCAAGCTTAGTTCCTACTCGTCCTCGAGTAGGTAAACAATAAAACAAAATAATTTCTGAGGTGACATGCTACTAACATAAACTTGATCATTATAATGTAAAAGCATATGTAAGCTGAGATCATAGAACTTTAATCACAAACATGATAAATAGAACTTTAATAATAAAGCATAGCAATCACTTTGCATCATGAGGAGTATCTCAACTAAAATATCATGAGTAACAATGCACTGAAAGATATACTTTTGTTTCAATTATAGAGAAAGCATGGCAAAGTGGTATTTTGCAAGTCCTTAAGAGTGGGACAAAACATAAATGCCAGGACACCTTTAAAGTTCATGAGGAAGACTAGAGCAAATAATTTGAGAACGAACAATATCACATCATGAATCAATTAATGATGTTTATGGGACAAATGCACATAAAAGTCATAATGGCAAAAATGCTCTCTCAACTGTGCATAAAGTTAGAAGATGTAGACTCAACATACAAGTAAAAGAAAGGCCCTTCGCGGAGGGAAGCAAGGCTCACTCATGTGCTAGAGCTTTTTTATTTTATTAAATAGAGGTATTAAAACTTTGACACTCCTCCCATCCATCTTTCACAAACCATGGCTAACAGAATCCTCGGGTGCCTGCCAACAATCACATACCATGGAGGAGTGTCTATATTTTAGGGGAAATGTATGCTAATGTCAACGAATGGTAAATAGAAAGTATAGGACGTCACAAGCCAACTAGATTCACAAGAGCAGCTCCCATATGAAGGACGAATCTGGGTAGAAGGTCATCACTCTTTCTCTTTTGTTTAGACAATTATGCTTTGACTGATAAATCAGGGGCAAAAATAGTGAGGAGAATTTGTTTGCACTAATTTGGGGTTGGGCACCCTGCTGCCATCTCTGCTATCAATTGGATAAGCGGATGAAGCCACTATTCCAGGGTGTGAAATCCAATCAACAAGTGAGATAAATATTCTCTATTCACGTCCTCATGAGCAAAAACAAGAACACAAAACAGGAGTAATTTTTAAAGTTTTAAAGGTAGCACATGAGCAATTTACTTGGAGTGGCAGTTAAATACCACATGTAGGTAGGTATGGTGGACACAATGGGAAAACTTTGGTTTTAGGGAGTTGGATGCACCAGTAGAGCTCATACTTAGTACAGGTGGAGGATAGCAAAAGACTGGGAGCGACAGATCAAGAGAGCATAAGAGCCATAATCATGCATAGCGACATAAACATCATTAGTTAAAGCATAAGCGATATCACAAGTTCAAAAACTAAGTGGTCATGGAGGCTATTCGTGTCTGGTTCATAGTCATAAACATGGTGTGAGCATGCGCCAAGTCAACCAAATAAAACATTCAAAGGAGAATACCACAAATTTATTCTTTAATATGACAAGAACAACTCATGATTCCTTCAATGGAATATTAAACACTCTCAGCTATTTGAGGCTATTCATGCTACTCAATAACCACAAGGCTTTAAAACTAAAATAACATCTAGCATGGCATGAAAAAGTTCTAACCACAGTCTATACAAGATTCTACGTGCACCGTTATAAAATCTACCTCAAGCAGTAGTTTCTTTTCCCAACAAGCACCATACAAAACATGCTTTAACAAAAAATCTCCAAATTCTACAGCTAGAAAACATGAGAGTACTCACATAACACTACTAAAACTAACAACTCTTATAAGAGATGCATGGAAAACATGAGCTAAATAAATGCAGCAACTAGAAGAAAAACTAAGAATACTAAGTATTCCCATGAAAAAGCGGAGCGTGTCACTCTCCAATAAAATAATGTTGGGGTCCAACCAAGATTATTGCAAAAATAAAACAAACTAAAAGCAAAAACAAAAGATGCTCCAAGTAAAGCACATAAGATGTGACCGAATAAAAATATAGTTTCACTAGAACTGACCTGATAATTTCTCGATAAAGAAGGGGATGCCTTGGGCATCCACAAGCTTAGATGCTTGAGTCTTCTTGGAATTTTCTGGGATGTACCACTGGTGCATCCCCAAGATTAGGCTTTTCACTCTTCTTGATCACATCATATCATCCTCTTCTCTTGACCCTTGAAAACTTCCTTCACACCAAACTTCTCACAATCTTCATTAGCAACGTTAGTGCAAATCGAAATAATAAATTCACATGGTTCAGTTTCAACACAAGACTAACACTCAAAAACACATTAGCTACTGTCAACACATCTTTTAAAACTCTTTTTCTCCAAAGAACACCAAAAGAAAGATATTAAGATGCAAATGCAATTATTGGCAGAAATCTGTCAAAATAGGACAGCAGGTAAAGATGATTTTTTTAGAAAATCGTCTTTTGCTCAAATCAAAACGTGTTAAACTAAGAAAAGTTGCGTATATAGCCCAGGATTACGCACAAAAAAATTCAGGTCATTTTGAATTTTGTGTGATTTTATACGATTTTAACAGTGGACAGCAGAAATCTGTTTCCTGTGCAGAAATCCGAAATATAGTCTCAACTTTCCATTAAAGGCTTTACTTGGCTCAAAAAATACACAAAATAAAAGATACAGAGGGGTTGCTAAGGAAATAGACAACACCCAGGTGCAAAGAAAACAGAGAAAAACAAAGCAAAAAATAAAAACATGGGTTATCTCCCAAGAAGTGTTTTTCTTTACAGCCTTTTCAGCTAGGCATGATAATTTTAAAAAAAATGCTCACATAAGAATAAGAGTTGAAGCACAATAAGAGAGCACCAAGAAGCAAATGTAAAACAAATTTAATTCTAACCCACTTCCTATGAAAAATAATCTTGTAGAAAAACAACTCATGAAAACACAAAGCAACAAGCATAGGAAAGAAAAAACAAATGCAACTTCATAATTTTCAACATAAAGAGGGGAAACTTGATATTGTTGAGATGCATGAAACTATGTTTCCCTCTCTCATAGTAACTTTCAGTAGCATCATGGATAAAATTAACAGTATAACTATCACAAGAAACATTCTTATCATGAGCCACATGCACAAAAGAATTCATACTCTCCACATAAGCATAGTCATTCTTATTAATAGTAGTGGAAGCAAATTCAACAAAATAGCTATCATTATTATTCTCATCACCATAATCATTAAATATAGGACGCATTTTGCAATCATAATTAATTTTCTCCTCAATAGTCGGTGGAGTGAAAATATCATATTTATCATTGTAATCATCATATATAGAAGGCATATCATGGTCACAATAAAATTTATCATTCATAGTAGGTGGAACTAGAATACCACAATCATTATAATCATCATATATTGGATGCAAAGTATCATCAAAGAAAATTTCCTCCTCAAAACTTGGGGGACTAAAAATATCATATTCATAAAAACTAGCTTCCCCAATCTTAGACTTTTCCATAGCATTAGCAATAATGGTGTTCAAAGAATTCATACTAATAACCTTGCCACTAGCATGCAAATAAAGCTCCATAGGTTATTTAATTTTCTCTTCAAACACTTCATATCCTAACTCAAGATAAATATTATAAAGTTCTCTCATATTTTTGTTATTTTCCATTAATCCAAACTAGTGAAAACAAGAAACAAAAAGATATAATTGCAGAATCTAAAGGAAATAGCTTCGAGCAATCACACCCGAGGATGTCAGTACCTTTTACCTTACCACCCCGGCAACGGCGCCAGAAAAGAGCTTGATGTCTTCGCACGCTTCTATTCTTGTAGATAGTGTTGGGCCTCCAAGTGCAGAGGTTTGTAGAACCGCAGCAAGTTTCCCTTTAGTGGTTCACCCAAGGTTTATCGAACTCAGGGAGGTAGAGGTCAAAGATATCCCTCTCAAGCAACCCTGCAATTAAGATACAAGAAGTCTCTTGTGTCCCCAACACACCCAATATACTTGACAGGTATATAGGTGCACTAGTTCGGAGAAGAGATAGTGAAATGCGAGTAATATGGATGATTATAAGTAATAATAGCAATCTGAAATAAATATGGCAGCAAGTAAACATGTAGCAGAACAGGCGGAAAATGGTGTTTCAATGCTTGGAAACAAGGCCTAGGGCTCCTACTTTCACTAGTGAACACTATCAATAATGATCACATAAATGAATAGCTAAATGTCTTCTCTTCACTATGCTACTCTTAACCACTCTCCGGCAAATAACAACACCAATCCATGCGTTGGGCTTTAACAACACTCCTCAGAGTAAGCACTTTCCCAACTAAGTAACCCCCATGCTATCACCATGGGACTCAGATGGTTCCACGCAAACACTACAATTTCATAGGGTTATCCAACACAAAATATAAATATAATGCTAAACCACACGGTGCACACACTGTCACCTTTACACCGCGATCAAAGCGTTTACGGAGATATCATAACAACTAACGAACACTAATCATTGCATAGGGATGCAAAAAGCATTCCTTACAGTAAGCATTCCCATGTCTAGTTAACCCCACTCTGTCACTATGAGCGCCCTACATGGTACTAGACAAACACCACAAATCATAGAGGAGACACACATGATGTGCACACTGTCACCTTCACACCACGGGACAAGGTGACTCCAAAGTTCATATTAATAAAGCACTTGAATAGCAAAAGATGAAGAGTAACATCTACGAATTCAACTAGATTACAAAGCTCACGATCACATATAGATCACACCATGGGAGAGAGAGATGAACCACATAGCTACCGGTAGAGCCCTCAGCCTCGGGGGAGAACTAGTCCCTCCTCATCATAGGAGACAGCAACGGCGATGGAGATGGCGGTGGAGTCGATGGAGATGATTCTGGGGGGGCACTTCCCCGTGCCAGAACAGAGATCTGTCCCCCAAAACTTGTCAGTGGCGGCGGCGGAGCTACAGATGTACTTTGTGGAAAAGGTCGATGTCTTTAGGATTTTCCCTCGAGGGAGTATAAATAGGCGAAAGGGAAAAGGCGGTGGATGGCCAGGGAGCCCACACCACCAGGTGGGGTGGCCAGGGGGACTCGCGCCACCCCATGGTGTGGCCACCCTGTGGCCCCCCTCCGGGGCTCTTCGGCACTTCTGGAAGCTTCCGGGACTTCTAAGACTTCTAGCTTTCGAATTCTCCAATTTCGAGAATATTTCCAGAACAACTTTTCGGAAACTAAAAACAGCAGAAAACAGGGAACAGGCTCTATGGCATCTTGTTAATAGGTTAGTCCCTGAAAATGTGTAAAAATGCTATAAAGAAGGAAGAAAACATGTAGAAATTGGCATAATATCATCATGGAGCATCAGAAATTATAGATACGTTGGAGACGTATCAACCCCCTATACTTGTGGGTCATTAATGATCTCCTCCTTTTCGACTTTGAGGCAATCGATGGTGATCCTTTCGATACCACGGCATACTCCTTCCAAGATCTCAACTCCTTTGGTCGTGTGCCCCATGGTGGGTGCCAACTGTCACGACAATAGTCATTCAAAGATGACTTGTGAGTTCGTAGGTGTTATGCGACTTAGGAGTCGTCGAGATTGAAATGGAGTCGAGTAAACATGATTTTCCTAGGTTCGGTCCCTCGATATGAGGTAACGAACTTCTCGTGCCTTACTTGTCTCTTTCTATTATCAAAGGGATCTCGATTACAATAAGCTCTAAGAGAGTTGTCTCTAGAGATCTAACTATTCCTCTACTTGGTCCCGCGAGCCGCCTTATATACACGGTGACTCACATGATATTTACAGGACTCCAAGTGGAGTCCTACTTGGACTCGAGGTCTGACTAACAAGTGCTTTCTAATTACGACATGATAAGTAGCCACATAGTGTTCTGGAAGATTCATATGTATCATATTTGACCTATAGGGATCGTCCTTTAGTGGGTTGCGCCTATCCTATGGGTCCATGCATTGGATATCACCCTAACAAGCCTCCCAGTTGTATCTGCAGACATAATCATCCGCCATGGTTGCCTCCAAGGACACCGCGGTGAGGGTGCAACTATGGGTGCAGCGGAGAGTTTGGGTGTGGCGTCGATGACAGTATGTGGGATCGTACCCTTGCTTATTAAAATTGTTGGGGACCTCTACATAATTAGGAAATAAAATGGTTAACGACACATTTATTTTGATTCACCTGGTCGTTGCGTGTATGTTTTTATGAACTCCAATCTTTGCCAGGTATTTTTAGCAAAATTACATGTGCACGTGGCATTCCAGTTGTCAGTTTAACACTAATCTGTATATGTTTGATCCCATCTAGCAAGTATTTGTACCACTCTACTTAATTATGCAAGTTCTTGTATAAATCTGCTCCCACCGTGGAATTTCTCGTATGGGGGTGCTAATACCTCTCTTTTGAGTGCGCAGGGAAACTCCTGAAGTCATCATGTCTTGTTGTCGCTAAAAAGTTTTTAGGCCAAAGGTATTTTACACCAATCAAGTGATTCCAAATCATCCAAGAACTATATACATTGAGATCCAGTGACTTCGCGTGGTGACCTTACCCTTACCCTTCTCATTGCCTCCGATCTCCATCCAACGGATTGGACTGACATAAATTTAGAACATAAAAATAAAATTCTTCAGAAAAAATTGAAAAAAAATCCAGTAAGTAATACATGTTTTTTTTTGTACTATGAGATTTTTTTTGTTTCATTTTGACCAATGGTTTATGATTTAATGGTTTTTTAAGTTTAAAGTATGAAAATCTATTAAGCGACAAACCGATTATCCAGTTAATACGATTTTTTCACAGAATACAAAACAAACTATATACGACTCACTGGAGTTTTCCCAAATTTTTCTGAATATTTTTAATTTTGTGTTCAAATTTTAGTTCAACCTTATCCATCGGATGAAGATAGGAGGGCAATGAGATGGGTAAAATCACATCTTGACTTCTCTTCGTGAAGTCACCACATACTATAGGTTCTTTTGAGTGTGGAGGGTAACTCGCCAACTGACATAACACTTTATTATGACTAGAGGCTGGGGCACCCCTTGGGGCGCCTCCTAGTCGGTCCTTGGAAGCCCAATCATGGCTCGTTAGAAATCTATACTTCTTATAAAGAAAAACCCCACTAACATGCATTAATGATTTGTCTATCTCAACATGCAAGCTATCCACATCATCCACTCTCTTAACCAATAAATTGTCCATGTCATCTCCACTCATATTTATTAATCATTGCATGCAAGTTACATATCATCAATTTCTCAAATAATCCAATTATTCATATTAAAAAATTTAAAATATATCTATGATCAGTTGAATTTTGCACATTACATTAGAAAACATAATTTATCACATCTCTCACAACCTTTTGTTTATAATATACTATAGTTTCTAAAGCGATCTCCGGAAAAACACGCGGGGTATCCTTCTAGTACATAATGTGTACGACCACGCGAGTGAAACAACCGCGCATGGTAATAGGATTAACAATCCTAGTCGGTCCATGGCAGCCCAATCAAGGCTCATTAGAATTACATAATGTCGGATGACCACACGAGTGAAACAACCACGCATGGTAATAGGATTAACACATCTTCTGAAATACAAAACTCTTGAATATCTAGATAAACAAAATATTACATATATACATATATATATATATATATATATATATATATTTATTACTCTTTAAAGGCTAATGCTTAAGATTACACGAGATTATAAGATAAGGACATGTAAAGCACAACTGTCATTAAAGTTATAGATTATAGACTCATAACAATGGTAACCAAGTATTTACAGAACAAGAGAAAACTCTATTCCTTAAGAGAATATATCGACCAGTAATTTTAGAAAAAAAACATGGTTACTTAAGAGAGAAAGCCCTGTGTTTCCAAAATTTAGCTAAAAGATTGCTAGATTTATTAATAAAAATACTCCCTTAGATAAATATCAATTATATTGCTTTCAATATGTTTTGCAAAAGGTGGAAGTTCTGTCATAACTGAACAAGTTTATGTGCTTGTATTCATAAGACATGATTGTACTTCTCCTTTGAAAATGGAATGCATCCTGGCCATTTACGTCAGCCCTGATCCAAGCAGATGTAGCATATACATTGCCTTTGCAGCTTGTTTTACAGAAGTGGAATATCCCATCTTCACTAATCTTACCAAAGCTCCATAACCAGGGATCTGGCCAAAAAAGAAATAGCCAGGTCATACTACATGTCTAGAACAAAAAATGATGATGAGAAATAGTTCAACAAGCCCCACTCATGTCATCAGATGGGTAGCAGGAAAGAGAATCAACTCTAATAAATGGTCTCCACAACTAAAGGTCAATAGATACATGAAAATAAAATGAAAAACATGTGTTATGCGCCTTTTGCCAGAACCCTGCCAGGCAAAGCTAGCACCTCCCTTCTATGTGTTGTTGGGAACCCCAAGAGGAGGGTGTGATGAGCACAGCGGTAGAAGTTTTCCCATTAGTTAAGAACCAGGGTTATCAATCCAGTAGGAGAAAGAGAATCTTCGGAAGGTTGATGCCACTGACGGTGGTGCTAAACATGGAGGCGTATGAGGAGGAGACAACCATCTAGCTACAACTATGAACCCGTAGTCCAGGGATGAACTACTCACGCATCACTCCGGAGGCAGGCATGGTGATGTAGAATCCTCCGGTGATGATTTCCTCTCCGGTAGGGTGCTGGAAAACAGCTCCAGAACCCCCCTGATGTAGGGTTCACGACGACGACGGCTGTGGAACTTTTTCAGGATTTTTGATTAGGTGCTTAGGGTTTTCCATCCGGGGGGATTAAATAGGCGAAAGGGCAGAGGCGGTGGAGGTCCAGGGGCCCCACACCACCCCATGGAGCGGCGAAGGGGGGCGCCACCCTATGGTGTGGGCCCCCTGATGCCCCTCTTCGTCTCCTCTTCGGTCTTCTGGATGCTTCCGGGGAAAATAGGACTTCCGGGCTTCGAACTTTACAATTCCGAGAATATTTCTAGAACAACTTTTCTGAAACTAAAAACAGCAGAAAACAAGGAACTGGCTCTGTGGCATCTTTTCAATAGGTTAGTCCAGAAAACCGATAAAAATGACATAAAGAAGGGAGAAAACACGTAGCAGTTGGCATAATATCATCATGGAGCATCAGAAATTAGGGATACGTTTATGACGTATCACTCGCCTCACTAATGCGGGACAACAGTATACCTATACTACTTCTAAACCTGCGAACTTTTAAACTTCTGAGATCACTATACTTCAAATAGATTCCCAACGGATATCAGAACCATGGTCCAATACTGATTAATTCACACAATATTTCTCTATCTTCCACCATCTAAAATCCTTCTCTCTATGTACATCATCACATACAAATTGCTACAGGGCTCATACTTGACAATGTTAATTAACCAAAATGATTATGTTGCTCTAACATTGCCTTTACTCCATTTCATACTATCGCCCAAGCGTCCATGTACAGCTGGCAATTGCAAAAAAAAATATATATATAGCATTATGCTAGAATGGGGTTTAAGAAGGAAATTAATTATAACCATTAATGATGATATTGTTTTGCTACTGGTGATGTTGCATTTCTAACACGATGGTATGTGAATGAACAGATTGACCTGTAGCCACATAACCCAATGGTCGACACCAAAATAACCAGGACAAGAAAAGTCTGAACCAATGGCCAATGCCTCTTAAAAAAACCCTAAAAATTAAATTACATATATAATGAAGATAAAGGAGTACTTTTCCACAACTAAGATTATAGAAAATGTATTAGAAATTGTAAAAGGAAAACAAGGAAAACCATATGTACTATTAACTTTAGATGCCATTATTAGAACAATTTGGAAGCAAAGCAACTATGTTGTTTAGGAATATTCAGATAAGGATTAGCCTTTGAAGCTAGTAATACCCATGTTCTCCTTGGACATCAGATTGAGACATCTGATTGCTTTCAGCAGTTGATAGAGCGTCATATATAAATACAGATGGAGTTATGAGATAAGTATCATTTTCTCCTACCTTAAACATAATGCTAGGATTCAGAAGCCTTTTAGCATCATTGTGATTGTCTCTTAATTCATCCTTTCCAAAAATTTCCTTTCGCACGAGTATATCTTTCCTAGTTAAGGGAAGTGGTATTGGCATGGATGTATCTTTCCTAGCCAAGGCAACTGGATTCGTGCTTCATTTTGTCGAATAATCAAACACCGACTTGTATTTGTGGTGCAAAGAGAGTAGACGAAAGAGGCGCAGAACCATCACTTTGTGTGTATGAAAGTGTTGGAGCTGGTGGTTTATGATCAGATTCTGCAGATAAATCACACAAAAACAACTTAATGAAATTAAGCAATCAATTGAGAGATGATTGGTGTTTTACCTGTACTCTGACCCAAAGTTGATTGTTTACTTGATGCACCGACATCATAAGAAACGTAAAGCTAGTCCATGTGGATGACTCTGGTCGTACCACTTTCAAAGGTGTATCGTAAACACGGGAAATAGCAAAGTGTCTTCCAAGTCTAGTAGTATCAAATGTAGGAGACAAACAAAGTGACAACTCCAGCCCATTTTGTTAGATGGCCATTGTTTCCACACAATAGACTTGAACTACCAGCTCACATCAGGTTGGCTTTAATGTGTGCCAATGAGACTTAGAATAGGTAGAATCAGGGTCCGAGCCATACTCAACATGAAGTCTAAATAGATTCCTCTTAGCATTCACAAGTAAAATAATGTTTGCTTGAGGCAGTACTGAAACTTGGTTGAAAAAATGCCTCCTCGACCTTAGGTTCCCAAGAACTAACAAGGTCCATGGCCTGCGTGCAATTCCAAGTCTCAGAGTCGCTTGGAAACAACCAGCCTTCTTCATTAATAGAAACCCAAATTTCAAATTCATGGTTTAGAGGACCTTGCAGCATTAAGAACCAAAATAGCATTTAAGATGTTGTTAACATAATACAAACTAAAGCGAGATGATCTTTTTATCAGAACATCATAAAGTTATATGCGTTCTTTTCACCAATCAGTAGGAGTGTAGGGTATCATTTTCATAGTATCAAATGAACTCTCCATATATATAAGTGATCAAACATGTAATACGATCCTTTTGTAAGCATAGGAAATACCAATGTTCAATATTAAGGGAACGGATTCTCAAAATACAACAACTTAGTTAACTGTCTGTTTTTCCTTAGGAAATCAATTTGATACTGAATACTACGGTTGTGCTCTTGCAGTTTAGTATAAGCATGCAAGCAGAGAAGTAGATGGTAATAAGAATACCAAAATGTAAGAAAGCTGAGGAGAGGAGCAAAGGAGACAACAAAGAGATGCAAAGTACAGTACCTGGAAGGGAAACTTGGTCCTAGCCAAATCCAAGGAATAAGTACACAAGATTGTAGTCCCTCCTGATGTTGAGCCTGCTAAAAGATCTACCACAGGTGCGGTGCCAAGTGAGGGGAAGTTATTCAAGATCCAACACTGATACTGCTCATACACCATATAATGCCATGGATCATTAGGAACAATTCTTAACATATTGGCACCATTTTCTCCTAAAGTAGTACCAAGACATGGTCAACTATTTAATATTATATGCATGTTGTGTAATAATATTGTACAAGTAAATAAGGTGAATTGCTACATACTTGTAAAAGCCGAAGATACCATCATGTTTTATCAGTTTATTCAAGGATCTGAGAACTCCGAGAGACGTGAACTCATTTGTTCCAGTCTACAAGCAAAATCAGAATTTGAGTATACGTTGGCAATTATAATCATTAGAATCTTATAGATTGAATACAAACATGTTATACTCCCAAAATAGTATCAAACACGAATTAGGGATGCAAAACAAATCAAGCAGCTTGCAGTTACTGCAGCATCTTCTTGCATATAGAAGGCCAATGGGAGCAGACATAATCAATCCTCTAGAAATGAAACTTGGTACCTACACATCAAGAATAACCTTCTTAATGAAAAAGGGGCACCATAACTAAGTTGCATGGACAAAAATCGGGATTATCATGAGAACATCCGGCAGTTCATATCTCAGCGACTCAGACCTAAAGACAAACATATAGCTACAATATGCTCCTGCTGAATGGATAAATATATAAATTCTAATAGACCATGGCATGCATATGGTACATAATGTATAAATTGGTATGGTACATAATGTATAAACTGCTATAGACAACCTGATATGTTGCAAGTCTACAACTTCCATTTGTTTTTCGTGCATAAGTTTCCCATGCACACCTGTGCAGCAGTTTCATTGGCATGGAGCTTGTGTTGAGAGAGTGTTGTCACATTATATAAAATAAAGCTAGCATTTCATAGTTTATCAAAATCGTGAGCAGTCTTTGCATCTTCACCCCTTGGCAATTGTATGCATAGTTCATTTTTAGTTGAGGTAGAAGATAGATATCAATCCTTCATTGTGTTCTGTAGATGTAATACCCACACACAAGATATGTACCGACTAATTTTCTGCAAAATAGTACATTCAAACTTCTGGATAAAGCATTTGGCCCAGGATACATATTATGTGAGAAATTGAGCAAGATGCCCCCGGTGTGTGTTTCAAAAATAGAGGTAAAATGGAGAAACTATTGGCACAGCTAATGTAATTTTAAATACAAAGTTGTTCATCACACATCTACCTGCATTTCTAAACCGATCGCAAACAGCTAGACTGATAATCGTTGATTGGGGAAATTTTCAGAACAAATACAAAAGTATTAAGTAAACAATAATGCAAAGATATAACATAGATTAATCTTCCCATGCAGGTTTTATGTCAAACATCTTGAAGGCAAGATAGGAGAACATAATATGCACAAACAAAGATGAGAATTTGTGGGGATTAAATAGTAAGAGAGGGAGGGGAGGAAGATTATAAGAAAGGGAGACAAATTACCCTCGCTCGTTGTCCTTATTCGTCCTTTGGAAGAGCACTTACTCCTACATTGAACACAGAAGAGGATGAAGATATGGAGTAGCACAGGTATGAGACAATCACTTATCTGGAGCTTCTGCCCTTGATTCCACTTCACGTTGTGAAGAGAGATTAATCAGAAACCTATGGAAAATTGTAACAAAAAATGTTCAATCAGAAAAGGAGACACTCACAGTGTCATCTTCTCTCGCGATGCAGCAACAGTCGTGCTTCTCCTGTTGAGCGCCGAGGCGGAGAGAGACGAAGCTCATTGTCAGGGAGAGAATGGCGGGTAGAGTTGGGCTGGACTGACTGAGGCGAATCGGTGGCAATTCAGCTCCAGTCGACGTCCCTCTCCGTATCTGTGGTAGAATAATGCCCTGCGCATCACCTTTTCAAACGCAACTCTTGTGCGAGAGGCAGAGCCTAGGCCTGGTCCAGGTCAGACAAGGGGAGGAGAGGAGGCCTGATATGTCCATTTTGCATCACTATTTTATATTTTATTTTCTGTTATTCATCGATATATTTCATGTTATCATGCATTACTTATGTTATTTCATCTTATTTTGCATGTTTCATAATTTTTGGAGAATAAACAACGGGACCAAAAATCCGATGGAAAAAACATCGTCGAGATACCCTATTTCAGAAAATCAGAACAAGAGGGTGGATACTGGAGAGGTCTCAGAAGCCCCGAGGAGGAAGCTAGCCAGAAGGGCGGCCAGAGGGAGGCCCACACCATGGGGTGGCGCCCCCTGGCCGTGCCGCCAGGTGGTGTGGCCACCCTGGCCCACCTCTGGTCGCCCCCTTTCGCGTACTTGACCACCTGCGAACCCTAAGCCCCAGAACATCATCGAATAAATATTCCGTTGCCGCCTCGGGACGGAAAACAACAGAGAGAGAAAAGCTCTCCGGTAGGGTGAAATCTGTCGTGGAAATTTCTCCCTGGAGAGGGGGAACCATCGTCATCGCTCCGGGCATCATCAAGATCATCATCGTCATTATCATGACCACCAGCACCATCACCCTCATCATTCACCTTCATCCCGTTGTAATATTTAGGGGTCTTTATCGTTGTTCTTCGTTAGATCTCTCTCCTCGTGTGGATTACTTGTTAGTAGTTGATGCTTGTGAGATTTATTGGTGTTTACACTTTATGACCAGATTGTTATTATCCATTATATCACCTATGATTATGATCCATATGATGTATTGTGAGTGGTTGTTTGGTTCTTGAGGACACGGGAGAAGTCATGATGTTAGTAGTGGAATTATATTGAAGTAATATCTAGTGGTTTGATATTTAAGTTGTGGTGCTATTCTTCTAGTGGTGTCATGTGAACGTCGACTACATGATACTTCACCTTTATGGGCCTAGGAGGATGCATTGTTTATTTGGATACTAATTTTGGGGTTGCCGGTGTGACGGAAACCTAAACCCCCGTTAAGAAACCAATGCACGAGGGAATGTAGGATCCCAGAGTTTTAAGGTTGTGGTTAGATTTATCTTAATTACTTTCTTGTATTTGCAGATGCTTACGACGGGTATAATCATAAGTATGTGTTAGTCCTAGTTGGGTGATGTATTAGCATAGGTTCACCCACATAACACTTATCAAACCAATAGATATTAATGAACCGTATGAAGCGAAAGCACTTGACGAAATTCCCATGTGTCCTCGAAAACGTCTGGTAATCATAAGTAGAACAACCAGCTTGTCCTTCGCTCTCAAAAGGATTGGGTCACACGGTGCAATTATATTTACTGTCTTTTATTTACTCGCACTTTATTTATCCGCTATATCAAAAACCACCAAAAACCCGTTTGCTAGTTTTTAGATTGAATTCTCTATGCAACCTATTTTTCAACACTTTATGCTCCTCGTTGGGTTCGACACTCTTATTTATCAAAAGTACTACGATACACCCCCTATACTTATGGGTCATCAAGACTATTTTCTGGCGCCGTTGTCGGGGAGTAAAGCGCTATTCGTAAGTGGAATTGGTAAGAGAAACTTTTACTGTGAGTGTTGTTTTTAATTCTGTCTGCTGCTTTATTTTATTATGGAGAATTCTTTTGGTTGTTTGTTTAGGGGTACTCCTACCATTACTGCTAGGGTAGTAGGTGACCCGTTATCTGCTGAATTAGATCCTTATAAAATACCTATGAAAATTGTTGGACGTGTTATGGATAAATTCTATTATGGAGATAGAACTGTCGATCCCGGTGATCATTTGCTCTTTATATATGAATTATGCGAGTTATTCAGGTGTGCAGGTATTACAATGGTTCAAGTTAAAAGTAAATTATTCTCTTTATCGCTGAAAGGAAGAGCCGCTGAATGGTTTAAATTACTGAAGAATGGTGAATCTATTGGATGGGAGAAAACTGTACCTCTCCTTTATTCTAAATTCTATCCTCCCAGTGAGATTCATAAAGACCGGAATCAAATATATAATTTCTAGCCTCATGATGGAGAGAGTATTTCCCAAGCTTGGGAGAGAATGAAGTCATTAATGCTTAAATGTACCGTTCATGAGCTCCCGAGCAATATTGTTATCAATAATTTTTATGCAAGGATTTCTCTTCATGATAAGGATTTATTGGATGCTTCTTATTCTGGATCATTCACACGTATGAAGGAAGAAGCTAAATGGGATCTTCTTGACCGTATTCAAGAAAACACTGAAGGATGGGAGAATCACAAAGGTAGAAAGTCAGGTATAAATTATGATTATGAATTCATTAAAGCTTTTATGGGAACTAATGATTTCTATAATGTTAGTGCTGTTTGTGGTCTTGATTCTCAAATCTTTGCAAACTGTCTTAAAGCCTTTGCCTCCTATCTTGATATTCCTAAAAAGGGATTGAGCGAGTACCATGCACCTTATAAAAATACTGTTCCTGTTAGAAATATAAAAGTGCATGCTGTTAATCCTGTTGTTCCTGAGCCTTATATTGAGAAAATGGCTTTCTCTACTAAGGTAAAAGAACACTCTATTGTAGCTAGTGTGGTTAACAAGAGCATAAAGAAATCTAATGAACCTGATGAACAAATAATTGTTCAACCTGCAGTAGCAATAGTGAAAGCCCTTTTTGTGGAAATGTAGAGGATGAACATATTGTGTTTTGTGAGGATGCTTCTAATATTGTCTAACATCCTAATAGACCTAAGAAATCTAGTGTTCTTGTTCTTTCTGTTAAGATTGGTGATCATTGCTATTATGGTTTGTGTGACATTGGTGCAAGTTCTAGTGCTATTCCTTATGAGCTTTATAAAGAAATCATGCATGAAATTAGTTCTTGTGAGCTTGCGGATATTGATGTGGTTATTCGGGTTGCTAATAGAGAAATTGTTTTTCCGATTGGTATTGATAGAGATGTGGAAGTTTTATGTGGTAAGATTAAATATCCATTGATTTTCTAGTGATGGGTAAGGCTGCTAGTAAAACTTGTCATATTATTTTTGGTAGACCTTTATTGAACACTTGTCGTGCTATTATAGATTGTAAGAGGGATAAGATATTGACTAAATTTGATGGAAAATCTTATGAGTTCAATTTTTCCAAATTTGCTAGAGCACCTTATGTATCTGAATTGCCTAATAAAAATTTTAGAGTAGAACAACTTTCCTCTATTGCTCTTACTCCTAACAATGCTTTCCAGCAATATATGGAGGGTCATGAAAGTGAGGTCTTTATGGAAAAGAGAAATGAGATCGACGATATTCTTCTTCGTCAATCGGTGATAGTGAAACATAATTTACCTGTGGAGGACTTGGGTACCACATTACCACCAAAGGAGGATCATGTTTTTGATTTAAAACCTTTACCTTAAATATTCTTATATTGATAATAAGTAAATATATCATGTTATTATTAGTTCTAAACTATTAGGTGAAGAAGAGGAAAGATTATTGGGAATATTGAAGAAATACCGTGGAGCTATTTGATATACTCTTGATGATTTGAAGGGGATTTCTCCCTTTATAAGTTAGCATGTTATTATTATTGAACCTGATGCAAAGCCAGTAGTTGAACATCAACGTCGTTTAATTTCTAAGATGAAAGAAGTGGTAAGAAATGAGATATTAAAACTCCTTGATGCTGGTATTATTTTTCCTACTGCTGATAGTAGATGGGTGATGGCTGACGTTGGTAAACCCCAAAAGAAAGGTTGTGAAGAGTGCAGCGGCAAGTTTTCCCTCAGAAAAGAAACCAAGGTTGAATCGACCAGTAGGACGACAAGCAATCTCTGAAGGTTGATGCAGCTGAGGTGGCAGGGCGCACTACCGGTTCAACAGCAATGTGGAACCTACACAACACAATCAAATCACTTTGCCCCAATGAAGCAGTGAGGTTGTCAATCTCACTGGTTTTGCTGATAACAAAGAGGTTAACTATATGGTGTGGAAAACAATATGAGAACAGTATGAAAGCAGTAGCAGTAGTGTGAAAGCAGCGGAAATAGTGTGTATTATTAGTATGAGAAAATGGACCGTGGTCCACAGTACACTAGAGGTGTATCTCCATAAAAGATAGCTAACATGCGTGGTGAAGAAATTACAGTTGGGCAATTGACAGACAAAGAACATGCATGACATAATGATTACTATGAGATTCATGCGGGCATTACAACAAAATACATAGATCGTCATCCAACTTCATCTATGACTAATAATCCACCCTTCAAATATCATCCGAACAAACGTTGTGTATTAAGTTGCAAGCAACGGATAATCGCACTAAGCAAGTGTGTAATGTAAACAATGTAAACAAAGTAAACATCTTTGTTTTCTTCCTAATGGCAACAACACATCCTCCATCCGTCAGGTTTCTGTCACTCGAGCACAGATGCAAAGGAAGCATTTAAGTGTCATGGGATCTATACAAAGTTATATGGAGCTAGCTCATTTGCCACGTCACTCTTTTAGGATCGGAGGGAGTAGCATAAATACTCCCTCTTGGAGTCACTAGCATCTACTTGGCCAGAGCATCTACTAATAATGGATAGCATGCGAGATCATAAATAACGTACACATGAAGATAACAAGATAGATTGATAATAAGCAGACATAGCATTCAATAATCATCGGATGCCAGCAAACACAACAAGTAGCATTACAAATAGATGATCTCGATCATGTGAGGCAGCTCACGAGATCTAAACATGAGGCATAAGGTGGAGAGTACAACCATCTAGCTACTGCTATAGACCCGTAGTCCAAGAATGAACTACTCACGCATCACTCCGGAGGCGGGCATGGTGGTGTAGACCCCTCCGATGATGAATTCCTCTCCCGGCAGAGTGTCGGGGAGAGCTCTAGAACCCTCCCAATGTCGGGTTGACCATGACGGCGGCCTCGGGTGTTTTCTCGGGACGAAGTGGTATATTTCTAGGGTAGATGTATCGGGGGGAATAAATAGGCGAAAGGGCGATTCTGGTGGATGCCCGAGGGGCCCACACCACCCACAGGCGCGGCCAGGGGGCGCCACCCTATGGTGTGCCCCCCTGTGGCCCCCCTCCGGGCCTCTTTCAGACTCCGTGGAACCTTCAGGAATTCTAAGACTTCCGGGCTTTGAAACTTCCAATTCCGAGAATATTTCCAGAAGAACTTTTCTGAAACTAAAAACAACATAAAATAGGAAACTCGCTCTGTGGCATCTTGTCAATAGGTTAGTCCGGAAAATCGATAAAAATGACATAAAGTGTAAGGAAAACATGTAGCATATGGCATCAAAACAACATAGAACATCAGAAATTATAGATACGTTTATGACGTATCAGCATCCCCAAGCTTAGTTCCTACTCATCCTCGAGTAGGTAAATGATAAAAACACATAATTTCTGAGGTGAGATGCTACCAAGATAGAACTTTAACACAAGCATGATAAATAAAATTCTAACAATAAAGCATAGCAATCAACTTGCATCATGAGAAGTAACACAAATAAAAGATCATGAATAATAATGTACTCAAAAGATATACGTTTGTTTCAAACATAGAGATAACATAGCAAAGTGATATTTCGCTTGTCCTTAAAAGTGGGGAAAACATAAATGCCAGGACACCTTGAAAGTTCATGAGGAAGACTAGAACAAATAATTTGAGAACAAACAATAACACATCATGAATCAATTAATAATGTTTCTCGGAAAAATACACATTAAACTCAGAATGGAAACCATTCTCTCTCAGCTGTGCATAAAATTAGAAAATGGAGACTCAACATAAAAGTAAAAGAAAGGCCCTACGCAGAGGGAAGCAGGGATCACTCATGTGCTAGAGATTTTATTTTAATAAAAAGAGGTATAAAATGGTTGACACTCCTCCCAACATTTCTTACACAAACCATGGCTAACCGAATCCTCATTTGCCTGCCAACAATCACATACCATGGAAGAGTGTCTAATTTTGAGAGAGGCGTATGTGCAACATCCCAAGTATGAAAATCACCTTTAGAATGTTTGCTAATTGTTATTTTATGTTTTGCATCATGGCATCTTAATCATTGCATTTGTTTTCCATTTGTTTGCATTTGTTTTCATTTGTTTTCTATTTGAATTTTCAAACCAAATTGAAATATTTGTTTCATACTTGCTCTGTTACAATTTTCCAAATAAAATATTCAAATAAAACATCCATTTGTTTCCATTAAAATGGAAAGCTCAAACTATTAATTTGTTCTTTTTAATAATTCACTTAATTCAATTTGCCTTCAAATTCAATTAAAATTCCAAACAGCAACCATTTGAAATTTATGAAAATTGCAAAAACAAATCAATCTTTTGTTTCAAATAAAATTGAGGGTTCAAACTATTTAAGTGTTTCTTTTTAATTATTCATTTGATATCAAAATTCATTCAAATTCAACCAAATTTCAAACAACAACTTAGTTTCAAAATTTTGGAAAACCAAAGTTGCACTAGGTTGCTGTTACAATAAATAAGCAATACCAATTTTTTTTCCTAATTTTTCTAACCACCAAAAACCTCTCTTTTCTTCCTTGTCCATTTCATCAAAAAAAAACAGAAAGAAAAATTAGAAAAAAAAATGAAACGCAGAGGCAGGCAGTAGGCAGGCCCAGCCCACCAAACCGGCCCGGTACCCCTTCGCTCGTCTTCCTCCTGTACGGCGCCCATCCGTCGTGTCCACGTCGCCGTACGGCGAGCAGGAACGGCCGCGAGCTCGCCCTCCTCCTCGATATAAACCCTAGGCCCCGAGCTCCACGTCCGTGCCCTAACCTCCACCTCTCCCTCGACGCCGCCGTCTTCTTCCTCTCTCCCTCTCCACCCATCTCCCTGTCTCTCTCTGAATCCGCCCCGCCGACCACCACCCTCTCTGAACCTCGGTGATCGACGCCGTTGCGATGCCCCACTGTCCAGGCTAACTGCGGGAATCGATCCCCCGCAGCTCCCTCGTCCTCTTCGACACCTCCACGGGGGCTGGGAACGCCTACATCGCCGCTGCCGTCCTCTCTGTCGCCGCCGGCCGTCCTCCCCGAGCCTCTGCCTCCTCGACATCGGAGGTGAGCTCCACCCCGTCACCTCCACCTTCCCTCTCGATTTACTCGCTGCACGAGTTCACACGGACACGCACCACGCATCCTGGTACGCATCCACCGCGAGCAGCAGTCGATCGCCGCCGGCCACCGTCCTGTTTCTGTCGAGGTTCAGTTACTGAACCTGCAAAAGTTCAGTTAGCATCCAGATCTGAAACAATATCCTCCCTCGCTCTCCTTACCTGACAACGAAGCAGCAACAGCGCGGTGGCTAGAGCGCTGCTCGCGCGAGCCCGCGGCCGCAGTTCGAGTCCCCGCGGGCGGATTAATTTCCCCAATTTTTGCTTTGCCACGCGGGCGATCGTGGCCCACCTGCCTTTGGCCTGGGTTGCCACGCGTGCTGCCACGTAGGCCCCTGTGGCCCAGGGCCCCCCTGTCAGTGGCTTGGGCTAGTCACTGCGGGTGTAAAAAAACATTTCTGCCCCAATTTCTTTTAATATAAGTCCAAATCTTTTACAGAATAGTCCCTAACTTTAAAATACAAATAACTTTTAAATTCCAAATCCAAATAATATAGATAAAATTTGTATACTGAACCAAATTTAATTTTCTACCTATTTAGATCATTTGTTTTCTGTTTTGAATATTTCAAATGTATTCAAATTTCAAATTCAAATAAATCATTTTAAATTTGGTTAATTTCATAACTAATTCAAACTTAATTCAAATAACACAAATAAAATATGTTTTCCATGCCATTTTGAACCACCTTTTCAAATATAAAATCTGTTTCATGTTTTGAATAATTAAAATGGTTAAATAATTTAAACCTTGTTTAAATCATTTAAATTTGCTAAATTCATAACTTGCTCAAATTAAATTATTTTTGAACATATAAAATATGTTTTCAAACCAGAAAAACATAATCTTTTCAAATATGAATTTTATTTAATGCTTTGAAGCAAATAAAATTCAAATAATAATCATACTTGAATTAAATTCATTTAAACCTTGTTTAAACTTGTTTAATTCATAATTAATTTATTTTAATTCCTTTTTCAATAATTGAAACATGTAGTCCACCAAAAATTTGGTGTACTTTCCAAATATGAACTTTGTTATCTGTTTTGAACTATTTAAATTGGTGAAAACAACATATGCTTGTGTGACACCTTTAAGAAACCAAAATTTCAAAACTTAATAAATAAAATTCCAAACTTGGTAAACCTTATTTTAAATTGTTCCTATTGTTGTTTTCTTTCTGTTTTCCTCATCCATGCATCATGCTAATTCACTTACACATGATGATTAGTTGTAGAACAATTATTTCAACCTTAATTCATGGGCTTTCCATATGCAACCCAAATTGCATAGGGGTCCATTTAAACATGTTACCATGTCAACTAGTCTATTTTGTTGCATCAATTAAATTGTCATGCATCATCCCATGATTGTGCATTATGCCATGATATTGATTGTTTGTCTCTCTGCGTTGTTTGTTTGCTTCTTCTCGAATAGACGACGACGTTGAGACAGACGAGGTTTACGACACTACTTCTGAGGAGTTAACTCAGTACCAGGCTGCTGAGTTTGCAGGCAAGTATTCACTCACATGAACCATTGTGTTCCTTTCCACACTGGATACCGATACTTTCCGTTGTCTATTCTGCTAGCCTTATGAATCGTTGCTTGTTTTCCGATCCTATCACATGTTATCCTTTAACCCTGATATATCCTCACCTCCACACCTATAACCCCGTTGCTTGTTTCCCGTGTCTTACTAGCATGCTTAGGGTTGTTTCTGCTCGAGTCTGTTGTCCGTTACTTTCTGTTACCATATTTATTATGTTCTGGGGCTCGATGTTTAAACAATCAACCTGTTAATATCTGAGGTAATAATAATTTGATGATAAGGCACCGGCAGGAGGCCCGGCGTGGTTTTGAGGCCTGCTAGTGTCGACCCTAATTAGGAAAAGGCTCTTGTCTACTGATCCATGATGAGCGCACTATCCGCATGTGGGAAGCGTGTATGGGCGCCCCCCTCAATTTGATTCGATTCGCATCTCGTCCAAATCGCCTCATTTAGTTCGGGTTTTCCATTTGCCGCATGCATATGTATTTGCGAACCCAGGCCAGGGTGGAACTTTTGTAGTCGGCATTTAGGGAGACACGTTCTTAGAGTGCTATGAGGGTCCCCTTTTCTTCGTGGGGCTTGATTAGCCGTGCGCTCAATTGCACGGGGTTCTTTGGGCTTGATGCGAAGAAGAGTTGAGTTGTGTTGAGTGCCCCGCTTGGTGGAAGGCATTCCATCTGGCGGGTTATTCTTACGTGTACGGCCAAATTGGTGCATCCCTGCAGGGTAAATCTTCTCGAGAAGCCGTGTTTTCCGCGGTTATGGATGACTTGGTGAAAGTACTGGCTAACAAGTACTCAGAACAACTTACACCTAACTAATGATAACTTGACTAGTAATAGCCTTATTGACACAATAACTTGGACCATCATTAATCCAACGGTGTGAGTTATCCTCGGATTGCTTCTTTGAATAAGGGGCGAGATCCAGGATGGGTTTGTTTGGAGTTAGTAGTAGTTGGTTACGATACGCTATCTTATCTCCTTTCTGTTAGCCGGAAGTTATAGCGTGTTTTCTGTAGTTGGTTAGAGCAGCCTGTTGCCGCACTTTTGTATCACCTATTCTTCCGTTGAACCCAAAGCATCTGTACTTGGTGTTGACGGGTACACTTTGGTATCTTGTGAGTCTTGCTTGCCAGTACGTTTATGTACTGACCCCTTTGGGGCTGTGGTTTCCGCAGACTGCGCTTACGAGGATCCCCGTGATGGCTACTACGTGGAGTATGACGAGGCTGCTGACGAGTAGATAGAGGACCCGGGCAGGATCCGAGACATCGTGGATGGGCTCCGTCTTTTTGTTTCCGGCCTCTTAGGCCTATTTGGATCTTGTCTGTACTCAGACACCTTGGATGCTTCCGCTGTGTTGTAATGATGAATTGTTGGGACATGTGTCCTCTGGATGATTGTATTTGCTATCTCTGCTCTAGTGAGAGCCATTTGCAACTTATTTCCATCTTTTGTGTCCTAGAGATATGTTGTGATATCAGATGCCCTAATGCCGTTGACGTACCATGTGTGTATGTTATGAAGTACGTCAACGGAAGTGTCCTGATTTCTATGGGATGGTTTACGCAGACGAGAGATAGTAGAGAATGGTTGTCACACGTTTACGTGTTGGCCTGCTCATATTGAGATGCGGGTGCCGGTATGCCCCGTAAGCCATTTGTTCTACTATTTAGCGGACTGTGAGTATCCTCTAGAAGTCCAGGTGCGACAGTATGCTTATGTCAACGAATGGTAAACAAAAAATACAGTTGGTCACAAACCAACTAGAATTCACAAGATCGGCTCCCATAGAAGGACGCATCTAGGTAGAAGGTCATCCATCTTTATCTTTTGTTTACACAATTATGCTTTGACAGATAAATCAGGGGCAAAATTAGTGAAGAGAATTTATTGTATTGCTTTGGGGCTGGGCACCCCACTGCCAGCTCTTCTATCAATTAGATAAGCGGATGAAGCCACTAGTCCAAGGTGTGAAAGTCCAATCAAAAAGTGAGATAAAGATTCTCTATTTACGTCCTCATGAGCTAAGGAGCATAAAACAGGAGTAATTTGAAGGTTTTAAGGGTAACAAATGAGCAAATGAGCAATTTACTTTGGAGTGGCAGTTAAATACCACATGTAGGTCGGTATGGTGGACACATTTGGCAAACTTTGGTTTTTGTGATAGCTCATACTCAGTATAGGTGGAGGCTAGCAAAAGAATGGGAGCGACAAATCAAGAGAGCAATAATGGTCATAATCATGCATAGCGAAAAAACATCATTAATCAAATCATAAGTGGTACTACAAGTTCAAAAACTAAATGATCATATAGTCTATAAGTGACTGGTTCGTAGTCATAAATATGGTGTAAGCATGTGCCAAGTCAACCAAATAAAACATTCAAAGGAGAACACCACAAATTTATGCTTCAAAATGACAAGAACAAATCGTGATTCTTTCTAAGGAACATTAAACACTCTCATATATTTGAGACAAATCATGCTACAAAAAAAAACCACTAGGATTTATAATTAAAATAACATCTAGCATGACATGAAAAAATCTAGCCACAGTCTATACAAGCTTCTAATTGCACCGTTATAAGAATGAAAACTGTACTAGTACTTTCCAACACTAAGCACTTCATAATAAACAAAAACTATCCAAGAGATGCAGCAATTAAACAAGATAGTACTAACACAACTCTACTAAAACTAACATCTCTAAATAAGAGATGCAAGAAAAAAAAAAGGAGCTAAACAGTCAATTTGCAGCAACTAGAAGAAAAACTAAGAATACGAGCATAATGAGTATTCAAATGAAAAGGCGGAGCGTGTCTCTCTCCCACACAAAGAATGCTAGGGTCCAAATATATTGTTGCAGCAAGGAAAACAAAATAAAACAAAGTAAAACAAAATAAAAATAAATAGACGCTCCAAGTAAACTTCATATGATGAGACCGAATAAAAATATAGTTTCACTAGAAGTGACCTGATAAATTGTTGATGAAGAAGGGGATGCCTTGGGCATCCCCAAGCTTAGATGCTTGAGTCTTCTTAGAACTTTCTAGGATGAACCATGGGGACATCCCCAATCTTTTCCTTTACACTCTTCTTGATCACATTATATCACCCTCTTCTCTTGACCCTTGAAAACTTCCTTCACACCACACTCAAAAAGTAATTCGCATTAGAGGGTTACTGCAACAAACAAACATTCATGGATTCTGTATGGGCACAAGTGCTATTGATACTTTGAAACATTAGCTACAGCCACTGATGTTTCGTGAAGCAAAAAAAATCCACTTGACATCGTAAAAGAGAAAATGCAAGAAAAATGGCAGAATCTGCCAAAACCAGAACAGTCTGTAAAGACAAAAAATTTCGGGGAACTTACGTTGCTCAGATCGAAAAAATTAAAGAACAAAAAAGTTTTGGAATCATCTGAGGAATAAGCACAAAACATTTCATATCATTCTAATCTTCCTGGTTTTATACGATTTTTTACGGTCGACAGCAGAAATCTGTTTCCTGCGCAGAAATCCAAAACCAACTCCAACTTTCGTTAGAACCTTTACTTGGCACAACTAAAACATGAAAATAAAGATAAAAGGGAGTGTCTACAGAAGTATACATCCCCTTGACTCAAAGAAAACAGAGAAAAACAAAGCAAAAAAAAACCATGGGATATCTCCCAAGAAATGCTTTTCTTTAACGCCTTTTAGCTAGGCCCAGAAAAGTGGAATCACGTGTTTTCAAGTGAAGAAGCATCCAAATTGTAATATGTTAAAATAATAGAATCAAAAGGCAACTTCATTCTCTTTCTAGGGAAATGTTCCATACCTTTCTTTAGTGGGAACTGAAATTTAATGTTCCCCTCTTTCATATCAATAACAGCACCAACAGTTCTAAGAAAAGGTCATTCCAAAACAATTGGACAAGAAGCATTGCATTCAATATTCATAACAACAAAATCAACAGGGACAAGGTTATTATTAACCATTATAAGAACATCATCAATTCTCCCCAAAGGTGTAGGGCCTGCCCTTCGAACCACTGTTCAAGGACACCCCCGATATGCATACATTCACGATCCCAGGAAATTCAGTCGTGAACAACATATCAAGCTGGTACACAGATACAATATCCATTACACGGTTACACAACCCTTACAAAGAGGATTGGTCACTTGACCAAAACCTGAACAACTGCCACGCAGGGCAACACACAACACACACACAGCGGAAGACTAAACTTACACATAACGTGGTAAAGCCCAAGTCACACCTTCACCTACAGGCTGCTGACCCGGAGACGATCCTAGTTTGCAAAGCCATCAGCTCCGTACTCTTCTTCGTTGGTCTTCTTCTGAGACTCCCTCTCAAAATATGGCAAGTAGATACCAGGGGCGAAACCATAATGAGTACATTTGAATGTACTCAGCAAGACATCCATCATCTAACTTACCAAGGATGCAAGAATGCTTATATGGTGTAATAGGTAGGCTATACATAGGGTTCACTACCAATGGTGTTCATATAGGATGACACCATAGTTGCAGTCAGGTTAATCTGTATCTTTGCTGAAGAAGATACTTCAGAAGAAAATAGTATAGCTTTGTTTCTCTTGTCGATATCGCATGTACAAGAGGTTTGGTGAAAACTTTGTTAAAAGAGAGTTTTCTCCTTGCAAAACTTCTTGGAAAATCAGTTTCCAGATGTTTGCTTAGAGAGGAAAGATTTTCTCTGCAAAACTTCTTGTAAAACAACTTCTGGCTTTTCATCATCGGTACCTCCATGGTACAAGGTTTTTCTTCTTTTCCGAACTTCCCGAGTTCAACACTCCTTTTTAAATCATATTTTTGAAAACATTGACACAATGCTAGCTACATGGCCGTTCAACTGTCCATATCCGAGGACGCGGCTTCTTCGAAAAAGTTGTACTCTGCAGAGGTGTACACATCCACCAGATTCAGTACACCTGCCGTGAACAATCACGGACTGTAACAACAGTATGTGAAACATCAGATCACTGATCATAACTTTCCACTATGTTCAAGCTAGAATGTGTCTATCTCTCAGTTGAGTTTTACCGGTCATCCCCGGCACCGAGCTAATCCCCGCCAGCCAGGATGCCTCAACTGACGCGACCGGAGGGAAACTTAATCCCACACTTTTTATGTCTCAACATTTGGAGTTTTGGCGACAATCGGTTCAAGGGATCCCGTCCCTTATAGCATTTGAGATAGAACACACACTAACAAGGACAAACTTCCAGTTAAGCCCCGTGCCCATGTTGCGGTAGAGTGGCAGTACGGTAAAGGTTGTCCGGCGAAGACTAGGTTATGTGTCATTTTTGAAAAACACTATTTTCCCAAAAATGACCACTTCCTCATTCCTCCAGAGAATAAGGATCCCCCTTTTCTTCCGGGTTTTCCATAAAGCCTTTGTTTTGTAAAAACACAATTTTAAGGTGTCCACTTAGGGACTAATATATCTGATGGTAATAAATACCATATGGTGGCTTATGGGCTTGGTAACACCAAGTATCAACTACTGGCATAGTAGTAGTATATATATAATAGAAGTGATACTCACTTCAAAAAAAAGTAGTTTTTGGAAATCAAAATTTTGTAAAACTTTTCAGAAGTAAAACATGCATGATAGATAATGATAAGTGTAATATCAGCAAGCATCAGGATGGCTTGCCTCAAGTCTCTTAATGTCCCTAGCCTTGAAGTAGCTTGAACTTGACGCACAGTTCCACAATTGCTTCTTCTTCTTCTTCGTTTTCTAGCGTCGTAAAAGAAATACAAGACACACACTCAGGTCTAAAAGAACACAACCAAGCTAAACAACACATACAGCGAGCAAAAATTATAATGGCGCCAACTCACAAACGTTATCGAGAAAACTGCCTCACATAGCTCTCAGGGTACAAAACTATCGTCAGACAAACATATGGTTCAGGAAACCATATACCACATCTTACATACCACATATGGAGTGGTGTACCACTCTCATAACAAGGTATATGAGAAGCTAAAAATATAGCTTGTGGGTGCAAAGGTTAGGTTGCCAAGGTAACACAAACAGACGGAACAATACCCATGGCAGTGGGTATTAGCAACACACAAGCAAATAGTTACTTAATAAGTTTATGATTAGTGTGGATACTTAGTTCTCAAAATACTCCTAAGCACAACAACAACACTAGCACAACAAATAACACAAGTATGACCCTCATGTTAAGGTACACACTCAGACAATTTTCAAACAACAGGTAAACACACCACAGATGAGTAGGCTATATATTTACTACCTTAGTGTTTACTTGAAGTTTTGGAATCCATCAATCATGAAAATTTAACAAACAACCAGTAGCTAATAACCAAAGAATCAAGTCAAAAAAATAATCTAAAACACCATCTTCACTCAAGATAATACTCCTATTAAACAGGCATAAAATAGGACTGCACTAATAGCATACTAGGATGGAAAATCTACACAAGCATGCTATAAGTAACAATTATTAATCTACAACCATAGCACATGCAACTAAATAATTCATGGCATGATAACAGAAGTAATAACTTCCTAAACATGCTATAATAAATTCATATACTCATAAAATAAAAGATGCCAAAACTATAGCAAGAATCACCATTTCCTAGTGGTGACACTAGTTCAATACTAGGGAAACAAACAATGCTATCATGATTGTTTAAACCTAATCAAGCAAGTCATGAATATAAATGTAACTAATAACAGTACACAAATCATACTCATGCTAGGAGGCAAGAGCATCAAATAATCCTATGCAACAACTATTAAGCATGCACAATTTAATTCTAGCAATTTATGTCTTCTCTAATCATTACTAGCAATCAAACAAGGTATAACTCACACAACCAGTAGCTATGCACTTAATGAAAAGTCATCTAATCCTTTTCAAAAATCCAAACACTCAATTTAAATCACTCACAAACAATCTATCAATAAAGAGGAATTTAGTTTATTTGCAAACTATTTAATTTAGCACTCAATAGTGAGCCATTTCTTAACATGATACCCCTAAGGAATATTATGCTAACAAATTGGATCACATCTAACATACTAGTATCCTCTGATAAGAAATAAACTTCTCACTTGCATAAGTGAAAACAAACAATTATATTTTCCATGGTGGAAAATAGCAATCAATCACAATTTAACACATGATAATTTCTCACATGTGCATGGTTGGGGATTTTCATCCACAACCAAGATGCAATGGGACCAGTGGGTTATGGGCCCACTAATACCAAGGCAAAAGAGGTACTAAGCCTCTGTTTACTCATGACAAAAATTAGTATAACAAAATAAAACATCACACAGCCATTTATTCTAGTGAAAACAATACTAGTGCATAAGAATAACAAAACCTACACATGTGTAACATCCCTGTTTTGCTACAATAGGGTGGTGGTGTGTTGTTGGCATCTCATACATGCATGAAAACATGGGTTGAAATTTTGCATTCGAAATAACAAAATGATTTGACCAAAAACCACTTAAATCGGTCACCCAAAATTTGTTTTCAAAAGAATTTCAAAATTGGAAAGCAAAGACATGGTGAGTTTGAAAATTTGACAAGGTTTCCAAAAACTATCCTTGCAAATTTTTGTTATTGCAAAAAGGCCCTGAAAACGTCTGTTTCTGTTCAGTTTTAACCCAGAAGGGCTTCTTTGTAAATCTGAGAAACTTCAGGGGGTTTTCGCTTTTTCCTTTTCTTTTTGGCTTTCTTCTAGCTCTGGCCAGAAGGAAAGCAGGTGTGTGGCCGCTGCACAGGTCGCCGTCGCCACGTCCTGCTCGCCGCCTCGCAGAAGACGACCACGAGGGCGTCGTGCCTCGTTTCCCTCCTCTCCGTATCGCTTTGTCTCTCTCTCTCGGTGCCTTCTCTCCCTCTCTCTCTGCAGCACTTAAGCCGAACCCTAGCTCATCGCCGGCCGCCGCCGCGCACCGGCGTCTCCGGCCTTCCCCGACGAATCGAAGACCGCCCTCAGCTCCGCCTTGGCCTCCTCGTGCTCCTACACTAGCCCTCGTGAGCGGGGACGGCCTAAATCGGCCACGCCGTCATCCTCTTCTCCACGGACGGCAGACGGCCACCGGCGAATTCCTACGCCCTCCGTCCATCCCATGCCCCGCCGGTCGGCCCTCCACACTCACGGTGAGCCTCTCCACGCCCCAGCACCCTCCTAGCTCCTCCCCGCGGCCGGTATCGTCTATTTCGTCGGAGCCCGATGCCTCCGCCGCTATCGTGTGCTTGGCGGCTCGCCGCTGGTGGCCCATTGGAGGTGGCGCCACCACCATGTGGTAGAGCACTCCATGGGGCTTTCCAACAAGCCCAACCGCGCGCGATTTGGTCGCCGGATTCGTCGCCGGCGACGACATCTACCTCCGGCCGGCCACCGCTGACATCACGCAGATGTCAGCGTGACCTCAGCCTGGCCACGTGTCAGCTAATAACTCGTTTAATTAAATGGAATTTTTGAAATGACCTGTGGGCCCCACCTTTTGTAATTACAGAAAATGAATTAAAAGTGAATAATTAATAACTGTTGATTTATAATTCAGAAAAATAAAAGTGAGGTACCAAAATGTTTGGAAACATAAACTCTATCTGATTATATCATTTTCACACATGTTTTACAAAGTTCAAAAATGAGTATTATTTAATGTTGTTAATTCATTTAAAAATAGAACAATAAGTTTTTATTCAATAAAAATAGAAAATTAAAAGTTATGTACCAAATTGTTCAAAATGACAAATGTAATCCATTTATGATGCTTTCAAACCCATTTGAGCACTTTAAATTGTACCCACTTTCATAACCATCCGAAGTACCCCTCCGGGGCCTATTTCGGATTAATTTCAGTAAAACTTCATAACTAACATACGAACCCTAGCAACCCATTAAACATGTCTAGGGCTTCATTTCAATGCATTAACTTGCTCATGCATACATATTGCGCATTGCATCGATGCCATGTGTTGATTGTTATTTCTCTTTCGGTGTTGTTTCCCCCTCGGTAGAACGTGACTCCGAAGAGAAGGCCAACAATCCAATGACGAATACTTGATCCTAACCGACAAGTCAAGCACTTATTCCTGAAGACTTTCTCTGGTTTTCTTGAAGCAAGGCAAGCATAACCTCTTATCTGCCCATATATGATTTCGAAAGACTTTTCATTCTCGTACAAATGCATTCGGTTCCAATGTATCTTGAGTCAATATATAGATAGAGTTATCCTATTTATTTGCATAACCCAGATATCATGATTCAATGCTCCTAGCAGACATAGAATTTGTTTGTGTGTATCGCCAGAGCCTCAAATATGCCATGCTTAGTCATACATGTCTGTTGATCTCTGCTCCATCCGGTTGATGAATCAGAGCTGCGAATGAATCTAGTATGGCAGGAAGTGGTGGTAAATTAAGAGATGTTTGATTAACATGACTTAAAGGTGTGGATGACGAGACCATAGAGGATCTGTGGTGGTTGTCTCGTTCATGCCCCTAGGAGCGAGTTCTCGTCTTCGAGCCAAGACTGAGCGTGCATCCACACGGGGGATTGGATTCCCCTCGGTCTCAACTTGCCTAGTTTGTTCCATGAGTTGCCTAGTTCGGGCTTTCCATTTGGATTTGCGGCGATATTAAAACCTTTTCAAAACTAGGACGTGGCGATGTATCGACGCTCTGCGGGTAGGTAACCGTCGAGCATTGCGCACAACGATAGAGACCTGGCAGGAGATCGCCACTCCCTATTGGCGGTCCATCTCTACTCGGAGCGACTCATGGAATAGGCGAAGCAAGGGAAAGGTCGTGGTCGACCTCCATCAGCCGGCACTTCCCGGAATAGTGCCAACGTTCTGGCATTAAGAGTTGGTTGATACGTGTGGTTAAAGTTGTACACCCCTGCAGGGTTTAATCTTTTCGAAAAGCCGTGTCCGCGGTTAAGGACGACTTGGTGACGGATTCTGTGATCATAGACAACTTAAACGGAATGATTAAAACTTGCTGATAACGAATGAAGGATGCCTCCTCGGAGATGCCGAGAGGGGTTACCTTGTAGCATGAGTTACCGGAACAACTGGAGGTGGTGATCTTTGAAGCACGATGTGCTGATATGATTTGGTGGATTAAAAAGATGATGATATCAGTAGTTGAGTAGCTTTCTCATCTGTTTTCAAAATACTCCATGAGACGTGCTATTCCTTCCTCAATTTGAAAAACAAAGATGGCTTTACGCAAAATAACCTTCATAACTCTTTTTAAAGGAAGCAGATATATAATAGGTTAGCTAAGTCTTGTTGAGTACCTCCCGTACTCATGTTTGCTTCAACTTGGTTCAGGTGGAGTTCCTCAGTTTGGTGGTGTTACGACGTGGACATCGACGAGTAGTTTGGGGTTCCCAGGTAGCAGCCTGGAATCTATGGGCTGGGACGTCGCCTTATGTTGCAGCCTCTTAGGCCTTTTTGGTTCTTGTTGATTAGCAACATACCTTGCCTTCCATTGTCTAATGTAATGTTGGGTCGTGACCTCTGCTTGTAAGCTATACTCTAGTAACACTTGTTTAATACAACTTTCATGTCTAGAGTGCTGCTTTGATCGGTTGTTGGTTTCGAGCCGTTGTTATACAGTTTTGGCTATGCCTGCATAGTTGTCGCAGTCGAGGGGTTGTGGAGCCGATGATCCATATCCGAGCCCGCCTGTCGATGTGATCGGCCTGGGGCGAGGTAACCCCAGTAACCCTCGATTGTTGTTGCACTTTCTGGACACAAAGCAGCTCTGTATAACTTTGGTCCCGTTCTTTCAGTTTCATCCGACTCGTGGACGCTTGGGTATGCATAATTGGTTATGACTAGCATGGATGCAAGGAGTAGTAGACCGGGGATCCGGACTACGTGCCGATGAATCCGGTCTGCCTGCCGTTGTTTGTTGCGGCCGGGGCTGGTAACCCTGAAGCCCTTGTGAGTCCATGGCTAGGAGCACATAACAGTATGTATATCTCTGGGTCCGGGGTCTGACAAGAGTGTGTATCAGAGCAGGACTGCCTGTAGGAAAACCTTACTGCTTGGTCGATGTTGAGTCTATTGTTTGTGAAAACTACTTTGAAATTCCAAATGGATTGTGAAAAACCTTCTTAGGATTCTTTTTACTCCTTATCTGGTATCGCTCTAACTCTGGGTCACCTTACCTGTTTTGATTTGAAAAGGTTTTGCTATCTCTTCTAGTCATTCAAAATCTAGGTGCCTTCTCTGGCAAGGACGTCTTTTACCCAAGTTGACCTAGTTATGAGTTTCTAGAGTCGTGTGTGTTCTGTGTTATGTTATCTCTTAACTGGGAGATTTCCTTTCCATCCTAGTCTCTCAGAATTGTGTGGATTCCACATCCTTATATGTTTCAAAGTTCTAAATCTTGAACCTCGAGATCTCCTTTCCATCTCGAATGTATCTGTTATCTTCTGCTCAAGCTCTTCTGGTGTTATGTTGTCTTTTGAAAGATACCTCGTGATTGCTATTCATAGTGTCCTTCAAGGCACTAAGATAGTAGTTATTCCTTTCTCAATGTTTTCAACCGTGGACTTGAACCGAAGGTCCCGGAATGTGCTGAATTGTGGTGAGTTGAGTCATGTGGTTTCATAACCAAGTGATGCTCACTCTATCAGTACACGATGCTGGCCTTTAACCCAAGTTGTGTTTCTTTGGATCCTGACGAATATCTTCTACCTCAGGGTGGCTAGGTAGTTTCAACTCCAATAGCCGTAGGTTTTCTCTTGTAATCTAGAAGGGATCACAACAAGAGTGATCATCCAGAAATCCACATGTTTGTTCTTAACTCAGCTATATCGATCTTTTAGCATGGGTTTTACAAACAAGTATCACCCTGTGCATCCCCCATGACCTCTGGATTCTCTGAGCATGATCTTAACCTTTAGTTGTTTCCAAAATTCATCCGTTGTGTTCAAACCAAGTTGCATATGTGTGTTGGATTGTTCCAATGCATTTGCTCTTGTTTTCCGTCAAAACATTCCACCTTGGAGTGTAAGGAGAAACAAACTCCAGTACCTCGTTCATCTCTAGGACCAGGTCAAAGTTTTGTAATCCGCAGATCAAAGAAGTTTCATCAACTTCCGATCTGTTCTACCTTTGAGTATCGCACTCCTTTATGTCAAGAGGTTGTGATGAGTTTCATGGCCTTAATGATGAAGTGATGCTCTTACACCTCTTCACTCACCCTCCCTCCAAGCTTGAATGCTTGAGAATGATGGTTATGTTCATCCACATGTGTACCAGATATTCCTAGCAATCTTTATTGCTTTGAACATCTAAGAAAACATCTGTATCCTTCTTAGCACTACTGGTCACTCAGCCTCTGTAAAAGTTGACTGAGTTACCAAATCCGTTCATTCTGATGCACCTTCTCGATCAGAGAGTTAGGTTTATGCCGAAGCTCTCAAGATCATATCAGTTGCTTTGAAAAGCAAGCCTCCTTCCAAACTCCAAGACATACCGGTGGGTTGTGATATTCTGGTTGTCTTTCTAGAAGTATCACCAGGTTTTACCTGACCGTGAAGTCTAAACCAGGAGTAGTTTGAACTACTCCTTTCTCCAAGGAACTCTGCTGGATATTCCGGACTAGTTGGTTGAGCTTAAACAACAACTTGGAGAGTTGAAAGGCAAAAGCTCCGCCTAACTTGATCCGTTGTTAAGGGATGTCTAGTCTCCTCGTGTTGAAGCAGGATAGTATCTCCTTTGCGGAAATGCTATCACTCTACCTCTTGATTTGATTTGGGCTATCGTCAAATCGAGAAAAGATCTAAGGACTATCTTGATGGTGTTTTTCCTAGGTACACTTTCATGGCCTCTAATCTGACCAATATTTTTCCTTGTTCATGTATCATATGAGATCCTCTTCTTGGAGTGTTTTGATAAGTGTGTTGTCGAGCCCATCGATGATATTCCTATCTCTCCAAGTTGGAAGAGGTTCATGTTGAACAGTTGGCATTAATGTTGGAAACTTTTGAGAACCATCTTTGTGTCCTCTCAAAGCTTGTGTTCTGGATGTTCGAAGTGACTTTCTCCGGTCCATGTGCTTTTGGTGCAAGTTGTCGCCATGGGTTCGAGTAAAGTTTTCTTGTTCCCTCGGGAATAATCCCTCGGTCATGCACGTGTGGTCTATCCTTGAGATGGTGGGTTGTTACCTCCATTCATTTGAAGAAGTTGCATCCACACCAAGCCACTGATCAATTGTTTGTAAAAGAGAAGAGGTCTAAGAACTTCGTTATCTTCGTGACCGTCTTCCCAACAAGGACTCCGATGTGTTCTTTTGCAAGTAAACCATGTAGGTGCAACCGTCTTTCACAAGTTGCTAATACATGAGTTCTGCAATCTCACTCATCTTCTTGAGCTTGACATCATAGTCCATGTCTTGAGAATCCAGTATATGTATCTCGTTGGTAAACGGTGCAAACCTCTTCACTCAAACATACCGATCCTGAGTTATAAATCCACTAACCAGAGCTGAATCTCAAGCAGCCATGATGGTTGGTGTCCTCTCAAGGGTATTGAATTAGGTCCATTCAAAAATACGGCATGGTTGATGTGGTGGTTGACCCAATTAGCCGGAGGGCCTAATGTCACACCCCCTTTGAATCAGCAAAAACAACCACTCCCTGTGAGAATTCTTGTGTGGATCATTCTAACAAGTTTCCCTCCCCGTTCTTCCAAACCGGAGTTTTACTTGCACTTGATGACCTATAGAAGGCTTGTCGTGAGCCTGCTGTCGGTATTTAGAACATCAAGGATAACCTAGACGTTGATTCTTCCAATGTCTCTTGGTTGATTCCCAAAACCTTCGTTTCAGTGGAAACAAGTTCATCAGGAGAACATCTCTTGGTGTTCTGTAACCACCTTTGTTCAGTTTCCTTCCTCAAGTTGTTTGTACTTGAAGTTCTGCTCATCTCACACATTGTGTGAATTCGTCAGTCACTTCAGCCATGGGATCTCAACTATGCGGTGGATGTATGGTTATGTCCAAACCACGATAGGAAAGAGATTCCTTATTACTTCCGGGTTTTTTTTAATACTCGTTCGTTATCCATTCTTATGGTGTGACCAAGAATACCTCCTTCAATACGGTGTTCCAACATCCCGTGGTTACTCATATTTGTCGTGAAGTAACATCCCGATTTTTGACAAAGATTTCGACAAAGTTTTGACGGAATGAAAGTTCCGTTATCTTCCGTGTCCACCTCCAAAGAGTGAACATGATCCTGTATCAAATCTTCTCTGACGCACGATTACAGTGTTTTCTCTTGTTTTCCCTCGTCTGTGGATATTATGTTTTGGTATCCAAAACCATCCTCCCCATCTTGGTATTCTGTTTGAAGAAACCTCGATGCCAAAAGTTGTTCAACCTTTCTTTTCCAAAAGGATTTAAAGTCTTGTGCAAAGCTCATATTCTAAATCCTTTCAAGAACCATCATCCATAAACTTGAAACCTTCATCTGTTCCCTCTATTACCTTGATGTGTTTCATGCATGTTAACTCAAAAGTTCTTTATGAACATCCCTGTCATGAGTTATCCATGAGATATTGTATCTTCGTGAAGATCAAATCTTAAGAGTTTTCCGCTCCCCTAAGGTGTAGCCGTTGAAGAATCTTCGCAAGTGCTACTGATCAACCTCTTCGAGAATAGAACCGTAAGGTTCGAGAAGATCGTTCAAAACCGGTGTTTCCTTCTTTCTTCTCCTTCGGGAATCTCGGGACGAGATTCTTGTAAGGGGGGTAGATTTGTAACATCCCTGTTTTGCTACAATAGGGTGGTGGTGTGTTGTTGGCATCTCATACATGCATGAAAACATGGGTTGAAATTTTGCATTCGAAATAACAAAATGATTTGACCAAAAACCACTTAAAGCGGTCACCCAAAATTTGTTTTCAAAAGAATTTCAAAATTGGAAAGCAAAGACATGGTGAGTTTGCAAATTTGACAAGGTTTCCAAAAACTATCCTTGCAAATTTTTGTTATTGCAAAAAGGCCCTGAAAACGTCTGTTTCTGTTCAGTTTTAACCCCAGAAGGGCTTCTTTGTAAATCTGAGAAACTCAGGGGGTTTTCGCTTTTTCCTTTTCTTTTTGGCTTTCTTCTATCTCTTGCCAGAAGGAAAGCAGGTGCGTGGCCGCTGCACAGGTCGCCGTCGCCACGTCCTGCTCGCCGCCTCGCAGAAGACGACCACGAGGGCGTCGTGCCTCGTTTCCCTCCTCTCCGTATCGCTCTCTCTCTCTCTCGGTGCCTTCTCTCCCTCTCTCTCTGCAGCACTTAAGCCGAAACCCTAGCTCATCGCCGGCCGCCGCCGCGCACCGTCGTCTCCAGCCTTCCCCGACGAATCGAAGACCGCCCTCAGCTCCGCCTTGGCCTCCTCGTGCTCCTACACTAGCCCTCGTGAGCGGGGACGGCCTAAATCGGCCACGCCGTCATCCTCTTCTCCACGGCCGGCAGACGGCCGCCGGCGAATTCCTACGCCCTCCGTCCATCCCATGCCCCGCCGGTCGGCCCTCCACACTCACGGTGAGCCTCTCCACGCCCCAGCACCCTCCTAGCTCCTCCCCGCAGCCGGTATCGTCCATTTCGCCGGAGCCCGATGCCTCCGCCGCCGTCGTGTGCTTGGCGGCTCGCCGCCGGTGGCCCATTGGAGGTGGCGCCACCACCATGTGGTAGAGCACTCCAGGGGCTTTCCAACAAGCCCAACCGCGCGCGATTTGGTCGCCGGATTCGTCGCCGGCGACGACATCTGCCTCTGGCCGGCCACCGCTGACATCACGCTGATGTCAGCGTGACCTCAGCCTGGCCACGTGTCAGCTAATAACTCGTTTAATTAAATGGAATTTTTGAAATGACCCGTGGGCCCCACCTTTTATAATTACAGAAAATGAATTAAAAGTGAATAATTAATAACTGTTGATTTATAATTCAGAAAAATAAAAGTGAGGTACCAAAATGTTTGGAAAAATAAACTCTATCTGATTATATCATTTTCACACATGTTTTACAAAGTTCAAAAATGAGTATTATTTAATGTTGTTAATTCATTTAAAAATAGAAAAATAAGTTTTTATTCAATAAAAATAGAAAATAAAAGTTATATACCAAATTGTTCAAAATGACAAATGTAATCCATTTATGATGCTTTCAAACCCATTTGAGCACTTTAAATTGTACCCACTTTCATAACCATCCGAAGTACCCCTCCGGGGCCTATTTCGGATTAATTTCAGTAAAACTTCATAACTAACATACGAACCCTAGCAACCCATTAAACATGTCTAGGGCTTCATTTCAATGCATTAACTTGCTCATGCATACATATTGCGCATTGCATCGATGCCATGTGTTGATTGTTATTTCTCTTTCGGTGTTGTTTCCCCCTCGGTAAGAACGTGACTCCGAAGAGAAGGCCAACAATCCAATGACGAATACTTGATCCTAACCGACAAGTCAAGCACTTATTCCTGAAGACTTTCTCTGGTTTTCTTGAAGCAAGGCAAGCATAACCTCTTATCTGCCCATATATGATTTTGAAAGATTTTTCATTCTCGTACAAATGCATTCGGTTCCAATGTATCTTGAGTCAATATATAGATAGAGTTATCCTATTTATTTGCATAACCCAGATATCATGATTCAATGCTCCTAGCAGACATAGGATTTGTTTGTGTGTATCGCCAGAGCCTCAAATATGCCATGCTTAGTCATACATGTCTGTTGATGTCTGCTCCATCCGGTTGATGAATCAGAGTTGCGAATGAATCTAGTATGGCAGGAAGTGGTGGTAAATTAAGAGATGTTTGATTAACATGACTTAAAGGTGTGGATGACGAGACCATAGAGGATCTGTGGTGGTTGTCTCGTTCATTCCCCTAGGAGCGAGTTCTCGTCTTCGAGCCAAGACTGAGCGTGCATCCACACGGGGGATTGGATTCCCCTCGGTCTCAACTTGCCTAGTTTTTTCCATGAGTTGCCTAGTTCGGGCTTTCCATTTGGATTTGCGGGGATATTAAAACCTTTTCAAAACTAGGACGTGGCGATGTATCGGCGCTCTGCGGGTAGGTAACCGTCGAGCATTGCGCACAACGATAGAGACCCGACAGGAGATGGCCACTCCCTATTGGCGGTCCATCTCAACTCGGAGCGACTCATGGAATAGGCGAAGCAAGGGAAAGGTCGTGGTCGACCTCCATCTGCCGGCACTTCCCGGAATAGTGCCAATGTTCTGGCATTAAGAGTTGGTTGATACGTGTGGTTAAAGTTGTACACCCCTGCAGGGTTTAATCTTTTTGAAAAGCCGTGTCCGCGGTTAAGGACGACTTGGTGACGGATTCTGTGATCATAGACAACTTAAACGGAATGATTAAAACTTGCTGATAACGAATGAAGGATGCCTCCTCGGAGATGCCGAGAGGGGTTACCTTGTAGCATGAGTTACCGGAACAACTGGAGGTGGTGATCTTTGAAGCACGATGTGCTGATATATTTGGTGGATTAAAAAGATGATGATATCAGTAGTTGAGAAGCTTTCTCATATGTTTTCAAAATACTCCATGAGACGTGCTATTGCTTCCTCAATTTGAAAAACAAAGATGGCTTTACGCAAAATAACCTTCATAACTCTTTTTAAAGGAAGCAGATATATAATAGGTTAGCTAAGTCTTGTTGAGTACCTCCCGTACTCATGTTTGCTTCAACTTGGTTCAGGTGGAGTTCCTCAGTTCGGTGGTGTTACGACGTGGACATCGACTAGTAGTTTGGGGTTCCCAGGTAGCAGCCTGGAATCTATGGGCTGGGACGTCGCCTTATGTTGCGGCCTCTTAGGCCTTTTTGGTTCTTGTTGACTAGCAACATAATTTGCCTTCCGTTTTTTAATGTAATGTTGGGTCGTGACCTCTGCTTGTAAGCTATACTCTAGTAACACTTGTTTAATACAACTTTCATGTCTAGAGTGCTGCTTTGATCGGTTGTTGGTTTCGAGCCGTTGTTATACAGTTTTGGCTATGCCTGCATAGTTGTCGCAGTCGAGGGGTTGTGGAGCCGATGATCCATATACAAGCCCGCCTGTCGATGTGATCGGCCTGGGGCGAGGTAACCCCAGTAACCCTCGATTGTTGTTGCACTTTCTGGACACATAGCAGCTCTGTATAACTTTGGTCCCGTTCCTTCAGTTTCATCCGACTCGTGGACGCTTGGGTATGCATAATTGGTTATGACTAGCATGGATGCAAGGAGTAGTAGACCGGGGATCCGGACTACGTGCCGATGAATCCGGTCTGCCTGCCGTTGTTTGTTGCGGCCGGGGCTGGTAACCCTGAAGCCCTTGTGAGTCTATTGCTAGGAGCACATAACAATATGTATATCTCTGGGTCCGGGGTCTGACATCATGCTTCACTATTATAAGACATGCAAGCTAACAGAGGTATTAACTTCAAAATAACAGTACCAAAATGGTACGGGATCCATAGAAATCATAGCACAAAAATTAACAAAGCATTCACCCAAAGATCTAGGCATCACAAAAATTCCAATTAATAAAACCAGAAGGAACCAATGCTATTTCATTTTTATTTCAGTTTCCAAACATGCACACACTTTCTAAGGTATAGGTACTGTAAGAAAACAACTCAATAACAAGTATTAACAACTTTATACAAGCTAGGAAGCAAGATCCAATCATCCACACCAATCATTTCAAACAAGAACACAATTAAAAACAGAAACAGAAAAGTGTTGTTTCTAGATCTGTCCACCAAAAATAATCTAGAGCTTCAAAAATTAATCTAAGCTAGGATATGATAGATCTAGTCAATACCAAACCCATCCAATTGGATTTTCTCCAAAAAGCATTTTTAAACTCCTTAAACAATTCAAAGAAAAGCCTACTGGTCCTTTAGTAATCTGGATGGCATTTTCATATCATAACTCACCTTGATGTGAGGTTAGGTGAATTGGATAGATATTTTCAATACCTATCTAGAACAGTTGAGTTTGTTCCATTTAGTCTCATATTTTGAAATTTATAGCTAAAACATTCTCACTGATAGTCTGAGGGAAAACATTCATTGTGCTAAAAATACTGGTCCAAAAGTAGATCTGCAAAGTCCCCATGGTTTAGATTTCATTCCTTAAGGTTCATGTATTTTTTTCAGATTTTATTTCACACGTTAAGTATTTTTACCACGTTCAAAGTGGAGGTACAAGTTTCTGTTAGAAATAAAAGAAATAAAAGATAACTGTCTCACGGGCTGGATTCTGCGGGGCCCGGCCCAACTGGACGCGACAGCGGCCCGCTGCGCTTGCGCGCGCTGGCAGGCGCGGGAACGATCCGCTTTGAAAAGCGACCGTGGATCTCGGATCCAACGGTGCTGGTGCATCGCCTACCTCACGCTCCTCTCTCCTACAGACCCGATAACCGGCGGCGAGAAAAAAGCACGGGGAGCTCACCGTGGGGCTCGGGAGGGGGTGGCGCGGCTCGGGGAAGGCTGCTGGGGTGGTGGGGCACCGAGGGGAGGTGACGGTGGCGGCAGGCGTGACCGCACGCGGCGGAACGCGGCCGGCGTCCGCGGCGGCGTCCGTGGATGGCGGCGGCGCCTCCGGGGGTTAGCGGGCACGGCGCCTTGTCTGGGAGGTTCAGGGGAGTGTGGGGAGTGGTACTGTGGCAGAGGGAGGGGGTGGAGTGGAGGGGTGCGAGCAGGGCACTGTCGTGGCCGTGGTGCTCACCCCTCGGGCTAGAACTCGAGATATGTTTGCTTAGGGCTAGGGCTTGGGTAGAAAACGACCAGGGGAGGTAGGAGGGAAAGTGAGAGGTGCAAAGAACACAAGGGCACGGCCCTGGTACTTATAGCCAAGGCCTAAACCTCGAGGGCAAAATGGGGAGCTCGGTTGGATGTCAACAATGGCATAGAGCAAACCCTAGGGTTTCTGGTCTTTTCTACTTCGTGCACTGGCTTGACCTAATCATTTAGCATGTGGTTGCAAGACTTATCCTGGCCAAAGGTGCAAGTGGTGCAAGTTGCAACCAAAAATAGTCAATGGCATGGGCTCCCACTTCTGGCACCTCATCTCCTCTTCTCTCTCTAATAAGTTCAGGCCTAGGGCTTCTAGAAGGAACCCAATGCATTATTGGTCGAGTAGGAATGCTGGTCAACACACTAGGCTTGGTTACACTTCCAAAAGATCAACGTATCAACAAGAAATCAAAGGTGCAAAAGTGTATCTCCTGTTGTTTACTGCAAAAATTCAGAAAATTCAGTCTAAGGACTTAGAATTTTTCTAAGTGTTGGAAACAGACAGAAAGTTGAAAAAGTTGGGTTTGTTTTCAGTGCTTAAATGATTCTCAAAATTTGTTTTCAAGGTATGGATTTGTTAACCATGTTATATACTTTCATAAAAAACTTTGGAAAATAAATTTGAAATAAGTTAAGTCCATGAAAACATTTGAGGAAAAGGTATACTTCCTGTTTTTATCTGTTTCTCAAAAATGCCATTTTCTGCCTTAATTTTATACCACAAACACATCAAGCAAAAGATAGTTTTGATTTCTCCAAAAATAAAAGTGAGCTTATAGCTTTGTAGTATGCATTTCAAGGTTTAATTAAAAGTCAAGAAATCATAAAATAACAATTCAAAGCCTTGTGAAAACAAAGGTAGAAAACAGGTATTTGGATTATTTTTCAGGAATTGTTTTCTATAGGAAAGTTTAAAGAAAACTTTCATAGATCATCTTGGAAACTTGTTTTCTTGGATCCAACAAAGTTAAAAGTTTGTTTTAAGATGCAAGCCATAATGATCCAAGTCTTGAAATAAAAATCTCTCAAGTAACATTATGAAAACATCAGGGGAAAATAAAATAGGAATATTTCTCAGAAACATAAGGTATTGGTTTTATATGGAAACAAGACTTGTGTTGCAAATAATGTTTTAGCACACAAGCATATGTTAGTTCCAACAATCAGGTTGTTATAAAAAAATTTGTTGGACCTAATTTTTGTCTTCTTGAGCATAGTCCAAGAGTCAAAAACTGGGGTGTGACAGACCTTCCCCCCTTAAAAGAATCTCGTCCCGAGATTCGCAGGCAAGCGAGAAGAGGGTATGGTCAAAACAACAATGTTAGATGATTTTCTTACAAACATGTGTTGATGGTTTGTAACATTATTTACAGGGGCTTCCCCCCTTTAATTTACCTTCCCAAAATTCACAGGTAATATTGTTTTCCTTTCAGAGGTTTGGGTGTTACGTTTTAAACTTGAACTCATTGTTTCTCAAAACCGTGTTATCAAGCTGGGGTTAGAAAAGCCAACTTGTTCCAGAAAAAGTCGCTTTTCCAAGGTGCCCCAAAACAAGAAATTTCACTTTTCTAAAATCGACAGGAAAGGTTCTGGCCACCCATAAGTGGTCACAGAAACCTAGTTTGCCAGGGTATAGGCTACAAACAGCTAGTAGGCTTTCCATGATTGGGAGGAAAACTCAGAAGCTAGATGCACCCTGGGTTTTTCTCCAGTGTTTTGCTGACGTGTGAGACTGGGCTCACTTGGCAGTCGATGCCCTTCGCGTTTCTCCTTCTCCTTGTGGCCTTTTCTTCTCATCAGGTGCGCACACTTTCAGCAATCAGGGTGTCCCGCCCACTGTGAGTCCATGATGGGCTGACACCTCGCTGTAGGACTGCTACGAGTGTGACAGGTCGATGCTCTAGCCACTTGGCGAAGAGGTGTGCGGTGTTTTCGCGCCATTTATGAGCACTACGGCTGGATTCTTTGGCTCTTCCCGCGTAGTGCTTGACGAAGGAGAGGACTCTGCTCTTGCTGCTATAAAAAGGGTAGCTGTGTTCCTCCAAATCTCACCTCACGATGAGCTTCATTTCCCAGTTAATCAATGACTTCTTCAAGGAGTACGTCTCTTTGCTCGAGCCAGCAAATTTCTTGGAGCACTTCCTCATCGTGCTATCTTTCAGCTGCTGCTTGGTGGGATCGGTCACAGTGATCCTGTTAGCCATGTTTTTCGCATGCTGGGACATCCACGACTGGTGGTATGGTATCCGGACCAAGACCGTGGTGGAAGAAAGACGAGTGGTGGCGCTGGTGGTTGCGCCAGTGGAGGCTCACGCTGGTGGCACTAAGCCTGGAAGACTGGAGGGAATCCGTCGTCGACTGACTCGGGATTCTGCCTCAGGTGAGAGTAGCTCACCTTCAGACTAAGCTCTCACTTGTGAGAGGGTCTGGCAAGGTTAGGGTATACACCAAAGTAGGTGTAGTGGTCTGTGCTGGAAAACAAACTTGTACCTTGTTTTCTTAGAATCTTTTCCTGTTGGTGTAGTCTTATTCCCGGAGTAAGGTATCTCTTTGGAGTTCCAAAAGACTTGTAGTCTCTGCAAGATGGCAACCATCTTGTGCGGCAAAATTTTTAATTTACTCTGGAGGGTGGTATACCAAAGATTTGATGGAGGTTTTGGTTAGTATCGTTTAGATTTTATTTAGTCCGACGTGACACTTCTAGTGTTCCATTTACGTCGGGTTTCTCAGGGTATAACGACAAGCAAGCAAGGGGGTTTCACATATTTGGTTCGAAAACGTACCATTGGCATGAGTTGCAGATGCCTCTGCAGCCTCAGCTTGGTCTCGAGGTCCACTCATCAGATTCTTTCGTCTCTTATGCGATGGACCTTGGCGTTCTTGGGGTTCATCAGGATGAGCTAGAATATGGTCCTTCTTGGGACAATCACGAGCAAAGTGTCCTTCCTGTCCACAGGTAAAACAACCCGTGGTTCTAGGCTTGACCTTCACACGCCTTCTTGAAGATTGTGGCATTGCAGGCAAAACGCTGCGAGGCACCCATGAACTAGTTTCTCCTGGTGTCACCGTCTTCCTTTTGCGGCCTTCTCCAGCAAGCAGTTGCTGGTATTCTCTCATAAGGAAAGCAGTATCCTCAGCGTTCATGGTGACAAGCTGAGTCAACTGTTCCAGGGCAACACGGGTGGCAAAGAGTTCAGCACGAGGGGCTTCACTTCCTTCCCTCAGCAGAGCAAACAGTTGAGCAACTGTCGGCTCGGGTGATGGAGGTAGATTGCTGGCCATGCTGAAGACAAGGAACGGTGTAAGGTGAAAACAACTAAAGGTGGTTCTCTTTTGAAAACTGGTGACACATACCGGCTCATAACGGAGATGGGAACGATATGCACAACAACGAGCAAACGTCGAAGAAAACAAACGTCCACTTAAACCAAGATTAACCTAAGAATGAAACAGAGTTCTAACAAGCACAAACTTAACTACAGGGTTCATAAGGCTACGCATAAGGCTTACAACACAACTGGCACACTCCAAGCTCCAACAGAGTTCACACCATACAGACAAAAAAGCGTCTCAGAGGGAATTACACAACTCCTAACATCCTGGGGCAATCCTAAGTGATCAAGAAAGCGCGTAGCTGTTCCTCCAGCTCTTCCACTCTAGCCTTGCTGGCTGCAAGCTGAAGCTGAAGGGCTCTCACTCGTGTGCGGTGCTGGGAGTCAGTGTACTTCATTGTCTTCTTCAGTACCTTGAGGCGACGCTCGGTAACCGAAGATGCACCAAGACTGGCTTCTAGTTGGTCTATCTCTCTTCCTCGGAGGTCATGATCTGCCCTTACTCTATCAAGGGAGAGTTGGGTGTTGTACAGCTGTCCCTCCAGGTGCTGGAAGTGACGAGCAAACACAAAGTCTCCAGTGAATTCTACTGGCCTGTCATCCTCATCTCGCCTTCCAAAGTACCTATAAGGGGTTCCTGCAAACTTGTCGCGAAAGAAGTTCGCGAGCTTGGCAATGACCAGCTGCATTACCCTAAGGATGCCATCTTCCCAACTGCTCTCCACCACTTCCCAAATGATCTCTGGGGTTGACGGTGCTAGCAGAGGTGCACGAATGGTACAGACAACCAACCAGGACAATTCTCGTCCATCATGGTGAATCTGGGCTCCCTTCAACTCAGGTGTGGGACGACCGATAAGATGAGCCATCTTGATAAAATCCTCCTCAAAACAGCGGTAGCAAGGTGCATGCGATCCCAGCCGGAAGGACTTGGTGAAGATAACTTCCATCTACACAAGATTTTAAAGTGGGTTAAGTTAGGTAATAGTGTGCAGAATTTTAAAATGCTCCCTTTTTAACTTGAGTGTAAGTAGAGTTTTTCTTGAAACACAGAGGTGATGGAGTATAGAACCCTTTTGAAAAATAGTCAGCTTAATGACCTGGTTTGTTTTACTTCCATTATCAGGGTACTAGCTAACGTCCATGCTAACTAAGGTCTCCTAAGGTCAGGATAGCTCTGATACCAACTCTGTAGGGCCTGCCCTTCGAACCACTGTTCAAGGACACCCCCGATATGCATACATTCACGATCCCAGGAAATTCAGTCGTGAACAACATATCAAGCTGGTACACAGATACAATATCCATTACACGGTTACACAACCCTTACAAAGAGGATTGGTCACTTGACCAAAACCTAAACAACTGCCACGCAGGGCAACACACAACACACACACAGCGGAAGACTAAACGTACACATAACGTGGTAAAGCCCAAGTCACGCCTTCACCTACAGGCTGTTGACCCGGAGACGATCCTAGTTCGCAAAGCCATCAGCTCCGTACTTTTCTTCGTTGGTCTTCTTCTGAGACCCCCTCTCAAAATCTGGCAAGTAGATACCAGGGGCGAAACCATAATGAGTACATTTGATGTACTCAGCAAGACATCCATCATGTAACTTACCAAGGATGCAAGAATGCTTATATGGTGTAATAGGTAGGCTATACATAGGGTTCACTACCAATGGTATTCATATAGGATGACACCATAGTTGCAGTCAGGTTAATCTGTATCTTCGCTGAAGAAGATACTTCAGAAGAAAATAGTATAGCTTTGTTTCTCTTGTCGATATCGCATGTACAAGAGGTTTGGTGAAAACTTTGTTAAAAGAGAGTTTTCTCCTTGCAAAACTTCTTGGAAAATCAGTTTCCAGATGTTTGCTTAGAGAGGAAAGATTTTCTCTGCAAAACTTCTTGTAAAACAACTTCTGGCTTTTCATCATCGGTACCTCCATGGTACAAGGTTTTTCTTCTTTTCCGAACTTCCCGAGTTCAACACTCCTTTTTAAATCATCTTTTTGAAAACATTGACACAATGCTAGCTACATGGCCGTTCAACTGTCCATATCCGAGGACGCGGCTTCTTCGAAAAAGTTGTACTCTGCAGAGGTGTACACATCCACCAGATTCAGTACACCTGCCGTGAACAATCACAGACTGTAACAACAGTATGTGAAACATCAGATCACTGATCATAACTTTCCACTATGTTCAAGCTAGAATGTGTCTATCTCTCAGTTGAGTTTTACCGGTCATCCCCGGCACCGAGCTAATCCCCGCCAGCCAGGATGCCTCAACTGACGCGACCGGAGGGAAACTTAATCCCACACTTTTTATGTCTCAACATTGGGAGTTTTGGCTACAATCGGTTCAAGGGATCCCGTCCCTTATAGCATTTGAGATAGAACACACACTAACAAGGACAAACTTCCAGTTAAGCCCCGTGCCCATGTTGGGGTAGAGTGGCAGTACGGTAAAGGTTGTTCGGCGAAGACTAGGTTATGTGTCATTTTTGAAAAACACTATTTTCCCAAAAATGACCACTTCCTCATTCCTCCGGAGAATAAGGATCCCCCTTTTCTTCCGGGTTTTCCATAAAGCCTTTGTTTTGTAAAAACACAATTTTAAGGTGTCCACTTAGGGACTAATATATCTGATGGTAATAAATACCATATGGTGGCTTATGGGCTTGGTAACACCAATTATCAACTACTCGCATAGTAGTAGTATATATATAATAGAAGTGATACTCACTTCAAAAAAAATAGTTTTTGGAAATCAATATATTGTAAAACTTTTCAGAAGTAAAACATGCATGATAGATAATGATAAGTGTAATATCAGCAAGCATCAGGATGGCTTGCCTCAAGTCTCTTAATGTCCCTGGCCTTGAAGTAGCTTGAACTTGACGCACAGTTCCACAACTGCTTCTTCTTCTTCTTCGTTTTCTAGCGTCGTAAAAGAAATACAAGACACACACTCAGGTCTAAAAGAACACAACCAAGCCAAACAACACATACAGTGAGCAAAAATTATAATGGCGCCAACTCACAAACGTTATCGAGAAAACTGCCTCACATAACTCTCAGGGTACAAAACTATCGTCAGACAAACATATGGTTCAGGAAACCATATCCCACATCTTACATACCACATATGGAGTGGTGTACCACTCTCATAACAAGGTATATGGGAAGCTAAAAATATAGCTTGTGGGTGCAAAGGTTAGGTTGCCAAGGTAACGCAAACAGACAGAACAATACCCATGGCAGTGGGTATTAGCAACACACAAGCAAATAGTTACTTAATAAGTTTATGATTAGTGTGGATACTTAGTTCTCAAAATACTCCTAAGCACAACAACAACACTAGAACAACAAATAACACAAGTATGACCCTCATGTTAAGGTACACACTCAGACAATTTTCAAACAGCAGGTAAACACACCACAGATGAGTAGTCTATATATTTACTACCTTAGTGTTTACTTGAAGTTTTGGAATCCATCAATCATGAAAATTTAACAAACAACCAGTAGCTAATAACCAAAGAATCAAGTCATAAAAATAATCTAAAACACCATCTTCACTCAAGATAATACTCCTATTAAACAGGCATAAAATAGGACTGCACTAATAGCATACTAGGATGGAAAATCTACACAAGCATGCTATAAGTAACAATTATTAATCTACAACCATAGCACATGCAACTAAATAATTCATGGCATGATAACAGAAGTAATAACTTCCTAAACATGCTATAATAAATTCATATACTCATAAAATAAAAGATGCCAAAACTATAGCAGGAATCACCATTTCCTAGTGGTGACACTAGTGCAATACTAGGGAAACAAACAATGCTATCATGATTTTTTAAACCTAATCAAGCAAGTCATGAATATAAATGTAACTAATAACAGTACACAAATCATACTCATGCTAGGAGGCAAGAGCATCAAAATAATCCTATGCAACAACTATTAAGCATGCACAATTTAATTCTAGCAATTTATGTCTTCTCTAATCATTACTAGCAATCAAACAAGGTATAACTCACACAAACAGTAGCTATGCACTTAATGAAAAGTCATCTAATCCTTTTCAAAAATACAAACACTCAATTTAAATCACTCACAAACAATCTATCAATAAAGAGGAATTTAGTTTATTTGGAAACTATTTAATTTAGCACTCAATAGTGAGCCATTTCTTAACATGATACCCCTAAGGAATATTATGCTAACAAATTGGATCACATCTAACATACTAGTATCCTATGATAAGAAATAAACTTCTCACTTGCATAAGTGAAAACAAACAATTATATTTTCCATGGTGGAAAATAGCAATCAATCACAATTTAACACATGATAATTTCTCACATGTGCATGGTTGGGGATTTTCATCCACAACCAAGATGCAATGGGACCAGTGGGTTATGGGCCCACTAATACCAAGGCAAAAGAGGTACTAAGCCTCTGTTTACTCATGACAAAAATTAGTATAACAAAATAAAACATCACACAGCCATTTATTCTAGTGAAAACAATACTAGTGCATAAGAATAACAAAACCTACACATGCTTCACTATAAAAAGACATGCAAGCTAACAGAGGTATTAACTTCAAAATAACAGTACCAAAATGGTACTGGATCCATAGAAATCATAGCACAAAAATTAACAAAGCATTCACCCAAAGATCTAGGCATCACAAAAATTCCAATTAATAAAACCAGAAGGAACCAATGCTATTTCATTTTTATTTCAGTTTCCAAACATGCACACACTTTCTAAGGTAGAGGTACTGTAAGAAAACAACTCAATAACAATTATTAACAACTTTATACAAGCTAGGAAGCAAGATCCAATCATCCACACCAATCATTTCAAACAAGAACACAATTAAAAACAGAAACAGAAAAGTGATGTTTCTAGATCTGTCCACCAAAAATAATCTAGAGCTTCAAAAATTAATCTAAGCTAGGATATGATAGATCTAGTGAATACCAAACCCATCCAATTGGATTTTCTCCAAAAAGCATTTTTAAACTTCTTAAACAATTCAAAGAAAATACTACTGGTCCTTTAGTAATATGGATGGCATTTTCATATCATAACTCACCTTTATGTGAGGTTAGGTGCATTGGATAGATATTTTCAATACCTATCCAGAACAGTTGAGTTTGTTCCATTTAGTCACATATTTTAAAAGTTATAGCTAAAACATTCTCACTGACAGTCTGAGGGAAAACATTCATTGTGCTAAAAATACTGGTCCAAAAGTAGATCTGCAATGTCCCCATGGTTTAGATTTCATTCCTTAAGGTTCATGAATTTTTTTCAGATTTTATTTCACACGTTAAGTATTTTTACCACGTCCAAAGTGGAGGTACAAGTTTCTGTCAGAAATAAAAGAAATAAAAGATAACTGTCTCACGGGCTGGATTCTGCGGGGCCCGGCCCAACTGGACGCGAGAGCGGCCCGCTGCGCTTGCACGCACTGGCAGGCGCGGGAACGATCCGCTTTGAAAAGCGACCGTGGATCTCGGATCCAACGGTGCTGGTGCATCGCCTACCTCACGCTCCTCTCTCCTACAGACCCGATAACCGGCGGCGAGAAAAAAGCACGGGGAGCTCACCGTGGGGCTCGGGAGGAGGTGGCACGGCTCGGGGAAGGTTGCTGGGGCGGTGGGGCACCGAGGGGAGGTGACGGTGGCGGCAGGCGTGACCGCACGCGGCAGAACGCGGCCGGCGTCCGCGGCGGCGGCCGTGGATTGCGGCGGCGCCTCCGGGGGTTAGCGGGCACGGGGCCTTATCTGGGAGGTTCAGGGGAGTGTGGGGAGTGGTACTGTGGCAGAGGGAGGGGGTGGAGTGGAGGGGTGCGAGCAGGGCACTGTCGTGGCCGTGGTGCTCACCCCTCGGGCTAGAACTCGAGCTAGGTTTGCTTAGGGCTAGGGCTTGGGTATAAAACGACCAGGGGAGGTAGGAGGGAAAGTGAGAGGTGCAAGGAACACAAGGGCATGGCCCTGGTACTTATAGCCAAGGTCTGAACCTCGAGGGCAAAATGGGGAGCTCGGTTGGATGTCAACAATGGCATAGAGCAAACTCTAGGGTTTCTGGTCTTTTCTACTTCGTGCACTGGCTTGCCCTAATCATTTAGCATGTGGTTGCAAGACTTATCCTGGCCAAAGGTGCAAGTGGTGCAAGTTGCAACCAAAAATAGTCAATGGCATGGGCTCCCACTTTTTCCACCTCATCTCCTCTTCTCTCTCTAATAAGTTCAGGCCTAGGGCTTCTAGAAGGAACCCAATGCATTATTGGTCGAGTAGGAATGCTGGTCAACACACTAGGCTTGGTTACACTTCCAAAAGATCAAGGTATCAACAAGAAATCAAAGGTTCAAAAGTGTATCTCCTGCTGTTTACTGCAAAAATTCAGAAAATTCAGTCTAAGGACTTAGAATTTTTCTAAGTGTTGGAAACAGACAGAAAGTTGAAAAAGTTGGGTTTGTTTTCAGTGCTTAAATGATTCTCAAAATTTGTTTTCAAGGTATGGATTTGTTAACCATGTTATATACTTTCATAAACAACTTTTCAAAACAAATTTGAAATACGTGAAGGCCATGAAAACATTTGAGGAAAAGGTATACTTCCTGTTTTTATCTGTTTCTCAAAAATGCCATTTTCTGCCTTAATTTTATACCACAAACACATCAAGCAAAAGATAGTTTTTATTTATCCAAAAATAAAAGTGAGCTTATAGCTTTAATTAAAAGTCAAGAAATCATAAAATAACAATTCAAAGCTTGGTGAAAACAAAGGTAGAAAACAGGTATTTGGATTATTTTTTAGGAATTGTTTTCTATAGGAAAGTTTAAAGAAAACTTTCATAGATCATCTTGGAAACTTGTTTTCTTGGATCCAAACAAGTTAAAAGTTTGTTTTAAGATGCAAGCCATAATGATCCAAGTCTTGAAATAAAAATCTCTCAAGTAACATTATGAAAACATCAGGGGGAAATAAAATAGGAATATTTCTCAGAAACATAAGGTATTGGTTTTATATGGAAACAAGACTTTTGTTGCAAATAATGTTTTAGCACACAAGCATATGTTAGTTCCAACAATCAGGTTGTTAATAAAAAAATTGTTGGCCCTAATTTTTGTCTTCTTGAGCATAGTCCAAGAGTCAAAAACTGGGGTGTGACAAAAGGTTCCTTTCTAACATTATCAATAAGACGAATATCCAAATAACAGTGCTCCAAAGGTGGAAAATCAAGAATATAATGAAGTTTCTTGGGCATAACAGAGATACTAGCATCAAGATCACATAGAGAATTGCAATAAGAATCATTCACTTTCATTTAATAATTGGTTACCAACCATCATCTATCTTCCTAGGGATAGAGGCTTCACACCTTAATTCATCCTCTCTAATTTGCATGAGAGCATTTGTAATATGTTTCGTGAAAGCCAAATTCATAGCACTAGCATTAGAACAACTAGAAAGATTTTGTAGGAACTTAAACACTTAAGTTATGCTGCAATCATCAAACTCAAGATCATTTTTATCAAAGTTAATGGGACCATTGTCTCCCATGTTTCTAAAAATCTCATCACTTTTATCGGGAACATTTTTAGCAGTTTTAGGCAGTTTTGCATTTTTAAGAGCAGAAGTGGGAGATTGCCAACACCAATTACTTTGCCATTGATAGTAGAAGGTTTAGTATCATTAGAATCTTCAGTTTTACTAGTGGTGGTAATGGTGCAAACATTAGCTATATTATTCTTTCTAGCTATTTCATCTTCTCTTTCCCATCTAGCATGCACTTCAGCTAACATCCTAACATTATCATCAATTCAAATTTGGATGGCATTCAAAGTTTTGTTTTCTTTACCATAATGAGGCATAACCTTTAGTGTAAGGACCCCAGACCGGCAGTCTGAAACCCTCCGTATGCATACATTCACGATCCCAGAAAGATCAGTCGTGAACAACATACAAAGTTGGCACACAGAAATACATCATCCATTACACGAATACTTAAAGGTATTACAAAAAGATCACATGATCAAGTTGAACACAACTGCCACAAAGGGCAGGCAACTTAACAAACACAGCGGAAGACAATTAAAACACAACGTAGTTGAGCCCAAGTCACGCCTTAACCTACAGGCTGCTGACCGGGAGACGAGCCTAATTCGCACAGTCGTCAGCTCCGTACTTCTCTTCATAGATCTCCTTCGGAGGCGCCTTCTCAAAGTCTGGCAAGTAGATACCAGGGGCGAAACCATAATGAGTACATTTGAATGTACTCAGCAAGACATCCATCATTTCACTTACCAACATGCAAATATGCTTATATGGTGGAATAGGTAGGCTATAAATATGGTTCACTACCAATGGTGTTCATATATGATGACACCACAGTTGCAGTCAGATTAATCTGTATCTTCGTTGAAGAAGATACTTCAGAATAAAATAATATAGTTTTATTTCTCTTGTAGATATCACATGTACAAGAGGTTTTTGGTAAAACTTTGTTAAAGAATATTTTCTCTTTGCAAAACTTCTTGGAATCAGTTTCCAGAATTCTTGCTTAGAGTAGAAAAAGTTTTCTTTGCAAAACATTTTGTTTTGTATAACATCATCTGGCTTTTCATCATCGGCGATACCTCCACGGTATAAGTTTCCATTCCTTTCCGAACTTCACAAGTTCAAACACTTCCTGTCCAAAATTCTATTTTCAAAAACTCCTTTTTGAAAACAATGACATAATGCTAGCTACATGGCCATTCAACTGTCCATATCCGAGGACGCGGCTTCTTCGAAAAAGTTGTACTCTGCAGAGGTGTACTCATCCACCAGATCCAGTACACCTACCGTGAAACAACCACGGACTGTAACAACAGTATGTAAACATCAGGTATCTCATCATAACCATCCACTATGTTCAAGCTAGTATATGCCTATCTCTCGGTTGAGTTTTACCACATCCCCGGCACCGAGCTAATCCCCGCCAAGCCAGGATGCCTCAACTGATGCGACCGGAGGGAAAATTTATCCCACACTTTATATGTCTCCACGACATTCGGTTCGAGGGTACCACGTCCCTTATAGCGATTGAGATAGCACACACTAATAAGAACAAACTTCAAGTTAAGCCCCATGCCCATATTGGGGTAGGGTGGCAGTACGGTAAAGGTTGTCCGGCGAAGACTAGGTTATGTGTCATTTTTGAAAAACACCACTTTCTCAAAAATGACCACTTCCACGTTCCTCCGGAGAACAAGGACCCGCCTTTTCTCCGGGTTTTTCCGTAAAGCCTTTGTTTTGTAGAATCACAATTTTAGGGTGTCCACTTAGGGACTAGTATATTTGATGGTAATAAATACCATATGGTGGCTTATGGGCTTGGTATTACCAAGTTTAACTACTGGCATGATAGTAACCTATAATATAGTATAGTAGTAAATTCCACATCAAAAATAGTTTTGATAAACAAGTTTTTGTAAAACTTCAGAGGTAAAACATGCATGATAGGTAATGATAAGTATTGTATCAGCAAGCATCTGGATGGCTTGCCTGGTATCTCCTTGTGTCCCTGGTTTTGGAGTGACTGGAACTTGAACCACAGCTTCCCGACACTTCCTTCCTCTTCGTTTTTCTAACATCGTAAAGAGAATAAAGGACACACATTCAGAACCAATCAAGGCAAGCAACCATACCTAACAATACATACAGCAAGGAAACTAATAATAACAAAATCACTCAATTATTAATTGAGGCAAACAATCAAACAATCCTACTTGGCAGAAATGCCATTTAATAAGACAACTTAAGGTTGGAGGGACATATCTCACAACCTTAATATCATGGATTCAGTGGGTGTGCCACTCTCATACCAAGATATTAATAAGCCAAAAAATACACTTAGTTTCACCAGGGTGAGACTACTAAAATTATATAAAACATGCACAAAAATAATCATGGCAATGGGTCTATCAACCAAACCACAAAAAGAACAAGGTAGCTAATCTGCTAAGCCTAAATTCTCATCAAGAATAAATAAGACACATGATTTGCAGAAGTTACCTTTACAAATCAGTGAGCGTACACAAGTGTAACAAGGTAATAGACTCATCACAAAACACACAATTTCTCATAGTGAGAACAATAGAAACAATGACTAACAAGGAGGAACTCCTATAGACATGTTTCTACTAAAAGTTTGCTATGCAAGCAAGCATAATAAGTAAAGTACTAAAATGCAAACAAGGAACCATGTTATCATAATGGGAATGAAAACATGTCCTCATGCAAGGATACACAAATTTCTACCAAACACAAGTTGGCAGGAAAAATAATTCAATACAAAAATGCTTGGGAAACTAGTACTACTCAAACATGAAGAATCAATGGATGCATTTCAATCAAGTAATTGAAATACAACCAGAGGGTCCATGTCATAAAAACAGTAGTGAAAAACATCTATACTTGCTATAACAAAAATATTCCATTTGATATAACAAGGCATTAATTTGCAGGGCAACTCCTACATACTAGTAGTAATAACAAGGGCATTACTAGGGGAATCAAACAACACTCCAAGAATGTATTTTTCCTAGCAAGCCACACATTATTACAACCACTTACAAACAGAAGCATACACATTTTCATTTAGCACAAAAATTCCCAAAGCAAAAATACTAGGCACTCATTAGTTATAGAACTATAGAAAAGAAACACATCTAGTGTGGGGGAAATAATGTTTCCACAAAAAATGCAATGACACCAGTGGGGGTTCCACTAGCATAACAAAGCATTAAGAGGTCACAATGCCTCTGGTCATACTTGACAAAAATTAGCAAAAACCTAAACTAGCACCTAGTGCTATAACAATACTAGCAGAAAATAATAGGGTGCTAACACAAGCAAGGTAATGCTACTCATGCTATTGTTTTCACTCAAGTGAAAACTCTAGGGATCAAGTACTCATAAAAACATAATCAAAATGCTACTGGTCCTATGAATACAACACAAAAATATGTGGCTACACAACCACAAATGCTTATGTCAAAAATTCCACACATGAGGGAATTTTTCCATAACATTCTCATAGTAATTACTAAATTACTCATGCTTCTCTACCAACTCAAATGCAAGCTAGCAGAGGTGATACTAACAAAATATAAGTACCAAAATGGTACTAAATCTAATATCTCAACACAACAATTCAATCACTTGCACACAAATTAATCAATCAAAAATTATATGCAAGTAATAAACTAGAGATAAAACATATGCTACTAATATAAATCCTATTTCTTCTCCACTCAAGTCCACACAATCTAACATGTTAAAATAGTTAAATAACACTTGGAAAACAAGTTCACACAACTGTTACATGCTAGAAAACAACATTGCAACACAAAAATATAATCACACAATTTAAATAGCTAAAATGCCAAAATGGCAGAAACAGGCATTTTAAAGATCTGTCCACCAAAATTTCTATGATGCTCTAAAGATTAAACCAAGCTAGTTTTGGATATCCCTAAACATGTACAAGACCATCCAGTTGAGTTTGCATCAAAATTCATTTTTAATAATTTTATAAAAATCACCAAAGTGCTCTCTGGTGTTTTACCAAAATGCATGTCATTTCAAAAATACTTGGAATTTGGAAGAAAGGTTAATTGCTTCTGTTAGGACATTTCAAGGGATTTCCAATGCAATTGGCCTCACTTCATTCTGAGTTGTGAAATAAAAATGGTGCTCATTTTGGTGTTTCTGGTACGTGTTGCCAAATCATTTTTCATTTCAAAACTATACATCCAAATGTAGATCTACAAGTTGGAGATGGTTTAGATTTAGTTGCTTTACATCTGTGAATTTTGGTTTGGTCAGATTCATCTTTTAAGTAGGTTTTTAAAGCCAAAAGTAACCATGCACTTTCTCTGTAAAAATAAAATGGAAAATAAGCTGGGATGGGCCAGATCCACAAACGGGCCGGCCAGATCTAGATGCACCGCGGGCGGATCTACCCTCTGCGGCTGACTCGCGGGCCAGGGGCCACGGTGGCTGCCACGCAGGCAAGCACGGGGGCCACCAGCCGGTTCAAAATCCACGCGCGCGGGTCAAGGCAGCAGCTGACGCGCGCATGACGCGAGCACTGCGTCACTCGCCGGCGGGGATGCTCCGGCGAGGTCGAAATCCGACGCTAAACGACCATCAATCGACGAACCAAAACTACCTACGCGATGCTCTCGTTGCGGGGAACCATCCTAGCGGGGGCTCGTTTCCGGGGAGACGCCGGAAGGCAGTCAGCGACGGCGCGCGGCGGCGGCCGGACAGCGGCACGGCACGGCGACGATTAAGGGCGAGAGGGAGAGTGGAAAATGGTCGGGGAGGACCGCGTGCTCACCATGAACGCCACGGAGGGCTCGTAGAAGGAGGAGGAAGCTCGAGGGCGGAGGAATCCCTCGCCGGAGCTCCGTCGGGCTCGGGGAAGAATGAGGACGGCGCGGGCACTACGAGGCGATTCGGCTCGATTTCTTCGGCACCGAGGTCCTACTCGACGAGGCGGAGATGATGGCGCCAATGGCTAGCGGCGGCGAGCTCGGAGAGGGCCGAATCGACGGCGAGCTCACCTAGGGTTTCGGTTTTTGGGCAAGAACTAGAGAGAGAGGAAAAGAAAACTTGAGGGGGAGAGAGAGAGAGCTTGAGGGAACACAAGCACATGGGGGGCCTCTTTATCCACCTTGATGCCTTCCAATCGAAGCAATGGGTAGGTCTTCTGTATCTATAGCAAGGCTAGAGGTAGAAGATGACTCATCTTACTTTTAGGTCCCTGCAATTTTAAAATTGGTCCCTGTCCTCTCTGAAACATGTTGTTTTCACTAGGAAAACAAAGTCAAAATTTAAATTCCTTTTGCCCAAAATTCTTATTAGTTGAGATGCACAACACATGTGAAAATTGGCTCAATTAGATAAACTTGATAATTCAAAGTTGTTCAAATTTAAATTCTTACATAAATGGACATTGAATTTATTAACCTACTTAGGAGCTTCCAAAAATAATGTTTGGCACACATTCCTTATTTGATGTGTTCCTTATGTGGTAGAAAATTCAAGTCATTTAGAGTTACTTCATAGAACAAACTTGTTCAAATTTCAAAAAGGTGCTGTCAAGAAAATAGGGGTTTTTGGCAACTTAAGTTATTCAAAAACTTGTGCCCTTTTGGTTTTCATCCTTATTTATGATATAGAGCATGTGGTATTTATTTCATGGCATTTTGAAAAAGTTTGTAGAACAAACATGTTCAAAATTCCAATTGTTGCTGTGGAGAAAAATCATGTTTTCAGGACATTAATGGATTCAATTTTTGGTCTCCTCTTTTGTGTGTTCCTTATTTGTTATAAGGAAGAAATGGTATTAATTTCAGCTCATTTTAAGAAAGTTTCCAATAGTAACTTGTTTTAGTTTTCTGTTTCTAGAAATATTGGAAATTCAATTTAATTAGGCATTTTGTTTTTCTTTAACAATGCTTTGCCAAAATATTTATGTGACTAGAGATAACAAGTCAATGCTATCCAATACCTTTTTTTTTTATCTTGCAAGGTTGGAAAAACATTTGATAATATTTTGGTGAAGCATCTAAGAATGCCTCTTTTTCCTGATAATCCTTTAGGGAAATTTATTAAGTGTTTCCTCTTTCTTAATTTGGGTCTTGGAATAATATTCAACAATTATGGGATTCATAAGATAGTTTTGGAAAACTCTTTGATCAATATTTACTTTAGAAAATATTGCCAAAGTCATTGGAACAATATGTTGAATATTTTTAGTTTACTGCTTTGCTATCTTTTTAAGTTTGCAAGTTTATATAATTAGTTTGTTTAGTTGCACTCAAACAAATACAATCAAAGTTTAATTATAACAAACAAAGTTTAATTGTCAAGCAATTAGCAAAACAATTGTGTTAACAGGTATTCCAAAATTGGGATGTGACAGGTCTTCCCCCCTTAAAAAGAATCTCGTCCCCGAGATTCGCAAGCGAGGACTAAGGGAGGGCCAACAAACACAATGTTAGTGTTGGAGTGCATGTGCTTCCCCCCTTTGACTTTTCTTGGGAGGCGGGGTACTCCCCTAAATTAGCAAATTCACTTTACAAAATACACCAGTACTATTTTAGGTCCAAAACTTTTGTTTCCTAGTTTTGACGAGACCTGAACAACCAACATTAAGGTTAGTGCAGAACTACCTGGAAACGTACCGTCAATTTTTTTACATGAGTTCCTAGCTATATCCCACATATTACATACGACATATGGAGTGGTGTACCACTCTCATAATAAGGTATATAAGAAGCTAAAAATATAGCTTGTGGGTGCAAAGGTTAGGTTGCTAAGGTAAAATAAACAGACAGAAAAATACCCATGGCAGTGGTTATTACTCACCACAAGCAACTATCACTTAATGTGTTCATGATTCTAGTTGGATGTTTTAGCTTCATTATATACTCTTAAGCACAATTATAACACAAGTATTAAATCATGCTAAGGTAAAACATTTAAACAAAATCCAATAAGCAAGCAAACAACACCACAGATGAATAGACTATTTATTCACTAGGTTATTGTTTATTAGAGGTTTTGGAATCCATCAATCATGAAAAATTAGCAAACAACCAGTAGCTAAAAACCAATGAATCTAATCATAAAGATACTCTAAAACACCATCTTCACACAAGATAAAACTCCTATTACACAGGCATAAAAAAAGACTGCACAAATAACACGCTAGTATGAAAATTCTACACCAGCCTGCTATAAGAGATAATCATATCCTATAACCATAGAACATGAAACTAAATAAATCATGGCATGATAACAGAAGTAATAACTTCCTAAACATGCTATATCAACACATATACCCATAAAATAAAAAGAGGGTAATACTAGAGCAAAAATCACCATTTTCTAGTGGTGAAACTAGTTTCACTCTAGAGAAGCAAACAATGCTATCATGATGTTTAAACTTAAACAAGAAAGTCATGAACATAAATGTACCTAATAACAGTACACAAAACTTACTCATGTTAGTAAGCACAAACATCAAAACAATCCCATGATACAACTATTAAACAATGCAGAAATTTCTTTCTAGAAATTTATGTTTTTCTTAAACAATTACTAGCAAACAAGCAAGGTATAACTCACACAACCAGTAGCTATACAATTAATGAAAAAGTTATCTAACCCTTTTCAAAAATCCATACACTCAATTTAAAATTATTCACAAACAATCTACCAACCAAGAGGAATTTATCTTATTTGCGAACAATTTAATTTTAGCACACGATAGTGAAACATTTCATAACATGATACCCCTAAGGAATATTATGCTAACAAAAGGATCACACCTAAACATATTAGTATTTACTAATAATAAATAAACTTCTCACTTGCATAGGTGAAAAGAAACAATTATATTCTCCATGGTGGAAAATAGAAATCAATCACATAGTGAAACATGCTATTTTCACACATGTGTATGGTTGGGGATTTTCATCCTCAAGCCAAAATGCAACGGGACCAGTGGGCTATGGCCTACTAATACCAATGAAAAATAGGTACTAAGCCTCTGGTTACTCATGAAAAACTTTGCATACAAGATAAAAATATGAGGCTATTTAATCTAGTGAAGCAATACTAGTGCATATTGATAGCAATGCTTACACATGCTTTACTATTAAGGGACATGCAAGCTAATAGAGGTACAAGCATCAAAATAACAGTAACTAAATGGTACTGGACTTAAAGAAAACATAGCACAAAATTCACTAAGAAAGTATACACAGATCTAGCTCTCACAATACTTCCAATTAATAAACTAGAAGGTGACAAATGTTATTTCATTTTTATTCGAGTTTCCAATCATGCACACACTTTCTAGGGTAGATTTATTATAATAAAACAACATAATAACAAGTCCTAACAACTCCATATAAGTTAGGAAGAAATATTGAATAAAACACAAATTTATTTCAATCAAGAGCACACAAAGAAACAAAAACAGGAAAACTGTTGTTTCCTAGATTTATCATATCGATTCCATCGTTCACTTAATTTCTAAACCCCGAATCTCATAGTACCTACAACGTCTACTAAGATTTGATTTCCAAAGTAGATACACATGATATCCTATGGACTAGTAAACGCATAGGTCATCATCTTATTTTCTCGTGACTTCTCCTTTTTACCAACTAGATTAAAAGGTGTCTTAAGTCACTTAATTTCTTGGTTTAGAAAGAGTTGTCAGTAGTTCGCATGCTTTGGTTAGGTGTCAACCTAAGATTAGGCAAAACATGTTAGTCTTGTTAGTTTCCTATTTAATTATGTTTGTCCGACAAGATACGACTAGCGTCATCGTACATCGAATATTGAATTGTGCTCTTTGGATTGGCTTTTGAGGGGGTTGCGCATCATGGCATGTGAAGACTTCTTTTGCACCTTTCTCCAGAGGAGGGAGGTATATTACTTTTAAAAGGGGATCTCTCTAGTTTGGTCTTTTAAAAGGGAACATAAAAAGGTGCGACATTTAGCCGACAGGGTAAAAAGAGTCTTTTGCAAACAGACAAAACACGGAGGTTTTGGTCAGTATTGGTTGGTTTTCTTCACACCTTTTCTTCTTTGAGGGTTGTCATTGTTGGAGTTTTATCTGTTGGAGTGCATCACTGGTAGCAATGCTATCAGCTCGTGTGGCTTGATGGTCCTCGATTTTTAGGCACAACGGTGCTTTCATTGATTGTGGGGGAGATGGTGGTGGTTCACGACGGGTCGTATTATGAAGCGAAAACTAGTATAAGTCTAAGCAACAAATTCTTGTTTTTGAATGCTATACAAACATTTTTGCTTGCAAAAATTTAACAAGAGGCGATTCAAAAACAAGAGCGGGGCAAGCACAAATCTGCAAATTTTGAGCACCCCACAAACATATAGAAGCCTAGATGAACCAAATTCTACACCACACAATAGCACAAAGTCCTACGGACACATATAAGCAAGCCATAACACACAAGCAAGGCTCCATTGGAGCTACGTCAGGGGAGGCGACTCATGGGGCCATCGCTAAATTACTCCAAACTAGACTAATCCAAAATCCTAGAAGGGGCTGAAGAACTATATCTACTTCTGACCATCATCACTGTAGAGCTATGCGATTATTTTGGTCTTCTCGGGACATCGGCAAGTATAATTTTTTTTGGATAGAAACAAGATACTAGAAGTAAAGTTTTGATAAAACTTTTAACTGAGAGAGGGAATACTATGCAACAATCTGTTTTTGAAACCCCAACTATTTTCTGAGCATAAAACTTCAAAAATGAGAGATGTTTCAAAAACAGAGCGGAGCAGTTGTAAACAAGGAAGAAATAAACTCTTAACCGAGAGAGATACCAACTCTGTAAGGCCCGCCCTTCGAACCACTGTTCAAGGACGCCCTTGATATGCATTTAGAATCTTTTGAAAAGATAATAAGGAGGGAAAATATACTAAAATTCCCTAAGATAAAAATAATGTAGATAGTAAATAGGTTTTTACTCAAAAATACTTTTCTTTCCTATCTGACGTCCATGCTAACTAAGGTCTCCTAAGGTCAGGATGGCTCTGATACCAACTCTGTAAGGACCCCAGACCGGCAGTCTGAAACCCTCCGTATGCATACACTCACGATCCCAGAAAGATCAGTCGTGAACAACATACAAAGTTGGCACACAGAAATACATCATCCATTACACGAATACTTAAAGGTATTACAAAAAGATCACATGATCAAGTTGAACACAACTGCCACAAAGGGCAGGCAACTTAACAAACACAGCGGAAGACAATTAAAACACAACGTAGTTGAGCCCAAGTCACGCCTTAACCTACAGGCTTCTGACCGGGAGACGAGCCTAATTCGCACAGTCGTCAGCTCCGTACTTCTCTTCATAGATCTCCTTCGGAGGCGCCTTCTCAAAGTCTGGCAAGTAGATACCAGGGGCGAAACCATAATGAGTACATTTGAATGTACTCAGCAAGACATCTATCATTTCACTTACCAACATGCAAATATGCTTATATGGTGGAATAGGTAGGCTATAAATAGGGTTCACTACCAATGGTGTTCATATATGATGACACCACAGTTGCAGTCAGATTAATCTGTATCTTCGTTGAAGAAGATACTTCAGAATAAAATAATATAGTTTTATTTCTCTTGTAGATATCACATGTACAAGAGGTTTTTGGTAAAACTTTGTTAAAGAATATTTTCTCTTTGCAAAACTTCTTGGAATCAGTTTCCAGAATTCTTGCTTAGAGTAGAAAAAGTTTTCTTTGCAAAACATTTTGTTTTGTATAACATCATCTGGCTTTTCATCATCGGCGATACCTCCACGGTATAAGTTTCCATTCCTTTCCGAACTTCACAAGTTCAAACACTTCCTGTCCAAAATTCTCTTTTCAAAAACTCCTTTTTGAAAACATTGACACAATGCTAGCTACATGGCCATTCAACTGTCCATATCCGAAGACGCGGCTTCTTCGAAAAAGTTGTACTCTGCAGAGATGTACTCATCCACCAGATCCAGTACACCTACCGTGAAACAACCACGGACTGTAACAACAGTATGTAAACATCAGGTATCTGATCATAACCATCCACTATGTTCAAGCTAGTATATGCCTATCTCTTAGTTGAGTTTTACCACATCCCCGGCACCGAGCTAATCCCCGCCAAGCCAGGATGCCTCAACTGATGCGACCGGAGGGAAAATTAATCCCACACTTTATATGTCTCCACGACATTCGGTTCGAGGGTACCACGTCCCTTATAGCGATTGAGATAGCACACACTAATAAGAACAAACTTCAAGTTAAGCCCCATGCCCATATTGGGGTAGGGTGGCAGTACGGTAAAGGTTGTCCGGCGAAGACTAGGTTATGTGTCATTTTTGAAAAACACCACTTTCTCAAAAATGACCACTTCCACATTCCTCCGGAGAACAAGGACCCGCCTTTTCTCCGGGTTTTTCCGTAAAGCCTTTGTTTTGTAGAATCACAATTTTAGGGTGTCAACTTAGGGACTAGTATATTTGATGGTAATAAATACCATATGGTGGCTTATGGGCTTGGTATTACCAAGTTTAACTACTGGCATGATAGTAACCTATAATATAGTATAGTAGTAAATTCCACATCAAAAATAGTTTTGATAAACAAGTTTTTGTAAAACTTCAGAGGTAAAACATGCATGATAGGTAATGATAAGTATTGTATCAGCAAGCATCAGGATGGCTTGCCTGGTATCTCCTTGTGTCCCTGGTTTTGGAGTGACTGGAACTTGAACCACAGCTTCCCGACACTTCCTTCCTCTTCGTTTTTCTAACGTCGTAAAGAGAATAAAGGACACACATTCAGAACCAATCAAGGCAAGCAACCATACCTAACAATACATACAGCAAGGAAACTAATAATAACAAAATCACTCAATTATTAATTGAGGCAAACAATCAAACAATCCTACTTGGCAGAAATGCCATTTAAGAAGACAACTTAAGGTTGGAGGGACATATCTCACAACCTTAATATCATGGATTCAGTGGGTGTGCCACTCTCATACCAAGATATTAATAAGCCCAAAAATACACTTAGTTTCACCAGGGTGAGACTACTAAAATTATATAAAACATGCACAAAAATAATCATGGCAATGGGTCTATCAACCAAACCACAAAAAGAACAAGGTAGCTAATCTGCTAAGCCTAAATTCTCATCAAGAATAAATAAGACACATGATTTGCAAAAGTTACCTTTACAAATCAGTGATCCTACACAAGTGTAACAAGGTAATAGACTCATCACAAAACACACAATTTCTCATAGTGAGAACAATAGAAACAATGACTAACAAGGAGGAATTCCTATAGACATGTTTCTACTAAAAGTTTGCTATGCAAGCAAGCATAATAAGTAAAGTACTAAAATGCAAACAAGGAACCATGTTATCATAATGGGAATGAAAACATGTCCTCATGCAAGGATACACAAATTTCTATCAAACACAAGTTGGCAGGAAAAATAATTCAATACAAAAATGCTTGGGAAACTAGTACTACTCAAACATGAAGAATCAATGGATGCATTTCAATCAAGTAATTGAAATACAACCAGAGGGTCCATGTCATAAAAACAGTAGTGAAAAACATCTATACTTGCTATAACAAAAATATTCCATTTGATATAACAAGGCATTAATTTGCAGGGCAACTCCTACATACTAGTAGTAATAACAAGGGCATTACTAGGGGAATCAAACAACACTCCAAGAATGTATTTTTCCTAGCAAGCCACACATGATTACAACCACTTACAAACATAAGCATACACATTTTCATTTAGCACAAAAATTCCCAAAGCAAAAATACTAGGCACTCATTAGTTATAGAACTATAGAAAAGAAACACATCTAGTGTGGGGGAAATAATGTTTCCACCAAAAATGCAATGACACCAGTGGGTGTTCCACTAGCATAACAAAGAATTAAGAGGTCACAATGCCTCTGGTCATACTTGACAAAAATTAGCAAAAACCTAAACTAGCACCTAGTGCTATAATAATACTAGCAGAAAATAATAGGGTGCTAACACAAGCAAGGTAATGCTACTCATGCTATTGTTTTCACTCAAGTGAAAACTCTAGGGATCAAGTACTCATAAAAACATAATCAAAATGCTACTGGTCATATGAATACAACACAAAAATATGTGGCTACACAACCACAAATGCTTATGTCAAAAATTCCACACATGAGGGAATTTTTCCATAACATTCTCATAGTAATGACTAAATTACTCATGCTTCTCTACCAACTCAAATGCAAGCTAGCAGAGGTGATACTAACAAAATATAAGTACCAACATGGTACTAAATCTAATATCTCAACACAACAATTCAATCACTTGCACACAAATTAATCAATCAAAAATTATATGCAAGTAATAAACTAGAGATAAAACATATGCTACTAATATAAATCCTATTTCTTCTCCACTCAAGTCCACACAATCTAACATGCTAAAATAGTTAAATAACACTTGGAAAACAAGTTCACACAACTGTTACATGCTAGAAAACAACATTGCAACACAAAAATATAATCACACAATTTAAATAGCTAAAATGCCAAAATGGCAGAAACAGGCATTTTAAAGATCTGTCCACCAAAATTTCTATGATGCTCTAAAGATTAAACCAAGCTAGGTTTGGATAGCCCTAAACATGTACAAGACCATCCAGTTGATTTTGCATCAAAATTCATTTTGAATAATTTTATAAAAATCACCAAAGTGCTCTCTGGTGTTTTACCAAAATGCATGTCATTTAAAAAATACTTGGAATTTGGAAGCAAGGTTAATTGCTTCTGTTAGGAAATTTCAAGGGATTTCCAATGCAATTGGCCTCACTTCATTCTGAGTTGTGAAATAAAAATGGTGCTCATTTTGGTGTTTCTGGTACCTGTTGCCAAATCTACAAGTTGGAGATGGTTTGGATTTACAAGTTGGAGATGGTTTAGATTTAGTTGCTTTACATCTGTGAATTTTGGTTTGGTCAAATTCATCTTTTAAGTAGGTTTTTAAAGCCAAAAGTAACCATGCACTTTCTCTGTAAAAATAAAATGGAAAATAAGCTGGGATGGGCCAGATCCACAAACGGGCCGGCCAGATCTAGATGCACCGCGGGCGGATCTACCCTCTGCGGCTGACTCGCGGGCCAGGGGCCACCGTGGCTGCCACGCAGGCAAGCACGGGGGCCACCAGCCGGTTCAAAATCCACGCGCGCGGGTCAAGGCAGCAGCTGACGCGCGCATGACGCGAGCACTGCGTCACTCGCCGGCGGGGATGCTCCGGCGAGGTCGAAATCCGACGCTAAACGACCATCAATCGACGAACCAAAACTACCTACGCGATGCTCTCGTTGCGGGGAACCATCCTAGCGGGGACTCGTTTCCGGGGAGACGCCGGAAGGCAGTCAGCGACGGCGCGCGGCGGCGGCCGGACAGCGGCACGGCACGGCGACGATTAAGGGCGAGAGGGAGAGTGGAAAATGGTCGCGGAGGACCGCGTGCTCACCATGAACGCCACGGAGGGCTCGTAGAAGGAGGAGGAAGCTCGAGGGCGGAGGAATCCCTCGCCGGAGCTCCGTCGGGCTCGGGGAAGAACGAGGACGGCGCGGGCACTACGAGGCGATTCGGCTCGATTTCTTCGGCACCGAGGTCCTACTCGACGAGGCGGAGATGATGGCGCCAATGGCTAGCGGCGGCGAGCTCGGAGAGGGCCGAATCGACGGCGAGCTCACCTAGGGTTTCGGTTTTTGGGCAAGAACTAGAGAGAGAGGAAAAGAAAACTTGAGGGGGAGAGAGAGAGAGCTTGAGGGAACACAAGCACATGGGGGCCTCTTTATCCACCTTGATGCCTTCCAATCAAAGCCATGGGTAGGTCTTCTGTATCTACAGCAAGGCTAGAGGTAGAAGATGACTCATCTTACTTTTAGGTCCCTGCAATTTTACAAATTGGTCCCTGTCCTCTCTGAAACATGTTGTTTTCACTAGGAAAACAAAGTCAAAATTTAAATTCCTTTTGCCCAAAATTCTTATTAGTTGATATGCACAACACATGTGAAAATTGGCTCAATTAGATAAACTTGATAATTCAAAGTTGTTCAAATTTAAATTCTTACATAAATGGACATTGAATTTATTAACCTACTTATGAGCTTCCAAAAATGATAATGTTTGTTACACATTCCTTATTTGATGTGTTCCTTATGTGGTAGAAAATTCAAGTCATTTAGAGTTACTTCATAGAACAAACTTGTTCAAAATTCAAAAAGGTGTTGTCAAGAAAATAGGGGTTTTTGGCAACTTAAGTTATTCAAAAACTTGTGCCCTTTTGGTTTTCATCCTTATTTATGATATAGAGCATGTGGTATCTATTTCATGGCATTTTGAAAAAGTTTGTAGAACAAACATGTTCAAAATTCCAATTGTTGCTGTGGAGAAAAATCATGTTTTCAGGACATTAATGGATTCAATTTTTGGTCTCCTCTTGTGTGTGTTCTTTATTTGTTATAAGGAAGCAATGGTATTAATTTCAGCTCATTTTAAGAAAGTTTCCAATAGTAACTTGTTTTAGTTTTCTGTTTCTAGAAATATTGGAAATTCAATTTAATTAGGCATTTGGTTTTTCTTTAACAATGCTTTGCCAAAATATTTATGTGACTAGAGATAACAAGTCAATGCTATCCAATACCTTTGTTTTTAATCTTGAAAGGTTGGAAAAACATTTGATAATATTTTGGTGAAGCATCTAAGAATGCCTCTTTTTCCTGATAATCCTTTAGGGAAATTTATTAAGTGTTTCCTCTTTCTTAATTTGGGTCTTGGAATAATATTCAACAATTATGGGATTCATAAGATAGTTTTGGAAAACTCTTTGATCAATATTTACTTTAGAAAATATTGCCAAAGTCATTGGAACAATATGTTGAATATTTTTAGTTTACTGCTTTGCTATCTTTTTAAGTTTGCAAGTTTATATAATTAGTTTGTTTAGTTGCACTCAAACAAATACAATCAAAGTTTAATTGTAACAAACAAAGTTTAATTGTCAAGCAATTAGCAAAACAATTGTGTTAACAGGTATTCCAAAATTGGGATGTGACATTTAGTTTCATAAAATCAACATCAAGAGCAAGTCTATCAACTTTAGAAGCAAGAACATCAATTTTGTCAAAATTTTCCTCAATAGATTTATTAAAAGCAGTTTGTGTACTTATAAAATTCCTGAACATGTTTTCAAGATCATAGGGTACACTTTTATTGTTGTTGTAGGAATTACCATAAGCATTACTATTATTGGGAGAATATGTCCTATAATTTTTGCTACCAAAATTATTCCTATAAGAGTTGGTGTTGAAATTATTATTTTTAATGAAGTTCACATCAACATGCTCTTCTTGAGCAACCAAAGAGGCTAAATGAACATTGTTTGGATCAATAGGATCATGGACATTCACAATCATAGACATAATAGCATCAAGTCTATCACTCAAAGAGGAGGTTTCTTCAACAGAATTTACCTTCTTACCAGTTGTAGCTCTCTCAGTGTGCCATTCAGAATAATTTACCATCGTATCACTAAGAAGCTTTGTTGCTGGCCCCAAAGTAATGGTCATAAAGGTTCCTCCAGCAGCTGAATCCAGGAGGTTTCTTGAAGAAAATTTCAGACCCGCATAAAAGGTTTGGATGATCATCCAAGTAGTTAGTCCATGAGTGGGACGATTCCTTACTAAAGATTTCATTCTTTCCCAAGATTTAGCAACATGCTCAGTATAAAGTTGCTTAAAATTCATAATGCTACTTCTTAAAGATATAATCTTAGTAGGACGATAATATTTTCCAATGAAAGCATATTTACACTTAGTCCAAGAATCGATACTATTTCTAGGAAAAGATAGCAACCATTCTTTAGCTCTTCCTCTCAAAGAGAAAGGAAACAATTTCAGTTTAATAGTATCTCCATCTACATCTTTATATTTTTGCATATCACATAGTTCAAAAAAATAAAATGGGAAGCAACATCATCAGTACTAACACCAGAAAATTGCTCTCTCATACCAAGGTTCAACAGGGCAGGCTTTATCTCATAAAAAGCAGCAGTAGGAGCAGGTGGAGCAATAGGTGTCCTAATGAAATCATTGTTGTTGGTGCTAGTAAAGTCACACAACTTAGTGTTCTCAGGGTTAGTCGTTTTAGCAAGACTAAAAACAGGATAAAAACTACAACTAGAATAGGAAATAATTTTTTGTGTGTTTTTGATAAAGAGAAGCAAACAAGACAAAATAAAATAAACTAAGAAAAACAAAAGCAAAGTAAAGGGATTGGAAGTGAGAGACTCCCCTTGCAGAAATTCTCTTCCTCCGAGGCAACAGCGCCACAAAAGTTGTTGATGGCTGACGTTGGTAAACCCCAAGAGAAAGGTTGTGAAGAGTACAGCGGAAAGTTTTCCCTAAGAAAAGAAACCAAGGTTGAATCGAACAGTAGGAGGACAAGCAATCTCTAAAGGTTGATGCAGCTGAGGTGGCCACGCGCACTACAATTCAGCAGCAACGTGGAACCTACACAACACAATCAAATCACTTTGCCCCCAACGAAGCAGTGAGGTTGTCAATCTCACCGGTTTTGCTGATAACAAAGAGGTTAAATGTATGGTGTGGAAAAAATATGAGAACAGTTTGAAAGCAGTAGAAGCAGTGTGAAAGCAGTGGAAACATTGTGTATTATCAGTATGAGAAAATGGACCGGGGTCCACAATAGGTGTCTCTCCATAAAAGATAGCTAACATGCGTGGTGAAAAAATTACAGCTGGGAAATTGACAGATAAATAACATGCATGACATAAATATTACTATGAGATTCATGCGGGCATTACAACAAAATACATAGATTGTCATCCATATGCATCTAAGACTAATAATCCACCCTTCAAATATCATCTGAACAAACGTTGGGTATTAAGTTGCAAGCAACGGATAATCGCAGTAAGCAAAGTGTGTAATGTAAACAATGTAAACGAAGTAAACATCGTTGTTTTCTCCCTAATGGCAACACCACATTGATCCTCCATCCGTCACTGTTTCTGTCACTCGAGCACAGATGCAAAGGAGGCATGAACCCACTATCGAGCATGAATACTCCCTCTTGGAGTCACTAGCATCTACTTGGCCAGAGAATCTACAAATAACGGAGAGTATTGATAACCCACAAGTATAGGGGATCGCAACAGTCTTCGAGGGAAGTAAAACCCAAATTTATTGATTCGACACAAGGGGAGCCAAAGAATATTTGTGAGCCTTAACAAGTGAGTTGTCAATTCACCTGCACCTGAAAGTGGACTTGTTCGCAGTGGTTTATCAGTAGTAACAGTTTTATAGTAGCAGCAGTAGTGAAATAATAGCAGCAGTGAAATGAAAACAGCAGCAGTAGTGTTTGAAGTAAACAACGGGATTAAATACTGTAGGCATAGGGATAGATGAACGGGCGTTGCATGGATAAGATAGTTCATATAATAATCAAGACATGGGCATTGCAGATAAATAAGATAAAGCATCCAAGCACTAAGTAACCATAGGCATGTGTTCCGTAAATAGTCGTACGTGCTCGCAATGAGAACTTGCACAACATCTTTTGTCCTACCAGCCCGTTTTCAGCGGGGCCTCAAGGGAACTACTGGTAATTAAGGTGTTCCTTTTAATAGAACACCAGAGCAAAGCATTAACACTCCGTGAACACATGTGATCCTCACATCACAGCCATCCCCTCCGGTTGTCCCAATTTCTGTCACTTCGGGGCCTCGGGTTCCGGACAACGATATGTGTAAACAACTTGCAGGTATGATCAAGAAACAATAATTATCATCGTGATTCAATAACATGTTCAGATCTGAGATCATGGCACTCGGGCCCAAAGTGACAAGCATTAAGCATAACAAGTTGCAACAATGTCAATAGCACTAATAGAGGATACTAGGCACTATGCCCTAACAATCACGACATTATTACATGAACAATCTCATCCAATCCCTACCATCCCCTTCAGCCTACAGCGGGGGAATTACTCACACATGGATGGGGAAACATGGATGGTCGATGGAGAGGCGTTGGTGATGACGATGGCGATGATCTCCTCCAATTCCCCGTCCCGGCAGGGTGCCAGAACGGAGTTTCTGAACCCCGAAAAAGGATTCGCGATGGCGGCGGAGCTACGGACTTCTTTCTGGAAAACGATCGAACCCCCTCGGGTTTTTAGGTTTCGGGGCATATGTAGTCGAAAGGGGAGTCCGAGGGGGTGCCCGAGGTGGGCTCACCATGCCCAGGCGCGGGCCCACCTTGGCCGCGCCTGGGGGTGGTGAGGGCACCCCCTTGCCCCTCTCCGACTCATCTTCTGGCTCCGGGAGTCTTCGGGTAAAATATGGACTTTCCCTTCGTTTCCGGGTATTTTCCTAAAAGTTGATTTTCTGCGCAAAAACGAGACACCAAAGTAATTCTGCTGAAAACAGCGTTAGTCCGTGTTAGTTGCATTCAAAACACACAAGTTTAGAGGGAAAACATCAGCAAAGTGTTCGAAAAGTAGATACGTTTTTGACGTATCAACTCCCCCAAGCTTAGCTTATTGCTTGTCCTCAAGCAATTCAGTTAACAACTGAGTGCGATAAAAGAACTTTTACGAACACATTTGCTTCATATGATGTAAATATACTCACTATATGATCAAATACTTAATTATGCTCATGATAAGATACATGCAAGATACTGTCACTTAATAGCTATGCAAACCATGAAGAGATAACAACATATTAATAATAAACAACATGAAGCATAACTATTTGCAAGATTGTAATATTCATAATAGGATCTGATAAAGTGGTATCTCGCTTGCCCTTATGTGTGGGGAAAAACATAAATGCCAGGGCACCTCTGAAGTTCAAGGGAAGACTAGAAGTAAAGATATCAAAAGATGCAAGTATCAAGATTATATCACAATCAACCGTGCTTTGGGACAAACACATCACACTAAGAATGACAATTATGCTCTCAAGAAGGTGCTCAAAGAATATGGTGGAGACTCTTCCTATAAGTAAAGGATTGGCCCTTCGCAGAGGGAAGCAGGGATTCACATGCGCTAGAGCTTTTCATTTTTCATGAAACAGAAGTAAAACAATTTTGAGAGGTGGTTGTTCATGTCAACAAATGGCAATAGAGTGCTTATTATCTTCCATACTAAACAAGTGAGAGCGGTTCCGAATTAGGCAATTATATCATGCACATATATATAGCTTGACACTCCCCCCAACCTTTGCTTTCACAAACCATGGCTAACCGAATCCTCGGGTGCCTGCCAACTTTCACATACCATGGGGGAGTGCCTATTTTTCATTATTTTTCTGTTATAGTGGTCTAACCAGCTCTTTGCAATATTAATGACGAGCAGATGAAGCATGCAAGTCAGGTGGGTACTTAATTTAGCATGGAAGATAACAAACACAATACTACTTCCTCATGAGCTAAAACAGTGTCACAAAACGAGAAGTATTTTGAAGGTTTTAAAGGTAGCACATGCAAATTTACTTGGAATGGCAGGAAATACCATGCATAGGAATTTATAGTGGACTCTCTGGAATAACTTGGTTTTCAGGGATTTGGAGGCACGAGTAGAGCTCATACTCAGTGCAAGTGAAGGCTAGCAATAGACTGGGAAGCGACAATCAAGAGAGCAATAATTACCATAATCATGTTTGCGACAAAGTAAAATTAACTGAGGCATAAAATTGATACTAGAACTCTGAGGCAAAATAAATCATCGAGGCTTATTGACTTTTTGTTTTCAGTCTTAGCATGCGTGAGCATGTGCCAAGTCGATTCAAATGAAACAGTCAGAGGAGGCTACCACAATGTCATACCCTTCTACGAATAGAACAACGCGAACAAATATTTATACGACATGTCATTTACTATTAATAAATTGGAACAAAACATGAGAGAGCACGAACTATTAAGCAGCCATTAAATCACATATATCTTATATGAACAAACTAAGCATGCTCACATGGATGGGTATATGTACAAAAATGAAAACAAATAGAGTTCATACCAGCCTCTCACCACAACTTGAATTGTCATAGATCGTCATTATTACTCTTCACTTGTGGCTCGAATAATATATAATGAAAACCAAGCTCCAATGGAGTCACGGACGACTGTTGAACTCTGCAGCAAACTTTACAAAACAAAAGAAGAAGAACAAATATTTTTGGGTTTTTCAAATTAAAACAAGAACAAAAGAAAACAAGCAAACAAAGCAAAATCTTTTTGGGTTTTTGAATTAAAAACTGCAATTAAAAGATAAAGCAAACCAACTAAAGAAACAAATAGAGAGAAACAACAGAAATATTTTTGGTCTTTTTGTGTTTTGGAAAGCGAAAACAAAACAACGATAACAAAAAGGGAGGAGAGAGAAACAGAAAATATGAATGTACAAAGAACCGACTGAATACGATATATATATGAGTGTGTGATGTCAGTATACCTCCCCCCAAGCTTAGGCTTTTGGCCTAAGTGGGGCTCAATTCCAGCCCCGCCATGAAGTGACGTCTCCAAAGTGTGACGATGAGGGGCCTCCTCCCTGGTACGAGCTCGATGCGCCTGGATAATGCGCGGTGTAGTTCTCATGGGGCGCCTCGTCGCCCTCCTGCTCCTCGGGGTCGTGCTGCTCGTGGAAACCAAGCAACTGCAGCTGCTCGTCCAGCACCTCCTTGGTGTGAGACCATAATCCCCTGTCAATACTGAACAAACCAAGTTGTGGCATGGGGATTGCCCTCTCATCCCCGTCAGTGAAAAACATCCTATAAATTAATTTTCCCTGGCGGGAATCAGAAGTAACAAAATGATGCAGTTTCATGGCAGCAAGGTCAAGCCTCTGTACGGGTAATATCACATCATTAGGACTAACAGCAAGACCTAAATCAGCTACAATACGTGAAGCAATAATGCCTCCATAAATAGGTCCTCTGGCCGCTAAACGACGTGCAATAACAACACCAAGATGATAATTAGTAACACCAGTAAGAGCAGCAGCTAGGAAAGCTAGATGGTACTGAGAAATGTTGCTAGTGTTTTCTCTTCCTAGAACACTAGTAGCAAGATAATAGGAAAAATAGCGAATAGCTCGGAGTTGTATGTTTCTTATCTTGCCCCGCTGAGCTAGGCGGTCATCGTCCTTGCTTATTGCCCGGTAGAGTTCCAGCAAATCTCCAGGGCGATCTGAAATCTTCTTTGTTGTCCCATAAGAAGGAACACCCATTATCCTGCAAAATTCTGTCAGTGGCAAAGTATAGCCCTTATCATAAATTTTAAATGAAACTGTTGGCCCATAGGTACAATTTTGGAGCTCAAAACTTTCAAGGAAAGTCTTTGTGAGGATAGAGTATTGAGTATGCTCGCCCTGCATATAAGTAGTTAAGCCAACATTGTTAACAAGAAACTTGAAATCAATTAGAATCCCCGCTTCCTGCAAAAATTCATAGCATGTAAAAGTGGATGGATTAGTCTCTCCATCATCCCTCTCCCCAATATCGGAGGCAAGAAGATTTTCGTTATATGATGGTCTTGCTCTCGCAGCTGATCTTGAGGGCCTAGATGCCCTTGGTGCATCACTTACAAACAACTCTCTAAAGGTATGGTTCTTCATCCTCCTATTCTGAAATTTTTAACAAATATCACAACAAAATTATTTGGAGAAACTACTATAGGGACTTGTATGAGTACTAAACATGCATCAAAACTAAATTAATCAAGCATCAAACAAGCATGCAAGATCACATAACCTATCACCTACGAAAGCAAAATACGCAACAAATACTCCACTAAACAAAATTCTATTTGGATCATCGGAGGAGTCACATACCGGAGAACAACTGCCCCAAATCTCAGCAGAAAAGATGAGCTGAGCAAGGAGATCGAAAATTGCGATGAAGAACAGCAAGAACTCGGGTTTGGATGAACTGGGTGAGTTTCTACGTGAAAGAGGAAGGTGTGGTAGGTGGGAGAGCAAGTGGGGGGCCAGGGGGCCCTCACCATAGGAAGGCGCGCCCCAGGGGAAAGCCGCGCCTGGCCATGGTGAGCTGTCCTGGGCGCCCCCCTGGGGTCACCCCAGATGGCTTTCTGCCCCTTTTACGCCAAAACTTCGAATACAAACTTTTCGGGATTTTTCGAGGAACTTTATTTTTCGGACTTTTCCACGATTTTAATTAATAATAATATCGCTGCAAATGAAGATGGAATGATGGAAAACTTCAGCAAAACCAAACCTACAGCAATTCTAAGACACTCTACTAAACATATACCCACTGAAAATGGAGGAAAACATATGGAAAATGTGATTGGGGATAGCGAAAACGTGAGTAGATGATGGAAAACGAGGTGAAAACGTGCGTGGGCATGAGTGAATATGGTGAAAACAATATGAAAACATGATATACTTTATGGAAGCACAGCGAAAACGAGCATATGAATAAGAAAACGTAACAAACACGTACTGATATAATTGTTTCATTCATTTAAAATCACTTTGTTAACAAGGTTGATAAGGTCTTGCTACCAAAATAATTTTATATGAAAGAAAAAATTGTTTCTCACTAAAAATTTATGTTACCTCAACCTTGATTGATATAGTCCCAACCATGACGGTCTCATATTCTTTGGATGGCTTTGGAATAGGACAATAAAATTCTCCAATCTTGATGGTCTCAATATTTTCAATTGAATTTAGACCATATTTCTTATCAATATTCTTGGGAAAATAAACAGTGTGCTCTTTATCATTAACATTAAAAGTAACTTTTCCTTGATTGTAATCAATAACAGCCCCTGCAGTATTAAGAAAAGGTCTTCCAATAATAATAGACATATTATCATCTTCAGGCATTTCCAACACAACAAAGTCAGTTAATATCAGACAATTATTAGCAACTTGAACAAGAACATCGTCACATATACCCATAGGAATAGCAGTGGATTTATAAGCCATTTGCAAAGATATATCAGTTGGTATCAATTTTTCTAGGAGGAGTCTTTTATAGAGAGTAAAAGGCATGACACTAACTCCAGCTCCCAAATCACACAAAGCAGTTCTAACATAATTATTTTTAATAGAACAGGGAATAGTTGGTATACCAGGATCTCCAAGATTCTTAGGAACCTTGCCATTAAAAGAGTAATTAGCAAGTATAGTGGAAATTTCCTCATTAGGAATCTTCCTTTTGTTAGAGACAACATATTTCATATATTTTGCATAAGGAGGCAATTTAATAGCATCAGTTAAAGGAATTTGCAAGAACACAGGTTTCATCCATTCACCAAACTTGTTGTAATGTTCTTCTTCTTTTGATTTGTGTTTCTTATTAGGATAAGGCATTGGTTTTGTACCCAATGTTCTCTCTCATTACCATGTTTATTAGCAACAAAATCTTCCTTAGTCTACTTTGTATTTTTAGTTTGCTTTTCAGGTTCCTCTTCAATTTTTTCTTTATCAGAAGCATTATTCTCTTCATTGCCACTTTCAATTTCAACATCGGAGATAGATATACTATTAGGATCTTTAGCAAGTTCAGAGGATTCTACAGCAGTTTTATGTTTCTTCTTGTTTTTCTTCTTAGTATGAATAACATTATTATTAGTTTGCTGAGAATCTTGTTCAATTCTTTTAGGATGTCCCTCAAGATATAAAGGATCTTGTGTAGCAATACCACTTCTAGTTCTTATTTCATAAGCATGTTTTTCTTTAGAAGCATTAACTAGCAAATCTTTTTGCACTTTAGCAAGTTGATCAATTTGAGTTTGAACCATTTGAAAATGTTTAACAAGCATTTTAACAACATTAGAGGTTCCTTCTATAATACCATGCAAATTATCAATAGCTCTAGAGTTTTCCATTAGGTGATTTTGCACTCTCATATTAAAATTATCTTGCTTAATAACATAATTATCAAATTCATCTAAACATTGATCAGGAGGTTTATCATAGGGAATATCTTAACTATCAAAATGTTGGAGAGAGTGTACCTAAATTGTGGATGACTGAGGGATTGGCTTACATAATTCTTCTATAGGTGGAAGATTCTTCACATCTTCATATTTAATACCCCTCTCTTTAAGAGATTTCTTGGCTTCTCTCATTACTTCATCATTTAATTCAATCATTCCCCTCTTCTTGGGTGTTGGTGTTGATACTGGAGTAGGGGTCGGCTCAGGCTCAACCATAGTCCAATCATCATGATTTTTGCTTATTTTAGTCATTAATTCCTCAGCTTCATCTGGAGTTCTTTGCCTGAAAACACAACCAGCACAACTATCTAGGTATGTCCTAGATTCAACAGTTAGTCCATTATAGAATATATCAAGAAGTTCATTATTTTCTAGCTTATGCCCAGGTGTATCCCTAACTAAAGAACAGAACCTTGCCCAAGATACAGGCAATTTCTCTCCTTCCAATTGCTTGAAATTAAATATATTTTGTAAAGCAGCATGTTGAGCACTAGCAGGAAAATATTTCTGAAAGAAAGAATTAACCAAACCAATAAGACTATCAATAGATCCCGGAGACAAATTATTAAACCAAGTTTTAGCTTCATCTTTTAATGAGAAAAGAAATATTTTAGCAACAAAGTAGCTACGTTTCTTAAGATCATCAGAGAATAAACTACTCAAAGAGGAGAGATCATTCATATGTTTCATAGCACTTTCATTTTCAGTACCACAAAAAGGTTCTTTTTCAACAATAGATATATAAGATAAATCAAGAGAGAAATCATAATCCTTATCCCTAATATTAATGGGAGAAGTGGCAAACTTAGCATCAGGAGATAATTTATATTTAACACCACGACTTTCAATAAGACTTATAACAACATTCTATCCTTCATAGCATGTATTTCATCAATAAGATCATCATTAAGTTCAATATAGGAATCATCAAAGCTCATCACTAGGATTCTCTCTAAGCTCAGGTAAAACAGCAGGAGTAACATGATTTTTATCAGGAGTTTCAGTGTTTGCAATATTTTTAGCTTTAGCAATAGTAGCATCTAAGAAAGGACCAAGAGAACCACTCTCATCAAGCACAGTAGAAGCATCATCAAAAGTATCAGAAGTATTTTCAGATTCAGCAGAAGTAGCACGTGTATGTGGTGGTGTAAGCAGCTTACTCATAACAGATGGTGAATCAAGAGCAACAGAGGTGTTCATAGTTGTACCTCTTCTCGTAGTGGATGGTAATATAGGAAACTTTCCATCACGAGTATTACCCATGATGAGTGATTGGCAGTAGATAATAGTACTCTCCGGTGAGCTCGTAAATAAAGCTATGTTCCCCGGTAACGGCGCCAGAAAACAGTCTTGATAACCCACAAGTATAGGAGATCGCAACAGTCTTCGAGGGAATTAAAACCCAAATTTATTGATTCGACACAAGGGGAGCCAAAGAATATTTGTGAGCCTTAACAAGTGTTGTCAATTCACCTGCACCTGAAAGTGGACTTGTTCGCAGTGGTTTATCAATAGTAACAGTTTAATAGTAGCAGCAGGAGTGAAATGAAAACAGCAGCAATAGTTTTTGAAGTAAACATCGGGATTAAATACTGTAGGCATAGGGATAGATGAATGGGCATTGCATGGCTAAGATAGTTCATATAACAATCAAGACATCGGCATTGCAGATAAATAAGATAAAGCATCCAAGCACTAAGTAACCATAGGCATGTGTTCCGTAAATAGTCGTACGTGCTCGCAATGAGAACTTCCACAACATCTTTTGTCGAACTAGCCCGTTTTCAGCGGGGCCTCAAGGGAACTACTGGTAATTAAGGTGTTCCTTTTAATATAACACCGGAGCAAAGCATTAAAACTCCGTGAACACATGTGGTCCTCACATCACAACCATCCCCTCCTGTTGTCTAAATTTCTGTCACTTCGGGGCCTCGGGTTCCGGACAACGATATGTGTAAACAACTTTCAGGTATGATCAAGAAACAATAATTATCATCGTGATTCAATTAGATGTTCAGATCTGGGATCATGGCACTCGGGCCCAAAGTGACAAGCATTAAGCATAACAAGTTGCAACAATGTCAATAGCACTAATAGAGGATACTAGGCACTATGCCCTAACAATCACGACATTATTACATGAACAATCTCATCCGATCCCTACCACCCCCTTAAGCCTACAGCGGGGGAATTAATCACAAATGGATGATCAATAGAGAGGCGTTGGTGATGACGATGGCGATGATCTCCTCTGATTCCCCGCCCCGATAGGGTGCCAGAACGGAGTTTCTGAACCCCGAAAAGGATTCGCGATGGCGGCGGAGCTACGGACTTATTTTTTGGAAAACGATCGAACCCCCTCGGGTTTTTAGGTTTCTGGGCATATGTAGTCGAAAGGGGAGTCCGAGGGGGTGCTCGAGGTGGGATCACCATGCCCAGGCGCGAGCCCACCTTGGCCACGCCTAGGGGTGGTGAGGGAACCCCCTTGCCCCTCTCCGACTCATCTTCTAGCTCCGGGAGTCTTCGGGTAAAATATGGACTTTCCCTTCGTTTCCGGGTATTTTCCTAAAAGTTGATTTTCTGCGCAAAAACGAGACACCAAAGTAATTCTGCGCAAAAACAACGTTAGTCCGTGTTAGTTGCATCCAAAACACACAAGTTTAGAGGGAAACATCAGCAAAGTGTTCGGACAAGTAGATACGTTTTTTATGTATCAAGCATGCAAGATCATAAATAACATACACATGAAGATAACATGATAGATTTATAATCCGCAGACATAGCATTCAATAATCATCGGATCCCAGCAAACACAACATGTAGCATTACAAATAGATGATCTCGATCATGTGAGACAGCTCACGAGATCTAAACATGAGGCGTAATGTGGAGAGTACAACCATCTAGCTACTTCTATGGACCCGTAGTCCAAGGATTAACTACTCACACATCACTCCGGAGGCGGGCATGGTGGTGTAGACCCCTCCGGTGATGAATTCCCCTCCCGGCAGGGTGCCAGGTTGAGCTCCAGAACCCTCCCAATCTCGGGTTGACGATGACAGCGGCCTCGGGTGTTTCTCGAGTAGAAGTGGTATATTTTTAGGGTAGATGTATCGGTGGGAATAAATAGGCGAAAGGGCGATGGCGGTGGATTCCCGAGGGGCCCACACCACCCCCAGGCGCGACCAGGGGGCGCCGCCCTATAGTGTGCCCCCCTTCGGGCCTCTTCGGGACTCCGTGGAACCTTAGGGAATTCTAAGACTTCCGGGCTTCGAATTTTCCAATTTCGAGAATATTTCCACAACAACTTTTCTGAAACTAAAAACAACAGAAAACAGGGAACTGGCTCTGTGGCATTTTGTCAATAGGTTAGTCCGGAAAAGCGATAAAAATGACATAAAGTGTAAGGAAAACAGGTAGCATATGGCATGAAAACAACATGGAACATCAGAAATTATAGATACGTTTATGATGTATCAATGAGTGAGCCTTGTGCATTGTGTTCCTAAGAAGGGAGGAATGACTGTTGTGCCTAATGAAAATAATGAGCTTATTCCTCAAAGAGTAGTAGTTGGTTATAAAATGTGCACTGATTTTAGGAAAGATAACAAGGTTACTAAGAAAGATCATTATCCTTTGCCTTTTATTGATCAAATGTTAGAGAGGTTGTCTAAGAAAACTCGTTTTTTTGCTTTCTTGATGGTTATTCAGGGTTTTCTCAAATTGTTGTTAGAAAGCAAGATCAAGAGGAAACAACCTTTACTTTTCCTTATGGTACTTATGTTTATAGACGTATGCCTTTTGGTTTGGGTAATGCTCCTGCTACGTTTCAAAGATGCATGTCTGCTATTTTTCATGGTTTTTGTGAAGAAATTGTGGAAGTATTCATGGAAGAGTTCTCCGTCTATGGAACTTCTTTTGGTAACTACTTGCACAACCTTGATAAAGTTTTGCAGAGATGTGAGGAAACTAATCTTGTTCTTAATTGGGAAAAATGCCACTTTATGGTGAATGAAGGAATTGTTCTTGGTCATAAAATTTCTGAAAGAGGTATTGAAGTTGATAGAGCTAAAGTGGAAGGAATAGAGAAAATGCCCTGACCCAGGGATGTTAAAGGTATTCGTAGTGTTCTTGGTCATCTTGGGTTTTATAGGAGGTTTATTACAGATTTCTCTAAAATAGCAAAGCCTCTTACTAATCTTCTTCAAAAAGACGTACCTTTTGTTTTTGATGATGATTGTAAGGAAGCTTTTGAAACTTTAAAGAAGGCTTTAACTACTGCTCCTATTGTTCAACCACCTGATTGGAATTTACATTTTAAAATTGTGATTCTAGTGATTTTGCTATAGGTGTTGTCCTTGGACAGCGAGTAGATAACAAATTGAATGTTATTCATTATGCTAGTAAGACTCTAGATGTTGCTCAAAAGAATTATGCTACCACTAAAAAAGAGTTCTTAGTTGTAGTCTTTGCTTGTGATAAGTTTATACTTTATATTGTTGACTCAAAAGTTACTATTCAGACTGATCATGCTACTATTAGATACCTTATGGAAAAGAAAGATGCTAAGCCTAGGATTATTATATGGGTGTTGCTTTTAAAAGAGTTTGATTTGCATATTGTGGATAGGAAGGGTGCTGAAAATCCTGCTGCTGATAACTTGTCTAGATTGGAAAACATTGCTTATGACCATATTCCTGTTAATGATAGTTTTCCAAATGAACAGTTGGCTGCAATAAAGGTAAACTCCCAAGATAGTCCATGATATGATGATTATGCTAACTTTATTGTTTCCAAGTATTTGTCTCCAACGTTTACAGCTCAACAAAGAAGAAAATTCTTCTATTATTTGAGGCATTATTTTTGGGATGACCCACACTTATATATAGAAAGAGTAGATGGTATTATGAGAAGATGTGTTCCGAATCATGAACAATGGGAAATATTGAGGAAGTGCCATGGTAGTGCTTATGGAGGACATCACGTTGGAGATAGAACCGCACAAAAGGTTCTACAATCAGGTTTCTATTGGCCTACTCTCTTTAAAGATGTACGTAAATTTGTTTTATCTTGTGATGAATGTCAAAGAGTTGGTAATATTTCTAGACGTAATGAAATGCCTATGAGTTATTCTCTTGTTATTGAACCTTTTGATTGTTGGGGATTTGACTTTATGGGTCTATTTCCTCCTTCGAATGGTTACACTCACATTCTTGTTGTTGTTGATTATGTTACTAAATGATTAGAAGCTATACCTACACAAAGTTTTGATGGTGAGACCTCTTTAAAAATGCTTAAAGATGTTATTTTCCCTAGGTTTGGTGTGCCTAGATATCTTATGACTCATGGAGGTTCTCACTTTATTCATGGTGGTTTTAGAAAAACCCTTGCTAAATACGATGTTAATCATAGAATTTCCTCAGCTTATCATCCTCAAACCAGTGGGAAAGTAGAATTATCAAATAGAGAAATTAAATCTATCTTGCAAAAGACTGTTAATAAATCTAGGAAGAATTGGTCTGATAAGTTGACTGATGCTTTATGGGCTTATAGAATTGCTTATAAAAATCCTATGGGTATGTCTCCTTATAAAATGGTTTATGGAAAAGCTTGTCACTTGCCTTTAGAATTAGAACACAAAGCTTATTAGGCAGTGAGATAACTTAATAAAGAGTTTAAACTTGCTGGTAAGAAGAGAATGCTTGATTTGAGTTCTATAGATGAATGGAGATGTGAAGCTTATGAAAATTCTAGGCTCTTTAAAGTGAAATTTAAACAATGGCATGATAGGAGAATTCTTAAAAGAGAGTTTCATGTTGGTGAGAAAGTTTTGTTGTATAGGTCTCGTCTCAGATTTTGTGCAGGAAAATTACTCTCGAGATGGGAAGGCCCTTATGTTATTGAATAGGTGTATCGTTCGGGTGCAATCAAAATTGCTTCCCTCAAAGATAACACTACACAAGTGGTAAATGGGCAAAGACTCAAGCATTATATCTCTGGGGAATCTTTTGATGAAGATGTTGATGTTATTCAAGTACTGACTCTAGAGAAGTTCATTAGAGGGAAGATTCCAGAATCTACAGAGTCGTTTTCTAATAGGTAACAGTTATGTTAAGAAAAAGTTCGCGGATTACTTTCCAAGTTATAAATTATTGGTTTTTGGAAAATATAAAAAATATCGAGAAGAAGAAGGGTAGGAGATGGTGCCCGAGGGCACCACACCAACTGCGGGCGCGGGCCCACTCCTGGCCGCGCCACCCTATGGTGTGGGCGCCCCAGAGCCCTTCTCTGACTCGTTTTCGACCTGGGACTTTCCTTTCGTTACGTATGTTTCTGATATTTACCCCCCGGACCCCCCCCCCCGAGGTCCGTATATCGTTTTCTCGTCGTGTTTCTGTTTCGACCTGTTTCTGCCAGGATCTGTTTTCAGTTTTAGATGCACCATGGTCTCCGCAACAACAACAAGGGCAAGGGACCGAAGGAAGATGATCTCCATGACCAGAAGCCGGAGGAGGAGATCGAGAGTGGAGCTGAAGGAGATGTAGAAGAAGACTCGCGCGTGCGTCCACGCGCTACCATCGCAAGCATTAGAGTAGTAGCAAAGCCCTTCAAGTTCAAGCAAGGAGCATGGATGAGCACTGAGGGAAGGTCCCACGTGACTTCCTCGCCCCAGGGATACCACTTCCACGTATTAAGAGACCTTTCCATACTTTAATTCATGAGTATCAATCTATGAGAGTACCCGAGGCAAGGTTGCCTTCTTGCTGGGATATGGATCGTTCTAACCGTGCAGATGAAGAAAGCTCTCGACCTAAGGAAGTGTGGGGGGAATCTTGATGGCTGGAGTTCACCGTATGACAAGAACTTAAACCATATTGAGCACAATGCAGAGATGATGCGTATGCTTATGTTCGCAATTGAAGATTTGAAGAAATCAATTGATAAGCCTATTGAGAAGGATTCACCACCACCACCGAAGAATTGATTCGTCATTGGTATTGGCATCCCCTTGGCTTGTTCCAAGCTTGGGGGAGTGTCACGGTATCACACCTTTATCTTTCATATTTTTACCTTTTAGTAGAGTCATATCATGAGTAGAGGAAATATCATATAGAATGGTTTGCAGTATGGAAGTATCACTCTTTAGTTGGTTATCGGTGTATCCTTTTGTTGAGTAGCCGTAATGGAATATTAATGAGAAGTTTCATCATCTACTTTCTACACTTTATTTTAGTTTGCAATTTTTGTTATATGGTTGATCTTGTTATTAGTATTGGTATCAATGTTGGAGCATCAAGTTAATCTAGTTGGTTTGACAAACTTAGCATTGGTCAGTAGCAAAAATACATTGAGACTTAAGTAGAAAAGAGGGAGTTGCATGTAGCTATATTATTCCATGATCTTTTTTTGTTGTTAGCTCATAAGCTTAGTATTGTCAAGTAAGATTGTTTGTACCTCCAAGTAAGATTGCATGATTGGTTTTATCATATGTATATTTGTTTATTTTCCCTCAACTCTTATGCTTGTTACCTAGCCTTCCTAGCCAACAACCTGTACTGAGAGGGAATGTAGCTCGTGCATTCAAACCTTGAGCCCCAAAACCTTGCCATATGTGTCCACCATACCTACCTATATGTCGTATTTAACCGCCACTCCAAGTAAATTACTTGTGTGCTACCTTTAAAACCTTCAAAATTACACCTGTTTTAGCTCATGAGGACGCAAATAGAGAATCTTTATCTCACTTGTTGATTGGACTTTACACACCTGGACTAGTGGCTTCATCCGCTTATCCAAATGATAAAAGAGTTGGCAGCGGGGTGCCCAGCCCCAAACTTAATAATCCAAATTATCTTCACTATTTTCCCCTGATTTATCAGTCAAAGCATAATTGTGTAAACAAAAGAGAAAGAAGGATGACCTTCTATACCAGTTGCGTCCTTCAATGGGAGCCGCTCTTGTGAAGTCTAGTTGGCTTGTGTCGTACTGTATTTTCTATTTTCCATTCGTTGATATAAACATAACACCACTCTCAAAATTGTTTTCAATGACTCTGTTTATCAAATGGAAAGTTCTAGCACATGAGTTAATCTCTGCTTCCCTCTGCGAAGGGCCTATCTTTTACCTTGATGTTGAGTCAGTAAACCTACTCCTTTCTGTCTTAAGCAAGCATTTGAGTTGTTGTGATCCATCCATCTATATGTTGATTTACTCAATCATTTCCGTTATTTTTCCTTGTTTAGTACAAGTGCTTTTATCTGTTTGAATACCACTTTGAAATTTACCAATAACTGCAAAGAGATTGTTATAATTGAGCATGATAAACTATGCAATATAAGCTCTAATATAAAGACTCTAATCGAAAGATAAGTACACTGTTAATTGTTCTCTGACCAAGAACAAAGTTTGCCTTTACCAATTACGATTTCCTGTTGCACCTTTATTGTGATCTCCTCTACTTGTTTCAAGTTTAATTATATGAGAGGAATTTGTTTTCTAAAATGACTTGTGCTTTGATAGATGTGATTCCTCTTGTCCATATTCTATTTATCGACACCTCACTCCATAAACCTGTGGTCATGTTTACTGAGTTCAGTTTCGCTTGGGGACAAGCGAGGTCTAAGCTTGGGGGAGTTGATACGTCCATTTTCCATTACTATTTTATATTGTTATTTTCCTGTTATTCATCGATATATTTCATGTTATGATGCATTACTTATGTTATTTCATCTTATTGTGCATGTTTCATAATTTTTGGAGAATAAACACCAGGACCAAAAATATGATGAAAACAATGTCGTCGAGATAACCTATTTCAGAAGATGAGAAGAAGAGGGGGGATAGAGGTCTTAGAAGTCCTGAAGAGGAAGCTAGCCAGAAGGGAAGCTAGAGGGGGGCCACAGGGGGCCCACACCATGGGGTGGCGCGGGTGTGGCCATCCTGGCCCACCTCTGGTCGCCCAATTTTGCGTACTTGACCTCCTGGGAACCCTAAGCCCTAGAACATCATCGAATAAATATTCCGCCGCCTGCCTCGGGGCGGAAAACAACAAGGAGAGAAAAGCTCTCCGGCAGGGAGAAATCTGCCAGGGAAATTCCTCCCCGGAGAGGGGGAATCATCGCCATCGTCGCCATCATCGCTCTGGGCATCATCAAGATCGTCATCGTCGTCATCATCACCACCAGCACCATCACCCTCATCATCCACCTTCATCCCGCTGTAACAATTAGGGGTCGTTATCGTTGTTCTTCATTAGATCTCTCACCCGGTGTGGATTATACTTGTTAGTAGTTGATGCTTGTGAGATTTATCGGTTTTTACACTTTATGACCAGATTGTTATTATCCATTATATCACCTCTGATTATGATCCATATGATGTCTTGTGAGTAGTTTGTTTAGTTCTTGAGGACATGAGAGAAATCATGATGTTAGTAGTGAAATTATGTTGAAGTAATATCTAGTGGTTTGATATTTAACTTGTGGTGCTATTCTTCTAGTGGTGTCATGTGAACGTCGACTACATGATACTTCAGCTTTATGGGCCTAGGAGGATGCATTGTGTATTTGGCTACTAATTGTGGGCTTGCTGGAGTGACAGAAACCTAAACCCCCGTTAGAAAACCAATGCACGAGGGAGTGTAGTATCCCAGAGTTTTAAGGTTGTGGTTATATTTATCTTAATTACTTTCTTGTATTTGCGGATGCTTACGAGGGGTATAATCACAAGTATGTATTAGTCCTAGTTGGGCGGTGCATTAGCATAGGTTCACCCACACAACACTTATCGAACCAATAAATATTAATCAACCGTTTGACGAAATTCCCATGTGTCATCGAGAACATCTGGTAATCATAAGTAGAACAACCGGCTTGTCCTTTTCTCTCAGAAGAATTGGACCACTCGCTGCAATTATATTTACTGTCTTTTATTTGCTCGGACTTTATGTATCTGCTATATCAAAAACCACAAAAAATCTGTTTGCTAGTGTTTAGAGTGAATTCTCTATCCAACCTGCTTGTCAACATATTTTGCTCCTCGTTGGGTTCGACACTCTTATTTATAGAAAGTACTACGATACACCTCCTATACTTGTGGGCCATCAAGGCGCCCCAAGACCGAGAGGTCGCCGAGCGACGAGGGTACGCACCATAGTCGTGGCTTCGAGGGACCAGGACAAAGCTGGCCGTTTCTGTTGCCCGTGGATCGGTGGATGGCAGCGACGCCAAAACTGTCGGCCGCTGCTACTCCTCCGCGCAACTGCGAAGACCATGCTGCGCCGGTTCTTCCATGGAGATAACCTGTTCCAGATCTCGAACCACCGCTCGTGACAGCGACGGAGAAAGAGGAGAGGAGGAGGCGAATGGGAGGGGCAGCGGCGATGGTGGCGGCTGCGAGGAAAGCGGCACAAGAGAGCACTCCGCGCACGCAAAGAAGAGAGGAGGCGGCGGCGGATTGGGGAGGAGGAGAGGAAGCGGGGATTGGGGGAGGGCGCAGGGCTGGGAGAGGACTGGTGGCTAGGTTCCACCGCGCCTCGTCCCAAGCGAAAAAAGAAAGGTGACGGAGGCGGATCTCGGCCGGCGTCGATGTGCCGCTTTCCAATCACGGCTTGGTGCGTGGGGAGGACGAGGTGGCGGCGGAGCGGAAGGGCGCAGGGCCGCAGGTCACAAGCATACAGCAACGCCCAGCCTGTACGCGACAAACACGAGCGGAACTGGACAAAAAAGAGTGAACCATAACCATCCATGAACGCCACATCGATAGCGCGAGAGGTCGCCCTACTACCTCGCACTTGCTTATTCTCAATGTCTATCAATAAGAAACTGTCCATCACAGAAAATGGGTGAGCACCTGAAGGCCCCACCAACATCTACTTCCGGCAATGCTGGCACGCACGCAAACCGCCAAAATCTTATCCCAGAAAACTAACCAAACCAACTAACCACGCGATGGACGATCTGCAGCTCAGAACCCGGGCGAGCGCCCAAGTTCCGTTATTAGATCAGCAGCAGACTAGTGTGACACGCACGCTGATCCGCCGTATAAAAAACCCTACGATAAGACCATTTCAGGCTTAACATAATGTAAATCCCGTGACCTGGTAATAATTCTCCGGCCTCATGCGACTCTGCGTGCACACATGGCAGATTTGTGTACGAACGTGCGCATACGCCAGAGATTGTCCAGCGTCGTGGCAGGTACGTTAAATAAGAGGGAAAATTTTCAGAAATTTTATGTAGCGTCGTTTTCAGAAACGCTATTAGCGTATACGTAGCGTGAAGAAGACTCCGTGACAGTGTGACCTGGAGTGGTGGAAGCCAAGGGGCAGTGCGCAATTGCGCACGCGGCGCCTCTGGCAGGCCTGCCGAAATTGTTTAATCGCGAGGCCGTTTTGAGCTTGTGGCTGAGAATTATCTTGGTTTTGTGTTAATTTGGCCCTTACCGATGTGAAGAGATAAAGATTCGTAAGCTCGATCTTAGGTGCATCTGCTTAACTTAACTTAACTTAACTGAACAAGATGTCACGCATTTGAAAGCTTGACTGGACACGTACCCCCACCGACAATTCTCAGCCTGTTTTCATGTTTAGTCTTACACGTTATCATGTTGTGACGATGTTTTATGTGCTTAGTTGCTTACCATTAGAATGACTTCCTGCATTAAAAGAACATCGTGTTTGTGAAATGCCGTCCTAATTCAGCAATCCCTAGTCTCATAGTAGTAGTAAGAAATGGTACTTATATACAGTACATTTAAGCGGAAACAAATTTGATTGTATATCGTGTCGTTGTCCTAGGCTAGACTGCTTCAGATTACGTGGCCATGAACTGATCTGCCAGTTAGCTGAAGTGTACATCGCAAGTTGTACTAGCTTGTGCATCATGATGACACATGCAGCATTTTGGGTTACTGCATGAAGATTGTGTGGCTGTGCGAGTAATATGTACAAGAAAAAAAATGAATCAATCTATTTCATTCTCCAAATATACAGCGGAGAGCAAACTCATACATGAACAAAACATCAAACCGCACACCTAATTACTTACTAACACATGTTGATCTCCTAATGAACGATCTGCCCCCATTTTTCACCCCGTTTTACCATTTAAACAGTGTCATGGAATGGAACTTTCAAAATAGATACCATCCATAGCACCGCCAAAAAAATGGTAGACGTACGTATGTACTTTTTTTCTTGTACATACATGTACGTATGTGTGTACGATCCGCCATGATCATACTCGTCGAGAGGTTCGTCTCCCCGTCGCCGACGCGTGGCTGCTCGTCGCACATGAGCTCCCGAAGGCAGGCTCATATATACGTACGTATGTATATACTTTTCCCTGTACATACGTAAATGTACGTATGTACACCGTATTGGTTCTAATGACCAGTCAACAGAACGTGCGTGCATGTACCGCACGATCACCCTCATCGAGACGGCTTGCCGGCGTCGGCGCGCGGCTGCTCGTCGCACATGAGCTCGCGAAGGCACGGCTTGAGGCGCGCCCGGAAGAATTCGTCGTACTCGGCGGCGCCGCCGGCCTTGCGCCGCACCTCCACCACTGTCAGCTCCGTCGTGAGCTCGTAGATCTCCGCGGCCACCGCCAGCGCGCCGTGCGCGCCCTCGCGCGTCCCCTCCATGACCACCGACCCGTCCTCCCTCGCCCGCACCGCCATAGCCGCCGCCGCTGCCGTCCTCTCGAGCGCCGCCAGGATATGATCCACCGGCGCCGCCGACACGAACCGCGCCGCGTTCTGCTGCTGCTCGCCCTCGCCGCTGCCGCTGCCGGTACCCTCGTCCTCGAACAGCCCCGACAGGTCGAACCCCGGCGAGAAGGAGATGAGGTCGAACGCGTTCAGGCTCGACCGCCGCCGCGAGCTCTCGCCCAGCAACCTACCTTCCAGCAGCGACGACGCGTTCAGGTTCGACCGCCGCCGCGAGCTCGCGCCCAGCAACGTCCCTTCCAGAAGCGACGGCGCCGACCCGCACGACGTCATTTTCTGCTCCAATTCGGTTTCGGCGCGGTCGCGGCCGTCCTCCGTCCGTGGGGTGTCCGGCGGCGAGGTGGACAGATAGACGTCGCCGTCGTCGAGGTCGAAGCGGGTGAATGAGCGGTCGTCCTCGATGCGGAAGGAGAAGCGGCGGTACCCGACCTTGAACCAGTCGTTCTCCATGATCTCGTCCACGGCGGCGCGGCGCTGCGGCTTGGTGTCCAGCATGCGGCGGAGGAGGCCGAGGAGTTCGAGGGAGAACCACTTGGGGCAGCGGAAGTCTCCCCTGTGGATCTTGCGGTACATGCCCACGAGGTTACGGTCCTGGAACGGGAGGTAGCCGGCGCCGAGGACAAAGAGCACGACGCCGCAGGACCAGAGGTCGGCCTTCGCGGCGTCGTACCCGCGCCGAGACAGCACCTCGGGGGCCACGTACGCAGGGCGTGCCGCAGAAGGTGTGGAACAGCCCGTCGTGGCGTATCTGCTCGGCGACGGCGGAGAGCCCAAAGTCGGAGACCTTGAGGTCGCCGGCGTCGTCCACGAGGAGATTCTCGGGCTTGATGTCCCGGTGGTACACCCCGCGCGCATGGCAGAACGCCACGGCGGAGATCAGCTGCTGGAAGTAGCGCCGGGCCTCGTCCTCCGGGAGCGGGCCCTTGGCGACGCGCGCGAAGAGCTCGCCGCCGCGGACGTACTCCATGACGAAGTAGATGCGCAGCTTGGTGGCCATGACCTCGTAGAGCTGCACGATGTGCGGGTGGCGCACGCGCCGGAGCACGGCGATCTCGCGCTTGATGTGCGACGTGAGGCCGGACTTGAAGATCTTCTCCTTCTCGATCACCTTGATGGCCACCTCCTCGCCGGTGCCCACGTTGCGGGCGTAGTACACCTTGGCGAAGTTGCCCTGCCCCAGCATCTTCCCCACCTCGAACCGACCCAGCAGCAGCGGCTTCTTCACATCGCGCTCACGCCCGCTGCTCCCCTTGCTGCTTCCCATCCGCGCCATTGACAGGGAAGAATCCAGTTAGAAACACGATACACACACTACCTAGCTAGCTAGCTCTAAAGAATGGCTCGAGGAGAGAAATTTCCTTCAAAAAATGAAAATTTCGATCCCTTCAAGAAACGAATGGAATGAGAGGAGAGAATAGAATGGAGGAACGGGATGCTGTATAAATAGATAGTACCATTCCCAAACAGATAGTACCAGAGAGTGTGGTGCTGGCGCTTAACTAAAGAGTTTCAAATGTCGGGAACTCTAAAGAAACGATTGACTTTTTTGGTAATGCTATGTTTTTAATTAAGATTACATTATCAACTTTTCTTGGTGATACAATTAAGTTTCTTTTACTTTTTCATGTAATGAAATAACGCGCAAACATTTTCCATCTTCTCAAATCAATTGACTTTCCTTCTAACATAAATAGTCTCCAGGAGTGTCTAACTTCCGGTCGACTAAGAATTAACTCAGTCCCAGTTAATTTTACTCCCTCCGATCCATATTAATAGGTGCTGAAGTGGATGTATTTAGACATGTTTTATTGCTAGATACATCCACTTCAGCACCTATTAATATGGGTCGGAGGGAGTAGAAAATTTTCATACATGTCTAAAAAGGATCATGATGATGCAATAAATCATTCACATGGTGCAGAGAATGTAGAGTCTATTTGCATGTTAAATTCTTGTACTATTTTTTCATGATGATGTGATAAATTGTGCACATAGTGCAGACAGTGTAGAGTTTCTTCCCATAGTTCAAAAGAAAGGTAAATTCTTGTACAAATCTCGATGTTGGATCGATCTCTTGTTGTCGACTTGGATTACATAATTCCTGGTCGACCAAAAATTAGCAAAGAGGATATTTTCCTTATGATGAACACTTGCTTTCTGCATGGTAGTACTTGTATGATGGCCTACCATAGGTTGTGCATCGATGTAGTGCATTGAACATAGTTTGTCACTGATGTAGTGCATTTAGGGGGTGTGAGCAGATAGGATAATTTTCGCACCAAATTAGAAACCGAAATCGTTTTACATAATCCACATCGGTTTAAAGGAATCCGACAAATAAGGATATCTTATTCCAAAGTTGACACCCGGATATAATATATGATATGGTATGTAGCCCACGAATTTGAATTATTCAAAATTTAATAGAATTATCTAATGGCTTTAAATTGAATAATCCAATTTTGTACCAAAATGTCTTTGCTAACATAGTGAGCTTCGGAGTTCGTCCTTTAAAAAACAACTCACTTACATAGTTATTGTACCAACTATAGAGTACAAACTTGTTAGCCTACTAGGTTATTGAAAAAATATTTTTGGGTTTATGGTTTGCCGATATACTTATGGGCGTACCTATCTGATTAATTTTGTTTCCATCTCGGTTTCATTCCGTTTTCTTTCTGAATCCGCGATCTGTTATATCCGACAACGAATCTGCAAAAGATCATTGTTAATCTTCCCCACCTCGAACCGCCCGAGCAGCAGCAGCTTCTTCACATCGCGCTCATGCCCACAACTCCCCTTGATGCTTCCTATCCGCGCCATTGATAGGGAAGAATCCAGTTAGAAACTTGATACACTACCTAGCTAGCTAGCTCTAAACAATGGCTTGAGGAGAGAAATTTCCTTCAGAAAATGAAAATTTCGATCCCTTCAAGAAACGAATGGAATGAGAGGAGAGAATAGAATGGAGGGACGGGATGCTGTATAAACAGATAGTACCATTTCAAACAGATAGTACCAGAGAGTGTGGTGTTGGCGCTTATCTAAAGAGTTTCAAATATAAGGAACTCTAAAGAAACGATTGACTTTTTGGTAATGATATCCTTTTAATTAAGATTACATCATCAACTTTTCTTGGTGATACAATTAAGTTTCTTTTACATTTTTATATAACGAAATAACACGCAAACATTTTCCGTCTTCACAAATCAATTGACTTTCGTTTTAAATTAATACTCTCTAGGAGTGTCTGACTCCCAATCGACTAAGAATTAACTCAGTCCCAGATAATTTTAGAAATTGTTTGTTTGTTTGTTATCATGGTTCAAACAAAAGGTAAATTCTTCTACGGATCTCGTTGTTGGATCGATCTCTGGTTGTCGACTGAGATTGCATAATTTCCCGTCGACCAAAAATTAGCAAAAAGTGGTATTTTCCTTATGAAAACTTGCTTTTTTTGCACGATAGTACTTGTATGATGGCCTAGCATAGTTTCTGGATTGATGTAGTGCATTTAGCATAGTTTGTGCATTGATGTAGTGCATTTATGGGTGTAAGTAGATGGGACAATTTTCGCACCAACTTCAATTCTGAAACCGTTTTACAAAATCCACATCCGGTTTGAAAGAATACGACGAATAAATATCCGAATCTGAAGTTGACACCCGGATACAATATTATATGGTAAGTAGCCCACCAATTTGAATTATTCAAAATTTAAATAGAAGTATCTAATAGTTTTAAACCGAAATAATCCGACTTTCTACCGAAATGTCTTTACTAACATAGTGAGCTTCAGAGTTCTTCCTTTAAAAAATAACCCACTTACATAGTCATTGTACCGACGATAGAGTACAAACTTGTTAGCCTACTAGGTTATTGAACAACTATTTTTGGGTTTATGGTTTATCGATATACTTATGCATGTATCTATCTGATTAATTTTTTTTCCATCTTGGTTCCGCTCCATTTCCATTCTGAATCCGCGATTTGGTATATTTGACAACGAATCTGCAATCGATCATTATCCGCTCCACTCCGAATTCGATGAGAAAATATGGTAGTGGCATAATCTGACCCGATCCGATCAGTTTACATCCCTAAGTGCATTGGACGTCCGTCCGATGTGGATTGTAGTGCTATCTTCGTCGTTGATTCCGAGCAAGGATCTTTGTTGATGGTTAGTGGATGATTCTCCTTTTCGCTCGTCATGACAGTGACATTTTTTTTGGGTAAATACTCCTTATATGTCTTTGTTCTCCATTGAGCCTTAAAAGAAGGAGGTTTTTAACTCATAGAAAAACAATAGATAATTGCACCATGAAAAGTTGTACGATGGCCCAGGATAGTTTATGCATTGATGACGTGGATACCGTCCAATGTTGATTGATGATTGTGGAGTATTGTCTTCGCCGTTGATTCCAAGTAAGGATCTTTACTCATGGCTAGTGACTATTCTCTTTTCTTGTTGTGATTACATCGACATTTACAGGGAAATACTCCTAATTACTCCCTCCGTTCTAAAATAGATGACTTCCGTTTGTCCAAATATGCATTTTTTTTTTTTGGATAAAGAATGTATATTTATATCGAGGAGATACAAATCACACTCAGCCTCTGAAAAAACGCAATAACCAGAGTCATTGCGGATGCACATGACCGAAAGACAATAAGAAGAAGAAATAAAAAGAAACGTCCCGCTACAGGGTTGCAGTCCTTGGAGCAGCCGCACAACCACCACCAGAACAACACATGATGTCCAATTCTTCAAAAACAATGTCTTCAAAAAGAACAGTGCCAAGTACAACCAATTAAGGCCAGACCTTGGATTTTCACCCTGAAGATAATCCTTGTTCTCAAAACAATGACTCCAACAAGACCACTGTCAGGCACAACCAATTAAGACCAGACCTTGGATTTTCACCCTGAAAGGTAGGACTTTGAACTTCACGTATGCTGTCGCCCCCTCATTCATCCCGCTGCAACAAATCATGAAACACCAAGCCAATTCCTCCTTGCCAGATTCAAACCACCATCTCCAGTCCTCCGATCTCGCCTCTATGTCATTCTCCGCCGGTGAATGATCGAGAGGTTAACTAGAGGGGGGGTGAATAGGTTAACTAAAAAATTTAGCTTCTTTTTCAAGTTAACAAGGTAATTCTCAAATATAGATTATCTAGATTATGCAACTAGGTGAACAATCCTATATGTTGAGCAAGTACAACTAGAACAAGGTGAATATACAACTAAGCTAGTAGTAACTAGTAAAGGTAAGTTGAGAAATAACCGAACATAATGACGCGGATATTTATCCTGAAGTTCACTTCCCAATGGAAGCTAATCCCCGTTGGAGTAGTGCGGTGCCACCAAAGTGGAACACCGAGTAGACCTCAAATGGCACACCGTATCTCCTTCGAGTCCTTCCACCGATGTGGATAGGCTCGAATCACTATGTTGACGTTGAGGTTGACAACTAGAACCTTTACAAGGATGAGGCACACTCCACAAGATTGGAGGGTCCTCACCGAATCTCGGGAGCCACCAAGACTCCGAGAAACAAGATCCACGAGCACAAGATCACCGGGGATATCAACAAGGTTCCGAGCTCCGATGAGCTTAGAGCAACAAGATTCTTGGCTCCGATGAACTAAGAATAACAAGATCCCTAGGGGATGAGTGGGTGGATTTCTAATCGACTTGGTGGAGTTGTAGATCGGTGGTGTCTCCTTAAAAACCCAAAGTATCACGAGCTTTGGTTTGGGATTTGAGGAGTTGCCCTAGCTTGAGCTTGGTCAATCAATGGTGGAGAGAGAGTGAATGTAATTGACAAGTTCTAAAGGAGGAAGAACCCCTCCTTTTATACGGGGGACGATAAAATGGTCGTTGGAGGGGGGATCCTTCACTCTGCAACCCACCCCGGCCTAGGGGGCCGGCCAGGCCAGCCTGGGGCGTCCAGGGCAGGGGCAAATCCCACCCCGGCCTAGAGGCCCGGCCTGGGTCCGACGTGGACAGCGGACGGGCCGGAGAGCCTTCCCACCCCGGCATGGGCTGGCATGGGCTGGCGTGGGCGGCGAGGGGAGGCCGGGGCAGCGCTAGCCCGGCCTGGGAGCCCGGCCAGGCCGGCGTGGAAGAGGAGCTGGGGCCAGGTACCCGCCCGAGCTACCCGGCCTGGGGCCAGCATGGAGGGGAGCTGGGGCCGGGGCACCGCCCGACCAGCCCGGCCTAGGGGCCCGGCCAGGCCGGCCTCCCCTGTTTTCTTTTGCCCTTGAATGCATGTGGCAAGACCTTTGTTGAGTTGTTCCTTCAACCTATTGTTCTCCTCAATGAGAGTTTCCTTGACACACAAAGGGTTAGTAACACAAGAGTTTTTATTCACAATTTTTACCCCTTTTAAGGTCTTGAGCTCATTTGAAATTGTTCGATAATCAATTTTAAGCTTATCAAAATTCTTAATGAGTTCATTGTAACCTTGGTTAGTTGCATCATTTAAGGCCATGAATTCCGTTACCTTAGCAAAAGCATGTTCACAATCAAGTTTTACTTTAGCTATGTCAATTGCAAAGGTTTCCTCTATGCTTTCGCTAAAGCAATGTGATTCATCTAGATCTTTCTCAAGCTCCTCAATTTTACTAGAATCATCACGAGCAAAATTTTCAAGTAACATTATTCTCTCCTCATGTTCATCAATGAGGCCATGTGCCTTACTTAATTGATCCATGAGAGAGACAAAGATAGATTTAGTTTCTCCTTCTAGTTTTTTCACAAAGTTTACCAAGGGGTCTTCCTCGACACAATTTAATAGTGAAGGAGTAGAAGAGTTTGCAAGTTTGAGTGTAGGAGTCACCTTTGGGAATATACCCTTGGCGATGAAGCACTTGTGACCCGAAGGACCCTTGTTGTCATTTGGGTTGGAGAAGAGAGAGCTTAAGTTAGGAGGTACGACGCCCCTAGCCATGGCCGCCATACCTACTTGTTCGCCTTCACCGTTGCTCTCTTCACCACCGGATGTGTACTCAACTTCTTTTGCAATCAATTCCCTAGGAGGGCCTCTCTTGATGAAGTTCTTGGACTTGGGAATGAAAGTGGATTTCTTGATGAGTCTTCCACCATTTTCAATTCTACTCTTGAAGGGGCACTCGGCAACAAAGTGCTCGGAATCTCCACAATTGAAGCAAGTTCTTGCCTTCTTTATCCTTGAGACTTCCTTCCCTTTATTCTTGGTGGCATTGGATCTAAAGTCTCCCTTCTTCCACCACTTGTGTTGAGCAAGAGCCAAGCATTCTTCATGTGATGTCTTCATCTCTTTCACGGAGACCTCATGAGTAGATCCACCATCATCACTTGAGTCATTTTCTTCATGGGGAATGCCCTTGGCCTTCAAGGCAAGAGAGGGTCTCTTCATTCCGTTTACACGGGCCATGACATCATCGGAGGTTTGCTTCATGAATTTTAGGGTGATAAAGAGACCCAAAACATCATTGGGGGATAGGTCCAAGTAATCGGCCCTTGCTTGTACATTCATCACCATGTTTTCATTGTATGGCATCAAGGTGAGTACAAATTTCTCCTTGGCCCAATTCTCCGTACAATCCGTGAATCCACAATCTCTCATATCATTTACGAGATCCTTGAGTCTTCTAAATATGTCTTCTATGTTCTCTCCATCACTCAAGTGAAAGTGTTCAACTTGTCTTTGAATGATTGACTTCTTGGATCGTTGGAGGTTGACGTTGTCGTCAAACATATCAACAAGGAAATCATATGCTTTCTTTGCACTTGTGAAGGACCGGATGTCCTCAACTCCTTCCTTTTCCATTGTCGTCTCCAACATGTGCAAAGCATGAGCGTTGAGTTGCTCATCTATGATGTCACTTGAGCTTGAGTTCGCGGGATCCTTTGGCTCATATCCTTTTCAACAATTCTCCATATTTGCATTGAAGAGCTGCACATGTAAGACTTCATGGAAGCTTTCCAATTAGTAAAACGATGCCGATCCACCATAGGAGGTGGACCAAGATGATTAACATGTGGTTGTTGAACATTAGGAGCATTGTTATAAGCATAGCCAAAGGAATTTCCACCACTACCATTTAGAGGTGAAGATGTTGCGGTTCCTTCCTTAGTTGGAATGGGGTTTCCATGTTCATCTAAGGTAGCATTCTCTCTAGATTGATTAGACGGGGATGTCAATTCTTTTATTAGTCCCTCCATCTTTTTCTCGGAGCTATCAATCATAGCTTGGATTAGCTTTTGAATCCCCTCCATGGTGACGGGATCATTAGCCATCCTTTCCTCCTCTTTAGGCGGTAAAGCCCTATATAAAGAGACGAGGCTCTAATACCAATTGAATGATCGAGAGGTTAACTAGAGGGGGGGTGAATAGGTTAACTACAAATTTTAGCTTCTTTTTCAAGTTAACAAGGTAATGCTCAAATATAGATTATCTATATTATGCAACTAGGTGAACAATCCTATATGTTGAGCAAGTACAACTAGCACAAGGTGAATATACGACTAAGCTAGTAGTAACTAGTAAAGGTAAGTTGAGGAATAACCGAACATAATGACGCGGAGATTTATCCCGAACTTCCCAATGGAAGCTAATCTCCGTTGGAGCGGTGCGGTGCCACCAAAGTGGAACACCGAGTAGCCCTCAAATGGCACACCGTATCTCCTTCGAGTCCTTCCACCGATGTGGATAGGCTCGAATCACTATGTTGCCGTTGAGGTTGACAACTAGAACCTTTACAAGGATGAGGCACACTCCACAAGATTGGAGGGTCCTCACCGAATCCCGAGAGCCACCAAGACTCCGAGAAACAAGATCCACGAGCACAAGAGCTCCGGGGATATCAACAAGGCTCCGAGCTCCGATGAGCTAAGAGCAACAAGATTCTTGGCTCCGATGAACTAAGAATAACAAGATCCCTAAGGGATGAGTGGGTGGATTTCTAATCGACTTGGTGGAGTTGTAGATCGGTGGTGTCTCCTTCAAATCCCAAAGTATCACGAGCTTTGGTTGGGGATTTGAGGAGTTGCTTGAGCTTGAGCTTGGTCAATCAATGGTGGAGAGAGAGTGAATGTAATTGACAAGTTCTAAAGGAGGAAGAACCCCTCCTTTTATACGGGGGACGATAAAACGGTCGTTGGAGGGGGGATCCTTCACTCTGCAGCCCACCCCGGCCTAGGGGGCCGGCCAGGCCGGCCTGGGGCGTCCAGGGCAGGGGCAAATCCCACCCCTGCCTAGAGGCCCGGCCTGGGGCCGGCATGGACAGAGGACGGGCCGGAGAGCCTTCCCACCCCGGCCTGGGGCCGGCATGGGCGGCGAGGGGAGGCCGGGGTAGCGCTAGCCCGGCCAGGCCGGTGTGGAAGAGAGGCTGGGGTCGGGGACCCACCCGAGCCGCCCGACCTGGGGTCCGGCCTGGGGCCGGCGTGGAGGGGAGCTGGGGCCGGGGCACCGCCCGACCAGCCCGGCCTAGGGGCCCGTCCAGGCCGGCCAGGGAGGCCGGCCTCCCCTGTTTTCTCTTCTTCTCTCCTTGTTTCTTTTCCTCCTTTCCCCTAATCTTTTCTCCATTTTTGCTATCCATCGTATGAGTGTCCAAGGAGATGTATGATTGCATTTTATCCATGATAGGCTCTGAGTAAACTTAGGGAAAACATTAGACCTTCCACATGTTGTGATCAAACACCGAAAACAAGATTTAGGAACAATGTCCTTTCAATCTCCCCCTTTTTGATGTTTGATGACAACATACGGATTTGCATAAAGGACAATTTATCATGGCTATTTGCAAAGAGACAAAAATTATAGTGGTACTCCCCCTATTTGTGTGCCCAAACATGAGACATATATATTTGATGATCATATGGAGTGCAACGAACATAATTCTCTTTTCACACTATGTTTTATAGGACAATAGGGTATGTGATGTTATCATGATATACCTATGTGAAGTGTGAGGATTATCCGAACATGATTTAGCACTATAGATGCATATGTATAGACAAAGTGTTTGTTGAAAACAACTTTGAACTAAAATTGAGTATTCATGTGTAGACATAATGTTATCTATAGATGAGTGATTGTATTGTACACAAGATAGATCTCACCATAGCATTCTTCTCATAGTGGTAGATGGATAAAGAATAACCTCATTATGGCTTCATCACATCAATTAGTGAGTAGATAGATAATATAATAGCCTTGCTATGATCTTCAACACATCAAATATCACATCGCATAATAGATAGATAGATAGTACGATGAGTAAATAGAGACATAGTCTTACAATAGTACCAAGGTTCAACAAACCACACAAATAGTAGCATCAACTAAGATCAAGAAAATAATAGCGAGGATAAAACGCAAATGGATGCATGAAATGCAATGCAATGCGTGAGTATTTCTCCCCCTTGGCATCAGACACCAAAAAGGGAGAAAATGATGCAAGTCCAATCACTCGTCATCTTCCATCTCATCATCCGCCGCGGGAACGTCCTCGGGAGGAGCCTGACTGGAGATAGCAGTAGCAGTGTAGGTGGCCGCAAAGGAGCCAAGAGAGCTAGCTCATCGCCAAGCCAGTAGGTGTGTTGGGACTTCCACCGGTCCTTTGGAATCTCATCTGAGCTAGAAGAGCTGAGTGGGATCTGAAGAGCTGTCATGATGGCCCGCTGATTTCGACGAGAGGCCTTGCCCTTGCGATAGGCCTGATAATCCTGCTGCTGCTTGTCAATGAAGAAGCAGTTCATCTTCTGGAGTGACCTCTTAATGCTGAAAGTGTCAGGAGCAGGACCAGTAGGAGCTGGAGAAGGTGAACGGCGGACACCCTGAGAGGTACTAGGCTCTCAGGATAGTGTGCGGGTACTCTTAGGGCGTTGAGCAGCAGCTAACTCAGCCTCGGCCTCCGAAATAAGAACAGACAGCTTAGGAGTCACCTTGGCATAGTTGTTGACAAGACCAACTGGGATCTTGGACTCAATGAAGATCTGAAGGTAGGAGCCATAGATGGGTACCCTCTTGTCACGAACCACGGTCCTCATCTCATGCCACATGAAATCCAAAATGTCCAATTTCTTGTTGTTACTCATAGAAGTGCCGATGTGAAAGAGAAGATTGATCAACCACTTGAGGACCTCACCCTTCTCACCAAACTTGACATTGATAGTGTTCCGGAGAATTGTGTGGACAATATATCAAAACTCAGAGAAATACTTGACCTTGGGATAGTGCTGAGATCCGGTACCTTCTGGGTAGCAGTGACGCAGACCATCCTTAGCCTTCATAATATTCTTTGGATCACCATGAATGTGAATGTGGCTATGATGAGTAAAGATGATTGGTGGAACACCAATAAGAGTACCAAACTCCTCCATGGTAGCAGTACACAGAACACCACCACTCATCAAAGTCAAAGTATGAGGACCCGTAGTGGAGAAAAAAACAGTGACATAGAACTCCTTCAGCAACTCAGGGGCAAATGGGTGCGCATTGTTAGAACCCATGAGAGGAGTGAGACCGTGAAAATCCATAAGCTCCATGACCCCGGACCAATGCGTGCGGGCAGCATCCACATCAAAGAAGTGATGATCCACATAGCTGTTCTGGAGTTTGCCAAGGATGAACTCATACATGACCTAATGCATCTTGTAGAAAAACCGTGGGTCAGCACAAGTACTCTGACCAAAGGCATATGGGTTGAACTTCAACCGGGCCGCCTCAAAATCCGTGGTACTCAGACCACCCCAATTCTTGACCACGGGCTCATCTGGATTGACAGGAATGGAAGAACCCTGTCGAGGAGTAGAGCCAGTGACAGCGGCAACACTTTTCTTGCGAGGATGAAGATTACGGTGTGCATCAGAATCACCTGAGAGAGATGATGCATGGATATGGACAATTATGGTTAAGTGCACATGGTCGTTATTGAATTAAGTAAAAAAAATATTCCATTATTATGGGTGGGAAGCAATAATCAGCTAGTGAGTAAAAACTAACTACATCATAGCATGGTGTGAAGTAAAGAACATGGTTGTGTGATGTGTTTGTGTTTTTTTGTATTATTATTATATTTTTTATTTAGCATGATACTACGAGAGTGGCAAGTGTGAATTATCATAGCATGGAAAGTGGGCACAATAACATGGCATAGTAAAAAAAGTGTGCTACGAGACTACATCGTGAGGAGCACACTAGATGAAGGTAATGAATCTAGGAGAGGGCTAGTGGGGCATGTGAACGATGTAAAATCTAGCATGAACACTAGGGGAAAAGTTTACACCCTAAATCAATTAACCAAACTAGTAGACCGATAGAGAGTAAGCACATAAACACGGTAGATAGTAGAGGCCCAAGAGATTACCCGAGTTGGTGGCCATCTTCCAAAAAAAATGCACACAAAATCAAGTGGGCCGATCTCCCCCAATAGTGCACCAAAGATAAATCCGTGGGGAGGAGAGTGTGGAGAAGGACGAGGGCGTGCAGATCCGTGAATTTGAGTGGTAGGGGTGGGCTAGGGTGTGGGGGGGAGGGGGATGAGAGCTCCAAGAGGGGCTCCAATGGTGGGGGTTGGTGGGAGGAAGAAGGGGAAGTGGGGATGGGGTCGTGTGGGGGGGTGGGGGGCGGTTGTGTGCGTGCGTGTGGGCAGCGCGCGCCCCGGCCTGGGAAGCCGGACAGGCCGGCGTGGGGGGGTGGGTGGCCGAGGACCCCGGCCTGGGGCCGGCGCGGGAGGGCGACGAGGCCGGGCAGGTGGCCGAGCTGGCCGGCCTGGGGTGCCGGCCAGGCCGGTTTTCGATTTTTTGTTTGTTTCCCCCTTAGAATTTTGAATCTAAATTTATTTAGACTAGTGCCACAACAGTAAATTTTCATTCATTTTTTTTTGTTTTAGCAAACCATTCTTTTATTTAGCAAGTTTTACTTGACCATGTGCACAATTAAAATGAGTATGATGATATGAGTGTGATGATTTTCATTTGCATCCAATGGGGAAAGGTAAAAAGTGAATTAAGCAACATTGGATGCAAAATGAAATGTGAAGAACGGAAATGCACATGAGTGAAGCACAAAAATGTCTCATCAATATGAAAACCAATCAAGTTTTGGGCGGTGGCCTTAGCCACCATGTATGAGTATGTTCGATATGACACCGCGAAGATATATCTTGGGTGCATTGTCGAGACTCATCATTGAAGCACATTGTGTCATTTGAAATGACCATTATGCATGATTTGTTTATTTATGCATTATAGAGGTAGTGTTGGCTCATTGATTGAGCTACACTCCCCCTATGTCTATGCGTACATCTAGAATCCAAATAAGAGTCTAGTAGGGGTGTGTATGCAAGATTTTCAATCAACTAAAGTTGCTTGCACATACGACATTGAGCTCACTCCTCAATTCCTTGAATCTCTTCACATCTAGAGGCTTTGTAAGGATGTCGGCAAGTTGATCTTTGGTGTTGACATAGGAAAGTGAGATATCTCCATTGGCCACATGATCCCGAATAAAATGATACCGAATCTCAATATGCTTGGTCTTGCCATGAAGTACCGGATTGTGACCAATCTTTATAGCACTCTCATTGTCACATAAAAGAGGCATTGTCTTAATCTCAATTCCAAAATCCTTAAGACATTGCCTCATCCATAAGAGTTGAGAGCAACAACTAGCGGCGGAAATATACTCCGCTTCCGTAGAGGAGGTGGCAATACAATTTTGTTTCTTGGAAGACCAACATACGAGTGACCTACCAAGGAATTGGCAAGCACCCGAGGTTGATTTTCTATCCACTTTGTCACCTCCCCAATCCGCATCCGAATATCCCACAAGATCAAAAGTTGTGTTTGATGGATACCAAAGACCATGTGTAGGAGTGTCAACCAAATATCTAAGAATCCTTTTGACCGCAATCATATGGCTTTCCTTGGGGTTAGATTGAAATCTTGCACACAAACCCACACTAAACATAATATCCGGTCTAGATGCACAAAGTTAAAGCAAAGATCCAATGATAGAACGATAAAGTTTTGGATCTACCGGTATACCTTCGTGATCTATAGTAAGATTCACGGTTGTTGGCATTGGATAAGGTAATGGTTTGGCATTGTTCATATCAAATTTCTTGAGCATGTCTTGAATATATTTTTCTTGACAAATAAAAGTCCCTTCATGATATTGCTTGATCTCAAAACCTAGAAAGAACTTCAATTCTCCCATCATAGACATCTCAAATTCACTTGTCATTAGTTTGGCAAATTGGTCTACAAAACTCACGTTAGAAGATCCAAATATAATATCATCAACATATACTTGACATACAAAGAAATGTCCATCTACACTTTTGGTAAAGAGTGTGGGATCAATTACCCCAAGTACGAAACCACGATCCACTAAGAACTCCTTTAAATGATCATACCAAGCACGTGGGGCTTGTTTGAGGCCATACAAAGCCTTATGGAGGAAGTAGACATGGTTAGGATACTTGGGATCCTTGAACCCCGGAGGTTGTTTAACATATACCATTTCATTTAGAGGACCATTTAGAAAAGCACTTTTAACGTCCATTTGATGCAAGATGAAGTTATGACTAGTGGAAAATGCAAGTAATATACGAATGGATTCAAGTCTAGCTACGGGAGCGAAAGTTTCACCGTAGTCAAGTCCTTCGACTTGAGAGTAGCCTTGAGCAACCAATCGAGCCTTGTTGCGAATCACTTGCCCATGAGAATCTTGCTTGTTTTTGAACACTCATTTAGTTCCAATGATATTATGATCCTTGGGTCTTTCCACTAGTGACCATACTTTGTTTCTCTCAAAATTATGGAGCTCTTCATGCATGGCTTGAACCCAATCTTCATCTTCAAGAGCATCATACACTTTGATAGGTTCAACATGAGAGACATATGAATGAATACCACAAAACTTGAGTACTTGTCCACGAGTGGAGACACTTCTTCCCAAGCCACCAATAATATTCTTTTGGTAAAGTGACTTTTGTTGCAATCTTGATGCTTGACGAGTCATGATACGAACTAGTGCATCATCGAGATTCTCATTGGGGGGAATATCCTCATCATTTCCTTCATCAAGACCATTGTCCATCCGGAGTGGAGTTCTTGGTGACGAATCACCAAGGTCATTTCCACCATTATCATTGGGTGGACCTTGATCACTTTCTTGATGAGTGGTATCCACTTGAAAGTCTTGTTCTTGTTCTTGGTCTACCATTTGATTGGTGGTTGATGTAGAGGGCTCCACTTGCGTAGAGCTAGTCCCATCCTCATTTGCCACAAGGTGTCCCTCAATGGGTATAAGTGGACCTATACCCATTCTTCCTATGGCTATGGAGGACGGTTCATCACCTACATCATCACAATCAATTTGCTCCACTTGGGAGCCATTATCCTCATGAAATTCCACATTCATAGATTCTTCAACACACCCGGTGGATATGTTGTAGACTCTATAAGTGTGGGAGTTCGTGGCGTAACCAACAAAAATGTCTTCAAAAGTTCTAGAATCAAACTTAGACAATCTAGTTCCCTTTATATAGACTTGCCATTTGCACCCAAAAACTCGAAGATATTTGAGGTTGGGTTTGTTACCGGTTAGGAGATCATATGGATTCATGCCAATCATCGGACGAAGGAAGAGTCGGTTAGATAGATGACAAGCGGTGTTGATGGCTTCGGCCCAAAAGTTATATGGGGATTTGAACTCGGCCATCATAGTTCTTGCCATATCAATAAGTGTGCGATTCTTCCTCTCCGCTACACCATTTTGTTGAGGGGTGTACGCAGCGGAATATTGATGTCTTATCCCCTCATCACTCAAGAATTCATCCATGGTGTAGTTCTTGAACTCGGACCCATTGTCACTCCTAATAGACAAGATCTTGGTGTCATATTGGCGTTGCACTTCGGTGGCCCAAGTTATGAATCTTTCTTGAGTCTCACTCTTCTTCTTGATATAGAAAACCCAAGTGTATCTTGTATAATCATCAACAATCACCAAACAATACTTTTTCCCCCAAGACTATCATATGTTGGAGGCCCAAATAGATCCAAGTGAATAAGCTCAAAGGGCCTTGTTGTGGAGATGATTGATTTCTTGGGGTGATTCTTCTCATGCATCTTTCTGGCAATACAAGAGCTACAAGGACGATCTTTGGAAAAATTCACACTTGTTAGTCCTACCACATGCTCACCCTTCACAAGAGTTTGTAGATTTCTCATACCGACGTGGCCTAAGCGGCGATGCCAAAGCCACCCCACGTCGGATTTAGCCATTAGACATGTGGCGATATGTGTAGTTTCTTTCGAGAAATCCACTATATACATACCGTTTTCCACAAATCCAACAAAGGCTACCTTAAGAGAAATAGTGTGAAGGACAAGCACGTGATGACGCCCAAATACACATGTAAAATTGCATTCACAAAGTTGCAAGACGGAAAGAAGATTATAGCCAAGGGACTCAACAAGGAGGACTTTCTCAATGGATGAATCCGGAGAAATGACCACCTTGCCATGTCCCAATACCTTAAGTTGTGAGCGATCACCAATAGTTACATGAGAAAATTTGAGAAGTTGGAGTTTCAAATCATCTAACACTTCCTTGCTTCCGGTCATGTGTGCGGAACAACCACTATCAATCATCCATGATGTTCCACCGGAAATACAACCCTACAATGAATCAACTTCTTGTCTTAGGTACCCATTTTTGGATGGGTCCTTTTTTGTTAGTCACAAGGGTCTTAGGAACCCAAATAGCATGCTTGTAATCATCACCATATGAGGTGCCAACATATTTTGCATAAACATGACCATCAATAGATTTAAGAAGCACATAAGATGGGTTATACTTTCCCGCAAAGTTGTTGTGAGTAGTAGTGTTCCTAGGAACAATACTCTTAGCAATAATATCAAACTCATCTTCATCATTAGCCAACTCCCCCTCCTTCACAAAAACAATAGAGTTAGTGGAGGGAGTTGACTTCTTCTTGTAAGCCACCTTGGAAGTGGAACCAAAACCAAGGCCTTCCTTGCCAATAACTCTCTTATGATTACTCAAAAGATCATTAAGGTTCTTTTGCCCTTGAATGCATGTGGCAAGACCTTTGTTGAGTTGTGCCTTCAACCTATTGTTCTCCTCAATGAGAGTTTCCTTGACACACAAAGGGTTAGTAACACAAGAGTTTTCATTCACAATTTTTACCCCTTTTAAGGTCTTGAGCTCATTTGAAATTGTTCGATAATCAATTTTAAGCTTATCAAAATCCTTAATGAGTTCATTGTAACCTTGGTTAGTTGCATCATTTAAGGCCATGAATTCCGTTACCTTAGCAAAAGCATGTTCACAATCAAGTTTTACTTTAGCTATGTCAATTGCAAAGGTTTCCTCTATGCTTTCTCTAAAGCAATGTGATTCATCTAGAGCTTTCTCAAGCTCCTCAATTTTACTAGCATCATCACGAGCAAACTTTTCAAGTAACATTATTCTCTCCTCATGTTCATCAATGAGGCCATGTGCCTCACTTAATTGATCCATGAGAGAGACAAAGATAGATTTAGTTTCTCCTTCTAGTTTTTCCACAAAGTTTATCAAGGGGTCTTCCTCGACACAATTTAATAGTGAAGGAGTAGAAGAGTTTGCAAGTTTGAGTGTAGGAGTCACCTTTGGGGATATACCCTTGGCCATGAAGCACTTGTGACTCGAAGGACCCTTGTTGTCATTTGGGTTGGAGAAGAGAGAGCTTAAGTTAGGAGGTACAACGCCCCTAGCCATGGCCGCCATACCTACTTGTTCGCCTTCACCGTCGCTCTCTTCACCACCGGATGTGTACTCAACTTCTTTTGCAATCAATTCCCTAGGAGGGCCTCTCTTGATGAAGTTCTTGGACTTGGGAATGAAAGTGGATTTCTTGATGAGTCTTCCACCATTTTCAATTCTACTCTTGAAGGGGCACTCGGCAACAAAGTGCTCGGAATCTCCACAATTGAAGCAAGTTCTTGCCTTCTTTATGCTTGAGACTTCCTTCCCTTTATTCTTGGTGGCATTGGATCTAAAGTCTCCCTTCTTCCACCACTTGTGTTGAGCAAGAGCCAAGCATTCTTCATGTGATGTCTTCATCTCTTTCTCGGAGACCTCATGAGTAGATCCACCATCATCACTTGAGTCATTTTCTTCATGGGGAATGGCCTTGGCCTTCAAGGCAAGAGAGGGTCTCTTCATTCCGTTTACACGGGCCATGACATCATCGGAGGTTTGCTTCATGACTTTTAGGGTGATAAAGAGACCCAAAACATCATTGGGGGATAGGTCCAAGTAATCGGCCCTTGCTTGTACATTCATCACCATGTTTTCATTGTATGGCATCAAGGTGAGTAGAAATTTCTCCTTGACCCAATTCTCCGTACAATCCGTGAATCCACAATCTCTCATATCATTTACGAGAGCCTTGAGTCTTCTAAACATGTCTTCTATGTTCTCTCCATCACTCAAGTGAAAGTGTTCAACTTGTCTTTGAATGATTGACTTCTTGGATCGTTGGAGGTTGACGTTGTCGTCAAACATATCAACAAGGAAATCATATGCTTTCTTTGCACTTGTGAAGGACCGGATGTGCTCAACTCCTTCCTTTTCCATTGCCCTCTCCAACATGTGCAAAGCATGAGCGTTGAGTTGCTCATCTATGATGTCACTTGAGCTTAAGTTCGCGGGATCCTTTGGCTCATATCCTTTTTCAACAATTCTCCATATTTGCATTGAAGAGCTGCACATGTAAGACTTCATGGAAGCTTTCCAATTAGTAAAACGATGCCGATCCACCATAGGAGGTGGACCAAGATGATTAACATGTGGATGTTGAACATTAGGAGCATTGTTATAAGCATAGCCAAAGGAATTTCCACCACTACCATTTAAAGGTGAAGATGTTGCGGTTCCTTCCTTAGTTGGAATGGGGTTTCCATGTTCATCTAAGGTAACATTCTCTCTAGATTGATTAGATGGGGATGTCAATTCTTTTATTAGTCCCTCCATCTTTTTCTCGGAACTATCAATCATAGCTTGGATTAGCTTTTGAATCCCCTCCATGGTGACGGGATCATTAGCCATCCTTTCCTCCTCTTTAGGCGGTAAAGCCCTATATAAAGAGACGAGGCTCTGATACCAATTGAATGATCGAGAGGTTAACTAGAGGGGGGGTGAATAGGTTAACTACAAATTTTAGCTTCTTTTTCAAGTTAACAAGGTAATGCTCAAATATAGATTATCTAGATTATGCAACTAGGTGAACAATCCTATATGTTGAGCAAGTACAACTAGCACAAGGTGAATATATGACTAAGCTAGTAGTAACTAGTAAAGGTAAGTTGAGGAATAACCGAACATAATGACGCGGAGATTTATCCCGAAGTTCACTTCCCAATGGAAGCTAATCTCCGTTGGAGCGGTGCGGTGCCACCAAAGTGGAACACCGAGTAGCCCTCAAATGGCACACCGTATCTCCTTCGAGTCCTTCCACCGATGTGGATAGGCTCGAATCACTATGTTGCCGTTGAGGTTGACAACTAGAACCTTTACAAGGATGAGGCACACTCCACAAGATTGGAGGGTCCTCACCGAATCCCGAGAGCCACCAAGACTCCGAGAAACAAGATCCACGAGCACAAGAGCTCCGGGGATATCAACAAGGCTCCGAGCTCCGATGAGCTAAGAGCAACAAGATTCTTGGCTCCGATGAACTAAGAATAACAAGATCCCTAAGGGATGAGTGGGTGGATTTCTAATCGACTTGGTGGAGTTGTAGATCGGTGGTGTCTCCTTCAAATCCCAAAGTATCACGAGCTTTGGTTGGGGATTTGAGGAGTTACTTGAGCTTGAGCTTGGTCAATCAATGGTGGAGAGAGAGTGAATGTAATTGACAAGTTCTAAAGGAGGAAGAACCCCTCCTTTTATACGGGGGACGATAAAACGGTCGTTGGAGGGGGGATCCTTCACTCTGCAGCCCACCCCGGCCTAGGGGGCCGGCCAAGCCGGCCTGGGGCGTCCAGGGCAGGGGCAAATCCCACCCCGGCCTAGAGGCCCGGCCTGGGCCGGCGTGGACAGCGGACGGGCCGGAGAGCCTTCCCACCCCGGCCTAGGATAGCCCGGCCTAGGGCCGGCGTGGGCGGCGAGGGGAGGCCGGGGCAGCGCTAGCCCGGCCTGGGAGCCCGGCCAGGTCGGCGTGGAAGAGGAGCTGGGGCCCGGTACCCGCCCGAGCTGCCCAGCCTAGGGTCCGGCCTGGGGCCGGCGTGGAGGGGAGCTGGGACCGGGGCACCGCCCGACCAGCCTGGCCAGGGAGGCCGGCCTCCCCTGTTTTCTCTTCCTCTCTCCTTGTTTCTTTTCCTCCTTTCCCCTAATCTTTTCTCCATTTTTTCTATCCATCGTGTGAGTGTCCAAGGAGATATATGATTGCATTTATCCATGATAGGCTCTGAGTAAACTTAGGGAAAACATTAGACCTTCCACATGTTGTGATCAAACACCGAAAACAAGATTTAGGAACAATGTCCTTTCAGCCGGCACCAAGGAATAGCCAGCAGAGCTTCGAAGCTCTCCCTCCGAAACCAAACGGTCAAAAAAGAGGGGATACACGACCGAATCCCACCCGATCCAGGAATCTCCAGGCATAATGCGCCTATGTGAGTTCACCGGCGGAGCCTTCCGGAACTCGACACCGTGGCTAGATCAAGGAGAACACATCAGTCAGATCGTTGTCATGGAAGAAGAGAAACCCTAGGACCGCCACCATTATTCAAGCCTCGCAGGCCTCGACGCCGTGAGACCACTCCCAGCAGGAACGGGCGAATAGGAGGAGAAACCGGGGCGCATGACCAAGACCACAACGAGGCCATCGCAACACCTGCCCCTGGACGGCCCCCACTGGCCCCAATCTAAAGCACAAAGGCCAGATCGAGATCGAGGACCCCAGAACGTCGCAGCCTTGACAGATCAAGGACGACAGCTCCCGATCTGCTCCCCATTGTCCCTCCTCCGGGAGCCCCACTGGTCATCGCAGCCGCCTCCGTACGACGGAGCAGCCACCAAGCGGGGCTACGCCGTCCTCGAAGTTTAGCTCTGCTGCCAGCCGCCGTTTGCCGTGCGCCCCGAAGCCATTGCCCCTGCCCCGGTCGCAGCTGATCTACCGGGAGCGCCCACCCGCCCCTCCATCATGGACGAACAGGGCGCCGCCACCGCCGCCAGGGCCGGCGACGACAACGTCCGGAGATCGTGATCCGCGGGTGGTTTTTGGTGGCTAGGGTTTCCGCTCCTAGAGCCGCCCGAGGGGGAGCGGCCCGAGGGAGAGTTGTTAGCGTCCAAACATGCATGTATGTAGACATGTTTTAGTCCACATACATGCATATATGGACAACATGGAAGTCATCTATTTTGGAACGGAGAGAGTAGCTATCAAATTCCGATTTAAAAAATAAAGTTTAAATAAATATGATTAAAAAGATTGTTGGAAAATAAGGAGATCCAATATTGATTTGACAATTCAACGGCGAGGTGGACAGTTGGACTAAAAGGTCGGTGCACAGTATGACATTTGAACATTTGGCGGGCACATTGTTGCTATCCTCCACGTAGGAGGAAAAAAGGTTGGTGGGGCACCACTTAAATTATTTTTTTGGGGCGACAGTCAAGAAATTTTGGCACAGCGCCTTTGCAAATTGGCGATGCCACCTGTGTGTCCTGACAGCTCTCGGAGATCTAGAAAGAAAAAGATGAACGAAAGTGTATTTTATTATCTCTCATGGATATATATGATGACACATCTGAGCAGTAGTCCAGCTGTGAGTTCACATTTTTCTCGCACGTCGTACTTCGACAAAAAAAGGGGCAATGTACATGTACTACCAATGGAATAGGATTTTTCGGAGCCTCAGAGGTTGTTTGAAAATTTCACAAGATTTCTCTTTTGCTTGCTCTAATATCCAGAAGATCAGTGTGGCCTTTTTGTCTCCCCAAGGTCAGTTAGTCAGAACTCAGAAGGAATTTCCCATACTGTCGTGTAGGAGTCGAAAACAGCCTCCCAAACTACCAGGGGACACTTCGTTGAGTATATTCCCTGGCCTCTTTCCTCGAAACAACTCCACAAGAAACTACTTTTCCACAGTGTCTCACAATTCCTTTGTTTCGCAATTTGATGCATGCATGGTGGGCACGATGAAAAGTTCGCGACATTAGGAAAATGGGTAGGAAAGCCATTATGGCTACCTCTTGGCACGTACAAAAATGCAGGAGAAAGCTTCAAGAACGGATTAAAACAGGCTTGCAAATGGAACAGATGAGAAAAGTTCAGAATATGCAGCGATAATGTGGGTATAGGCAGGGGAGACTTTGGGGTTTACACGTCAGATCCGACGCACAGGGCCAGGACAGAAGATGAGATGCTCAACAGTGGAGACAAAGATGTGACCGCCACTAATATCGCCTCGGCCCCAGAAACCAATGGGAAGCTAGAGAAATTTTCCTATATGGGTTTTTCTGCAGTATTAAACTGGGATTTTCGTGTTTTAGTTTCCTCTTGGTCAAATGCAAGCTGATTAAGTCATTTCTGGCTGGAGGCGTGCGTCAGGAGCTGTATTGCTGAAATGCAGCTACAGGGGTCAAGGCCGGGCACACGCCGACACGCCCAATCTCCAGTATCCAGAGACCAAAACTGTCTCCTCGCTTTTTGCTCGTTAATTCTTCTATCCGAAGTGCTGGTATTAGTACTACTACAATTTGTTTGAGATTGAACATGAAAAAGAAGCTCATTTATCATAGAGGGCCATCACCTTTAAACTGAGATCTACCAAGAACCTAGTACACACTGACGGAGTTGGGAGTAGTTGAATGCTAGTAAAGTGTAGCTGCCATAACTGGAATATCCTGTTAAGCTGATAGTACAGCAGAAGTACGAGCACCTACCCTTTCCCTTTTGCATAACCTCGTGTAGGCCGAATCGACCTACATCATCAAAGGAAGCACATGATGAACCATGTAAAGCATAACAGAGGTATTTAGGATTTTCCCTTCAATGCATGAAGGAAAAAAGTCCAGCAATGTTTAGAAGAGTTTATGAAGGATACATAGGCTATTTACAATTTCAGATTTGTAGATGTGGCCTGCACATTTGCAATCTATACTGTCTGACATAAGTTCAGTCTATACTGTCTGACATAAGTTCAAAACGAAACAACCCGTCTGCAGGTAATTGATGGTTCCACCGTTACACAGAAATCCAAAATGAAATCAAGCACTGTAGTATTTTATTGCTAAATGCTATAGCTACAATCACAGGAAAACCAAGGTACAAGAATAAGGCCCCGCTTGGATTGTCTGTCAGAATTCCGCTCCGTGAGAATTTCCGGGCCTGTGTACGTGATGCTCCGGAATTTTAGCGGGACCTAAGTAGGTCCGTGATTTTTTACGGCCGGAATCGGTTAATATCCAGTGAGCCAAGCGTGGCCTAATGAGTAATATTTGCAGATCGTCATGGTAACTCAGGAATATACGCACATTAACAAACTCAGATCACAGTTCTCTGTGAAGGTGGACATGATCAATGAGCCAACACAAATATCAATATGTCCTAATGCAGTACTGAAAATCTGAAATACGCCGAAGATGCATGAGCAACAAGTTACTGCGCAGGTCACCCTATAATGCATATTGCCACTTGTCAGAAGGTCTACAAAAATATAGATTGAACAAGGTATGTTGATGTCTGACTCCATTTGATAATATGTACAAAGATACATATTGATCCGTCCATTCCTCCCAACAACACTTTCAGCCCAAAAAGTTACCAGAAATTATATGGTTAATTGTTGTGAAAGACTCAAAGCTCCAGGGTAGCATATAAGCTAAGGAAATATGTTCACATTTTGTCTATCAGAAACAACTGCTGGCTTATAAGGTATAGAGCAGCAACACCATTATTATTCCTTGGGCAGGGATAGCATAACACAGCTCTTAAAGGCCGACACGCTTCTCGACCTTCTGGATCTGACTCAAGAATATCCATGTCATCTGCACATAATACCTCATTAGGTAAGTTTGATAGAACACGGGGATGCAAAGGAGTCTGTTAAGAAGAAAAACATCATGTAATATCTGCATTACCATGACATGCGGAGCAATCCTGACGCAGTAGACTGGAAAGCCAGTGTAGAACTTAAATGGGCCGCCACTCTTCAAGATCTTCATTGCACAGTCAAGAGATCCAGTGTACGGATACTTTCCACTGGCATCGGGCTGCATCTTCTGAACCTGTGTCTTCACATAATCGAAGGGCAAACTGCAAGCAGATGCAAAGAATCCTGAAACAGCACTGGCACCTACAAGACAGATTCAGTGTCGTGTAAGGAATGAGTAGAGTGTTTGTAAGAATAATGGCAAGCAGTTGCAGTCGAAACACACAGTCTTAACAGAAAGCAAAATATTACATAACATGGTGGAAACTATCACACAAAAGCTTAACAGCATAGTGTGTAAAGAAAGGCATATGAACTAAGGTTCTTTGGGGCGGAGCGGCAGCGCACAACGTCCTTGACACATATGATACAAATCTCTGTCTTCTTTTTTACAGAAATGGCGGGACGTCCTTGAACTAAGCAAATGGAAGGACTTTCAGCATGCCTACCGTCATGCAGGTACCTTCAACAGGCCAGCAAAGCATTCAAACACAGAGTTTTCTCTTTAGAAATGAAATTGGCTACAGTGCAGCCTCAGCTGTTAAGATTAGCAGAGTTGAACAGCACAGATGGAAAGATGTGCCTTGGAACATGAGGTCGTCCAACGAACCAAGCAAAGAGCTTAGCTCTAAATCCATAGAGCATTACACAAATATGGAGCACGGCATGGCGACAGTGTTTCTATATTGGCTCCAAATCCACATCTTATTAATTTTTTGTATATCCTCAAGAGATGCACTAATGATGTCATAAGCTTCCACAGCCTCTAGATACTATGATCAGTATGCCACTCTGCTTCACGTTTCAAAATTCCTAGGCAATTCCCAGGACAGAAACGACAAAACAAAATACTGCAAAAATTAAATATGAAAATAACATCGTCTTACCAAGCATTGTAGTGATTTCTCCAGCACCAAGTTGGTCTCTAAGTAACTCAACACTCTGGTCATAGGAAGCAAGCATACCCATGTTGAGCGACATGGCTCTCCCTACAGTTGGACCAGCACCCTTCCAAAGTGCCAGAACACCTTCATCAGCAACAATACGGTAAAGTGCATGAAAAGCGTTCTTATAGTGGCGGCGCTGGGCTGCAGGCAAGGTTGAATCAGCCTGCATTCTAATGAGTGCCAAATCTGCAGGACTACCAAAACATGCTCCAATTGCTCCAGCACTGAGACCAATTAAAGCTTTCTGGACTAGCGGCAGTGGTTTTCCATCGTTTGCTTCAACTGCTTTATTTGTTAAAACCCTGAAAAAAAATACAAGGCCGAGACATAAAATCGAGTCAAATTGAACGTCTGCTAGCACAGTCAGCATCTAACCTCTTCTGAATATAAAATAGGATCAAATTAGCAGAGAGGCTATGCCCAAATGACTTTCCTGCCTTGCAGGTTGTAAAAACACTAGCTATTGATTTTCTTTATGATGGCCTCCACTGTCATGTTTTATTTCCATCTCTAAATCCCCCTTGACAATCTTTTCAACACAACTTGACAAATGATTAAAAAAACATTGTTGGTCCAGCAGTTCTCCTACAATTGATGAGTTTTTCTTTTTTGAATCGTACAATTGATAAGCCATGTAGAATTGCACACTGGGATTGTCACAAATGCTGCAGAATTGCCAACACTAGATAGCACGCATCAAGTTACAAACAATTCTTCAAAGTATCTACACTACTACTACAGAACCACAAGCATATGGTACATTATCCATTCGACAGCTTGAAGATCAGACATACTACTGACTCCAAAGTCATGAAAACCTTCATGTGCTAACTAGTTGGAATGTAACTATAAGTTACTAGCTTACAAACCTGAAGGATCCAAGACGAGCGGTTGTGTATGTCGCTTGCCTTAGCAAACCAGCTGACAATCCCTACACAAGAGAAATGTAGAACAACTAACAATCATAAACAGCATGCCACCTCTTGACTGGCAACTGACCTCCAAACTACTTGGCATGACTATCGTAAATACAAACAACAAAGACAGTCAAAAGTGGCAGAACATAAGGTAACATCCATCAAAATATTGCACATAGTACAAAATCCAGAACTATCAAGGAAATATGCGATAACAAGGAAATGGAAACTTCCATTTTTTTTTCCTTTTCTTGAATCCTCAGTGCATTCAACTCCAAAAGAAGTATGAGCTATTTGATTCACTATTTTCTCTTCAAGGAAAAATTGTAGCATAAGAAGATTCAATTGGTAATCGTTAACTTGTTTGTAAACGAAAAGTGCCTATTTATATCCCAACAAGTGTATAGGCATAAATACCGGAGCATTATATTATACTATAATTTTTAGAATAAACAATAAAGAATGATATTAAAAAAAAGACAACATGCTCAGAAAGTTGTCCTACCTTGTAAAAGGAACCAACTCCCTCATTAGCAAGCATCTTCTTGGTGACAGAAGTCGCAGAGCCCTCACCCAGCTGGATTTTTACCTGAAATAGAACGACAACCAATAATCAAATGCCTGCAGGGTCCGAGACCGAATATACCACCAAGCAGAACTTCAACTTAATTGAAAGAAAAGACCTAAGAGCACGCTGTAACAGCAATCCCGGGCCAGCTAAACCAGCGTTCTAGCCCCAATTGAACCCAGGGCACGTATACCATCGTCTCGTCCCAGGTCCTTTTGGCCACTAATACCCACACACCCGCATGTGCATCCACGGAGAAACACAGGCTTACAAGTCATGCTCTATGTCCTTTCACAGCCGATGTGAGACTAAACCCAAGTACCCAACACAAGCAGCTCCCATCGAAACCAAGGTTTTAACAACAACAACTATCAGACAAATTCTCGCAAGATGTAGAGCACCTGGGCTATGTCCTACTATGATTCTAAACCGTGAATATCCATGGCCAGGCCAGCATCTTCAGTGGTAAACTAACATAGCTAAACGACCAATATGAACTAGACCTGATTAATTTGCTGATAAATGAAAAAACGAAATAGAAATCATGTGCAGCTTGTTCCTGAATCCTGACGAGTACATCAGGAAGAAATCAACTTGTTCCTTACTATCACAGTCCTAGACCTCACTGGATAGTTTGTAAAATGAAAAAACCATACCTCGCCCCTTTTTGTTTAAACGAACAGATCGCCCGCTCCAATTGTTTTTCAAAATATCCTAAACTTAAGCCGCGAGGCGGCATTTCCATCCAAAAAGAGCAAAACTCTCCTCGGACACAAAACATCAAACAGCTCATGTGCACACCACTCCCACTCAAATGCACCGTTCCCTGGGAGCCCATTCCGCAAAAGCCCCAATTGCGGAACTATCAAGTAGAGCGTGGAGCGCTACCCGCCCACCGGAAGCTCTCACCGGAGACCAGGCAACCTCATAGCATACCTTGACCATGTCGATGGGCTGGATAACGCAGGTGGCGAGCATGCCGGACGCGCCTCCATTCACGAAGGGCTTCACCGTCTTCCACGCTCCGCTGGCCGCCAACGCCGTCTGCGGCTGCTGCTTCGCCTCCGCCATCTCCTCCCCTTCCTCCCAACTCCTGAGCTAGGAGAGTTCTTACCGCTGGCTGGGATTGCGGGGAGGAAGAGGGGGTGGGAAGGAGGCGAGAGGGATCACAGTGACGTGTGGACACCTCGACGTGAGCCACGAGCATTTTCATCCTCTCGCCCGTTCCCTTGGCGCGCGCGAATCATTTCCGGTGAATTGCGATAAGCCGCATCGCCTCCGGGGCTCCGCCGTCCGCACTCGCTTCGCGTGAGCCTGTGGCATGTGACCGTTGGCGCACCGGTGGGCGGGAAGGGGACAGCGGTGTGTGTTGGCGTATAGGCTCCGTCCACGCAAGGCTTGATGTTCGTGGCCTCGTGGGCACGCTCGAAATCGAGGGGTCAGTTGTTTCAGAGTTCAGACGTAGGGACGCGGGTCGTGTACGAGAAGAAATAAGTTGTATTCATATATGCAAGGGATCAGTGCATCTTGAATAGTACTGACAAAAGTTTCTAACTTCTACTCCCTACTCCCTCCGTTTCTAAATATAAGATGTTTATTGCTCATGTTGTCTACATACATACTAATATGAGTGAACATATGCATTAAAAGTTGTCTACATACATGCAGACATGTGTAAATGTGAAAAAACCTAAAACATCTTACATTTAGGAACAGAGGGAGTAGGTGATTATTTGGCTGAGAGGAGTTCAAGGTTGAGTTTTGCATTAAGCAAGTTTTATCATGTCATTTTTGAAAGACTTTTTTAATCTAAACTTTAATTGGTACACGTGAACTAGATTAAATTATTGAGGATAAATATATTATTCTTCTACATCAAATCTAATAACATTATAAGCTAAAGCACATCTACAAGCATGGTTAAACAAACAACTCCTATGTTGGTAGTCTACCGAAATACTCAAGATAATATGTGGCTAACCATCTAGGTTTCATAACATAGCATAATACAATAAATAATCCTAACCATGCATTTTTTTTTTCAAAGACTAGTGCAAATTAGGAAATAGTCGGACTTTTATGGCGTGGCATTTGCCTTTTTGAAGGTTGACGCTGCTCACATACTCTTTTCAACGAAGAACGTTGCACTGTCTTTAATCTATACGTTGAAAAGGAATAATAATAATAAATAGGAAATTCACAATGCATTCAAAAGCAATCAAGAACAAGAAGGTTTTCTCTGAAGATTAGTTTACATTAATTCTTTTCTAGTCAAGCTTATCACATAATTCAATATGAAAAGGAATTAATGTGATTAGTTTTAGGGTTTGCCATTTAAGGTCAAAGGTTGGACTTGATTCCAATTGAACAGTTCAAATTTGTATTTAGTGTGAAATTGGTTGGTCATGATCAAGGCGATAACATAAGGTTTTGGTCAAAAGGGTTTAACACGTTTACAAGTGATTTGCAAATCATAATTTCTTGAATGATTTAAATTCAAGTTTAATATTTAAGTTGCCAACGGGTTTACATATTTTGGTTTTGGTCTCTCTCCGGTCAGAGAATAAAATTTGTGACATATTGCAAAATGTTCATATTAAAATGATTTATTGAATTCAAATTATATAAAAATTACTTGAATTGACCTTCTGGTTTTCGGATTAATTTTAAAACTTTTCAAATTTATTCTAGGAGTGAAAAAATATTATTTATGTTGTAAGGTTTCTAGAAATATTTTATTTTCCTTTTTAGGGTTTATGAATTAAAAGTGATGCCAAAATTACTCAAACTTATCATTTTTAATTTGGATAATTTTAAACTATACCAATTTGAAAACTAACATTGCCAAAAGGTTCTGAGATTAAGGGATTTTCAAAATCTAAAGTTTCTAAATTTAGAGTTGTGGTTATGATGATTCTACTTTCAAGGGTGTTTCTGCAAGATTATCATTTAAATAATTATTCTGGAATAATTCTAGAAAAGTAAACTAGATATGGGATTTTGCTCGGGCCAATGGATCTCTATCTAGTGGCTAGGCTCGGCATCAGTCGTGGATTAGGCTTAAGCCGTCGACCGGCTCGGGTCGGCTCTATCTAATTTGGCCATCGAGATCACATCGGGCGGCGTGGAATAAAGGTGAGAGAGAGTCTCCCCAGGGTTGACAGATTTGGTCGCTAGAATTGATGGTCACAGTGGCGGAAACCTCGGTTGTGGACGACGTGGAGGCTAGGGAGGTTACGTGTGCTCGGCAAGTTGACAATGGGAAGCAGCTCTCACAGCAGCGAGTCGCTGATGCACCCAAAATGCATCTACTTTTCCAAGCACTTTGCATCGTATTTCTCTCCGGAGTCCCCCCCATAATTGAATAAATCTGCAGAATCTGACGCTGTTTTTAGCAAAAGTCTTCTTTCCGTCTATTTTTGCAGGACTTTTCACAGGGGACGAAAACCACGTAACTTTTTATGGAAAATAAGGGGAATGAGCACCAGATGGGGCCGGGGGGCCACCCGAGGGCCAAAAGGGGGCCCCACATGCGGCCAGATTCCTTGGCCGCGTGGGGTCACCCCTTTTGGGCCCAGATGGCCCACTCCGGCTAGGTCTTCGACGTACCCCTCCATATATACGAGAAACTGACGGGTTTCGAAGGGGAGGGCTATTCGCGAAACGGAGCGTCGCCGCCACCATGATCTTCGATTTCGGAGTCAGATTGATCCGGGATTTCACCCCCGGAGGTGGAATTCGAGGGGCTTCGTCACCATCATCATCACCACCATCATCTCCATCAACCATGAGCTCCATCACCCCCTCCATGTGTGAGTAGTTGATGTAGACATGTGAGGTGTGAGGGGTTTTGGATGAGATTGATCATGTAATTGCTACCCGGTATGCGGGATCTAGGGGTTTGTCTTGAGAATTCTTATGTCTTATGTTGATGCACTATTGCTAGGCTTAATGCTTGTTACTAGGGCCCAAGTGGCATGATTTCAGTACTGAACTTACATTGCTACATCATATATTTGAGTTTGGTATCTATCTGTGTCGCACCCGGACTTCTATAGGATACTCACCGTACGAACTGAACAGTATTCTGATGGGATTACGGGGCTTTCCGGCACCCGCGTCCTCTTACGAGTAGGCCAACACTTATGTGTGACAACCCATCGCTACTGTTCACCGTCGATGTAAACTATCCTGTAGAAATCAGGACACTACCATTGACGTACTTCATACCATACACACATGGTACGTCAACGGCTTTGAACAAAAGGATAACACAACATGCCTCTACGACACAAAAGATAGAAATAAGTTGCAAATGGCCCTCACTAGGGCAGAGATAGCAAATACAATCATCCAGAGGACACATGTCCCAACATAGCATCATTACATCTCAGCGGAAGCATTCAAAGGGGTCTGAGTACAGACAAAATCCAAATAGGCTTAAGAAGCCGGAAACTGAAATAAAGACGGAGCCCATCCACGATGTCTCGGATCCTGCCCGGGTCCGCTAACTACTCGTCAGCAGCCTCGTCAAACTCCACGTAGTAGCCGTCACCTGGATCCTCGTAATCGTAGTCTGCGGAAACCACAGCCCCAAAGGGGTCAGTACATAGACGTACTGGCAAGCAAGACTCACAGTTCATCAAAGTATAGCCCGTCAACACAAGCACAGATGACTTGGGTTCAACGGAAGGAAAGGGATATATAAGATGCTGCAACTGGCTGCGCTAACCAACTACAGAGATTCTATCACTTCCAACTATCAGAAAGGAGATAAGATCGAGTGTTGTAACCCACTGAAAGATAACATCAAACAAACCCATCCTGGATCTCGCCCCTTATCCAAAGAAGCAATCCGAGGATAACTCACACAGTTGGATTAAGATGAAACAAGTTATTGTGACAATAATCCTATTACTAGTCAAATTGTAATCATGGGGTGTGAGATAGTGAATCATTAGGTTTAAGTTGTCCTGAGTACTTGTTAGCCACTACTTTCACCAAGTTAACCATAACCGCGGAAAACACGGCTTCTCGAGAAGATTATCCCTGCAGGGTTGCACCAATTTGGCCGTACACGTATGAATAACCCGCCAGATGGGATGCCTCCCACCAAGCGGGGCACTCAACACAACTCAACTCTTCTTCGCATCAAGCCCAAAGCACCTTGGGCGCACGGCTAATCGAGCCCAGAAGAAAATGGACCCTCATAGCACTCTAAGAACGTGTCCCCCTATATGCCGACTACAAAAGTTCCACCCTGCGCTGGGCTCGCAAAAACATGCATGCGGCAAATAGAAAGCACGAACTAAATGAGATGATTTGGACGAGATGCCAATCGAATCAAATTGAGGGGGGCGCCCATACTCGCTTCCCACATGCGGGTAGTGCGCTCATCATGGATCAGTAGACAAGACCCTTTTCCTATTAGGGTCGACACTAGCAGGCCTCAAAACCACACAGGGCCTCCTGCCGGTGCCTTATCATCAAATTATTATTAACAGTAATATTAGCATGATTGATTGATTAAACATCGAGCCCCCAGAACATAATGAAGTATAGTAACTGAAAGTAACGGGTAACAGACTCGAGCAAAACAACCTAAGCATACTAGTAAGACACTGGCCCAATCAATAGGGTTGTAGGAGGGGTGGTGAGGCAATATCAGGGTTAAAGGATTCATGTGATAGGTTCGTAACAGAAACAACTACCACTAAGGCTAGCAAAAATAGACAACGGAAAGTATCGGTAACCAGGGTTGCAAGGAACACAATGGTTCATGTGAGTGATAACTTGCCTGCGAACTCAGCAGCCTGGTACTGAGCTAGATCCTCAGAAGGGGTGCTGTACAGATCGTCTGTCTCAACGTCGTCGTCTATTCGAGAAGAAGCAAACAAACAAACAGGAATGTAAACAATCATTTCCATGGCATTGTGCACAATCAAGATGATGCATGACAAGTTAATGGTTGCATCAAAATAAACTAGCTAACATGATAACACAATTTAAATGGAACCCCTATGCTATTTGAGTGGCATATGGGAAAGGGTCCATAATTAAGTGGAACAAATGATTTACAATTAATTATTATGTGAAAGTTGTTATCATGATGCATGCATGATGGTAACCACAAAATAACAACAAAGTAGCAATAATAGATGCAAAGGAAAAGGAATAAAACAATTTTGGAAATTATTTATTAAGTTTGGAAAATTTGGTTACTTAAACATGTCACACAAACAATTATTGTTTTCATCAATTTAAAGTGTGCAAAACAATTAACAAAATTTATATTTGAAAAGAACATCAAATTTTAGTTGGATTACATGTTTCAAATATTGAAATTTGAATTAGGATGAATTTATTATGAATTAAACAATATTAAACAAGTTTTAATTGAATTTAGAACAAGTTTGAATATTATTTGAATTTTATTTGTTCAAATCATAAATTCAAATTCACATTTGAAAAGTTCACACTTTGATAGTTTGAAAACATATTTTGCATGTTCAAAAATATTTTATTTTGAGCAAGTTATGATTTTTATCAAATTTAAATGAATTAAACAAGTATTAAATTACTTAGGCAATTTAAATTATTCAAACAATGAAACAAAATTTATATTTGAATAGGTTATTCAAAATGGTATGAAAAACATATTTTATTTGTATTTATTGGATTAATAATGATTTAGTTATGGAATTTATGAATTTGCATTTGAATTATTTAGATTCAATTTTAAATTGCATTTTGAAAATTCAAAACAGTGAACAAATGTTTCCAAAAGGTAGACAATTGAATTTAGATCAGTGTGCATATTTTATTTGCAGTTTTTAGAGTTATAAAATAAAAGATATTAAGGTTTCAAAACCAGGGGCCAAACGTTGATCCTCTTCGGTCTCCCACGTTGCCTCTTTATCGGAATGATGTGACCATTGCACTTTCAAGAACTTGGTGCTCTTGTTGCGAGTCTTATGCTCGGTCTCACCGAGAATACGAATAGGGTGCTCCTCATAAGATAGATCATCTTGCAGTTCAATGGAATCATGATCAACTGCACGATCTGGATCCTTGAAGCACTTCTTGAGATGTGACACGTGGAACACATCGTGCACCTTGGATAGTTTTTCTGGAAGTTCAAGACGATAGGCATTTTCTGCCCGCCTTGAAAGAATGTTGAAAGGACCAATGTATCTTGGTGCAAGCTTTCCTTTCACACCAAAATGATGAGTGCCTCTGAGGGGAGTTACACGGAGATATGCCTTATCACCAGGTGCATAGATCATATCCCTGTGCTTGCTATCATAATAGCTCTTCTGACGAGACTGAGCAATCCTGAGATTGTCACGAATGATACGAACTTTCTCCTCGGCTTCCTTAACAATGTCAGGGCCTAAGAGTGAACGTTCACCAGCTCCAGACTAATTGATTGGACTCCTGCATCTGCGACCATACAGTGCTTCAAATGGTGCCATGCCTAGGCTTGCCTGGTAGTTGTTGTTGTAGGAGAATTCAGCATATGGAAGGCAATCCTCCCATTTCATGCCAAAGGAGAGACCACATGCTCTGAGCATATCCTCGAGAATCTGATTGACTCTTTCGACTTGCCCCTGAGACTGAGGGTGATAAGCTGTGCTGAACAGAAGTTTGGTGCCCAATGCTTCTTGAAAGCTTTTCCAGAAATGAGAAGTGAAGATACTTCCACGGTCTAAGCTTATTTCCAATGGAACACCATGAAGAGGAACAACCTTTGCTGTGTAGAGCTCTGCTAACTGGCTAGCTGAGATAGTTTCCTTGACAGGAAAGAAGTGAGCTACCTTAGTGAGACGATCAATGACAACGAAGATTGCATCGTTGCCCTTCTTGGACTTTGGAAACCCAGTAACGAAGTCCATTTCAATCATGTCCCACTTCCACTCAAGAATTTTCAGAGGTTGGAGTAGACCTGCTGTTTTCTGATGGACTGCCTTAACACGTTGACAAACGTCGCATTCAGAAACGTATTGAGCAATTTCACGTTTCATGCCAGGCCACCAATACAAAGTCTTGAGATCCTGGTACATCTTTGTACTTCCAGGGTGGATGGAGAGAGGAGTTTCATGAGCCTCCTTGAGAATTATATCCTTGAGACTTTGAATCTGAGGAACTTCAATGCGTCCTTCGAAGAACACAGTTCCCTTGTCATCAATTGAGAAGGACTTGAATTTATCATTGCCTTCTTTGATGTGCTCTACAATCTTCTTGATTTCAGTATCACGAAGTTGTTCAGAACGAATCTTGTCCTCGAGAGTTGGACTGGCAGTCAAGCTAGCAAGGTAACCTTGAGGGACAAGACCAAGGTTCAGCTTCTGGAATTCTTCATGAAGTGGAGGTTGGCTTTCCATGATCATGAGATTATTGCAATATGACTTGCGACTGAGAGCATCGGCCATAACATTAGCCTTGCCTGGAGTGTAAGAAATGGTGAGATCAAAGTCTTTAATCTTCTCAATCCATCTCCTTTGCCTGAGGTTTAGATCTGGCTGAGTGAAGATGTATTTCAGACTCTTATGATCGGAAAAGATTTCAGTTTTGTTACCCAACAAGTACTGTCTCCATTTCTTGAGGGCAAACACAACTGCTGCAAGTTCAAGATCATGAGTGGGATAGTTTTGCTCATGTGGGTTCAACTGACGTGAAGCATAAGCCACAACTTGACGTTCTTGCATAAGAACTGCTCCTAGGCCTTGGAGAGATGCATCACAGAATATCTGGAAAGGTTTGGTAGTATCTGGGCCAACTAGAACAGGTGTAGAAGTGAGTTTAGTCTTCAGGAGATTGAAACTTTCATCACATTGTGGAGTCCAAACTAACTTCTTGTCCTTCTTTGTGAGATCAGTGAGAGGTTTGGCAATCTTGGAAAAGTTTTGGACGAAACGACGGCAATAGCTAGCCAAGCCAAGAAAACTTCTGACTTGCTTCACCGTCTTAGGGGGTTTCCAATCAACAATTGCCTTAACCTTTTCCGGGTCAATGGCTATGCCTTTGGCAGAGATGATATGACCAAGATATGCAACTTCTGGAATCCAGAACTCACATTTGGAGAATTTGGCATATAGACGATGCTCGCGAAGTTTCATGAGAGTGAGACGAAGGTGTTCTCCATGCTCTTCCTTGGATTTTGAGTAGACCAGAATGTCATCGAGATATACCACAACGAACTTGTCGAGGTATTCATGGAAGACAGAATTCATGAGTCTTGAGAACGTTGCCGGTGCATTGGTGAGACCAAAGGACATGACGGTGTATTCATATAGACCGTACCGAGTGGTGAAAGCTGTTTTTGGAATATCTTCCTTTCTGATTTTTATTTGATGGTAACCCATCCTCAAGTCCAATTTTGAGAATATTGAGGCTCCAGCAAGTTGATCAAAAAGATCATCGATACGAGGAATTGGATACTTGTTCTTGATGGTTTTCTCGTTGAGAGGACGATAGTCAACCACGAGTCTTTTTGTTTGATCCTTCTTGGCAACAAACAGAGTTGGGCAACCCCAAGCGGAGGAACTAGGCTGAATGTAACCTTTCTCCATGTACATATCGATTTGCTCCTTCAACAATTTCAGTTCAGGAGGAGCTATCTTGTATGGATGCTTAGAGATTGGAGCAGTACCTGGCTCAAGCTCGATCACGAACTCAACTGCTCTATCCGGAGGCATCCCTGGCAACTCTTCTGGAAAGACGTCAGGGAATTCACAAACCACCGGAACATTTTCAATTGCAGGAAGGGGTTTAGCATCGAGGTTGAACAGCTGAACAGAACTTGATCCATATGGAGAATAGACTATCTGGCCTGAAGTGTGTGAGAGAGTTATTGACTTTTGAGCACAGTCAATTTTATCTTTGTGGGTCTTCAACCAATCCATACCCAGAATGACATCAATGTCAGAATTTCCCAGCAACATGAGTGAAGCAAGGAATATGCGACCTCCAATTAGGATCTGATTGTCCAAGCTTATCTTGGATGCCAACATTTGCGGTCCCGGAGAGTGAACAGCCATTTGATTGCTTAGCGGAACCAGAACTAGGTTGTATGCTTTTGCAAAAATCTTTGACACAAAAGAATGCGATGCTCCAGTATCAAACAACACTTTAGCTGGAATAGAGTTTACGGGTAATATACCGAGAACGACGTCAGCAGCTTCCTCAGCTTTGTCGGCCTTGATATGGTTCACCCTCGCGGTCCTCCCGACAGGCCTGTTGTTGGAGTTGAAGGCTTTAGCCGGGGGAGCACGAACCATTGCCTGGTTGGTGTTGGGGCGAGGAGGTGGAGGTAGCTGCCTCTGAGTGCACTTATCAGCGTAGTGTCCAGTCTCCTTGCACTTGTAGCAAGTGACGACACGAGGAGGACCTGGCCTTGGCTGCCCCATTGGAATCCTCTGACCCTGCATCTGAGATGGGTTGGGTGGGCGGGGACCAAAGCCTGGAGAAGCTTGGGCATTTGGAGCCCTAGTGACAGCAGCATTTGGCACCCAGATGCGGCGCTTCTGCGGAGGGGTGGTCATGTTGGAGGAGGAACCACCCTCACGCGAGTGCTTACGGGACTCTTCGAATGCCTTGCGCCCATTCTCCTCATTGAGCGCGGTGTTCACGAGCTCCACGAAGTCCTTGCACTTGATGTTGGTGAGAGCGTACTTCAGTTCCGGGTTAAAACCTCGGCGGAACCTTGCCATCTTCTTGGCTTTAGTGGACACCTCGTCACCAGCGTATCGAGCTAGACGATTGAACTCGTTCTGGTAGCCGAGGACGTCCAGTTTGCCCTGTTTGAGAGAGCAGAATTCCTCACGCATCCTTTCCATGAGACCATCTGGGATGTGGTGCTTCAGGAAGGCATCCTTGAAACATCCCCAGGTGATAGGATAGCCAGCTCTCATGGTCTGGTAGTTCTCCCACCAGGTAGCTGCCTGACCCTTCAGTAGGTAGGTAGAATACTTGACCTTATCTTCCTCAGCAACATGAGCAATCTCCAGAGCCCTGTTCATCTCCCTGATCCAGTCATCAGCATCCAGAGGCTCACGTGTTGCCACGAAAGCTCTCGGCCCCATGCTCAGAAACTCCTTGATGCTGACTCGCGGAGCATTCTGGTTGTTGTGCTGGTTAGCCTGGATCTGGGCCATCTGAGCCACGACCTGAGTCATCTGAGTCAACAGCTCCGTGAGCGGAGGTGGTTCAGGCGGGTTGTTCCTTGTTGGCGGCATCCTGAATAGACATTCATTTTAGCACAACAACAGAAAAAGGATAGACTTGGTAACCGAAAGATAGATTATTCCGACGCATGAATAGATAACCAACAGGTACATCATCACATGTTCAAATACATCAGAATATCCAACAGACCAATACATGGTTCGAAATACAAAGGATAACTAAACATAGCTAGGAATGGATACATCGGTACTCCCATGCTCATCACGCAGGACGGCGGTGAGTAGTACGACGAGAGATACGGTGCGGAGGAATCCCCCGGAAGTAGGTATAACGACGATCCACGTAGAGCGGGACTGCTCTGAGAGCAACTCTCGGTGTGGTGAAGTAGAAAGCGTCGTCTCCCTGTGCTCCAAAGCGGGGAATCCCAGTGTAACCAGGACCAAGGTCGAGAAGTGGACCTCTGATCGGCTCGTAACCTCCAGCATCTGGCAGTGGAAACCCAGCTGGCTGAGTGAAACGCGCAAAGCGCTCGTCTCCAACAAAGTCTGTGGTGTACGTAGCCAGACGAGTCAACGCCAGATAGAGCTGCTCCCTAACTGAGGCCAACTCCTGAGACAGTGCGGAAGCAACTGCGTCACTGTGCCTCACGAACTGAGCAGTGGTGTGCAGCCTGGAGCTATCAGACTCGTAGGTATCCAGGTTGCCGTGGAGAGTGAAGTGAACTCCCGCCGACGTGATGTAACCACGGGGGATGTGACGATAGATGGAATCATCAAACCCCCAGTAGTCAGCACGGAGGACGGTGAGACTCACGTAAGCTGCCTGCTGAACGGCCATATCCACTGTGGAACCTACTGCCTCGTAGCCGTGGACAACGCTCCTGCCATCATCCGACAGAATGTAGACGATCGCCTGGTAGTAGGTCTGGTCAAACTCTCGCTGCTTCTCGTAGACCTGGTACTCTGGTGCCCAATGGAACCCCAGATAGGTAACCATGTCTCTCAGCATCTCCGGATAACCGGCGGTGCTCTCACAGCGAGTCATCCGAACCACCTGCGAGAAGAACCTGAGATCCATCTGCAGATGATCGGGGAAGTTTTGATTAGACTCCGGTAGAAGAACTGAGGTGGGAAACAACAACAAGGTTCAACGGACGATAAGGATGTTGAAAAGAACAGGATATTGAAGCAACATCGGGAAACAGAGACCAAAAACTCCTGAGGTACTACGGAGAACCCCAAAACACGTGAAATCCTAACTTGAAAGTTTAGGTGAGAACAGAAAACAACGTTGCACTTCCTTACCAGAAAAGGGTGGGTGGGTGGGGAAAGAAGAAAAATGGCAGAATTCCTACTCTCACGTTTCATTTTTCCTATATAGCTACAAAATAGTTTCTAGACTCAACTGCGACCAGTAAAAAGGGATCCTACAGGCAGACAGGCTCTGATACCATTTGTCCCACCCGGACTTCTATAGGATACTCACCGTACGAACTGAACAGTATTCTGATGGGATTACGGGGCTTTCCGGCACCCGCGTCCTCTTACGAGTAGGCCAACACTTATGTGTGACAACCCATCGCTACTGTTCACCGTCGATGTAAACTATCCTGTAGAAATCAGGACACTACCATTGACGTACTTCATACCATACACACATGGTACGTCAACGGCTTTGAACAAAAGGATAACACAACATGCCTCTACGACACAAAAGATAGAAATAAGTTGCAAATGGCCCTCACTAGGGCAGAGATAGCAAATACAATCATCCAGAGGACACATGTCCCAACATAGCATCATTACATCTCAGCGGAAGCATTCAAAGGGGTCTGAGTACAGACAAAATCCAAATAGGCTTAAGAAGCCGGAAACTGAAATAAAGACGGAGCCCATCCACGATGTCTCGGATCCTGCCCGGGTCCGCTAACTACTCGTCAGCAGCCTCGTCAAACTCCACGTAGTAGCCGTCACCTGGATCCTCGTAATCGTAGTCTGCGGAAACCACAACCCCAAAGGGGTCAGTACATAGACGTACTGGCAAGCAAGACTCACAGTTCAGCAAAGTATAGCCCGTCAACACAAGCACAGATGACTTGGGTTCAACGGAAGGAAAGGGATATATAAGATGCTGCAACTGGCTGCGCTAACCAACTACAGAGATTCTATCACTTCCAACTATCAGAATGGAGATAAGATCGAGTGTTGTAACCCACTGAAAGATAACATCAAAAAAACCCATCCTGGATCTCGCCCCTTATCCAAAGAAGCAATCCGAGGATAACTCACACAGTTGGATTAAGATGAAACAAGTTATTGTGACAATAATCCTATTACTAGTCAAATTGTAATCATGGGGTGTGAGATAGTGAATCATTAGGTTTAAGTTGTCCTGAGTACTTGTTAGCCAGTACTTTCACCAAGTTAACCATAACCGCGGAAAACACGGCTTCTCGAGAAGATTATCCCTGCAGGGTTGCACCAATTTGGCCGTACACGTATGAATAACCCGCCAGATGGGATGCCTCCCACCAAGCGGGGCACTCAACACAACTCAACTCTTCTTCGCATCAAGCCCAAAGCACCTTGGGCGCACGGCTAATCGAGCCCAGAAGAAAATGGACCCTCATAGCACTCTAAGAACGTGTCCCCCTATATGCCGACTACAAAAGTTCCACCCTGCGCTGGGCTCGCAAAAACATGCATGCGGCAAATAGAAAGCACGAACTAAATGAGATGATTTGGACGAGATGCGAATCGAATCAAATTGAGGGGGGCGCCCATACTCGCTTCCCACATGCGGGTAGTGCGCTCATCATGGATCAGTAGACAAGACCCTTTTCCTATTAGGGTCGACACTAGCAGGCCTCAAAACCACACAGGGCCTCCTGCCGGTGCCTTATCATCAAATTATTATTAACAGTAATATTAGCATGATTGATTGATTAAACATCGAGCCCCCAGAACATAATGAAGTATAGTAACTGAAAGTAACGGGTAACAGACTCGAGCAAAACAACCTAAGCATACTAGTAAGACACTGGCCCAATCAATAGGGTTGTAGGAGGGGTGGTGAGGCAATATCAGGGTTAAAGGATTCATGTGATAGGTTCGTAACAGAAACAACTACCACTAAGGCTAGCAAAAATAGACAACGGAAAGTATCGGCAACCAGGGTTGCAAGGAACACAATGGTTCATGTGAGTGATAACTTGCCTGCGAACTCAGCAGCCTGGTACTGAGCTAGATCCTCAGAAGGGGTGTTGTACAGATCGTCTGTCTCAACGTCGTCGTCTATTCGAGAAGAAGCAAACAAACAAACAGGAATGTAAACAATCATTGCCATGGCATTGTGCACAATCAAGATGATGCATGACAAGTTAATGGTTGCATCAAAATAAACTAGCTAACATGATAACACAATTTAAATGGAACCCCTATGCTATTTGAGTGGCATATGGGAAAGGGTCCATAATTAAGTGGAACAAATGATTTACAATTAATTATTATGTGAAAGTTGTTATCATGATGCATGCATGATGGTAACCACAAAATAACAACAAAGTAGCAATAATAGATGCAAAGGAAAAGGAATAAAACAATTTTGGAAATTATTTATTAAGTTCGGAAAATTTGGTTACTTAAACATGTCACACAAACAATTATTGTTTTCATCAATTTAAAGTGTGCAAAACAATTAACAAAATTTATATTTGAAAAGAACATCAAATTTTAGTTGGATTACATGTTTCAAATATTGAAATTTGAATTAGGATGAATTTATTATGAATTAAACAATATTAAACAAGTTTTAATTGAATTTAGAACAAGTTTGAATATTATTTGAATTTTATTTGTTCAAATCATAAATTCAAATTCACATTTGAAAAGTTCACACTTTGATAGTTTGAAAACATATTTTGCATGTTCAAAAATATTTTATTTTTAGCAAGTTATGATTTTTATCAAATTTAAATGAATTAAACAAGTATTAAATTACTTAGGCAATTTAAATTATTCAAACAATGAAACAAAATTTATATTTGAATAGGTTATTCAAAATGGTATGAAAAACATATTTTATTTGTATTTATTGGATTAATAATGATTTAGTTATGGAATTTATGAATTTGCATTTGAATTATTTAGATTCAATTTTAAATTGCATTTTAAAAATTCAAAACAGTGAACAAATGTTTCCAAAAGGTAGACAATTGAATTTAGATCAGTGTGCATATTTTATTTGCAGTTTTTAGAGTTATAAAATAAAAGATATTAAGGTTTCAAAACCAGGGGCCAAACCGTGATTTATTTGGACCTAGATTTGATTACAGAAACTTTGAAATTCGTTTTATACACGCGGGAGACGCACCCAGTCGCTGCCAGGGGGCCCCGTGGGCTCACTGTGCCCGCGTGGCACACGAGTGACTGACAGCTGGGCCAGGGCTGTCAGCGCTCCAACGAAAAAAGTGGGATTTTAATCCCAGGTGCCAGGGATCGAACCCAGCACCTCGCCCTCGCGCACGATACACTGAACCGCTGCGCTACTGCGCGTTCGCTTGACAGGTATAGGGATTCAGAAAGGATATTGTTCAGCCCCCAGTTACTGACGAAATTGACGAGCAAAAGCTTCCACGACTGAACAGAACGGCGTTCGTTGCTCGCCGGCGTTGAGAGGACCGTGGCCGTGCGCGATCTAGTGGTGCTGCTGTGGTGAGGATGGCCGTGTGCGCGCGATGCAGAAGGGCAACAGAGAGGGAGGAGACGGTGGAAGCTCACCGCAGTGCTGCAGAAGGTGGTCGACAGCGAGATGGGGCCGCGGCGGTGACGATGACGACGTCGCAGATCCAGCGACTCCCCGTGCCCTCGCAGGTGTCCAACGTGTAGAGGAAAAAGTGGCGATGCGGTTCCCGTAGTTAGTTGGCTAGGTGGGGCAGTGAGGTGGCGGCGCCATGGCGGGTTTCAGAGGAGCTGCCGCCGGTGAGGGTTTCAGAGAGGAATCTGAGCCAGCGAGGAGACGATCGACGGCGGGAGAGAGGGGAAACGGCGACCTAGGGCTAGGGTTAGGGCTGCGGGGTGCCCTAGGTACTTATAGACGCGGACGACGAGGTGGATGCCGTCGGCTGTCGCCGTACTGCCGCGGTGGCGCAACGGATGCGCGTCGTACTTCTAACAGACGACGGCACGATTATTGAAGCGGTAAGTGAGGGGTTAGACGGGCTGGGCTGCGCGCGCTGTAGCTTAGATGGGCTGGGTAGTGCTTAGCTGCCGCGCGCGCTGTAGATTTTCTCCTTTTCTTTTTCTGTTTTATTTATTTTTTTTGCTGAAAACAGATTTGGAAGAATTTGATAATTTGTAGGTTAATAAAAATTCCAGAAAAATTAGGGTAAGCCTTTTAAAACATTAGCAAACAAATGCCAATATTAATTTGCAAAAAGTTGACATTTAAAATGGTGTTTGTATTTGAATCCAAATTTGAAAGAATTTAAATATTAAATAAACCTTATTGAGAACAACATTTTTAATAGGGTTACCCCTAAGAATTAATGTGATTAAGGAGTACATTTGTTTGGTGAATTCCATGGATTCAAAAGGGGACTGATTTAAAATACATTTGGTTTGAATTTGAAGTGATTTAGAATTAATTGATTGGATTAATGGTTTGATTAAACCAACAATTTAATGAGTGATCAACATGGAATAAAATGGTTGTTTTCATTTGTTATTTTTATTCCAAAAGTTGTAACAGAGCAAGTATGAAATAACCATTTGAACTTTGTTTGATGTTTCATTATGAAAACAAGATAAAACAGATGCAAAACAAATAGTAACAAATGCAAACAAATAATTAAACATGATGACATGATGCAATACTTGAATTAAAACAAGGAACAAAACATTCTAAGGGATATTTCATACTTGGGATGTTACAATCTGCAATGTGTATTACCTGCTATTGTGTTGAACCTGCGAACCCTAAAGTGACAGCTAGGGAAAACAAGGGGGATATGTTCTAGTTTGAGGATTATGTGTGTTCATGGAGTGTTAATGTGTTGGTCCGGGCTATTCGAAAGGGTAGACCTTAATTACCTGTAGTTCCAAATTGGCCCCGGTGAAATGGGCAGGTAGGACAATAGGCTTTGTGCAAATTCTCTTGGTTAGTACGCACAATAATTTACGGAACACACACCTACATAAAACTGAGATAGAGAAAGGCCCCGCTGCTAGCAAAACATTATTACATGATCAATCTTATCCGTGCAACACCCCGCTGTCACCTCATGCCTGCGTTTTAGTCTCTGGTTTACTTTCATCTTTTCCGGTGAAAACTGGGAAAACACTTGCTCTCCATTTACTTTCTGTTTGTTTACTTTCACTGCATTATTACACTCACTACTCTCGCTGCAAGTTTGTTGATACACAGGTGTGGTTGGGAGTGACGTCCCAATTGCTAAAGTCTCACCGGTATTCTTGTGTTCCCACTGAGTCGAACTACAAATTTGGGTAATACTTCCCATCGAAGACTACGATTGATCTCCTGCACTTGGGAGCCATCAAGACTGTTTTCTGGCGCCGTTGCCGGGGAGCCTAGCTTTATTGGTAAGACCACTTGTTATTGTCTACTGGCTGCACTTTCTTGTTCCCTACAATGGGAAAGGGAAAGGACACTTCGAAGGAGGTAATGCCTTCGACTACTCGTTCTGGTAATGATTTGCCTAGTAGACCAAATTTTTCACCTAATATTGTTTCTACTGTGGCTGCTAAGAAAAAGAAAGGAATAGCTGGCAAATCAACATTGTCAAAAATGTCTACTAGTACATCTAATGATCAAACACTTGATAATGTAGACAAAGAACTAGCTTCTGAAATTCCTGAAACTATTGAAACACCTGAGGCAAATGAAACACCTGAAACAACTGAAATTCCTGAATCTTTTGTAGATGAAAATGTAGAACTTGAGCTAGAAAGAAATGAGACTCGTAGAGAGTATGAATATGGGGCCTCTTCTGCAGAAGAAGAAGCATTTATTGAGGCCTTTATATCACCTGATTATACAAAACTTGATAAACTCTCTATTTATGATGATGCATCTCTTGGAAACTGTTTTGCTGCTACTAGGAATTTGTGTGGCCCAGCTATTAGAATTAGAGATAAAGATTATGAATTCAATATTAATCCTGAGATAATTGAGATAGTTGAGAAGTCTAGATTCTGTGGAAAGGATGAGGAGTCTCCGCTTGATCATATTGCTGAATTGCATGCTTTATCTACTACATTTGGAAATGATGAAATCCGTCAACATTATTTATTCTTAAAATTGTTTCCTTTTTCTTTGGGTGAAGATGCTAGAGTTTGGTATAATCGTTTAGGACCTGCATGTATTACTAGTAAGGAAGAATGCTTGCAATTGTTTTTCAATAAATATTTTCCTGCTGAAAGGATACATGCATTAACTGTTGAAATTGGCAATTTTAAACAAGATAAGAAAGAGAGTCTACCCCAAGCTTGGGGGAGATTTGGTAAAATGTGTAAGAAATGTCCTGGTCATTGTTTTAAACCTCATGAATTGCTTGATATATTCTATAATGGACTAATAGGGGAAACAAGAGACTACCTTGATAGTATTGCAGGGAATATCTTTAGGGACAGAAGTGTTGATGAAGCAATTGAATTACTGGAGTCTATTCTCGAGAATGAAGCTGATTGGAACATTGAGGAGATAGATAAAAATGAGACACTCCTAGAGAAGAAAGGAGGTATACTCGAATTGAACCAAGAAACAATGGCTGAAGCTTCCAAGGATATTAAAGAGAAGGGAATTAAAACCTCTCATCTCAAGGAATTATCTGAAATGGGTATTAAAATTCCTACTGATGAACCATGCTTTCCAATTCAAGTGAACTCTATACTCCCTATGGAAGGTAATGAGGAGGAAACACCTCCTGTTGATGTCTCTTATGTTAACAATTTTGCTTATCATGATAATCCCGAGGAGCGTAAAATTAGAATGACTATCATGGAAAACCATCATAAAATTAATTTCCTCCGTGAAAATTTAAATGCTAGTGTAGGGGAAGTTAAAGGAATTGTTAAACATTGTGAAATGATGAACAATCAAGTTGAGAAAATGATTTCTTTACAAAATCAATTGTATGAAAATCTGAATAAACAAAAACAATTATGTGGAGTTAATACAAGGGGAGGTGCAAGCACCCAGGATCCTGATTATCCTGATGATCATCCTAAAAGAAAAGAGCAAGTTGCTCTTAAAGATAAATCTTTTGCAGGAAAATCTCCCAATGAAAATGAGCATGATGATGACTCCAATGAGCAAGACAAGGATATTTCTATTTCTGATGCTGAAACTTAGGATGATAATAATGAAGAAGAAGAATCATCTCCATCTGATATTGAACAACATGATGATAATAATGAAGAAGCTGCTGGTAAGGAGGATCCTCAGCCTCCTATTGAGAAGACCAAGAAGAAGAAGAAACCAAATAAAGATAAAGATAAAGGTAAAGAGAGGGATCCATGGGTACAAAGACCAATTACATATCCCCAAGAGGTATCAAAAACAAAAGATGAAGAGAGGTATGGGCAATTTTATGATATGATTAAGAATATGAAATTAGAGATTCCACTTATTGATGCTATTAAGAATCCTCCATATTCAAAATACATGAAAGATATTGTCACTAATAAAAGAAAGATACCTATTGATGCTATTACTGCTATGCTTGTTGATTATTCATTGGAAAATTGCCTGAAAAACGTGGAGATCCTGGTATTCCTACTATTCCTTGCAAAATTAAAGAAGCCTATGTGAAATATGCATTATGTGATTTAGGAGCTGGTGTTAGTGTTATGCCTTTCTCACTATATAAGAAGCTTAATTTGAACAAACTAGTTCCAACAGAAATATCTTTACAAATGGCTGATAAAACAACTGTTGTACCTATAGGAATATGTGAGGATGTTCCCATCTCTATTGCTAATGAGTTGATACCTACTGATTTTGTTATATTAGAAATGCCTGAAGATGATAATCTATCTATTATTCTTGGTAGACCTTTTTTGAATACTACAGGAGCTGTGATAAATTGCACTGAGAGCAAAGTGACATTTAATGTTAAAGGCAAAGAGCACACTATTTATTTTCCCAAGAAGAAACATGTTACAAGTATGAGCACACGTGTGAATGCTATACAGATAAATTCCATTAAGATTGGTAGCATTGAAATACCTATACCACCTCCAGCACCAAGGTATGAAATATTGATGATTGGGACCATTCCAATCAAATATGAGGTAACTTGATTTATTGTTTTATAATAAGTAATAATAAGAATCATGAGCTATATTCTTTACATGTTGCTAATGAGACCTGATCAACCTCATTACTAATGTGGAAATGATAAAGGCATGATTCACAAACATTTAAATTGCATTTTTTTATGTTATTTGCTTTAAAATTGTGAGACATAGACATAGTATTAAAAAATTTAGAATCAGAAATCACAGAAAATATGAAGTTTTAGAAATTCTCTGTAGAAAAGTTTCACGTAAAATTCCAGAAAATTTAGGGGGTCAGTTTTTTGCCCGAAGGGACCAGCAACCAGTGGGGGAGCACCAGCAGGCCACCAGAGGCCAAAATAGGTACCTCCACGCGGCCAGATTCCTTGGTCGCGTGGGATACCCCATTTTTGGCCACAAGTGGATGCTGGGGCCCATCCAATGCTCATCTGCTCCCTTTCGACCGAAAACCAACCCCAGTTCATCGCCTCCATTTTTCCCGTGCTCTGTTTCTCCGTCAATCCCCGATCTCCACATTTGAGGCAGATTTTTCAAATCTGTTTGATGGAATCACTCCTTGGTATGTAACTCCTTCACTCATCCAATTACTTTTTGCTCCCATGCTTTGTGTATGAAGTTTTTTGCTGCACTAGGTGTCACCTGTTATGTCTAAGAACTCCATGAATTTAAGTTTTGTAGTTGATATGGATGCATGATATTGATTAGAGACTAGTTATGGATGCCTTAGCAATGTTTTAGAGTGATACAATTTAATTTTTGTTGAATTTTATTTTGGTACAGCAAGGTAACATGCTGAACAAGGGAAAGGCATTGCTTGGGATGTCCTCAAGGACAAGGAGAAGAGAATCAAGGGTGTCCAACAATCATGATGATAATCAGATATGGGAGGATGAATTGGTTTTTGCAGGTGAAAATCTGCGTGTCCATACCACAAGATGGCAAGACCCCGAAGTTCTTGAACATTGGGGGATTGCTGAAGATTTCCAAGCTTTTGCTGCAACTACGGGGCTGCTTGAGTTCTCACGCCATCCACGCAACACATATGTGGAACTCTCGAGGGAATTCCTCTCTACATTCAGGTTTGAGGGACCGGTGGTGCACCGGAAAAGTAAATCTAAGAACCCTCCTCCAGCTACTTTTGACATTAAATTTACAATGAGGGGGCAGCGTTTAGTCATGTCATTAGAGGAATTCTGTAAGGCTATACGTGTACCAACTACGGGGTTATGGGATGAAACATATGCTGATTCTAGAGAAGAACTTGTCACATTCTGGCGTAGCATTGCTAAAAATATTCCTGAAAAAATGAATAGAGGAAAGATCACATGCATCCAACACCCGGGCCTTAGATATTTTGCATTGTTTCTTGCTAGAGGATTCCTTGCTAGGGATAACACTTCTGCTTGCACTGGTCCTATGATCTATTTATTAAAATGTGCAATGGAAAATACAACACCTATATATAACCTGGGAACCATACTTGCTAGAACTTTGCATTTAGCTGTGAGTAGGAATGGCACGGATAAAACTCCTTTATATGTTGGTGCCATTGCCACTTTAATCCATGAATACATTATGGCAGAACGAGGTTTTAATGATAACTTGGGTACCATGGTAAATGAGTCTCGACTGCTGGATTTTGGTTTACTTTTTCGCATGGATATGAGCAGGGCTGAGAAAGAATATTTTTCATATTGCTATAACGATTCTAATGGGCACATTGTGTCTGTTAGGCTCCCTTGTGCTGACTTATTTGACAGGGAGACAAAGTGGACTGTCCAAGAAGAGCCACAACAGGAGGAGCCCCAATACCAGGCGCCTATGGCATATCCCTGGGGCTTCCCTGAACCACACCTTGGAGCACAGGCATGGCAGGATCCATCCTTCTTCCAGGGAGGTTCGTCGAGTGGTAGACATGATTACCACCCAGGATACTAGCTTGATCACAAGCTTGGGGGAGTATTTCTCTCCCTCCTCATTCGTTGTGTTATATCACTTGCATGTTATTTGTTGTTTTATGTTCTTTAAATCTGAAAAACACAAAAATATTTTTGTTATTTGTTAGCTAGTTTACTTCTGGTTATTTACATTATGTTTCTAAAAATCAAAAACCACAAAAAGATTTTTGTTTTCTTGAGTTTAGTATAAATACGGAGCTGCAGGAATTGCTGAAATATGTTCACTGTTATATGCTTTAATCTTTACTTGTGACTCCGTTTGAGCTGAAAATTTAATCACTACTGCAACTTTTTATGGCCTTCACCTCTGTAAAACATGAGAAACTTTTGAGGTGTTTAGGTATGTAAACAAATTTCTGAATGCAGTAACTTTTTATAGCAAGATTTGAGTTTTTATTGAGCAGTTCAAGTGGGGAGTTGAGAACAACAATGATATGATAATGTGCTTAAAGGGATGAAAGGTATGACACCTTTGCCGTGCTTATGTATGCTTTTTAATAACAACAAGTGCACACCTTATGATTCCCTTAACACTTAGTGACATAATAGCCATTGTTTATCTTCTCCGTGGTTTAGTAGAATATATTCTGATGAAACTGAAATATTGTTTAGTGTCATTACTTGGCTGATGGATTGAATAATTGTAGCCTTAAGCAAAGGTTTACGCATCCCATTGTGCTTACTGAACTTGCCAACCAAGGAAAGAATTAAAAGAGAAAATTTCATGAATGATAAAAGTGGAGTCTTATGCTTGACGAACTTATGGTTGGGGGTTAGTCTAAATGTGTATCACATGGAAAACTTTCAACGCTGCACTAAGAATTCTATATTCAAGTTGATATCATGTTCTTTTAACTGTGGATGCCTGTCATGCCAAAATGAGGTAGAGGAATAGTAAGTCTTGATGAGTAAGTATATATATGATTAGAGAGACGCATTGGGCCGCTAACCCAAGCCATGCGATATCATGGTGGAAGCTAGACTGGACTCCACAACATATCCTATAATAAAATAAGAAGCTATGCACATAGTGAATGAAATAAAAAAGAATAATGAGTCCATTCCATTTGTTTGTCTTGCCATTTTGACATGGGTTGGTTTCCATGTCATGGGGCAAGAGGTACCCGAATTGTTGCTCTCTATGATGTAATTAATACTTACAATGATTGTACAAGGCTTATTAGGAATCTAGAGTTGAGTAATCATGGTGCAGGACTTCGCTTTTAAGGGGCATGAGGCTTTCAACTTGTAGTTTGTCAAGCATAAGAATCAAAATGAAAAAAATTAATACTTTAGCAAAACTGAGAGCAAGGTAGTAAGCACAATGATTTTACTTGTCAACATATGAAAGAATCAGAGATCTCAAAAATCTTGATAATATTCAATCATCAGCGATGCACAAGCCTTTGTTTATGTCTACAATTGAGCAAACACTTCATGTTATTTCTATTGCAACAAGTATATATGCTTCAACACTGAGTAGATGCACACTTGCTAGTATTTTGCTACTTGTTACAGGAATCATGTCTTGAGTATTTGCTAGTATTAATTGATGATGCATATGCAATGCAAAGTTCTTACCAAAGTTTTTATCGCTTCTGCACTGCGTTTGAGTTGTTCGAGGACAAACAACGAGCTAAGCTTGGGGGAGTTGATGCACCCAAAATGCATCTACTTTTCCAAGCACTTTGCACCGTATTTCTCTCCGGAGTCCCCCCCCCATAATTGAATAAATCTGCAGAATCTGACGCTGTTTTTAGCAAAAGTCTTCTTTCCATCTATTTTCGCAGGACTCTTCACAGGGGACGAAAACCACGTAACTTTTTATGGAAAAGAAGTGGAATGAGCACCAGATGGGGCCGGGGGCCACCCGAGGGCCAAAAGGGGGCCCCACACGCGGCCAGATTCCTTTGCCGCGTGGGGTCACCCCTTTTGGGCCCAGATGGCCCACTCCGGCTAGGTCTTCGACGTACCCCTCCATATATACGAGAAACTGATGGGTTTCGAAGGGGAGGGCTCTTCGCGAAACGGAGCGCCGCCGCCACCACGATCTTAGATTTCGGAGTCAGATTGATCCGGGATTTCACCCCCGGAGGTGGAGTTCGAGGGTCTTCGTCACCATCATCATCACCACCATCATCTCCATCAACCATGAGCTCCATCACCCCCTCCATGTGTGAGTAGTTGCTGTAGGCATGTGAGGTGTGAGGGGTTTTGGATGAGATTGATCATGTAATTGCTACCCGGTATGCGGGATCTAGGGGTTTGTCTTGAGAATTCTTATGTCTTATGTTGATGCACTATTGCTAGGCTTAATGCTTGTTACTAGGGCCCAAGTGGCTGATTTCAGTACTGAACTTACATTGCTACATCATATATTTGAGTTTGGTATCTATCTGCAATGTGTATTACCTGTTATTATGTTGAACCTGCGAACCCTAAAGTGACAGCTAGGGAAAACAAGGGGGATATGTTCTAGTTTGAGGATTATGTGTGTTCATGAAGTGTTAATGCGTTGGTCCGGGCTATTCGAAAGGGTAGACCTTAATTACCTGTAGTTCCAATTTGGCCCCGGTGAAATGGGCAGGTAGGACAATAGGCTTTGTGCAAATTCTCTTGGTTAGTACGCACAATAATTTACGGAACACACACCTACATAAAACTGAGATAGAGAAAGGCCCCGCTGCTAGCAAAACATTATTACATGATCAATCTTATCTGTGCAACACCCCGCTGTCACCTCATGCCTGCGTTTTTGTCTCTGGTTTACTTTCACTCTTTTCCGGTGAAAACTGGGAAAACACTTGCTCTCCATTTACTTTCTGTTTGTTTACTTTTACTGCATTATTAAACTCACCACTCTCGCTGCAAGTTTGTTGATACACAGGTGTGGTTGGGAGTGACGTCCCAATTTCTAAAGTCTCGCCGGTATTCTTGTGTTCCCACTGAGTCGAACTACAAATTTGGGTAATACTTCCCATCGAAGACTACGATTGATCTCCTGCACTTGGGAGCCATCAGTCGCGCATGAGATAGCGATGGGGCAGAGCAGATGGAGTGGTTGCGGACGACTGCGTTGTGGTTGTTGGGCTGCACAAAAAAAGATCAAGGAAATTAGGAGGTGTGCCTCGATGCAGGTGAGAGAGATATACCAAAGGAGGGCAATGGGGGACCTGCGGTGTCATGGTAATAAATGAAAATGTGGCGGCGTCCGAGGTAATCCGGCTAGGGACTATTTGTGTTGGGACACAAGAGATTGGGAGAGGAAAATGGAGAGGAGGTCGTGGGGTATATGAGGGAGGGCATGGATCGACCCAGGGTGCACGCGGGGACGAGAAATCGTGAGTGTGGGCCGCGCGGTCTAGGGCGCGTGTTTGGGAACTGGCAGGGTGGAAGATGATCGGTGGGGCCTTGTGGGTCCCACACGTCAATGAGGGAGAGGGGAGAGAGAGGCCTGATGGAGTGATGATAACCCGGTAGGCCAATGCCAAGGAGTAACTCGGCCCAAAGGACGCTGTGCAAGACCCGGCTTAAGATAAAGGAGTTTCTAGAAGGCCCAAGAACGTAGGCCTCGTAACCCGGATTGTGGGTTCCGATAAGGAAGTTTAGGGTTTGTAAGCAGTGTCCGGGTAGGATTCAGAGTGCGCCTTGGAGAGTAGGCCAGGGGGTCCGGATATTATATAAGCCGGCCCCTAGGGTTAGACGAGAGAGAGATCCAAGAGTTCGAGCAATATCGCTAGGTATCGAGTATCCAGTGTAATACGAGAGTTGAGTTAATATATCTAGATCGGAGACTCGGCGACTTGATTGCCGGCTACCAGATCGCATATCATCATGTTTTCCCTTGAGCTAAACCCTCTCCCAAACACCAGAGTCGATTTTCCCCAAGATAAGTTACCCCCGGTAACGTCTGCCGTGATTATCCCACGACAGTTGGCGCCCACCGTGGGGCATACATCCAAGGGTGTTTACATCACGGGAGAAGCTCGGAAGAACATGGAGAACCTTGTCATCGGCGAGATCTACACCGACCTCGAAGGAGAGAAGATGGTGGACGATTCCGGCTGGGGGCCAGAGTCGGATCTGCTCGAATCCGAATCTGTCGTGACAATCGGCCAGATCAACGTCTTCATCGGCATGGTACGTACGTCCGGTTCAATCCCTGATGATTTCGGATTTGATTCTGTGTCAGGGGAAGCTACCCACGTTCAATCAGATGGAGAAGAATCGGTCGGGACGGTAGATCCGACAGAAGAGCCCCCCCACAAAGAGGGAACAGCCGGAGGAGCCGGCATGGACCCCGCGTGGCCGGGTCATGAGAGAAGATGATACCGAGTCCATCCTGCATCTGCTGGAGAACCGGTACGAGGAAAATAGCAGCGAAGAGGAAGAGTATGAATCTGCGCCAAGCATTACGCGCCAGGTTGCGGTTTACACGGCCCCGACGATCAATCTTAATCAGGGAAACGTGACCGCGGCCACAGTCGGAACAGCGCCAGCAGTGGCCCAGCAGCAAGGTCCGGTTGACGGGAACCCGGTTCTCACCCGAGTTGACGGAGAATCGGCATCGGTTACCAGCCACGCGGCGGACAGCGAGTTGCAGGCAAACATGTTCGGATATCTGGCAAACCGGACGCCAGGGGCGGGTCCTTCAAACCCGCAACACCCGGCCCTATTCAACAACAACTTGATTCTGGATCCAACCGTTTTAGCTACAGTTATTACTCCGGAAAACGCGGCGGAACGTGTCAGAGATCTGGACGTAGCCCGTCGCGCATTGGAGCAACAGAGAAGGCAAGTAGAAGCAGAAAGGCAGGGGATGGCCACCCGCCAACGTGAGCTGGATGCATTGGAAACCCGGCTCCGAGAAGAGACAACCAGGGTGCGTCAAAGGCATCAAACCATGTTACTAGGAACGGGTGGAGTTATAAACCCGACCAACCTATTTATCACACCTCAGGATCAACCGATTCCGGCAGCAAACCAAGGAACCGTACAGCAACCTGCAACTGGAGGAGCACAGCCGGCAAACATACAAGCCGGGTTACCCACATTGCAGACTGGAGCCACTGCCGGCAATACATTACCACCACCGCCACCATCGCGATTTCGCACACCAGCAGGTCAGTACAACAACCCCATGGATAATGTGTACGCAGCAACGCTCGCATTGAATCAAATCCCCGTGAGAGAGTCACCCCACGCAGAGGAGACCTGGCGGGCGATAGATCTATTGCGCACTGCGGTAGCGCAGCAAGTTAATTACCCAGATCACAGAAGTGGAATGCATGGGACACCATATATCAGCCAGCAACGAGGCAATACCGGCAATATCCAGACAAGTTCAGCGCGGCGGAGGGAAGAGCAGCAGCAAATGCCGCCTCCTCCCCGCGTTCAGGCAGTACCAGCAGCATCAGCAGCACAAGCTATTGTGGACAGTTCCAGAGCCAGGAGGGCCGCGGCCGGGTCTGCGGTGCATGGGCGACCAGCCGTACCGCGTCCAGCTGCACCTCCCGCAGGATCACATGTTTCCCGGGCGAGACCAGCTCCGACTAATCTCGCTGGGCTTAAGTGTTTGACGGATAACATCAGAGCTGAGCCTTACCCGGATAAATTCAAAGAACCGGGTAAAGTTGTGAATTATGAGCCGACTATGGATCCAGAAACATGGTTGAGCAGTTACGAGATGGCTATGTCGATTCGCAATGCATCAGAAAATCTTCAAGCCAAGTTCATGTACTTGATGATGTCAGAAGGAGCAGCAAAGTTATGGTTCAATAATTTACCGGAAGGATCTATCAAGTCATGGGAGGAGTTGAAAACTGCGTTTATCAAGCACTTTCATGGGACGTGCAGAAAGCTATTTACTATTGATGACTTAGAGCGATGTGTACAAAAGAAAGGAGAATCGGCGCGCAGCTGGGTGCGCCGGGTTATGGAGATACTTCACTCATCTACGGATACTCAGCCCAAAGATGCGCTACAAGCTATGGCAAAGACGTGCAAGTACATACCTTTAGTGCAAAAGTTAACTCGCATGAAATCTAGTCGAAATGCTTCAGAGGTTACGATGGGAGAACTAATGGATGCATGCAACAAACACGCTGCAACAGATACTACAGAAGAGGATGTCGATGACAAGAAAGCAAAAGCAAATACAAATAATAGTGGAAGAACCGGCAATGGATCAACGCCGGGTAACAATGGAGGTAACAATGGGAACAACCAGAACAAGCGCCCGTTTGAGGGAGGCTCCGAGTTTGTCGCTAGCACAGAAGCCGGGTCTTCGAGACCCAGGGCAGAAGGAAATTTCAATGCTGGAAACCACAATGGAGGAAATTATCAAGGGCCACCGAGGCCGGGTAACAATTGGGATATCTTCAGAATGGCGTGCCCAAAGCACAGCAGGAACGGTAGGCCGGCTAACCACTCATTGGAGCAGTGCGCGGACCTACAGAGATGGAAGAATGAGGAGATAAACAAGGCCATGCGAGGTGCAGGCCGGGGAGGAGGACCGGGTCCGGGTGGAAACCCGGGCAACGGCCCACCCCCAGCCGGTAACCCGGCAGGCAGAAATCCGGGTAACAACCAAGGGGGAGCTGGAGGTTTCCAAGCCAACCCCAAGCAATTGGGACAATATCACGTGCATACCACAGGAATTTCTAACAAGGATAAAAAGATACTGAAACAGGCGGTAAACTCGGTTTCTTCGGCTGTTCCGAGGTACCTGAGATGGTCAGAGCAGGACGTAACATGGAGCAGAAGAGATCACCCGGAAAGGATAGAACACCCGGGAGTCTTAGCATTGGTGGTGGCACCACAGGTTAATGGTTATGAGCTGAAAAAGGTCCTAATGGACGGAGGAAGTAGCATCAATATCTTGTATTGGGAAACCTTTCTACGCATGGGTCTCAAGGAGTCTCAGCTGCAGAAGAGTTCAACGGTTTTTCACGGGATTGTGCCGGGTCACTCAGCGTGCCCCGAGGGAAAGATCACATTGGAGGTAGATTTTGGAGAATCAAAGGATAATTATCGAGTCGAGTGGCTTACTTTCGAGGTGGTTAAGTTGCGCAGTCCTTATCACGCGCTATTCGGAAGGCCGGCTTATGCCAAGTTCATGGCCAGGCCGTGTTATGTGTATCTACAACTAAAAATCCCGGGCCCCAAGCAGACCATCACCATACACGGGAGCCGGGATATAGCAGCTGAGTGCGACGAAGGAGATGCAGCCATGGCGGAGCAAGCTTGCAGAAAAGAGGAACTCAAGTATTACCGGTCTCAAGTAGACCCGGATGACAGAACAGCGCTAAAAAGACCAAATACTGAAGATGAGAGAGCAAAATTCAAGGCAGCACAGGACACCAAGATGGTAGCTTTTGTCGAGGGTGATCCCTCCAAGCAATTTGCTATAGGATCTAACTTGGACAGCGAGCAGGAGAAAGCACTTGTGGAGTTCATTCGTTCAAATCAGGACGTGTTCGTCTGGACGCCTAGCGATATGCCGGGTATCCCCACAGAATTGGCAGAGCACAGTTTGCACGTCCATCCCAAGTCCAGACCCGTGAAACAGGGCTTGAGAAAGATGAATGAGGAAAGAAGGAAAGCTATAGGGGAAGAAATCGCTCGGCTGCTGACAACCGGCTTTATTATGGAAGTGTTTCACCCGGACTGGTTAGCAAATCCGGTTCTCGTGATGAAAAAGACCAATGAGTGGAGGATGTGCATTGATTACATGAGTCTCAACAAGCATTTCCCAAAGGATCCGTTTGCTTTACCAAGGATAGATTAGATCATAGACGCAGTAGCTGGCAGCGACCTATTATGTTTCCTGGACGCTTATTCCGGGTATCATCAAATCAAGCTCAAGAAGGAGGATTGGGAGAAAACATCGTTCATAACCCCTTTTGGGGCCTTTTGTTACAAGACAATGACATTTGGACTGAAGAACGCTGGTGCAACCTATCAACGGTGTATTCAGAAGTGCTTCGAGGACCAAATTGGACGCAACGTACATGCTTATGTAGATGATGTGGTGATCAAGAAGAGAAAGGCGGAGACATTTATTGACGATCTAAAGGAAATGTTCAAGAACTTGAGAAGGTATCAGATGAAACTCAACCCGACAAAGTGCGTTTTTTGAGTTCCAGCCGGGAAATTACTTGGCTTTATCGTTTCTGAGAGAGGAATTGAAGCAAACCTGGACAAAATCAAAGCTATCCAGAGTCTGAAAAAGCCAGAAAATTTGAAACATGTTCAGAAGCTCACAGGGTGCGTGGCAGCGCTCAGCCGGTTTATATCCAGACTCGGAGAAAAGGCGATACCCTTGTACCGGCTCTTGAAAAAATCTGATAAGTTCGTATGGGATCAAGAGGCGGACGAGGCGTTCGAGGAACTAAAAAAGCAGCTATCTGAGGCACCAGTCCTAGCAGCTCCGGGTCCTAGAGAGCCTATGTTATTATACGTTGCAGCAGGGCCCCGGGCGGTTAGTGCAGTGGTTGTTGTCGAGCGAAAAGAAGATGGAAAAGAATACCCGGTCCAGAGGCCGGTTTACTACATCAGTGAGGTATTATCAGAGGCAAAACAGCGCTATCCACATTGGCAAAAGCTGGTTTTCGGGGTCTTCATGGCCAGCCGGAAATTGAAGCCATATTTTCAGGAACACCCCATAACAGTGGTTAGTTCTATACCAATGTCGGAAATCATCAGAAACTCGGATGCAACAGGTAGAATAGCCAAGTGGGCGATCGAGATGGGGGATTATCATATCAATTACGAGCCAAGGTCAGCAATTAAATCTCAAGCTCTAGTCGATTTTATTAATGATTGGACACACACAGGCATGCCTACCATGGCTCCAAACTCCGAGTCTTGGATCATGCACTTTGATGGCTCCAAGCAATACGAGGGGTCAGGAGCTGGAGTGGTGCTAACATCACCCAAAGGAGACAAGTTGAGCTACGTGCTGCAGATCCACTTTGATTGTTCCAACAACGTGGCCGAGTATGAGGCCTTATTGCACGGCTTAAAGGTAGCCAAGGAGATAAATATTAAGAGGATACGATGCTTTGGAGATTCGGACCTTGTGGTACAGCAGGTCTCAGGAACTTGGGATAGAAAAGATGCAACTATGGCAGCATACCGCAGAGAGTTTGACAGAGTTGCCGGGTGTTTCTCCGGGTACGAGGTGGAGCACATAGACAGAAGAAAAAACGAGGCCGCAGATGCACTCGCCAGACTCGGCTCCCGCAGAGATCCGGTTCTACCTAATGTCTTCCTAGATGAACTATGGCGACCGTCAGTTAAAACCGAGTCTGAGGAAGAATTGGCAAATCAAGACCCGGATTTGGAGCTCGTGGCCACAGTACGTGCTGTTCCCGAGTGGACAGAGCCGTTCTTGGCCTACCTATCACGGGGTGAGTTACCACAGCAGGAAGTATTAGCAAGACAAATTCTGAGGCGAGCAAAAGGATATTATACAAGAGGAGTGCAGCAGGAGTCTTTTTGCGTTGTGTAGCACCAGAAGAAGGCCGACAGATCCTCAAGGAAATCCATGAAGGTGATTGTGGGCATCATGCATCCACAAGATCCCTTGTGGCCAAAGCTTATCGACATGGTTTTTTCTGGCTCACGGCCCTAGCAGACGCGGAGCGCTTGGTGGCAAGGTGTGACGGATGCCAAAGGTACGCTCGCCAAACCCATGTGCCGGCTATGGAACTACGGACTATCCCGTTAACTTGGCCGTTCGCTGTTTGGGGTATGGATATGGTTGGCCCCTTTCACATGTCACCTTGCAAAAATACACATCTCTTGGTGGCCATCGACAAGTTTACCAAGTGGGTTGAGGTTATGCCAGTTACCAACTGCGAAGCAATTACAGCAGTCAAGTTCCTGAAAAGGATTATCTATCGGTTCGGGTATCCCCATAGCATAATTACCGACAATGGAACCAATATGTCCCTTGGCGAGATGGAGAAATTTTGTGGAAACAATGGAATCCGGCTTGACATAGCTTCAGTAGCACATCCACAAGCTAATGGACAAGTGGAGAGGGCAAATCAAGAGTTGCTTCGTGGATTAAAGCCACGATTGCGAGTTCCATGTATCAGAGCTGCTGATGCATGGGTCGAAGAGTTACCTGCAGTGGTTTGGGGTATAAACACAACGCCTAACAGATCCACTCAGATGACACCGTTTTTCATGGTATATGGTGCAGAGGCGGTGTTGCCGAGTGATATCATCCATGACTCGCCTCGAGTGTCGGCTTACGTCGAGGTAGAGAACGAGAAGACCCGGCAGGACGCCGTGGATATGCTAGAAGAAGAAAGGGAACAAGCACTGGAAAGATCAGCCATATACCAGCAGGATCTGCGGAGATATCATAGCCGGCGCGTGAAAACCCGGGTCTTCCAGGAAGGAGACCTGGTTCTGCGCCTGGTACAGTCAAAGGAAGGAAAACATAAGTTATCACCGCCATGGGAAGGGCTGTTTATCATAAGCCGGAATCTGCACAATGGATCGTATTACTTGATAGATGCAAGGGAAGAGTCGGCTACGGTTAACGACACCACTCATACCACTTCATCTATGCAAGAGAAAGAAAGACCATGGAACGTAGCTCAGCTGCGTCCCTACTATACCTAGTATAGACCAGACTCACAAGTGGAATTACACGATGTAACAGGCAGCAGGTTTCAGACGCACTCTTTTCCCGTCCAGGGTACCTAAGGGGACTGGAGGGTTTTTAATGAGGCGGCTTGCTGACCTAACTTTCTCATATCAATAAAGAGATGGTTACGCAAGTTTTATTCTTCTGTTATGTTTTTATTTTTCTTCTAGGTAAGTATTATTTATTGTTTTCTTAGTGCGTTAGTTTCTTTAGTATGTTGCATATATTTAGGTCTTGGGGGCTGATTGCTTGAATAACACAGTTACAAACTCAAAGACCCGGCCGTGATGCCTATGAGTTATAAGGGCCGATTACTCGCAAACGAGTACGGCTGCAATCTTATAACCGGACAAAGGAGCCAAATTTCTTGACTTTTCTTACTTAAGCTCGATGTGACTCGCACTAAAGTGGCATGATTTGCTCGCTTACGATTACAATCAGCCATGATGCCCAATGGGACTTGCCTGACCCTGTTTTCGTACAGATGTAACAACATGGTATCCACGCGAAAGCCGGCTCACAGTACAAGAGAGTCAAAAGGGTCATCTAAACCACAAGTTATGCAGAGTACAGGGTTAATAACCGGAAACTCAAAGTCTATCAAGCATAACTTCAAAACCTATGTGAAACGGCTCTAGGTTTTGGGCTTAGCAGAAACAATTTGTTTTCTTTGAAAAACCTCACCCCCCAGACTCGGAACTTCGGGCCTTGGAGACTAAGGATTTTGATCAAAGAGGCAAGTTATCTAGCTATTAAAGCACAAAAACCAAAAAATCCGAGTCTTGGGGACTTGGGGACTTAGAGAAAAGTTCACCCGTCAAAACCCATGTGACCCGGAAACCGAGTCTCACAAAAGGAACCATAAAGAAAGTCGGAGTATCAAGAGTAAATAAGATCAAAGGCAGATAGATATCAAATTCATCCAAAGGCCAGAAGGGCCACGAAGTATATCAAGGCATTAAAGTGCATTACAAGTCTCGATACTAGTATCAAAGGCGCACAGGTGCACCGTCAAAAATAATTGTTTAAAGGGCCCATTGGCCGGCTGACGCATATGAAATGACAGCGGATAGCAAATATCACTCGGCATCCGGGACTGAGGCATCCATCTTCCCCTTGCCCTTGCCAGCCGGGTCTTGTTCCTTGGCTTGCCCTTCATTACTCTTGGTAGCAGCAGCACCCGGATCAGCAGTAGTGCCGGCCCGTGCAGGAGGAGGGACGATTGGTGTAGAAGTAGCAGGAGCAGAATCGGCCTCAGCCTTCTTCTTCGCGGCCTCCTCTCTCAACTGGGCAGCCTCCGCCTTCCATCGGGCCAGCATGTCATACGGCTTGGGAAGATCCGACTTAATCGCCTTACCATCAGCATCATACGCAGGGATAATTGAGTTGATATCCAAGCCATCAGCAATCACACTGGCCGGTGACGAACTTCCTTCTGGATGGCCTTGAAATTTTTCACTGAGAACTTGGACCCGTCATGGTTGAATTCTGGAAACCCGCCCACAAGCTTGGCCGGCTCGAGCTTAGGAAAATAAGCTTTAGCCAGCGCAAGCCCCCGAGTTACTCCAACCCGGCAGGACGAGCGCTTCCAGTGCCCAATCCACTCGGGTATAGTGGAGCAGGCGTCCAGTAACCTCTTCAGATTGCCGTGTCCAACACCCGGCCATTGCAATTCTTGAAGGATCCATTTGGTTCCGGCACAGAGCTGCCGGATAGTGCTCTTGATGGTTTTCAGTTTGGCAATGTCATCTTCCTCCGGGATTACTTCATCCGGACCTGCAGAAAGTAGAAAAAAACAACGAGTAAGGAAATCCGACTATTTATCAAAATGAAAATCCGGGTCATAATTATCAAAGTTAGGAATCGTACCAGCCAGTGCACGATATGTATCGGCAATTTGAACAGAAACTTTTGTCAGCTCATCTTCTGCTGCATGAGCCCTCCTCATATACTTCCTCGTGATCTTCCCGCTCCTCCTAGCTTCAGCTTCAGCCGCCTCACGCAGAGCCACCTCTTTCTCAAGGAGCTTGGTGGTCTTCGCCAATTTCTTCTCGGACTGGGCCACGAAAGCCTGATTGGAGACACAATGAAGGATTAGTCGGATATACTTCGAAGTTCCAAGCAAGTTATCAATAAGTTTACTCGGAACTTGGGGACTAGATAAGGATACAGGCAATATTATTCGGATTTACCTCATGTTTAGCTATCAGAGCTTCTAAGATGTTTTCTTCATCGGCCCTCAAGGTGTGAAGGGCATCCAGGATCTGGGAGAATGTCATGTCTTCGGGCCTGACGCCAGAAGAGCCGGCAGCTTGATCGCCTGGCGGGTGAATTTTCCCCGACTTTGGAGTCGAGACCCGGACTGTCTGGGTGTCCGGGTTTGGAGAACCCATCTTCGTGTCCAGGATCTCAACCTCTTCGTCCTCAGCCTCTTCGGATGGCTTTGGAGACCCGGTTTCCTGGTGAGTTGGGTCACCCAAGGAGCCTTGTGCCTGGTGGTCCTCAGCATCACCGCCAGTCGCGGCGTCCGTATTGTCAGTCGGCCCCTCCGTCTCCCGGTTATCGGTCTCCATGTTCTCCGGGTCACTAAGTGTGACTTGGGCACTAAGGAAAAGAGAAAGAAACAGTTAGTGGCAGAGCAGGAAGATTATCAAGTATGCGGGGATATCATACAGCAAGGCATCACCCGGTGTTCACAGCATAATCCGGGGGGAGCTCGCTGCTGGAAGCGGATGAAACTGTCGCAGAAACTGATAGCGGAACCCGGAACTGCCCAGCCCGTGGATGGTTTGGGGAGGGGTGACGCCGAGGAGAATTGGAAGGATGAGGTGGAGGAGTACCGGCACGGCGGACCGGTGAGGTGGCGATGCCCGGGTTGAGGGGATCGTCACCCGGGGAACTCCGCGTCACTCTACGCTTGGCCGAAGAGAGTCCTTCAAATGTGGTGAGTTGGGTAATTGTCGGTTAAGTTTTCGCATGTTATCAAAGGAATAGGGTTCGGAGGACATAAAGGAGAAGGGAACCTTGGATACCACCCCCTGGTCTTCCTCTTGGCCCCAACAACTACTTCTTGTTCAGGGTCGCTTTGGTCGGATTCGGTGGCCTCCGGGTCCCCTTCGTCCTTGTCATCTTTGTCCTCCAACCCTGTAAGCCGAGTATGTATAGTCGGAAAAAGTTAGACGTGCGAGCAAAATAGCGCAAGAGAAGTTGATAGAAGACCCGGATAAATACCTTCATCATTGTCAGCCGGTTCCTCATCTTCTTCCGGGTCTCCGGAAGAAGGGGAGGTCTCGACATTCCAGAAAACGTTATCAGCCTGAGACAAAAGCACAAGGGTAAGAATCAGCAATCATATCAAGCGAAAGCATGAAGGTAAAAGTATAAGAGTCGGATTTTACCGCTGGAGCCGGGTTGTCCCGGGTGAATGGAGCTAACCCGGTGATGTTTTTGATCACTTCCAATTTTTCCGTCAAGAAACTCTTGATGGTTTTGTTGGTATCGCCGGCTGGGTAGTTCTTAGAAGAATACCGGAGCGCGGCTGTGACGTGCCCCGAGTAGTCGCACATTAGCTTGGTGCGGATGGAGTTGGGCTGGATCCTGAAGTCCACCCATGTCTTGACCAAGTTGAGCCCAAGGAGACCTTGGGCGGAGAGGACGGCTATCTTGGTTAGAAGAGGTTGCATGGCCTCCCTGTCCGACTCAGGGGCAAAGGCGTTGAAAGACTCGGAGATATCAAGGAGACCCTCCGAGTAACCCGGCAATTTCCTTTCGCCGGGTGGGGAGGTGTCTCGGCAGTAGAAGAAGGATAATTGCCAGTGTTTAACATGGGAATTCAGATTAAGAGTTGGCATTGGTGAGTTCTTGCGGCGCTGGATGGAAACCCCGCCGCAAGCAAGAAGCGCCCCGTCGCCGCTTTCGCGACACGGTTTGCATTGGAAGAGTTCAATAAAGAGAGCCAAATTTGGCGGAATGCACAAATAAGACTCGCAAAGGACGATAAAGTGGGTAATGTTCAACATAGAGTTAGGACCTATGTCGAACACCCGGAGGCCATAGTGGCTCAAGACCTCGCGGAAAAAAGAATGACCCGGAGGGCGAAACCCCCGGGTCACATGCTCAATGAAGCAGATTACCTCATCAGCACCAGGTGTAGGCCGGGTCTCATCACCCGGCACCCTCCAGTGGATATCTTCCTGAGGGGGGAGGACCCCTAACTCGGCCAGCTCTTCTAGCTTGGCCTTGGTGACGGTGGATCGCGCCCAGTTGGCGGATATTGATTGGGTTGTCCTTGCTTTGGCTTGCTGCTTCCCTTGCTTCTTGGGAGCCATGGATTCGGTCTGCAAAAGCACAGGACAAAAAGGTACAAGACGTAAGGCTCGGAAATCATGGGTTATCCGGATATATGCAAGCAGTATCAAAAAGAGGTATGGAATTATGAGTTGTCCGGGTATCGCCGGATGTAGCGAAAGTCACAGATTATCCGAGTATCGAGTATCAGTACAGGAACTATGGGGGACTTACGTATTGGTGATCGTTCGCGGAAGAAGGGTGATTGCCCATGTATCTACTGCAAGCAAATGAACCGGAAGAAACGGATTTTCCGGGTAGCAAGGGCAGTTGCGGAAAATTTGGGCGGCCCGAGCCTAGATTGGAAATTTCATTTTCAAATTCGTGGTGAAATTAGTGACTACAAGCAATAGGAGAATGAAGTGGAGCCTATATTCAAGCCATTGGATGAACTAGAATGAGTCTAAGTGACCTAATCCGGCGCGGGGCAAGAAATGGCCCACGGAAGACCAAGATCCAATCTGGGTCGATTCGAGAAATTGCAAAGCTAAATCAAAGGGAGCAAGGAGCTTACCGAAGGGGATTGAAGTAGAGCGCGGCGACGACAAATAGCGCAATCTGAGTGACCCTTCGCGACTGCCGGCGAGCTGCTCGAGGGCGCGGCGGCGGAGGTCGGCGGCGGCGCGGGACGAGCTGTGGCGGAACGTAACCGGCGGTGGATTGGTTCCGGCGGCGTGCGCGAGGTCTCCGTGGTGGCGCTCCGTAAGCTTGGGTGCGGGATTGAAGGAGAGGAAGAAGAAATGGACCGTTGGGGTTAGGTTATCCCCCAGGTGCCTATTTATAAGGTGCGGGTGGATAAACCTAGGCCAACGGGCGAGAGCCGGAAATTTCGGGATAAAGGATATCCGCCGGATTTTCCGGGATATGCGATAAGCTCTAGACGGGATATCCGGACAAGATATGAAGGAAATCTTCCCGCGGTTTCAGGATCAATTATCAAGTGGAGTAAGCCGGATCTTTGACATTCTTACCCGGGCGTTGACCCGGAAAGAGTAAAGAGGGATTCAGAGAAAGCCGGGTTATTATATGGCCACCATGGAGTTAGGCCTAGCTGTTTGTCAAAGTAATCTAACCCGGCTTCTATGAACTTGTTTGTTGATATTCTTTGCAGGGAATAGCGTGCGCTTCAAGGAGGATCCCATGAAGCCCAAGCTATTCTGGGGACTACTGATGGAGGGATGATAACCCGGTAGGCCAACGCCAAGGAGTAACTCGTCCCAAAGGACGCTGCGCAAGACCCGGCTTAAGATAAAGGAGTTTCTAGAAGGCCCAAGAACGTAGGCCTCGTAACCCGGATTGTGGGTTCCGATAAGGAAGTTTAGGGTTTGTAAGCAGTGTCCGGGTAGGATTCAGAGTGCGCCTTGGAGAGTAGGCCAGGGGGTCCGGATATTATATAAGCCGGCCCCTAGGGTTAGACGAGAGAGAGATCCAAGAGTTCGAGCAATATCGCTAGGTATCGAGTATCCAGTGTAATACGAGAGTTGAGTTAATATATCTAGATCGGAGACTCGGCGACTTGATTGCCGGCTACCAGATCGCATATCATCATGTTTTCCCTTGAGCTAAACCCTCTCCCAAACACCAGAGTCGATTTGCCCCAAGATAAGTTACCCCCGGTAACGTCTGCCGTGATTATCCCACGACAAGGCCCGACGGGTTGTTGCGCTATGCGGTAGTTAGGAACTGGGCTTCAGCCTTTTAGGCTAGTTTTTTTTAATTCTTTTCTTTTCCTATTTTCTGTTTTCTTTTCTCATATTTGTTTTAGGCCTTTAATTAAAATCAAAGCAACTTAAAAAGTTTTGAAAAAATGTTACCTTTCAATTAAAACATTTGTGTATTTTCATTGTGACATCCCGACGCAAGGCTCAATAGGATCAACTGGATACTCATATCAGCAAGGTATACATTATTTTCTAGAAGCTCATTCCGAAAGAACTTTGAGATTAAGTGTGCTTGGCCCGAAGCGATTTGAGGATGGGTGACCGGCCGGGAAGTGTTCCCCGGTGCGCACGAGTGAGGAAAAAAAGTAGAAAAGACTACTGTTAGTCTGACGGGACACTCTAGAGATTTGAGAGGTGTCAGGGTGATAGCCACCAGCTACGGGGTGGCCTAGGTGTTCCATTTGGTATCATAGCTAACCCTTGCATTTACTCGGGAGTACGGCTCATTGGGCGGACATGTGGGACATGTGCCGGCATTGGGCACACATACGGGTGCCAAGAAGGGAAGTTCATGGACTGGAGGTTGACCTACGAGGGTGTCGGTCTTTTAAGGGGGTGAGGATGTGAATTCCTGACGTAGGACTTAATAAGATTAATAGGATACTCATATCAACAAGTTAAAATTTTATTCTGGAAACTCTCTTGAAAGAACTCCAGTGTTAAGCGTGCTTAGCCTAGAGCAATTTCAGGATGGGTGACCGGCTGGGAAGTCCTTCCTGGGTGCGCAGAGTGAGCATAAAGTGCGTAGAACATACTAGTGTTGATCTGTGCAGCCAGTCTAGAGATCCTAAAAGCTGCCAAGGGTGACAGCCACGGGCCACGGGGTGGCCGGCGTGTGACATTTGGTATCAGAGCCGACTCTCGCGGTTACGCATACGTGTGTGGGTCAATGGGCGGACACGTGGTACATGTGCCGACACTCGGTGCACAGACGGGTGCCAACTGCTAGGAGGGGAAGTTCATGGACTGAGGGTGGACCAACGAGGGCGTCGGTCTTCTAAGGGGGGAAGGATGTGACATCCTGTCGCATGGCTCAATAGGATTGATAGGATACTCATATCAACAAGGTGAAAGCGCATGGTGCCCCATACGTGGTTTTGGTAATTAATGGCAATCCTTATGGACTAATGTTTGCATTGAGTTGTCCTTGTAGATCTTGTCCATAGGAAATAATGGAGTTCATGTGTTGAACTCTATTAGCTTCCTTGATGGCCATTGTTATATTCAAGGATTTAGATGAAGAATGGTCATGATTTGAGTTGAGCTTATTGCTAGTGTGTCTTGAAGAAAAGGTTTAGGTGATCTCTCATTAATATCTTCAAGACATCATCATTTGAAGTGAGAAGAAAATATACAAGGTTGATCAAGCAAGTGATCAACACACAAAGCTACAAGATATACCAAGTGGGATTATGTATCTCATGGTATGGTAAGAAATTGTCAATATAGCTTTGTGAACTAACCCATGATATGTGTGTGTGGCATCTCTATGTGTGGTTAGGTATCTTTCCATGGGCATGAACCAAAAGGAAGATTTCATATAGCCCATGGTCTATGTTGTGGTCAAGCGGTGTTCGCCGTCAAGCTTGACGTGGAAGCTCAAGTGAGGCATCTCGAAGAAATCCTATCCTTGATGCTTGCCACCCTTTTGGAGATTGTGGTCTTGTGAAGATTTGCCGAGAAGGGTCTCTCCCATAATGGTGTATGGGGGAGCTAGTTCCTCCCATAATGGTGTATGGGGGAGCACCTTGCAAGTCTTCATCAAGCGGAGGTTGTGCTAGCAAGCGCGATCAAGAAAGAAGATCCAACTTGAGAGAGTCAAGATCGTCATAATCTAGCTCAAGTGGAATGCTCAAGGCAAAGGTATAATCTTGATAGGTTTTCTATTTTACCGGTCTCGTTTCTTTGGGAGACCGGGTTATAGGATAGATAGTCGTACTATCAAGATGGGCTCTCAAGTGAGTAACTTGATCGAATCGTTATGGAGAGCTCAAACCTTTGCACACTTGGCATATCATCTTTCTTGGATATTATTTGGCTTTTGTCTCCTTTGGGTTTTACTGCTTGTCGTGATATTCATGAAAAAAACCTTGGTTTCTCGAAAACGGATTTCGTAAGAAAAACTTGTTGCGTTTTTGGTGGTGAAAATATTCCGTTCGTCTTTGAGAATGTTCCCACACCTTCCATGTGTGGTAACTTCTCCATACTTTTTATTTGGTTACTCCTTGCTGTTATCTTTCCAATGCAATTGGATTTACCTCGTTCGGAGTTCATTTGCAAAAGTTATGAGGTTTCTAGTTCATCCTCAGTGATTCAGAAGTCAACCGGATATTTCCAACCGGATTATTCCATACCAACCGGAATATCCAGTTCTGATGAGAAGCTCGATTTTGGCTAAGGACTAGAGGTTTTTGGCACAGAAGCCTACCGGATATTTCCAACAGGATTATTCCATACTAATCGGAATATCCGGTTCTTGAGCCTATTTGGGATAGAATCCAACCGGATTATTTCAACCGGATTATTTCGGTCCAACCGGAATATCCGGTTCTGGAGTCTGTTCGGGATAGAAGCGAGCCGGAGATTTCAAACCGTATTATTCGCCTCAGTCGGATATTCCGGTTTGGTCAACTCATTCGTGGTTTCAGATCTGAGGAAAAACAAGCAACCGAAATATCCGGTTCAAGTTTGAACCGGAATATCCGGTCCCTTTTTCAGCCTCAAACGACTAGTTTTTGAGGGACCTATTTAAGGGGGTCTCCTTCCTCATTGGTCCCTAAGTATTCCAAGCACGAATTTCCCCCCTCTCCCCACCATTGTTGACCTTGGATAGCTTGCCCCTCTCCCAATCCCTCCTATGATTCTCGCATATCTTTGAGAGAGAAGTTAGAGGAGATCTAGATCTAGATTTCCACCAATCCATCTTCCTTCTTAGTGAGGGAAACCTAGTAGATCTTCGTCTTGGAGTTCTTGGTGTTTCTCCTCATTTGTTCTACCTTTCTTATTCTCCCATAAGAATTTGTTGCTTTGTTGGAATTTGAGAGTGAAGGATTTGAGCACTTGTGCTCTTGCCATTTGCACCAGTTTGCTCTCTCCACGAGGATTCGTGGAAGTTGAAAGTTTGTGAGCTTGTTACTCTTGGGTCTTGGACCCTAGACGACTTGTGGTGTTCTTAGGAGCCTCCAATTGAGTTGTGGATGTGTGCCTCAAGATTATGGTGACACCGAGAGCCTCCAATTAAGTTGTGGATGCATGCCTCGGGTTTGAAGATTGCCAATAGTGGAAGGTGAACTAGACCTTTGTGGCGGGGTTCATCGGAGAATAGGGTGAGGCCTTTGTGGGTTGAGTATGCCTCTTGTGGCGAGCTCACATCCCTTGTAACATCCCAAGTCTGAAAAATAGCCATTAGAATGTTTGCTATCTGTTATTTTATGTTTTGCATCATGGCATCATGTTGATTGCAATTGTTTTGCTTGTTTTCCATTTGTTTTTCTCTGTTTTCATTTGTTTTCCAACTGTTTTCAGTTGTTTTCCTTTGTTTTCTATTTGAATTCCAAACCAAAATTCAAACCTTTTGTTTCATCCTTGTGATGTTACAATTTCTAAAATGATATTTCAAAATAAAACAATTATTTGTTTCCATTAAAGTGTGATTCCAAACTATTGTTTTATTTCTATAAAAATGCATCCAATAATCAAACCCTTTCCAAATTCAATTTGTTTTCCATTTGAAATTCCAAACCAACATCCAAATAGTTGTTTCCAAATCAAAACCTTAATTGTTTTCCAATCATCCCATAATGTTCCACTAATAAAATGGTGTTTTTATTTCAATTAATTAATTCCAAATTGGTTTCCAAATTCAAAGCAAAATCATCATCAACACCTCATTTGGAAATTATCAATTATCAAACCATTCCAATAATTCTAACCCAACTAATAATAGGGTTCACCCTATTAAATTGTGGTTTCTATTTTAATTAACCAAATATTCCAATTTCAATCAAATTCTTTCAAACAGCACACAAGATGGGCTATAACCAATTTATAAACATTATCACTTCAATCAACTAATTTTAATCTTTTATTTCATAGGGGCTACCCTATAAAAATGCTTCTTTTCTTAATGGTTCCTTAATATTAAAATGTCCCAATTTTGGTTTCAAAATACAAACCTCATGTTTAAATCTCAAAATTTTGGAATCTACTCTTGGAAAATGGTTCCTAATTAACTAATTAGCCTAACCTAAATTTTCTGGAAATTTTGTCAAACAAAACATTAACTTTTTCTTCCAAAATCAAAACTACAAAAAAAAATATAACAGAACAATTTATTAAAAAGTTTTCGGCTGAGGGGAGAGGCAGGCTGGGCCAAGCCCAGCCCACAACCCCAGCCTTCCCAAACGCGCACGGCCTGGTGGCCTGTTTCTTCAAGCTCCGTACGATGACGTCAGCACACGCCAGCGTTCAACCACTCCGAGCTCCACCTGCCCTCCCTGCCTATATCTACCCCTACATCCCCACCAAACCCTAGCCTAGGTCCCTGTTCCCCCTTCTACCGCCGCCAGCCATCTCTCCCCTCCTTCTAGTTAGCCAATTTCTTGCCGGAGTTCGGGGGTGGAAGAATTGCGGAGGTGATCGTCGGGGACAGTACGCCATGGACCTCCATCGACCCCTCTGATGCCACCATCGACACCGCGTGCACCTCTACTTCCTCTCCGACAACCGCATCAGAGCCCAGGAGACCGTGATCGACGACGGCGAGGTCATCACCGCCGCTGCCGTACTGAAAATTCTCGCCGCGCCGTCGCCACCGACGTCCTCCCGTCCTCCTCTCGCCTCCGACCAGCTCCCGGTGAGCCACCGCACCGATCCCACCCCCTGTAACCTCCTCCCGCTTCCTGTTCGCGCGTTTCCCTTTCTGAACCGCCGGCGGATGTCCACCACCGTGTCGCCATGGATGTCGTGGAAGCGTTTCTTCGCGTGCACGGGCCCGTCGAGCAAACGAACTTGTCCTCCTGGCTGATGCGCGTACTCCCAGTTGCTCAGCGCCACCAATCCGTGACCTCGTCGCCGGTAGCCAACGTTTTCTTGCCGCCGCTGTCAGTCACCGTGTTTCAGGTTCAGTTAAAGTTCAGATCCACACCTAACACCTTTTCCTCACTGCGCGTCTACCTATGACAAGCAACGCTCATCCATCGCACTGGTTACACCGCACCTCATCCTTGCGCTCGGTCGGGGTTCGAGTCCCCGCAAGCGCCACTTTTTTTGGGAGTTTTTCCCCGCGTTAGGCCCCACCCGTCATCCACGCTATTGCCACGCAGGCACCGTGAGCCCACGGGCCCCCCTGGCAGCGCGTGGGTACGCTTCCAGCGCGTAACAAAAGGAGTTCAGCGAATTTCCTAAAATCCCTAATTCTTTTTAATAAACAGAATTAACACAAAACTTTAAAAGTTAATAACTTTTATTCTGTAAATCCAATTAATACAAGTTCTATATGAATTCTGATCCAAATTTCCTAATGTTTCCAAATATCCAATTTGTGTACTGTTTTGAACACTTCAAATGCATTTAAAATTCAAATTCAAATAATTCAAATGTTAATTTGTAAATTCCATAACTAATTATTTATGAATCCAATAAATGCAAATAAAATATGTTTTCCATACCATTTTGAATAACCTTTCCAAATATAATTTTTGTTTTCTGTTTTGAATAATTAAAATTGCCTAAACAATTTAAATCTTGTTTAGTTCAATTAAAAATTGTTTAATATTGTTTAATTCATAATTAAATAATCCTAATTCCAATTTCAATATTTGAAACATGTAATCCAACTAAAATTTGATGTTCTTTCAAATATAAACTTTGTTATTTGTTTTGCCCATTTTAACTTGATGAAAACAACAATTACTTGTGTGACATCATTAAGGAACCAAAACTTCTTAACATGACAAATAAAATCCCACCTTTGTTTCATTCCTTTTCCATTTGCATCTAACTTGTTTACTTCTTGTTATCATCATCATGCATGCATCATGTTTAACTACTTACACCTGTTAATCAAATGTAGATCATTGCTTCAACCTAAACCACTTGCATCCATATGCAATTCACATTGCATATGGGTCCAATTAAATTGTGTTATCTTGTCAAGTAGTTTATTCTGATGCATCTATCAACATGACATGCATCATCCCATGTTTGTGCACCTATGCCATGATATTGATTGTTTATCTTTCTGCAATGTTTGTTTGCTTCTTCCCGGATACACGACGACGTTGAGACCGACGATACTTACGACATCCCTTCTAAGGATCTAGCTCAGTACCAGGCTACTGGGTTTTGCAGGCAAGTTATCACTCACATGAACCACTGTGTTCCTTTCAACATTGATTACCGATACTTTCCGTTGTTCTTTTCTGCTAGCCTTAGAAGTAGTTGTTTCTGTTACGAACCCATCACATGAATCCCTTAACCTTGATATTGCCTCACCTCCACTCCTATCACCCCCTTGGTTGAGCCAGTGTCTTACTAGCATGCTTAGGTTGCTTTTGCTCGAGTCTGTTATCCGTTACTTTCTGTTACTATATCTTTATTACGTTGTGGGGGCTCGATGTTTAATCAATCAATCATGCTAATGTTACTATTAATAATAAACTTGATGATAAGGCACCGGCAGGAGGCCCATGAGAGGTTTTGAAGCCTGCTAGTGTCGACCCTAATAGGAAAAGGGTCTTGTCTACTGATCCATGATGAGCGCACTACCCGCATTTGGGAAGCGAGTATGGGCGCCCCCCTCAACTTGACCTGATTCGCATCTCGTCCAAATCGCCTCATTTAGTTCGTGTTTTTCATTTGCCGCATGCATGTTTTTGCGAGCCCAGGCCAGGGTGGAACTTTCGTAGTCGGCATATAGGGGGACACGGTCTTAGAGTGCTATGAGGGTCCCTTTTCTTCGGGGCTTGATTAGCCGTGCGCCCAAGGTTCTTTGGGCTTGATGCGAGGAATGGTTGGTTGTGTTGAGTACCCCGCTTGGTGGAAGGGCCTTTCCATCTGGCGGGTTATTCATGAGTGTACGGCCAAATTGGTGCAACCCTGCAGGGATAATCTTCTCGAGAAGCCGTGTTTTCCGCGGTTATGGATTACTTGGTGAAAGTACTGGCTAACAAGTACTCAGGACAACTTACACATAACGATCAAACATGTTACACCCCATGATTAATAACTTGACTAGTAATAGGTTGATGGCACAATAACTTGATTCACCTTTAATACAACTGTGTGAGTTATCCTCGGATTGCTTCTTTGGATAAGGGGCGAGATCCAGGATGGGTTTGTTTGAAGTTATCTTCTAGCTGGTTACAATCCTCGATCTTATCTCCGTTCTGTTAGCCGGCAGTTGTAGTATGTTTCTGTAGTTGTGTAGAGCAGCCAGTTGCAGCATCTTTTATATCCCCTCTCTTCCGTTGAACCCAAGGCATCTGTGCTTGGTGTTGACGGGTTACACTTTGGTGAACTGTGAGTCTTGCTTGCCAGTACGTTTATGTACTGACCCCTTTGGGGCTGTGGTTTCCGCAGACGACGTTTCCGAGGATCTCCATGGTGGCAACTACGTGAAGTTTGACGAGACTGCTGACGAGTAGATAGCGGACCCGGGCAGGATCCGAGACTTCGTGGATGGGCTCCGTCTTTTCGTTCCCGGCCTCTTAGGCCTATTTGGTTCTTGTCTGTACTCAGACATGTTGAATGCTTCCGCTGTATTGTAATGATGTATTGTTGGGGCAGGTGCCCTCTGAATGATTGTATTTGCTATCTCTGCTCTAATGAGAGCCATTTGCACTTATTTCAATCTTTTGTGTCGTAGAGATCTGTTGTGATATCACTTGCTAAACGCCGTTGACGTACCATGTGTGTATGGTTTGAAGTACGTCGACGGAAGTGCCTTTGATCTCTAGTGGATAGTTTACATCGACGATGGAATAGCAGGGCTTGTGTTGTCGCGCATAAGCGCAGGCCTACCAGGAAGCTGGGACGTGGGAGCAGTTATGCCCCATAATCAAAGCATCTGCTATCCAGTTCGTACGGTGAGTATCCCCTAGAAATCAGGGTGCGACATCCCTCCAACGAGATGTACTCCCCTTGTGGGAGGAACTCGGGAATACATCATCGTCTCCGTGTGCCTCGGTTATTTCTATACCCGAGCTTTTTTACTTATGCAATTTACATTGTGATAGCCTTCGAGCTTGAAGTTATATATCTTGCTATCCCCTTGTTACTTGTCTTGCTTAGTATAAGTTGTTGGTGCATCTAGTTGAATCTAGAATATTTAGGTTGTGTGCTTGTTAATTTAAACACCTAGTTTATTTCCGCATTTAGCAAGGCTTAACCGGAAAAGTTTTAATCGCCTATTCACCCCCCCCTCTAGGCGACATCGTTGTCCGTTCACAAGGTATACCTTCTTTTCCTTGAGCTCATTCCCAAAGAACCCCGAGGTTAATATGCTCGGTCCGGAGCGATTTAAGGATGGGTGACCGACCGGGAAGTGTTCCCGCGTGCGCATAAGTGAGGACAAAGTGCGCCGAAAAGACAAATGTTGGTTTGAGGGACCAGTCTAGAGATCCTAGAGAGCTGCTAGAGGTGACAGCCACCAGCGATGGGGTAGCCGGGGTGTTACATTCATTACATTTCAAAAACTAAAATATTCAATATTGTAACATCTTAATTTACACTTTATGTCCATTTTTAAATTAGGGTTTTAATGAAAATATTAGTGGTTTCACAAAAGTTCGTAAAAATACTATAAATAATAATATTGAAAATAATATATTAAACTCATTTTCAAATTCAAAAGTTAGAACAACCCATTTAAAAAATAGGGTTTTCTTTAAAATATTTTTTCAATTGGTTTTAGGGTTTAGTAATACCCAAAAATAATAATTTTCAAGTCAAACTTCAATTTTGAGAAATTTATTTTCCATAATCAAAAGTTTCAAATTTTTGTGATTTTTAAATATTCCAATATTTTGGGATGTCACGTTGGTACTTGTGTTTTTATTTTCACCATGGTTCGCAAAATTGGCCACAATGTCGACATTGCTCTCATGGTCTTCCTTATCTTCATTACCATCTGTTTAAGCATCCTAACACCATAGGTAGACTATATAGTGGATCGAGGTTAGTTCCGTTTGACTTGGTTTTATAAAGTTCGCATATGTGCACGTATAAATCGGTCTACCTGGAAGGGCTAATTACCAATGCCCCCCATCGAAACCTGTAGTATATATGGTAGTAAAGATAAAATAATTTTGGCTTGGGGCTCACTTGTGCATATATCTGCGGATGATGAAGACGACCAATGATCTTCCATGATTCTCGGTCTTGACTAAACCTAAGGAACTCATTCACTTACGAGGCTTGACTTGTTTATGTTTGTATGCAAGTGCTAGATGGTGTACGCACTTTGAGGTGTTATTGGAAAGTGCATCAGTTCGTAAATAAGAGATTGCTATTGATTTTATGGATCCACTGCGGGGCTAGTTGGCTAAGTAAACCCAAAATCATAATACATGCCCGCATCAGATACATCAAGATGAAAATAGTAAACGAGTAATGATTGGTCTCACTAGTGGAAACAGGGGCTTTAGTCCCGGTTCGTAGGCCCCCATTTGTCCCGGTTGTGCAACCGGGACGGGGCATCCGGGACAAATACCCCTCCCCATTGGTCCCGGTTGTGGCAGGACCCGGGACAAATGGGGCTGACCACGTGGCTCGTGCGCTGGAACCTGGCCAGGTCTATTAGTCCCGGTTCTCAATACGACCCGGGATGCATGCCCCTTCTGCCGCGGCAGAAATTTACAATTTCCGTTTTTTGGCCCCCCAGACCTCCTGGCGGCCCCTCCCCGGACCTCGAGAAGAGAGGAGCCTCGGTGGACCCTCCACGGAGCCCCCGGATCGCACGAGTGAATAAGTATATAAAGCAGAATAAGAAACACTTATATTACACAAGCAAAGTATATCGAGCATATTACATGACCGATGGAGTGTATTACAAAATCAAACTTAGTTCCAACCGGAGGCATGGTGCTCTCCATCTACGTTTATGACCTCTGCATCTAAGAAGCCCGCAATTTCCTCCTGAATTGCTCGTATGCGGTCCCTTGGTAGAAGACCGTCCCGAAGCCGTTCGATCTAATATAAAGAAGAGTGGTCACTAAAACATATGAAACTAAGTAACTAAAATAGATAGTAATAAGAAGAATTGACGACTAACGTACATGAAGTTGCTTTAAATTTCTGCCCTTGGGAGATGTGGTCTGACGAATGAACTCGCAAACGTAGTATCCACACAAGTTATTCCCGTCTCCTTGTTGCAAGCACTATACGAGAAGATTGTTTCAATCAAAATAATAATCAACCAGGCATGATAATGGTATCGACACTAGAATCAAGGAGATGGGCGCGGATCTAGATAGTACTTACTTGCACAACATCAAATGTAAGCTGTTTTTCCCATTCACCGGGAGACTTCTTTATGAACCTCTTCCAAACCCTACCCGAGAAAGAAAAAGAATAAAAAGAGTTAGTAATTACTTGATATCCGAAAATGAAACAAAGTAGTCGATATATTGCCATATATAAATACTGAAATTAATAAAGATTGAAATTACCGCTGGATCATTTCCTGCATGTCAGCCCACATTGAGAGGGGTTTACGTTTTGAGTCCATTACAATTACTTTTCCTTTGTCAATTTGGAAGATTAGCAGAATATAGTGGAAGCTGCGCACGCAGAACTCATCAATTATACAGTGAACATCGAGTAAGGAAAACAGAATGTTTACAACAGAGTAACACACTTACTTGAAGTTGTAAGGAAATAGTATTTCCCGTCGGTGTTGGTTAAATATTATTGCCCTCAGAATATTATTTTCTATATCCTTGGGAGATTGCCGAAGAGTCTTTTCAAAAATAATATTTGGATCAATGAACCCAATATCATAGATTCCACCTCTTTTGCATTCGAGAATCTTCATTCTGCAATTATAATATATGAGTGTACTATATATATATATATATATATATATGAATATGCAATTGAATGAGGTGAGCTAGAGAAATAAGTGCTTACAGACAATAGGCACTAAGGATAGATTTGTCGAGGGCCTGCTGCTGGTATAACTGAAACAATTCCTCAAATTGTATCATAACATATCCATTTCCATTTCCATAGTGCTCGTCCTTAACGTTGAGACATATCCAGTCCGTAGATTCCTCAACGGCTTCCATATACCAACTATGCACTCTTCGCATTTTCGTTGGTAGATCCTTTATCTCCTCGGGTTTGACAAGAGGCTTCCCGTACTGGTATTTGTACGCACATTCAGCTGCGGGGAAGTAGTTCACTGTTTGCATATACTCAGCAATGGACAAACCCGCATCAGCTGCCTTGTCTGCGTACAGTGTTATAAACTCCGGATCACTATGCTCGTCAGCAATATTAGTGCTCGGCCCCACCTGGGTATTGGAAATCACTTTGAGCGGGGACGTGGATTGTTTTTTCTGCTCTCCGAGCTGAGCAACTGATTTTCCCTTTTTCCCGCTTGCGCTACTACTCTTCGTCGACCGCACCATTTCCTGATGTGATTTCAGAATAGAGCGGTCATAGTCAGATGATAGACTCGGCTCGGGTTGATGAAGAGTCTTCACCATTTTCCAAGCTCGTTCTATCTCTTCTTCGGTCTCGGGGAAATCTGGCTTTTGCTTCTCCTTCCGCTTTGATTTCCACGCCTCGTATTGGTCCTTTGCGATTTTCTGGTTTTCCTCGGGAGTATAGTCGTAAGGTAACTTGGGTACCTCTTTTGGTACCTTCGGGAGGGGTGACCGTTGACGTTTCGGTGATTTTTTACGTTTTGGCAGAAACTTAGTGGGCGGAGAAGGCTGACGCGGCGGCGTAGGCGAACGCGCTGGAGACGTGCACGGCGTAGGCGACCGCGCCGGAGACGGCATGCGTTGCGAAGACGAACGCGCTGGAGACTTTTGCGCTGGAGAAAGGCGAGGATTCGATGGCTTTGCCGTCTGATTTGTGAGCACAATGCATTCCTTTAGCCATAAAACGGTCAAGTTCTTGGCTTCTCCGAGTTCAGTCAACTCTTCGTCTTCACCTTCAGGAAAATCAAGCTTTACCCGCTCGAATCCGTTGACAACTTCATCGACCCCAACAACAGCGTAGCCCCGTGGAACCGGAAGAGTATGGTGAGTTGGTTCGTTGCCAATTGGTAAGACATAGCCGGCCGCCGCCTTGATGGTTATATTGACGACCTTCACGTGGAGCTCACAGGATGTCAGTTCCGTGATCTCATCCACCGGGTGAATCATCGGCGGTGCATCATCACCCGGTAGCTGCATGGACGCAACGCTGCTTTTGCGATGAGAATGTGCGGCGTCGGGAGCCTCGACTTCAACTTCTACCATGTGTACTGATGCGCCGGTAGACACTATCTGCTGGCTAAGTGTGTTAATTTGGTCCTGCTGCTTCTTTGCTACATCCTGTGTCAGCTTTACCATTTCTTCAAGTTGACGCCTCCAGTTTGCCTGATTCTCTGCTTCAGCTGCCTCCTTGTCCTTTTTACGTTGACGGCTTCTATCTGGATATAACTTTCTGGTGGAGTCGAACGCAACACTCCACGGAGGAGTGCCTTTTGTGCCTCGTGTACGCCCTGCGTGTTCCTTATTCCCGAGGGCTCGTGTGAGCTCGTCGTTCTCTCTATCTGGCACGAACTTCCCATCTTTAACGTCCTTTATTGCGTCTCTCAGCTTCTCTATGGGTAGAGGACTCTCTTTATGCCTTAGGTTATATATTGCTTTTCCTTCGGCGTCCAACGTGCCCCCATGCCCGTAGAACCATGACCTTGTCCGCTCGACCCACAAGAACGGCTCGGGAGTGATCCCCTTCTGAAGCAGGTTGTTCTCCCATGTGTCCCACTTGGGACTGGAACCCTTGTAGCCACCTTGCCCCATAACATGGCGATATACCTTTTTGGCGGCGTTTTTCTCATTTGTTTTTGTCCTTTCCAGTTCATTCTCTGCCAGATTGTACTTCACGAAGTCTGCCCATACGGGTTTTATTTTCTCATACCCTTGAGTGAAATCAGGAGTCTTGTTCTTCTTAACATAATCAAGGTTCAATCCTTTCTTCCAGTTTTTGAATTGCTCGACCATCTTTTTCAGGGTCCACGCTTTGACCTTTTCCCGTATCTCATGTTTCATTTTAGTAACATCGGCCACATTCACCCCCGCTTCATTCTCGTCCACCTCCGGCACGGGTAAGTTGAAATTAGCCAAAATCTTTGAGAAAAGATGATCTTTGGCTATTTTGCCGACATATGAAATTCCTTGTTTCCGCGGATCTTTTGGCTTATTCCACTCATGAACAGTGATCGGGATGTGATCTCTAACTAGCACTCCGCATTGCTTCACAAATTTTTGGGCAACATCAGCGGGAAGCTCGGGTGCGCCGTCTGCTGCGATCGTGTCGATCCTGTATCTTTCTGTATCTTTCAACTTCCTTGTTGCGCCTCGTTTAGTCTTTTTTTCCGGTTGATATACTTGAACCGGATGGCTAAAAATATAAAGACTGTTAATACATGTATATAGACAACAGATGCTTCATTAATTAACATATCTATATATGCACCTCGGAGCCGGTGTTTGTAATTTGTATGGTTCCACCGGAGCCGTCGGCTGCTCCCATATCGGAGCCGTCGGCTTCTCCCTCATCGGAGTCGTCTCCCTGGGTGAGCACCGGATCTCCCTCACCGGAGTCGTTCATCCACTGGCTCACATCGTTCTCTACGTCGGGCCCGTGGATTAAACCCTCGATCATATTTTCGGCATCTTCGTCTCTTGGCTCCATACTATACAAAAAGAGTAAGTATATATTTCAGATCAATTTCATTAAAATTGCTTAGACATAATAATTAACTAATGATCAATTATTTTCATCAAAATTGTTTATAGATAATACACAAAAATAGCAACATATTCGTGAAATATTTAAACGTACGATAACATTTCTAACATTCTTAAATTTATAACACTATATTAATTAAAATTTCTAACATTTATAATTAATAATTCTAACATACAAATCTAAAATTTCGAACATTCTTAAATTTCCTATATCAATTCTAAACGTACAAATCTAAAATTTCTAACATTCATAACTAATAATTCTAACATTCTTAAATTTCCTATATCAATTCTAAACGTACAAATCTAAAATTTCTAAACGTACAACTAATAGTTCTAACATTTTGTAACACTAATAAAAAACAGTAATTAAGTAAAAAAAAGAAAAAAAAGGCCCCGGGCTAGGGCGAGATGGAGGCAGGCCTTACCTCCCCTCGGGGGCAGCGGCGGGCCGGCGGCGCGGGGCAGCGGGTGCGCAGAGGAGGACGCCGACGGGGGCGAGGGGCGGCGCGACGGGACCGAGGGCGGCGCCGCAGAGGAGGACACCGACGGGGGCGGCGCGACCGAGCTAGGGGCGGCGCGGGGGCGAGTGGCGGCGCGACCGAGTGGCGGCGCCGCAGAGGAGGACGGGGGCGAGGGGCGGCGCGGCGGGGGGCGACGCGACCGAGGGGCGGAGCGGGTGCGACGGGACCGAGGGGCGGCGCCACAGAGGGGGACGCCGACGGGGGCGAGGGGCGGCGCCACAGAGGGGGACGCCGACGGGGGCGAGGGGCGGCGCGGGGGGACGGAAAAAATAGGCAGCCTGGCGGCGTCGATTTCGTCCCTGCGCGCGGTCTGGAACTAGGAGAGACGGTGACGTCTATATATCTATCTAGCATCCGTCCCGGTTGGTGGCAACAACCGGGATGAAAGTCCCTTCCGTCCCGGTTGGTGGCAACAACCGGGACGAAAGCCCCGGCTGGTCGGGCGCGCCGGGACCAGAAGTGCTTTTGGGCCGGGCGCGCCAATTGTTTTAGCGCCAAAATTTGAGTATCTTAAATATGCACGTGAATAACTTCTATATACTTTCAAATTTGAAAAAAAAATACAACATGAAAATTGTTTGAATTTGCATAACTATTTCAAATCCGTTTTCTGTTTACCTAAATAATTATTCTAACAATTCAAACTATTAACTATTTCACTATTTACACTTAATTTAAATATAAATATCTTAGATTGTTTTAAAATTAGTAATAATTACATTAAACAGAAAACAGACGCGCTAGCGCGCCGCAGTGTCGTCGGAATACAAATTCTTTTATTAAAAAGAGAAAACAAACGAACACCGAGGGGGTGCGGTAAACATTCTGTTCAGCCGTGCTCGGACGCCGCGCGAAAGCCGGTGGTGATGTTCCCGTGCACATTACTACCCGAGCTCAAAGTGAACACTGACCCAAGCATGCATGGATGAATGTGTTAAAGGGGGATGAATGTGTTAAACACTGACCCAAATGCACGGCGGGACGTATGATGTCGAATCCGGATGTTTTGTATTTGCTCGATGAACTGAATATGTGATGTATCAAACCTTAAAGGGAGTGTAGCACAAAACAAACGGTATCGCCATCATACAGCCCAACCGTGGCTACTGGGTGCATATATGCATACCAAATGCACGGCTGGACGTATGATGGCGAATTCGGATGTTTTGTATTTGGGAGATGAACTGACCGGTGTATGAATCTGGGCTATATATAGGGTCCTCTAGCTCACAAAGTTTTGAGCTAGGGTTTTGATCCAACGGTTAAGAAACACCTCATCCAACGGCTCACAGCAGCTCGAAAGAAACACACTGTAGCCCTGATCGGACGGCTCACAACAGCTCGAAAAAAACACACCCGGATCCAACGACTCAAGAGCGCTTGAAAGAAACACACGATCCGTGTGATTCTATCTGATTGGTCCAAACGAAACCCTAATTCCCATTTAGTCCCGGTTGGTGTCCCCAACCGGGACTAAAGGGATGATCCGTTTCCCAATGAAACCCTAACCCATTTAGTCCCGGTTGGTGTCCCCAACCGGGACTAAAGGGATGTTTTCTTCTCGCTATATATATGTATGCATTGCCACTCCATTGCCATAAACACATACAAACTCACCACTCTCTCATGGCTTCTACCGTACCCACTCTAACATTCATCCAGGCGGAGGCACTTTCCGCCTCGAACTACCCCTGCCCGTGCGGCTACAACGTTCCCGCCGGTTGGATGCTGAGCGTCGGAGGAGTGCCGGTCCCTCCTCTTCCTCAAGGTGTGGCGCGTCGGGCGGCCATCACGAACCACTACTACCACGAGCTCACGCCGGAGCAGCGGAGGAATCCCAGTTGGCATCCCGATAACCAGCATACTTGGGATGCCTTCTTCATCAATCGGCGTGAGAGGGCGCTCGCCAGGTATGAGGACGACGGTCTGCCTCCTGGGAACTATCACGAGGCCGGTCGTCGGCTATGGTGGTCCGGCCGGACTCTACAGAGCGTCATGGACTATATCAGGGCCGGCGATATCCCTCGCCTGCGCTACCCTCAGGCCCAGTCCTGGAGTCGTGATCCTCCGAGGGAGTGCAGAGCACCGTCAGACGATAGTGACGACGACGGCGGCGGCGACTACGACGACTACGAGTACATGTACTATAGGCCTAGGCAAGAGTATGACTAGTAGATCGATGCACTTTTGCCATTATGTACTGCCTTGTTTATTTAGATCTATGCTCTCCGTTTAGATTTAGATCCAATCTTGCCATTATGTGTACTGTGCCTTGTTTATCTATCGAAATGCATGTCCCCCTCTTTTTAACGTCTATCGAAATGCCATTAGATGTCTGAATCCAACAAATCAGGAAAAATCACACGGAAAACAGAAAACAGACGAGCTAGAGGGCCACTGTTTGCCGGAATACAACAAATTATTTTATTAAACAGCCAACAGAAAACAGACGCGCTAGCGCGCTACTCCTCGTCCTCGTCGTCGTCGGAGGAGGTGCATGATGGTATTTCCGAGATAGGCCCCCACCTCGGATCGTCGGAGGCCCAGACTTCGCCGGCGTGGTCGGCCCGACGGAGCTCTTGCAGCGCCTTCGTCCTCGCCTCCCGAGCGGCATCTAACTCGAGGTGGCGTTCGAGGCGCCGCTCCGCCCGCTCAGCCGCGTGGGTCTGCCATAGCTCCCCGTCGGCGCTCTCCTCACCCGGATTGTTCCGGTAATACTCGCGGACCACACGGTCGTCCCTGGCGTCGACTAGGCCATGAAACGCGCGGTGCCTGAGGTGGCGGTGGTCGGCGGCAGTGACGATCTGCGGCGTTGGCGCCCTGGCCTCCGCTTCCCAGAGGGTGTGGCAGTCGTTAAAATTCATCAACGACCGCGGGCGGCTGAGGCGCCAGGCCGCCGCGTCCCAAGCGCGGGCGGCCTCCGACGCCGTCGCAAAGGAGCCGAGGGGGATGCGGTCGTCCCCAAAGCGGATAGTCGCGGTGAACATTCCGTTCTGCCGCGATCGGACGCCGCAGAAACCGGTAGTGTTGTTCCTCCTCGGAGGCATGGTGGTGGCACGACGGTGCGTGGAGTGGAGGTGCGGCAGTTTATAACGCGCATTCATGGCCACGCGTTACAACTCCCGCGCCACGCGGCAGGACTCCCGCGCCACGAGGTACAATACACACTACCACCCACACCTCTCTCTCACTCCCCCAAGCTAAAAAAAAAGGGATGGGGGCTGTGGCCGCATTTGTAGGGGAAGGGACATTGGTCCCGGTTTGGGGGATGATCCGGGACCAATGCGCATGCGCGCGCCACGTGGCCTGTGGCTAGGGATTCGTCCCGGGTCGTGCCACGAACCGGGACCATTGGCTCCCCACGAACCGGGACAGATGCCCCCAGGTGGTTTCTGCTGCCTCGGGCACACGAACCGGGACCAATGCATGGCACTTGTCCCGGATTTTGGTGCAACCGGGACAGATGCCCCCTGCCCCCCTGGACGAAAGGGGTTGTTTCCACTAGTGTCTGTCCCGGTGTGCCTCACCGGGTAGGATAGCTTTATTATATAAGGGTACAATAACAGTCCTAGACGGATACGTATACGTGAACGTATACTATATTCTAACACCCTCCCTCAATCTCAACTGATAACACGTTGAGATTGCGTTTACAATGATCATATAACGGTAAAGGAAGAGGCTTAGTGAAAATGTCAGCTACTTGATCTTTGGATGAGATAAATCGAATCTGCAATTGCTTCTGACTGACTCGCTCACGAACAAAGTGAAAATCAACTTCAATGTGCTTGGTTCGTGCATGAAAGACTGGGTTAGACGACAAATATGTTGCACCAATGTTGTCACACCATAACACTGGAGGCTGAGCTTGAGTAACATCGAGCTCATGCAACAAAGACTGCACCCAGACAAGCTCTGCTGTAGCATTGGCGAGAGCTTTGTATTCAGATTCTGTGCTGGACCTGGACACCGTGGATTGTTTACGAGCACTCCAGGCGATCAAATTACCACCATAAAATATAGCAAAACCCCCCATGGATCGCCTGTCATCCATATTGCCAGCCCAGTCTGCATCAGAGAAGGCCGAGAGCAAGGTGGAGGTAGATGACCGAAACTGAAGGCCACTGTCAATACTAAACCGCACATATCTGAGTATGCGCGTAACTGTCGACCAATGTGAAGTCCGAGGTGCATGAAGATACCGGCACACCTTGTTGACAACAAACGACAGATCAGGACGAGTCACAGTGAGGTACTGAAGACCACCAACAATACTACGATACTGAGTTGCCTCATCAGAAGAGAGAGCATCACCATCAGTGCTGCAAAGACGTTCAGAAGGTGACATGGGAGTAGTGACAGGGCTACACTTGAGCATACCAGCACGAGCAAGCAGCTCAAGAGCATAGTTGCGCTGTCGAAAAACCAATCTGCCTGTAGATGGTGAGGAGACCTCAATTCCCAAGAAGTAATGAAGAACACCAAGATCCTTGACGGAGATTATGACTCCCTTCACGGCGTGGTTACGGCTCGTACTACACATATGCCAGTTCAGGACTTATTCTCGCAGATCATAGCAACGGAGCAGCGGATGCTCGCGCGTCGAGCAGCAACATCGACGGCCCACTACCCTGCGGCCCATGCTGCCAGCTCTGGAGGCTCTACCGCCTACGGCGCTGCACGCGGTGGACCGCGGCCCACGTACCGCCCTGCGGCGCAGCCTCCATCACAGCCCAGGCCCAACACCAACTCTTCTGCGCCACGGACCAGCACCGGCCGAGGCACTGTTGTGTGCCAACTTTGCGGCATTCCACGTCATACATCCGCAAAGTGCTATAAACGTTTCAACCGTAATTTTCTGGGTATTGGTAATGATGGAAGTAATACTGAGCGTCAAGTTGCTATGGCTATGACTACTACCCCTCACAGTGGACAATAGGTCGTTAACCCGGCGTGGTATGCAGACTCCGGGGCTACTCATCACATCACTCATGATTTGGAGAAACTCACTACGCATGAACCCTACCACGGCACCGAGCAAGTTCACACGGCAAACGGAGCAGGTATGCATATTCATAATGTTGGTCATGCTGTTATTCCTACTCCATCGTCTCGAACGTTAGCTCTACACAATGTTCTTCATGTCCCTCATGCTTCTCGCAATCTTTTGTCCATGAGTAAACTTTGACATGACAATAATGTTTTTATTGAACTCCACCCTAATGATCTTTTTGTTAAGGATCGGGACACGAGAGCACCCATTCTTAGAGGTCGTTGCCGTCGAGGTCTCTACGAGATTAAAACCCTTGTCATCAAGCAAGCACTCATCAGTGTCAAGGTGTCACGTCATGTGTGGCACAGTCGCCTAGGTCATCCAGCGTTACAAGTAGTTCAACATGTTCTTCATAGCCATGAGTTACCTTCCATCATAGAGTCTAGTAAAAATAAAGCAGTGTGTGATGCTTGTCAACAAGGGAAAAGTCACCAATTACCTTTCTCTTTGTCCACTCGTGTACTTAAGTTTCCATTAGAGATCATTTATTCTGATGTGTGGGGTCCTGCCCAAACATCTATTAGTGGACATCGTTTCTATGTGAGTTTTGTTGATGGTTATAGTCGCTTCACTTGGCTCTATTTACTCAAGCACAAATCTGATGTGTATGATGTGTTCCTTCAGTTTCAAAAACATGTTGAACGCTTGCTAAATAGAAAAATCATTCATGTTCAAACTGATTGGGGGGGGGGGGGGAGAATATGAGAAACTCCATCCCTTCTTTCATAACCTAGGCATATGTCATCGTGTATCTTGTCCACACACCCATCAACAAAATGGCACTGCTGAACGGAAACACCGTCACATTGTTGAGACTTGTCTCACTCTGCTTGCTCATGCATCTGTTCCTCTATGTTATTGGAGTGATGCGTTTTCCACCGCTTGTTTTCTCATTAATAGGCTTCCTAGTCGTACCATTGATATGTCCACTCCTCTTGAGAGATTACTTCATGAATCTCCGGATTATACCTTTTTCAAGGTTTTTGGATGTGCTTGTTGGCCCCATCTACGGTCCTATAACAATCACAAACTCGAGTTTAGATCTAAGAAATGTGTTTTTCTTGGATATAGTTCCTTACACAAAGGATACAAATGCCTCCATGTCCCCTCAAATTGAGTCTATATCTCTAGGGATGTCGTTTTCGATGAGCATGTGTTTCCGTTTGCAAACATGCCCAATACTCACACTTCATCACCTCTCACAGAGTCCACTTTATTATCAGCTGACCACTTTATGGATACTGCAAATGCACCGTTTTTGCTTGCTAATCATGGTGCAGGTACCGGACGTGGCGCGCGCCTGGAACTTCTCGACAATGATTCGGATGAACAGCAATGTTCTGCCTCGAAGTCAGTGCCTCTGACTGCTACTGCTCCTGCCACGGTGGTCGTGCGGGCTCCCGCCCACTCCGTCGTGCGTGTTCCCCTACACCCCGACCCGCCCGCTACCTCGACTGTTGTGCCCCTGGCATCTTCCGTGCCTGCGTCACCGACTGCTACCGGCCATGCGACAGAATCTGTCTGGGAGGATGAGCCTGCCCCGTCTCGGTCCCCGTCTCCTGCGCCTAGTACAACGACGCCAGGTTCTCCGACAGCTCCCTCTGCTCCATCATCTCCTGCAGATGCTACCGAATCCCCTGCAGATGCTACCGGTGCTATCTCGCCCGGTTACACGCCTGTCCCGAGGCATTCGCAAACCCAGGGATCGTAAAGATGGCACAGTGGCTTGGACTAGTATTCTAGCAGCCTATACAGCATCAAAATGCACATATGAACCGCGAGATTATCACGAGGCCCTTCGTATTCCTCACTGGAGGGCTGCAATGGAGGATGAGTTCTCCACACTTCAGTCCAATGGTACGTGGAAATTGGTACCCCCTGTTCCTGGTGTTAATTTAATTGACTCTCGTTGGATCTTCAAAGTGAAATGACGTGCTGATGGATCTATTGAGCGATACAAGGGCACCTTGTTGCTAAGGGATTCAAGCAACGTTTTGGTCTCGATTATGATGAGACATTCAGCCTTGTGGTCAAACCAGCCACAGTTCGTTTATTGCTCTCTATGGCTCTCTCACATGGGTGGTCCCTTCGGCTGTTGGATATTCAAAATGCCTTCCTCAATGGGTTTCTTGATGAGCAGGTATATATGAGACAACCTCCGGGTTTTACTGATTCTGCTCATCCTGGTCACTATTGTCAGCTTGTCAAATCTCTTTATGGTCTGAAACAGGCACCTCGGGTCTGGCATGCTCGTCTCAGTTATGTTCTAGGTTCATTGGGCTGTCCCGGTGTGCCTCACCGGGTAGGATATCTTTATTATATAAGGGTACAATAACAGTCCTAGACGGATACATATGCGTGAACGTATACTATATTCTAACAAATAGAAGTTTTGAGTCTTAAAATATCTGCAAGAGAAATAAGGAAGCGATCTAGTGGATTCCCAGTTCACGAGCATAACAATGGGATTGATATGCTCCCTTGAACGGTGTCGTTCACATTATTTGAGCATTTAAAAAAAAATAAAAATGTGCTTTTGCCATGCTTTTATAGTAAAGAAAAGCAACATCGTCCTTATGGGTTACTAACTTACATGATTTTTTCTGACATATCTTGGTCCAATTAATCCAGTGTGAGGTGTCCAAAGATATCCACATGCGCATGTGCTACTCTCTTGATTGGTCGAACTAGGGGAGGAAAGGATAGTTCACCGCGACTGAGCTTGTCTTAGACTCGTGGTGTCTACCCTCCTGCGAGCCCAACAACCCAACATGTTTTTTGTCCTAGATTATCCACAAAGGAAGCCCAACAACTCGGTATAACTAGCTACCTGCAGGAACGCCTATTACGTACGTATTTTAAATTCGTAAGAAAGTCAGACAAGTTTCGTTGAGTAAGCACATATGAGATGTTGGAGGGTGCTGGGCGTTTTTGCTACAAGTTTGTGTTTTCTCTGATATTTTTATGTTCCTTATGTGCTTCCGAATTGTAACAAGTGCTACAATTTTTTCTACAAAATCACGCACTAGGTGTTGTAAGATGTATTGGATCTTCGCTTGAGGTTTCTGTGTTTTATTGACCGTTGTTTACTTTCTTTTCAAAATACTGCAAGCAAGTGTTTTCTTTGTTGTAATTATTGTTGTTGGAATAGGTAGTGATTTTTGTTAAAAACAAATCTGCAAGAAAACATTTTTTCTTAACTTTTAAATCTCTACAAACACATGTGTGTTTTTCTCGTAATCCTTCGTGATTTTTGCTGAAAATGTTGGTGATTTTGATTGTAAAGCAGTCTACGACATAAACATGTTTAACCACTTTAATGCATCATTTTTTTAAATGCTACAAAGATTTGATGCAATAATTTCTTTTACACGGTTTGAGAGAGTTTGTTGCGGTACTCGGGATTTTATTACAATAATAAGGGTAAATTATCACAGTGATAATTTTTCTGTAAATATCGAAAGGTCAGATCGATTTTATGAAAATTGAGAGATTAAACGCAAAATCACATCATGAAAGATTATGTCGGCTCTTGAAGGGATCGTGTTTTCGTCGGACTACCCCTGGTGATCACCTATATTTTCATATGAATCGACCATACTGTGCTCGCCGGCATGTCCCGAGGGCTCACTCGGCCTTTACCCTCTCATCATCAGTCTCTCGGTAACAGAATATGCAAAGCTGCAGACATGCAGGGAGTCAATCATTACATTTATACAATTTTTTTTCTACCTGAACATTTATACAGTGTTGATTCGTCCCTTATGACGTGGGTCCGGTTTGATTAGTTGTACTTTGAGCGCCAGTGTCGCAATGCATGCACAGATGTGATACATATGGCAACGTGCACTTAACCACCGGCGGGAGTAATGGGAACATTGCACTTGCACGACCAAGTAATATTGGGATGAACATGATTTGCTTTTTGTTTCACTTATCTATTTCTTTAGTTATTCCTTGAGGCTTCGGCTAATCCCACCCTAGGAGGGACCGATGCCCAATCCACGTTACCCCCATGGGTTGGTCTGACCAGGGATTAATCCCTGCCCAGCTAAATGTATGTGTTTGATTACGCCATGTGGGCACTTCAGCCCGACCAAATCCCTTCGAATACCCCCGGTTCAACGGGAAAAAATCAATCGACGCCCAACTGATGCATCCATTTTCTACGTTGTTTTTTTAATAAATTTATGCATAGAGGTAGGTATTTTAGCATTTTGTCGTGTCAGAGTGCACCATTTATGTACGTGTACGTATGAGATAGAAATCCAGAGAGATATTTCTTACAAGGCATAAAAGTACAAGTATGAAAGGAAATATGATAAAATAAAGGCAACATATGAAACAAGAAATTCGCAGAGATAAAGAAGAAGTCAAAAAAGAGTTTAACGACGAAGGGTACGGTCACAGGCGACCGTATCATCCACCGTACTACAACACCATATGCATTTATGCATTCATTTCCACTCCAACGAGCACAAATACGGTCGCACAAGACCGTACCAATCACAATACCAAGTTGGAGATCTCGGTATAGCTACATAACGGATATTCAAGGCCTCGGCAGGAAAAGACGATCGCCATAACAACTAGTGGTAAGGTGGTGACCGACCGTACCAGCCACCCCACCCTGGATTGTAGGAACCTTCTCTTCAACTATTTTCATACATGCTCTCGAAATTGATATCAATGATACATAACAGCCGCCACGCACGAAAAAGTAACGAACCCTAGCCTCCGGAAGGTATCCGAAGGGGCAATTCGCAACAGGGTATCCATCTCCATCATCACCATCAACGTGAAGGCCTCTACATCGATCTCCATCACCATCACCATCATCTGCATCTACGTGATAGCATCACTCACCCATCTCGTTGTAATTACAGAACATCTAATTGTGGATTTACACTTGTATTCATTCATACATCTATTTTAAATTTGCAGTACAATCATGTGTGAGTAGTTCCATTGGTTCTTGGGGAAATAGATAAACACTAGTACTATTATGAATTGAGAAAATATGCACTGTTTTACATTGGCTGTTTTGTGGCAACAACCCTCATGATGTTGGAGTGAAGTCAACCACCCAACATATTGCCTACGGGACAAAACCAGATGCTGGTGTTGGTTTGAGGAAGAGGGTTTGAGTGAGCACATATGGACAGAAGGTGGCTCCTCCTCTTTGTTGATATTCAACGTGTGAGTAACGGAGATTCACAGAACTAATACTACATCCATGGGGAGACCCTTAATTATTAGTGCGAGTAGGCGTATAACCGATTATCTGGGCTAGTAATGGTTGTGAGTAGTGTGTTGCCTAGAGTAACTCAGGGCACACTAATGTACGGAGCTTCGCACTCACAAAACAAACATATGTAAAAAAAACATGATGCCTAATCAATTCAGATATATGCTACTGGTAGAACCATACTTCCTGAGAATGCTTTTAGCCCTATTGCATTTCCAATAATTTCACCGTTCAGTAGTCTGCTCTCATTTAATTTACTTTTTGTTCACAATCAAACATTTTTTAACATTCTCTTGCTTGTTTGGATTTACAGACGACTTGTAGGCATAAACAAGGAGGAACGGTCAAAGCTAAACACAAGAGACCATTTCCATAGCTCCAGTGTGGTTCGACACTCTTACTTCGAAACTAGCTACAACAACCTTATGCACTTGCAGGCATCACCAGTCAGTGGATTTCCCCTATCGAGACACTCTCGCAATCAGGAGGCGACAACGAGGAGGTGAATGGTGTCGGTGGTGGCGCAACAACGGGCGGGTTTGGCATCGGTGGCGGTACACTCCTCCCCTCTCCCGCGCACACATAAAGCAAAAGGGGGACGACGCACTCCTCATGATCTCACGTATGGCAGTGGATGGGATCTAACGCCGGATCCATAGCTCGGCATGGTGGGAGTTGAAGGGTTCGTAGCATAGAAAACAAAAAATTTCCTACGCGAGAGACACCCGAAAGGCCAAGATCTAATCTAGTATATGAAGTGCAACGGACATAGAGAGAGTCTTAAGAAGAACATACCCTCGAAGACACAAAGCGTTACGAGATCAAATCTTGTTTTTGGCGAAGTCGTACTCACACCGATCCCGAGAGCGAGAAGATGTGCGCCGCAATCCGGCGGTGCCTCCATGATCGGTCACACGTACGGTTGAAGACGACCTCCGTTCCCTCGATCCAGCGGGGAGGCGGAAGTAGAGGATCCCTCGGAAGTCTAGCAGCACGACGGTGTGGTGGTGGTGAAGAATACCACGGTCAGGGCTTTGCCAAGACGGAGACCATGGAATGGAGTAGCGGGTGGAGAGGAGTGAGGTGGGCAAGTGTGTGAAGGAGTAGGAGCCCTCACCCTCCTTTTATAGGGAGAGGGAGGCAGCCCAAGGGTGCGGTGCGGCCAGCCATGGTGGTGCCCCCACCACTTCCATCTTCATGTGAGTAGACACTCCACTCACATCCACTCATCCTTCTTTTATTTCCCACTTAGAATATCCAAGAGTTTTCCTTTAATAAATAAATAAAACATTTTTATTTCTTTATTTATATTTGTTAATTCCATTAACAAAAATTTGCATATAGCACCTCGAATCATTTGTTAATTCTATTAACAACCATTCGACGAAAAACCCCTTGAACTATTTCAATTTTCCCCGAAACAATTTCGGTGCTGCTCAAAACATTCTTCGTTATTCCGTATCCTCTCAAATGCGTCATCGAACCTTAAGTGTGTCACTCTACGGTTCGCTAATAAGATAGACATGATCGAGACTCCTTTCCAATCAATAATCAACAGCGGGATCTCGAGATCCGTGATGACTCCTATATATTCAACGATGACTCTCGTGATCGTGTGAACCATTAACGTCATGAATTATTCCCTTTGTCTCGCGATATTTTCCTTGTCCGATATTCGATCATTGGCATCAAACATACCTTGTTCAATCTCGTTACCTGACAAGTACTCTTTTCTCGTTTCCGTGATATGACATCCTTGTGATTATATCACGTGCTTGCAAGCGGTGTTGATGTGATATCACCGAGAGGGCCCAGAGTATACCTCTCCGTCATTTGGATGGACAAATCCCACTCTTGATCCATGAGCCTCAACTAATACTTTCCGAATACCTAATGGTACCTTTATAGTCACCCTGTTACGGTGTAACGTTTGATGACATCAAAGCACCCTTCCGGTACCAGTGATTGACATGATCTCATGGTTTAAGGAATAAGTTACTTCGTATGCAAGATATAACAATATAAACTAAATGACTTGATCGTATTGTTATCTTGATATTGGATTTATGTTCATCACATCATTCTACCAATGACATGACCCCATTATTAACAACATCTAATGTTCATGATCAGGAAACCTTGATCATCTATTAATCAACAAGGTAGTTAAAAGAGAGGCTTTACTAGTAACCATTGTTTGTTTATTACACACACATGTATGAACGTTTCCGGTTAATACAATTCTAGAATGAGAAATAAACATTTATCATAAACAACGAATGAGATAATAACCACTTTATTATTGCCTCTCGGGCATATTCTCTTGAGGCGTTGCGTGGCTGTTGTCACTATCGGCGCCCGTTCTTCTAGCAGGCGTGGGCTCGGAAGGAGTGGGGGACCGTGTGGGGGCCCTATTATCATTTTTCTCCATGTGGACGTGCACAGCAGGAAAATATGGCGAGGGAGACTGCGCGGGGTTCCGGTGTCACTGTGGATGCCGATCGGCGTGGAGTGCGCGGAGTGGGCGAGCGAGGGGGACAACTCGGAGGTCCCGCCTGCCGCCACAGTTGCAGCCCGGTCGCGCTTGGGATCTCCGTGCTCGTCTGCCAGGGCTGCACCTATGACATCCTCATATTCAGTGCGATTTTGGTCTTCTTTTGTATTCATGTCAACATCATTGTGTGCACTGTTTTGACTAATTTATTCATCATTTTGCACCGAATTTTCTTCTTATTGATCCTCGGTCACCTATGCATGATTAGTAACAAGTACAACAGGAAAAAGCATATGGTCATCAAAATTTTCATCCCCATTGTAAAAAGGCGTGGAGGTGTTTTGTAGGACAAGGGAGTATTAGTCGGCTAATGATTGTAGCGTTATTTTTATGCATGGAGGCAAATGGAAAAATCTTTTCATCCAAAACAACATCATGCTATATATATAGATGCGGCCTGTAGAAGGTTCAAGACACTTGAATCCTTTATGGCGGGGACTATAACCCACGAACACACAACAAGTGCAATAATTGGTAGTTTAGTATCCTCAATATCCGTTAATGATGACAACACATTAGTACCATTGGGAAATATACTATTTATCTTGGAGAAGTGTCAAGCAACAAAATCCACTTGTATTGAATTATGGATTTATTTGTAACTCTCTCATTGTTTTCAACTACCATAGTGTGATCTCTTGGGGAACCTAGTAGATACTAAAACTCATATAGTTCGAAATAGGTTACCCTGTTCTTTAACACACCCAAACAAGGTTCCACTTTCTAAAGCCCCTACAACATTTCTAAACATTCGGAGGAAGTGGACGACCTATGCTTCCGAAAGCACATTCAATCCCTTCGGGTAGATTTTCACTTTCTAGTGTCCCATGATGGCTACCACCTCATATAGTGGGAGAAGGGCTCAAATATGGAATTTGGTGCCCTAGGAAATAAATCTATCCTCTCCTTGGCTCAGAAATTATGGGTGTAGACTCGCTTTCCTAGCAGATACACACATGTGCTCGGAATCTAGGAACTATGGCGCAAAATAGTATCAACAAATTTTATTACTAAATTTTCTCCCCAGGGGAATCAATATTAATATAATTTATAATAAAATTTTATACTTATCAATATCATAATTTTGGCATGTCACATTATAACAAGTATTACTATCTATTTCCTCTCACATAATTAATTAGAAATATTCCTAAGTATCAGTAGGTGCGTTTTTTTGTACTGTATATCATCGAAAGGTATTAAGTTTTATTTTGTAATAAAGTTTGTTCGATAAATATTTTCTATACTGCATAATATTTATATTTTATATTTTATTATGGTGAAGATATGTATAAAGTATGATCTAACAACACGATATTCCATGACAGTTTCTAGTGTGTAATTAGGTAATCATACTTATAGAAACTTCAAGAGGTTGAGAAATTAATGTCAAAATAATTTCGCTCTAACTTTTCAGATTTAAATATTTTTATATTCATTTAAAATCGTAAATAATTAGAAGAAAAAAAGTTGTGACAAAAGTATGTAGAATTTCATTATCTTTTCAACGGTATGTCGTTTGGTAAATTCCAATAAATGGTATAGAAAATATTTTGAAAATACGTTCTTTATAATTTTCACATATTTGAGTAAAAAATGTGACGAATTTGGAAAAAAAAACGATGAAAGAAAAAAATAGATGTGAATGTCATTAATTCTCAACGGTATATGATTTGCTAAATCCCGATAAATGATTCATAAACTACGTTAAAACTATTGTAAAGAAATATGTGTTACAGCGAAATTTTCAGTGTAGTTTTGCCGCGTATATATCTTCTATATAGAAATAATATTTCAAATAGCTATGCATATATATATATGAGCACTAAATAATTATTTTGTGGCAGTTAAAATTCTAACGGTTAGATCATTAGTGCAGCAGATGTTGCCAAGACATAGTAGTAGTAGGCACTTATTGAAAAGCACACTAACCCGCTTAACATTATGTTTCCCTAGTTACCCAACAAGCCTTGTGAGATGTAAATGGTATCTAACCGCCGGAACTGTTTTTTCTGTTTGCACTGAAAAGAGAGACGCATACAGAGTATCATATGCAGAAGGACAATATACTGTATATTTTCCATATGAACTATATTACCACATAAAAAAAGAAAACACTGATAATCATCTGGGGGATCGCACGCGATGCGCGGCGGTGGGTCCACACAAGACGTCAACCTCCCACGCACGACGCCCACCTCCCACGCCTTATCCCTTAGACCCTTCTACACGTCTCTCCATCAGTTCTTCCCATCCCGTCCATGATAGACACATCGAGCTCCACGACCGGCAAAATCCAGCGAGTTGCCGCCGCCCCAGCGCATTCAGGCCTAGGCCCGAGCCTGCCGCCTCTTCCTCCTCTCCGCCCCGCCCCTAATTTTGAGCGCACGGAGGCATGGTGGCCACGAATCGGCAGAGAGCACGTGAGATGCCGCTGCCCCTGCGCATTCAGGCCTAAGCCCGAGCCCACCGCCTCCTCCTTCTCTTCTTCGCGCCCCAATCTCGAGCACACGGAGGCGTGGTGGCCATGAATCGGCAGCGAGCACAGCCGCGATGACGTCGATCGACCTCTCTTTCTCCTACCTTCAAAGAACTGCACCACACCACCGGTGCAGCAAATCAGCGCAGTAATGCGAGGGGGCGGCGGATTGTCTAGCACCACCATTTGACCGGAGGTCATGAACGGCGACGAGCACCGGCGAGGTCGGTTCAGATTTGGGAGCATTTTTTCTTGTTTCTTTTTTTTTACATGTGCAAAAAAAATTAAAGTTTGCAGCAATTTTTCTCTCTTGGATGCAAATTCGCAAAGTTATTGTAGTAATTTTCTTCTTATTTTTTTGAGATGTTTGTAGAAAAAAATCTTCTCTGAATGCAAATCGATATTATCGTTGTAGCAATTTTTTTTCCAATGATGCACATTTTTTGAATGTTTTTTTAGCAACAATTGTCCTCTCTAGATGCATATCCACATAATTGTTATAGCAATTTTTCTTTTTTCCACATGCTACAATTTTTTCTGCACGAGATGCATCGTGGCAAAAGAAAAATCTTTTGTATGCTAACGATTGCTCCTAGAGGTGCTACAAGTGGCATGCAACGATGCTATCAGCGGCGTGGATACCTCCTCGCCGGAGTGAGGATGCGGTCAGGCCCCCAACTAACTGGTCTATGGTGACAAGGTCGGGGACTACCTGTGCGCTTGGGCGCAACGACGTCTGCAGGCTCTGCGCGCATGGCGTTTGCGCGATGGGGATTTTCGTCCGTGAGTTATTCGGGGAAGATACACATGTGAGTTGTGAAGTGAGAGGACACTGTCATGCAGTGAAGGCGGGGGATGCTCAGTGAGTTCCTAAAAACGACCATTCCTTCCATTCCAAGCTTTGGTAGCCGTGCAACAAGAGATCTATTGAACTGATATTGTAGTTTGTTAGGCCATCCGAAAAGATCAACCAAAACGATCATGTTTGTATAATGTATGCATCTCAAAATCCCTTTGGTTCCCCTATAAATGGACTATGGATCAACAATGGGGCATAGTTGTAAGATTATCTTCTTGTGTGAGCTTTGGGAGTCTAAGATAGATGCGTCCTCCAGGAGGCACATGGCTGCGATGGCGACCACCTAGTAGAGCCCACTGGATGGGTAAGCATCGCGGAGGAGTGGGTCAGCCATCTTCCTGAACCTCCTCTTGTTATTGAACCACGACTCGACCCATGCGACGAGGTTCTGCTCGCCGGGTGGCCCGGAAGCGTCGAGCAGCCTACGGCCGGTGGATATCGAGGAGGACACCCCGCGGTTGAAAACGACTGTAAACTGTTGGGGTTCCATTTACAGAATCGACCACATCAGACTAGACGAACACACACACAAATATTTCTCCAAGGACTCGTATCGTACCCAGTGTTTTTCTTTTTATTTCTCCTAGTACCTCGGTACAGTCTGCTACAGAACTCACGCACAACCCATGTATACACGAGCAGCTGACCCAATGTGCTAATCCTACCAGGACACAAGGATACACTCTGGACTAGTACCAATTCGAACCAGACTAGTACTAGCTTAAACTTCCTTCTTGAGAATACCTAGCCATACTACAACTCTAGAGTAACTTGATGTTTCCATGCAATGCCAACATACCACGTGCATCCGTATAGACTTTCCTAACTCACTATATAAACTTTTCATAATAATTCAACCTTAATTAGACAAGTTGGAATATTTCCGACATAGGCGTGAGCCCCTCATCCATTATAATTATGATTATTGTTAATATTCATCGGTGAAATTCAACACTGTTACACGCAATAGCAAAAAAACGATGAAGTTAAGCAAGATCGAACCAACGGGGACACGAGATTTTAACGTGGAAAATTCTTCCAACAAGGAAGAGAAAAAACCACGGGCGCCAGCCAGCAATACTTCACTATTTCCGGGTGAGCTTACGAACGCGCCGGAATTTACAATGTGTGGCTTATCCCGTGCGGCGGCTTACAAGAGGTATATAAAGGCGGTACTGACCTAACTAGGCCGGTAACGGTGTATCTAACTCCGACTCGGTATCAACTTGACGAAGGCATGGATCCTGAACCCTGCGGGTAAGGACACCCCCTCTCGGACCCAAGGTTAAGGCCCAAGAAGAGGAGCCCTTGGAATGTTCCGGAAGGCCCACGTGAAGCCCACCCGCATTGCCTTGCGGGTTAAGATTAGGAAACCTGTAACCGACCTAGGGTTAGAGTTTGAGTCCTCTCCGGGTAGGGTTTGAGACCTGGCCACCTATATAAGGCCAGGAGAGCCACCGGAGGAGGACCAAGCAACACCGCAACACTAAAGCCTTGAGCTCGAGATCATATTCTCGACTTGAGCCACCATCATTGTAACCGATCTACTCGATTAATACAGATCGACAGAGGCAGGAGTAAGGGTTTTACCTCTACGAGGGCCCCGAACCTGGGTAAATCTTGCCCCCTGTTTAGCCGACGATCGCCACTAGTGCTCATGGGTTCTCCTATTCGAAACCCTATAGGTTCATCTAAGGGATTTGCCGAACAGCAGATTCGACAATTGGCGCCATCTGTGGGAACGGCGGGCGCTGGATCACCGGCGTCTCCGGCTTCATCGACAACCAAATCTCGTTGGAAACCTTCGACTGCGGCTCCGTACAATCCTATACGGATCGGATCTGCCGTGGTCACCCCTCACTCGCCGGAATCACGCCCGGTATTTGACGATCTGGAAAAGAGCGTCACCTTGACGTTCGGAAACCTGAAATTCGTGAACGACAGGGATGGAATCTTCCACTTCCCTGAAGAATCAGGATTTGAGTCAGGAGCCGTCGACTCACGCCTTCGTCTAGAGAAGGGCGGCGAGTCCGTCCGCTTCAATGCCAACGACTACCATACCCTCTCGACAGAGGAGCCCTCCCGAGTACAAAGAGCTTTCCGATCTACGCCCAGGACGCGCGAGCCACGACTAGCCCAAGTCTGCATGGCAGGATCGGAGCAACCCCCGGAGACAGAACGTAGCGCAGCAGAACGCGCCATAATCGGCGTCTCGCGGGAAGCTTGGGATCGCGCCAAGGAGGCTATGCGAACGAGCAAGCCACTGTAACACCTGGGGTGTTACCTTTGGTAGAAAGTGTTTGTTTCCTTTTGCTTTGCATCATATGCATCACATGAGCATTGCATTCTGTTTTTCAAAGCAACTCAAAAATTCAAACACAATTGAAACTTTCCCACATGTTCAAATTTCCAATTTCAAAATTGCAAACTAAACCACTCATTTGTTTTTCAAAAGTTTGGAGTTGTTCTAATCAAATTGCTTGTTAATAAAATTTTCCCTGTTATTAAAACCCTAATGGCAAATTCAAAACTCCAACTCAAATCAATCCTACTCATCATATTTAAATATGGGTTTAAAGATTAAAATTTGGCAAACAAACTAATTTCAATAATGTTTGTATAATTGCTTGTTGCTTATTAAATAAAATTTGTTATTTCCAAAATTCCCAAAATCAAAACATTATTTGAAATTCACCTAACCACTTGAAAATCAAACTAATATTACCAATCTTGAAATCAATAACCAAACTTGCTTTTAATTATTGTTTTGCAAATTAATAAACTTTAAATATCAACTAAACACCCTCACACCCTATTTGACAACTTTAACTAAACAACTTTAAATCAATTAGAATTTCAATCTTGTGAAAAATATGTTGACATTGCTTAAGTTCCTGTTTTTGAAAAGTATCACACATAATTATAAAAGATTAAACCCCAAACCTTTTCTATTCATCTCTCTCTCTTTCTTTTCATTACAAAAAAAAAGGAAAAAGGGAAAGTAGCAAAGGAGAGAGGGCAGCACACCCCCTTCCCCTTATTCCTCCCCCTAAGCCCACCTTTCTTTCCAGCCCGTTACCCTTCTTCCTCCTGTCGCTGTCTGGCAGTACGACAGAACCTCCACCCTCTGATCGATCCCCACCCCTTCCGATGAGCTGCCGTACAGGAGCTACTCCCCCTATATCTCCCCTCACCCCTCTGCTAGCCCTAGAAACCCTAGTTCCCCTCCCCATCGCCGCCGTCTCTTCCATCTCCTCCCTCTCTCTGAAACTTTCAGCCTCTGAACCCCAACCTGCACCCACCCTTGGCCGTCAGTACCTCCACCGCCCCCATCGCCACAGCCGCCTCGAAGCTGCGCCGTTGGCGGGAATGGAATGCCGGCGTCCTCAGCATCGTCTACGCGGAAGATCGGAGCCGGAGCCGCGCCAGGGAGACGCTGCGCTTCCGCGTTCTCCGGCGAGTTCCTGCCGTGCACCGCGTTCGACTCCAGCAGAACATCACGGCATCATCGCCTCGCCTACGCACGATCGGGCCCACCGAGGTGAGCCACACCTCCTTCCGCACCGCTCCTCCCTCCTCCTCCCAGGCACACCGCACCCCACGCCCATCCGCCCAGCGCCACCGCGAACCGAGATCGCTGACGGCGAGCAGCTCTGTTTCCTGTCCGCTCGCGAAGATTCAGTAACGATCAGTTACAGTTTCTGAAAACTGTGCGAGAGATGCACCTCAAAACCCCACCCTACCTGTACCTGTTAACAAACCGCAAGCCACCGCAGTGGCAAAGTCCCCGTGCGCGCGTGAGCTAGGTCCCGGGATCGATCCCCGCGCGGCGCAACCCCTTTTTTCCTTTTTCCCATCGCCCGCATCCGGCCCCACGGGTCATTGACTCCCTATGCCCCGTCAGCTGCACACCCACGCGCAGTCAGCGCCACCCTGGCGTGGCCCCACTGGTCAGCCAGTGTATGTAGCCCAGCCGCGGTGCAAATGGTTTAATTCCCTATTTCCTTTTTTTCCAGAAATGATTAATACCCCTAGAATTCAAATGGATGTAATTTCTAATTTATAAATCCAAATCACACAAACTTTATATGTATCCCACTCCAAATTTCCTGTACTTTTCAAATACGCCATTTGTTTTCTGTTTTGGATTTTCAAAATGCAATTCAAATTTGAATTCAAATAATTCAATTGTAGTTTGCAACAATTCTTAAATAATTCATACTATTTCCAAATAAGGCAAATAAAATATGTTTTCCATACCATTTTGAATAACCTTTTCAAATATAAATTTTGTTTCATGGTTTGAATAATTTAAATTGCCTAAATAATTTAATACTTGTTTAATTCATTTAAATTTGATAAAATCATAACTTGCTCAAAATAAAATAATTTTGAACATGCCAAATATGTTTTCAACCCATCAAAGTCTAAACTTTTCAAATGTGAATTTGAATTTATGTTTTGAACAAATAAAATTCAACTAATACTCAAACTTGTTTTAAATTCAATTAAAACTTGTTTAATATTGTTTAATTCATAATTAAATTATCCTAATTCCAATTTCAATATTTGAAACATGTAATCCAACAAAAATTTGATGTTCTTTTCAAATATAAATTTTGTTTTGAACACTTTAACTTGATGAAAACAACAATTGCTTGTGTGACATGTTTAAGTAACCAAACTTTCCACCCTTAACCAATAATTTCCAAACTTGTTAAACCTTATTTCCAACTGTTTCTATTGTTGTTATTTTGCTGTTTTCCTCATCCATGCATCATGCTAATCCACCTTCACCTGTTGATTAGTTGGAAAACAAATCATCTAACCATAATTCATGGGCTGTTCATATGCAACTCAAATTGCATATGGGTCCATTTAAATTTGTTTATCTTGTCAACTAGTTTATTTCTATGCATCCATTAAATTGTCATGCATCCATATCTTGATCATGCTGGATCTTTTGCCGTAGTAGTAATTGTTGCATCCGGTGTTTGTTCGAGGTTCATTGCTTCTTCCCGGATAGGACGTTGAGATGATGTGAGCAACGACAAGTTCTGCTACCTTGCTGGATCTCAGGCAAGTATACTCACTTGCTGCCAAATGGCTGCCTTTCATCACTTGTTACCGATTCTTTCCGTTGTTCCTTTCTGCTAGCCTTCGTAGTAGTTGTTTCTGTTACGAACCTATCACATGAATCCTTTAACCATGATATTGCCTCACCTCCACACCTATAACCATTGCTTGTGCCCGTGTCTTACTAGCATGCTTAGGTTGTTTTGCTCGAGTCTGTTACCCGTTACTTTTTGTTACTATTTCATTATGTTCTGGGGGCTCGATGTTTAAATCAATCAATCATGCTAATGTTATTGTTAAATAATAATTTGATGATAAGGCACCGGCAGGAGGCCCTTTGTGGTTTTGAGGCCTGCTAGTGTCGACCCTAATAGGAAAAGGGTCTTGTCTACTGATCCATGATGAGCGCACTACCCGCATGTGGGAAGCGAGTATGGGCGCCCCCCTCAATTTGACTCGATTCGCATCTCGTCCAAATCGCCTCATTTAGTTCGGGCTTTCCATTTGCTGCATGCATGATCTTGCGAGCCCTTGGATCCCGGGTGGAACTTTCGTAGTCGGCATATAGGGGGACACGTTCTTAGAGTGCTATGAGGGTCCATTTTCTTCTGGGCTCGATTAGCCGTGCGCCCAAGGTGCTTTGGGCTTGATGCGAAGAAGAGTTGAGTTGTGTAGAGTACCTCGCTTGGTGGGTTAGCTCCCCATCTGGCGGGTTATTCTTGCGTGTACGGCTAAATTGGTGCAACCCTGCAAGGATAATCTTCTCGAGAAGCCGTGTTTTCCGCGGTTATGGATTACTTGGTGAAAGTACTGGCTAACAAGTACTCAGGACAACTTAAACATAATGATTAACCATGTTACACCCAATGATTAACAACTTGACTAGTAATAGTTTATTCACACAATAACTGGATTCACATCTAATGCAACTGTGTGAGTTATCCTCGGATTGCTTCTTTGGATAAGGGGCGAGATCCAGGATGGGTTTGCTTGAAGTTATCTTCCAGTTGGTCACGATACTCGATCTTATCCCCTTTCTGTTAGTTGGAAGTTGTAGTATCTCTCTGTAGATGGTTAGAGCAGCCCTTTGCCACTTATTTGCAATAACCCCTTCCTTTCCGTTGATCCCAAAGTATTTGTATCTTGTGATGACTGGCTACGCCGGTATCTTGTGAGTATGGTTTATCCACTTGCCAGTACTTAACCGTACTGACCCACGAATCTTTTTCGTGGCTGCATATTCAATATTGCAGTCAACAGGTTTGAAGTCTGACGACGTTAGCTTGGGAATCCCTCCGGCTTGGCCTGGGCAGGGATTGGACGCTCTCGGTTATCTTCAGGACTCTTAGTCCAATTTGTATCTTGTCCGTAGACGGACGATATGTTGTTTCCTCCGCTGTTATTTGGATCTTTGTATTGTATCAGTTGTATCCCTGACTCGTTTGAGTCATCTTGTAAATCTCTTTTCCGTTGTTGTTGTGGATTATTCGTGAACTATTGTAATGTTATCACAAGTGGCAACCTGGAATCGGTTATTATGTGGATTTTGGCGGGAATGCTGAAATCTGCATAGTGTCCGATCTCGGGGCGTCACAAATGGTATCAGAGCCTTGGTTCCGATTCCCGAGATTGTTTCGATACGAATGGTTATCGAAGCAACGGGTCCGCAAAGCCTGTAGGATAACCTCGCTAACGGTCGTTGTTTCTAGAGTGTCAAAAACTATTTCCGCTAAACTATTTTGGAAAAACATCTCAATAGGATTCTTGTTTTCTCCTTATCTCTATTCTATTTCCCCTCCCATCTCATTTGTTTTGGAGTCTCCCCCCTTGTCTATCTTTCAAAGTGTTAGGATCCTACGTGGGTGGACGTTTTCTGAGCCCTTAACCTAATAGGTTCGATCATCGGAAGATTCCTGGTGGCAGAACAACGTCGTCAGCCCGAGCAAGAATCTCTTGTTAGTGGTGTCGAGAAGCCCTTGTTAGTGGTGTCGAGGAGATCAACTGGAAGCATGAAGAATAGATAGTCGAACTTCTTTCCCCTCCCGGGTTAGCAGGTGGATTGCGAGGGCGCAATCCCTTGTTAGTGGTGTCGTCTGTAACACCTGGGGTGTTACCTTTGGTAGAAAGTGTTTGTTTCCTTTTGCTTTGCATCATATGCATCACATGAGCATTGCATTCTGTTTTTTCAAAGCAACTCAAAAATTCAAACACAATTGAAACTTTCCCACATGTTCAAATTTCCAATTTCAAAATTGCAAACTAAACCACTCATTTGTTTTTCAAAAGTTTGGAGTTGTTCTAATCAAATTGCTTGTTAATAAAATTTTCCCTGTTATTAAAACCCTAATGGAAAATTCAAAACTCCAACTCAAATCAATCCTACTCATCATATTTAAATATGGGTTTAAAGATTAAAATTTGGCAAACAAACTAATTTAAATAATGTTTGTATAATTGCTTATTGCTTATTAAATAAAATTTGTTATTTCCAAAATTCCCAAAATCAAAACATTATTTGAAATTCACCTAACCACTTGAAAATTAAACTAATATTACCAATCTTGAAATCAATAACCAAACTTGCTTTTAATTATTGTTTTGCAAATTAATAAACTTTAAATATCAACTAAACACCCTCACACCCTATTTGACAACTTTAACTAAACAACTTTAAATCAATTAGAATTTCAATCTTGTGAAAAATATGTTGACATTGCTTAAGTTCCTGTTTTTGAAAAGTATCACACATAATTATAAAAGATTAAACCCCAAACCTTTTCTATTCATCTCTCTCTCTTTCTTTTCATTACAAAAAAAAAGGAAAAAAGGGAAAGTAGCAAAGGAGAGAGGGCAGCCCACCCCCTTCCCCTTATTCCTCCCCCTAAGCCCACCTTTCTTTCCAGCCCGTTACCCTTCTTCCTCCTGTCGCTGTCTGGCAGTACGACAGAACCTCCACCCTCTGATCGATCCCCACCCCTTCCGATGAGCTGCCGTACAGGAGCTACTCCCCCTATATCTCCCCTCACCCCTCTGCTAGCCCTAGAAACCCTAGTTCCCCTCCCCATCGCCGCCGTCTCTTCCATCTCCTCCCTCTCTCTGAAACTTTCAGCCTCTGAACCCCAACCTGCACCCACCCTTGGCCGTCAGTACCTCCACCGCCCCCATCGCCACAGCCGCCTCGAAGCTGCGCCGTTGACGGGAATGGAATGCCGGCGTCCTCAGCATCGTCTACGCGGAAGATCGGAGCCGGAGCCGCGCCAGGGAGACGCTGCGCTTCCGCGTTCTCCGGCGAGTTCCTGCCGTGCACCGCGTTCGACTCCAGCAGAACATCACGGCATCATCGCCTCGCCTACGCACGATCGGGCCCACCGAGGTGAGCCACACCTCCTTCCGCACCGCTCCTCCCTCTTCCTCCCAGGCACACCGCACCCCACGCCCATCCGCCCAGCGCCACCGCGAACCGAGATCGCTGACGGCGAGCAGCTCTGTTTCCTGTCCGCTCGCGAAGATTCAGTAACGATCAGTTACAGTTTCTGAAAACTGTGCGAGAGATGCACCTCAAAACCCCACCCTACCTGTACCTGTTAACAAACCGCAAGCCACCGCAGTGGCAAAGTCCCCGTGCGCGCGTGAGCTAGGTCCCGGGATCGATCCCCGCGCGGCGCAACCCCTTTTTTCCTTTTTCCCATCGCCCGCATCCGGCCCCACGGGTCATTGACTCCCTATGCCCCGTCAGCTGCACACCCACGCGCAGTCAGCGCCACCCTGGCGTGGCCCCACTGGTCAGCCAGTGTGTGTAGCCCAGCCGCGGTGCAAATGGTTTAATTCCCTATTTCCTTTTTTTCCAGAAATGATTAATACCCCTAGAATTCAAATGGATGTAATTTCTAATTTATAAATCCAAATCACACAAACTTTATATGTATCCCACTCCAAATTTCCTGTACTTTACAAATACGCCATTTTTTTCTGTTTTGGATTTTCAAAATGCAATTCAAATTTGAATTCAAATAATTCAATTGTAGTTTGCAACAATTCTTAAATAATTCATACTATTTCCAAATAAGGCAAATAAAATATGTTTTCCATACCATTTTGAATAACCTTTTCAAATATAAATTTTGTTTCATGGTTTGAATAATTTAAATTGCCTAAATAATTTAATACTTGTTTAATTCAATTAAATTTGATAAAATCATAACTTGCTCAAAATAAAATAATTTTGAACATGCCAAATATGTTTTCAACCCATCAAAGTCTAAACTTTTCAAATGTGAATTTGAATTTATGTTTTGAACAAATAAAATTCAACTAATACTCAAACTTGTTTTAAATTCAATTAAAACTTGTTTAATATTGTTTAATTCATAATTAAATTATCCTAATTCCAATTTAAATATTTGAAACATGTAATCCAACAAAAATTTGATGTTATTTTCAAATATAAATTTTGTTTTGAACACTTTAACTTGATGAAAACAACAATTGCTTGTGTGACATGTTTAAGTAACCAAACTTTCAACCCTTAACCAATAATTTCCAAACTTGTTAAACCTTATTTCCAACTGTTTCTATTGTTGTTATTTTGCTGTTTTCCTCATCCATGCATCATGCTAATCCACCTTCACCTGTTGATTAGTTGGAAAACAAATCATCTAACCATAATTCATGGGCTGTTCATATGCAACTCAAATTGCATATGGGTCCATTTAAATTTGTTTATCTTGTCAACTAGTTTATTTCTATGCATCCATTAAATTGTCATGCATCCATATCTTGATCATGCTGGATCTTTTGCCGTAGTAGTAATTGTTGCATCCGGTGTTTGTTCGAGGTTCATTGCTTCTTCCCGGATAGGACGTTGAGATGATGTGAGCAACGACAAGTTCTGCTACCTTGCTGGATCTCAGGCAAGTATACTCACTTGCTGCCAAATGGCTGCCTTTCATCACTTGTTACCGATTCTTTCCGTTGTTCCTTTCTGCTAGCCTTCGTAGTAGTTGTTTCTGTTACGAACCTATCACATGAATCCTTTAACCATGATATTGCCTCACCTCCACACCTATAACCATTGCTTGTGCCCGTGTCTTACTAGCATGCTTAGGTTGTTTTGCTCGAGTCTGTTACCCGTTACTTTTTGTTACTATTTCATTATGTTCTGGGGGCTCGATGTTTAAATCAATCAATCATGCTAATGTTATTGTTAAATAATAATTTGATGATAAGGCACCGGCAGGAGGCCCTTTGTGGTTTTGAGGCCTGCTAGTGTCGACCCTAATAGGAAAAGGGTCTTGTCTACTGATCCATGATGAGCGCACTACCCGCATGTGGGAAGCGAGTATGGGCGCCCCCCTCAATTTGACTCGATTCGCATCTCGTCCAAATCGCCTCATTTAGTTCGGGCTTTCCATTTGCTGCATGCATGATCTTGCGAGCCCTTGGATCCCGGGTGGAACTTTCGTAGTCGGCATATAGGGGGACACGTTCTTAGAGTGCTATGAGGGTCCATTTTCTTCTGGGCTCGATTAGCCGTGCGCCCAAGGTGCTTTGGGCTTGATGCGAAGAAGAGTTGAGTTGTGTAGAGTACCTCGCTTGGTGGGTTAGCTCCCCATCTGGCGGGTTATTCTTGAGTGTACGGCTAAATTGGTGCAACCCTGCAGGGATAATCTTCTCGAGAAGCCGTGTTTTCCGCGGTTATGGATTACTTGGTGAAAGTACTGGCTAACAAGTACTCAGGACAACTTAAACATAATGATCAACCATGTTACACCCAATGATTAACAACTTGACTAGTAATAGTTTATTCACACAATAACTGGATTCACATCTAATGCAACTGTGTGAGTTATCCTCGGATTGCTTCTTTGGATAAGGGGCGAGATCCAGGATGGGTTTGCTTGAAGTTATCTTCCAGTTGGTCACGATACTCGATCTTATCCCCTTTCTGTTAGTTGGAAGTTGTAGTATCTCTCTGTAGATGGTTAGAGCAGCCCTTTGCCACTTATTTGCAATAACCCCTTCCTTTCCGTTGATCCCAAAGTATTTGTATCTTGTGATGACTGGCTACGCCGGTATCTTGTGAGTATGGTTTATCCACTTGCCAGTACTTAACCGTACTGACCCACGAATCTTTTTCGTGGCTGCATATTCAATATTGCAGTCAACAGGTTTGAAGTCTGACGATGTTAGCTTGGGAATCCCTCCGGCTTGGCCTGGGCAGGGATTGGACGCTCTCGGTTATCTTCAGGACTCTTAGTCCAATTTGTATCTTGTCCGTAGACGGACGATATGTTGTTTCCTCCGCTGTTATTTGGATCTTTGTATTGTATCAGTTGTATCCCTGACTCGTTTGAGTCATCTTGTAAATCTCTTTTCCGTTGTTGTTGTGGATTATTCGTGAACTATTGTAATGTTATCACAAGTGGAAACCTGGAATCGGTTATTATGTGGATTTTGGCGGGAATGCTGAAATCTGCATAGTGTCCGATCTCGGGGCGTCACAGCCACCCGCGGCAGATTCGCCACACGAAGATATGGTTGCCTACCACTATCATCTGGTGAGAGCGGCCGCAACTATCAAAGACGCTCAGATAGATCTAGCCCGTCGAAGAAGAGCGGCGGATGAATCAAGTCAACGACGAGTTAAGCTATCCTTGGCACCCTCGGTCGGTACCCGACCCGCGAGGAAGGGATACGCGTCAACTTCCAGGGACATCGAGTCCTTAGGCCGAACCAGCCGTTCGGTCACGCCCTCCCTGATGCGAGTCGATGATGACGGGAACGTCTACCCGCAAACCCCTGCCGCCGCGATCCTGGCCGCAGAAACCTACATGCAGATGAACCAGCCGACGGAAAGTGACCCTCGGGCAGAGCAGTATAAACAAGTACGCAAGGGGCTAGGACTGGCAGCCGCAAGGCTTGCCTCCTACGACCGCAGGAAGGCCGCGGAGCAGCTGGAGAAAGAGAAGGAAAAGGAAAAAAGAAGCGCCCCGCAAGCGCAGGAGCCTTTCGCCAAGAAGAGACAAGTCGCCACGCCGTGGTCGAGGAAAAGAAGCTCGACGTCGCGGCGACAGTCGAAGCAGCAGCGAGGACAGCCCGAGAGACAAAGGCTCGCGACATCACAGCAGCCGCTCACGAAAGCGAAGCAAGGAACCAAGGAAGGACACTGACCGCGACAAGTTAGGATACGACGCACGATCAGATCTCGCGCAAAATAAGGTGGACAAGGCAAGAGCAGCGCGATATCGCGAGCGCTCCTCGTCCGGCTCTTCGGATGATGAAACCTGCGGTGCACTTTGCTTCGCCCGCAGCATCCGAGAAGCACCCCTGCCCAAAAGATTCAAGCTCAGCACGGAAGTAACGAAGTACGACGGCTCACTCGAGCCCTCTTCGTGGCTAAACGATTACCTCACGGCAGTAAAATGCCAACGTGGGAACAAGAACACGGCTATGCAATACCTCAATTTGCACCTCATTGGCGCGGCTCGTAGCTGGTTGGAAGCGAGGCCAAGGTCCTGTTACGCATCATAGGACGACCTGCATCGCGACTTCTGCAAAAACTTCCAGTCGACCTACAAGAGACTAGCCACCATTGAAGATCTGCGAGCATGCAAGCAGAAAAGCGGCGAGTCCACCCGCGAGTATATCCAGCAATGGACCACGCTCAGGAACACCGCAGGAAACATCTCGGAAGAAGTAACGGTTGAAGCCTTTGCAAAAGGTGCCCGACGAACTGCTTTCAGAGAAGAGCTAGGCAGAGCCGCATCCAAAACTATTGGGGAGCTTCCAAAACTATTGGGGAGCTGATGAACATAGCCGACAAATGGGCTAACGGAGAAGATGCGGTGCGCAATGAGAGAGCGTCATCACCCGCACACGATGAAGATCGCCATGGCCGAAGAAATAGAAGGAAATACTACGATCACGAAGATCGAGAGGAAATGGTAGCAGCGGAATTCACGCGAAGTCGCGATACCGGATGACGTGGAAGTCGCGAATGGAAACCAAAGGTTGAAGAAAAAAGTCCCGAGGAGGACCTTGATGCTTACTGCTCGCTACATCTGTTTACAGATAAGCGTACGGGCAAAACCAAGGCAACGCACCTCCTCAAGGATTGTCGGAAGTTCCATGAAATTCATGAGGCTTTCTCGAAGAAAAGCAGATCAGCAGCTATTCCAAATTACCCGCCACTTCCAGGAGGAGGCCACCAAGGATTCCAGCCGCCACAACCCCTACCTCCACCAGCAAATCCAAACATGGCGTTAGCTGCACTGCCAGCACCACCTGCACAAAACTCCGGAGCCAGTGCGTACCCGAATCCGGCAGGGCAACTGGCGATGATCCAGAAGGTATGTCCATCCCGCAGAGCTTAAAAGACTAACACGAGGCAGTTATGCATTGTTGTGCAGACTCCGCCAACGAAACCCGAATACCTGAAGATGGCGGACCAACCGATCACATTCTCGATGAAAGACCACCCACCACGAGTCCACCGACCAGGACACGCCGCCCTTGTCATCCAAGCGCAGATTGGCAACTACGACCTGGCCCGTGTGTTCATGGATGGTGGCAGTGGCATCAACATTATCTACGCGGACACACTCCGCCGGATGAACAGGAACCTGGATGGCCTTGCAGAATCAGAAACATCCTTCCACGGGATAGTTCCGGGAAAGGCAATCCGTCCACTCGGAACAATTAACTTAGAAGTTGTCCTGAGCACCCAAAGCAACTACAGAAGAGAATTCCTTGACTTCGAAGTCGTCGACTGGCCCTCACAGTACCACGCCATTCTTGGTCAAACAGCGTTCGCCAGATTCATGGCAGTACCGCACTACGCGTACCTGAAGCTCAAACTACCTGGAGAATATGGTGTAATCACCATCGACGGAGATTTTAAAAAATCCAACAAATGTGACATTGAGTTCAACGAAATCGCAAAATCTATCGGGATACAAGAAGAATTGCAAGAGTTGGCAAAAACCACGGATCACTCCGTGATGCCCCTCACGAAGAAAAATGCGCTCGAATTGGAGTTCAGCGCCAACAGCGACACCCGAAAACATCAGGTGCACCCGACAGATTCTGCGAAGACAGCGATGGTCTCAACTACCCTCTCGCAAGCATAGGAAAGCGCGCTCGTCGAACTCCTCCGTAAGTACTGGGAAATTTTTGCCTGGCAGCCCTCAGATATGCCAGGAATACCCAGTGAGTTCGCCGAGCACTCACTCGAAGTCTTCAAGGATGCAAAACCCATCAAACAGACCACTCGACGATTTTCAGAACCCAAGCAGAAAGCTCTTGGAGAAGAAGTCAACAGATTGTTAGCAGCAAAATTCTTCAGGGAGATCAAGATATCCACTTGGTTAGCAAACCCAGTGCTGGTTCCCAAAAAGAACACTGACATCCTTTGGGTGTGCATCGACTACACGTCGTTAAATAAGCATTGCCCCAAGGATAACTTTCCCCTCCCGCGAATCGACCAGATCGTGGACTCCACGGTAGGCTGTCAACGCCTCTCCTTCCTAGACGCCTATTCGGGATATAATCAAATCCGGATGAAGCAGGAGGACGAAGAAAAGACAACATCATCACACCACACGGTGTATACTGCTACACGATAATGCCCTTCGGGATCAAGAACGCAGGCGCAACATATCAGTGCTGCATGCAAAAATGCCTCGCCAAGCTCATTGGCAAGAACGTACAAGTGTACGTTGACGACATCGTCATCAAGACTCGGGTAGAGGACACACTCCTCGAGGACATTAGAGAAACATTCGACGCCCTCAACGTATACAGGATCAAGCTCAATCCGACAAAATGCGTCTTCGGCGTTCCAGCAGGAAAACTTCTCGGGTACCTGGTATCCGCCAGAGGCATCGAGGCCAACCCAGAGAAAATACAAGCAATCTTAACGATGAAGGAGCCCACCAATCTACGCGGAGTCCAACAGCTCGCAGGGCGACTAGCCGCCTTGAGCAGGTTCATCGCACGATTGGGAGAGCAAGCATTACCCTTCTATAAGCTGTTGAAGAAAACGGACAAATTCGAGTGGACACCAGAAGCTAAACAAGCGTTCGCAGACCTGAAGCGATCGTTGCAAAGCAGGCGCGTCCTTGCAACGCCGCAAGAGAGGGAGCCACTTTACTTGTACCTAGCCGCCACAAACCAGGTCATCAGCACAGCAATCGTAGTCGAACGACCTGATGAAGGCAAAGCGTACGGAGTCCAGCGACCGATCTATTACATCAGTGAAGTGCTCTCGCCATGCAAGCAACGATATCCTCATTACCAGAAGCTCGCATATGGAGTAGTTCTTACAGCTCGAAAACTCAAGCACTATTTCCAGGAACACGCCATCACAGTGGTTAATGATGCGTCACTCGGTACAATCATGAACAACCCTATGGCATTCGGGAGAATAGCAAAATGGAGCATCGAGCTGGGCGCTTGGGACATCACCTATGCAGGACGCAATGCAGTCAAATCCCAAGTACTCGTGGAATTCCTAAGCGAGTGGACAGAGCTACAAACGCCCGGACCGCCTGAGTACACACGCAATTGGATAATGTATTTTGACGGGTCCAAAAGAAATGAAGGAGCAGGAGCTAGAATCGTCCTCATATCACCTAGGGGAGACAAGCTGCAATACCTCCTACGATTGGACTTTCCACCCGATGATCCAGCATCGAACATCGACGCAGAATATGAAGCCCTGTAGTATGGGATGAAGATGGCGGTCGCCTGTGGAGCCACCCGATTAATGATCTACGGCGACTCCAATCTCATCGTGCAGCAGACGATGAAAGAATGTGACGCAACTGCTGAAAACATGGTCGCATATCGTGACATGTACAACCTACTCGAAGGAAGCTTCAAAGGATGCGAGCTAAAGCATATTGCGAGATCCAGCAACGAAGAAGCGGATAGGCTGGCAAACATGGGTTCCACAAACACACCCATACCGCCGAACGGATGACTAAGCGGTCAGTTAAAATAAAAAAAAGCTGCAGGAGCACCCGCAGCACCAGAAACAGAGGTCAGCCCGCAAGTTTCCATCATCGAGCTTATTCATAACATTTCACGGCAAGTTTTTCTGGTCGAGCTAGTCTGGATGCAGAAATATCTCGACTACTTGTCCACCAAACAGCTCCCAGCAGATCCTCGCGACGCTCGACAGATAATCAGACGCAGTAAATCCTTTCGGGTGATCAACGGAGAATTATACAAACAGAGCATCTCGGGTATACTTCAGCGCTGCATTGCACCCGAAGACGGCAAAGAATTACTCCAAGACATCCACCAAGGAGACTGTGGACATCACGCTAGCTGGAAAGCAATCATGGACAAAGCCTTCCGAGCAGGGTTCTACTGGCTCACGGCAGCCACCGGCGCAAAGGAGGTGGTCGATAGGTGCGACGCGTGCCAGCGATTTGCACCGAAACCACACGCACCCGCTACGGAGTTGCATATGATACCCATCGTCTGGCCCTTCGCACAATGGGGGCTGGACATGGTAGGACCACTACGCAAGTCCACGCCGGGCGGATACACACACTTGCTGGTCGCAGTTGACAAATTTACCAAATGGATTGAGGCCATGCCAGTAACCTCGGCTAGCGCTCAATGCGCCGTCAAGTTTCTCGATTCTATCGTATGCAGATTTTGAGTACCACACGACATCATTACAGACAATGGTACAAACTTCACAGCAAAGGAAACACAACAGTTCTGCGAGGAAAAAGGCATCAACTTTAAGTTTGCCTCAGTTGCCCATCCGCAAACGAACGGACAAGTCGAAAGATCCAACGGCTTAGTTTCAGCTGGCATCAAGAAACGTCTACTCGACCGTCTGCACCCAGCAGCAGGACATTGGGCCGAAGAACTACCCTCCGTACTATGGAGCCTCCGCACAACTCCAAACCGATCCACAAACTACACACCATTTTTCATGGTATACGGGGCAGAAGCAGTCCTTCCCGAGGATGTCAGATTCAGCGCCCCACGGGTTGTGGCCTACAGCGAAGAAACCTCCAACAAGCCACTCGCAGAAGATGTGGACGCACTCGATGAAATGCGCGATATTGCGCTCGCGAGATCCGCAGTATATCAACAATCACTGCGAAACTATCATAGTCGCCGCATACGCCACAGAGCATTCGCAGTAGGAGATCTGATGCTGCGACTCAAGCAGAAGGAAGGACACAAGCTCGAGCCCCATGGGAAGAACCCTTCATCATACACGAAGTTATCCCAGGTGGAGCCTATAGGCTAAAGAACCCGTCGACTGGAGGAATCTATTCCAACCCTTGGAATATCGCACACCTCCGCAAATTTTATCCCTAGACTTACTTTTCTCGCAACAATAAGGCTATATTAGCCACTCTTGTAGCTCGAATACATGACTTATCAGTCATCGCAATAAATTACATGGTTTCTCAACCATATTTACTCGAAGATTATTCATCCGTACATGCTAAAAAGTTACAGGTATACACCCCATAAACACACGGGGGCTACGCCTAAACTCAGCATCACAGGAAAATTTATATATACAAGGTTACACACCTTACAACAGTTTTTACAAACTATGCATCACGACAGGATATATACATCCTACAATCATACATGGCGCTGAGCATTCTCGGTTGCCAGCACGCGATCTACTTGGTTAGAGGTCAATCGAATGATTTCTCCGCTGCTGGACGAACGACTCTATAATGCGGAGAAATATCGACGATTGGACTGTCCAGAAGTCTAGCTACGGAGTTGAAATTCACTTCAGGATGCCATAATCGGACAAAGGCGAGAGCCACCACCGAGCCGCAAGTCATTTGATTGCGAACACACTCGCGAATCTCTCCCTCCTACCCGAACACCCTAAGAAGATGACTCCAATCCTCTGGACCCCTTTGCAGCGGATAGAAAGCAGCGTTCATTGCAATCAAGACCTCGTGGAAGGAACTCATGAGTATCTTCGCCTGGGTGACTCGGAACTTCAAGGTAGCCAACACGAACCCTCGACCGCGATCAGACCAAAAATTGTTCGCATGAGGCTTCGAGCTGTTAGCTTCTTGAAGAATGTGGTTTTTTACCCACTCTTTTTCCTCCCTAACATCCGGTTTAACAACTGAAGAGCAAACATACGTGATCAGAAAAGGAAACAAGACATAGAAGGCTTGGGGGCTGTATCACTTACACAGCAAGTCTCTGGCGACAGAAGCCAACTCATCGATCAAAAACTGTTCGCGTTCAATCGCCAGTTTTTGCTTGGACTTGGCCACATCGGCTAACCCGCGCAAAGCTTTCAACTTGCGCTCACCCTCCTGGACCCGATCACGGAGACCTGCTTAGGTTCCAACAGCGGCAACAAGAGGATCTGCTGGAATAGCATGTCCACCTGAAGACTCCGCGGCAACCCCAGCAGCCTGGAAGAATACAAGGAAAGGAGTAAGATACCCTATTCGAGATATATCTAGTCGCATATTTGACGAGTGCTCGGGGGCTACTCCCATCGGGAGGAAACACACAATTGCGGGAAACTTTTCAGAAAAATATCTCGATTAAGACAATGGAAATACGGGAGCACATCCCAAGGTTCATTACAATCAAGGCGACTAAGTAAAAGATAAACAAACTAAGGAGCTACTGTGGTGCTGCCACTCGCGGAGGTGGTCCCTCCCGTAAGACGAGCAAACAACTCAGATAACTTCCGAGCGAGGATTCCGGCTGGCTCGCCAAAACGACGAAGCCCTACTTTTTTTCCCGTGGAAGGATCGACAGGGAGATCCGAGTAGGCCTCCTCCAAGCCGCTAACTCCATGCGCCAACGCGAATTGGATGGCAGTCTTCGCCCGAGATTCCGACTGAGCGACCGCGTAGGCATCAAGGAGATTGCTCTCCGAGAAAATCTTCAGCAGATCACCTAGCACGGGTGGAGATATAGCGTTGATAAGGAGGCGACCATGCAGCTGTGTCAGCACTTGGGTGGCTTTGCCAACCAAAGTGCAAACTCCTTCGGCATGCCTTCTGAGCTGAGCGAGGGAGTCCGTCAGAGCGTCCACCCGCTGGACTCCAGGAACTTCCAGAGGAATACCCAAAAGACCTACAAAGGAAAGAGCGTCAAGACCCAAAAAAAACTCACCAGGATAGAAGACAAAATTACAAGATAAAGATAGCTTACCCGCAAAACGCTCGGCGAGAGGACGAAGGAAGGCGACAAGGTTGGCATCCGCCTTAGTGCCAGCATCCTCCAAGCTTTTCAGAGCATCCTGGGCAACCGCAAGCTTCCCTTCAAAATCAGCCGATTGCATGCGGGAAGCCTCGAGATCTCGTCGAACAGCCGCCAGATCAGCCTCCTGAGCTGTTGCCCAAGCAGAGATACTCTCCTTCTCGGCCTTCAAAAACTCAAGTTGGGCTGCACAGCGACATTTATCAGAAGACAAAAAATTGACGGAAGGATGAAAACAGGAAAAGATGGTAGAACTGACTTCAAAGAAACTCGTTTTCGGTGGCAAGTCGACTACGGTCTGCTCGAAGCGTCCCGCATTCCGACTCAGCAAAAACAACACGGCAACCAATCGCCGCAAGGGAGTCAACGAGCGACTGCAAATAACATGGAGATGGAAGAATTAGAAGAGTGAAGTTGGAGTCTATACCCGATTGTAACCATTCGAGTATAGCCTCGGGGGGCTACTCCCATCGGGAGCACTGCCGTGCACCCGATAAAACTAAGAAGAAGAAAGAGACAATCTCTGAGCATGTAGCCGATCGCATGCGATCGCCTACAGCCTCGGGGGCTACTCCCATCGGGAGCACTGTCGTGCACCCGATAACGAATTCAAGGATGTTAAAAGCATTAAAAGGCGAATAACGGAATTTACCTGGCCCTTAGCAAGAGAAAGGGGATCATCCGAGCTGCCCGGACACCTCTTTTGAAGCCGAAGCCCCAGCAGTAGAACTAGGAATTCTATATTCCGTAGTCGCCACATTGGGAGCCACACTTGGCGAATATTGAACGGTGCCGGCAGTAGGAGTCTCACCCGCAGCTCCCGCTTTATTCCTCCTTTCGAGAGGAAGGGATGAGCCGTACCTGCGAGGACTAATAGCTTGCAGGCTGCAATAAAGACAAAGTGTCAGCAAGATGTGAAAAGAAAACGTTCGACTAAGGACAGAAAGAAAAACTTACTCGTCGGCATCGTCCTCCTCATCCAGCATATCCGCATTCCAGGCGGTTTGGATTACTGGGAACGAAGGAGAAGGGGCGAGTGAGCGCAGTGGAGTTGCAGAGATGGGCTCCTTCCTGGGCGATTCCTCCAAGGAGTTATCCTTGGAAGTAGCCTCGTCATCCTCCACCCGACGGCGTTTGCGGAGACCGCCATTCGAATCCTCTGCACCGTCCGAAGAATCGTGCTCGGAACTCGAAGAAGCGCTGGCAAAACTGGTATCGGCCGGGCCGTCCAGGTTACTCGCCAATAAATCCGAGGCCTCCTTCCCAGAAATTGGAGGGTAGCAGTTGGCCACGGATAAACTCTACGAGAAAAGACAGAAGAAAGCAAGAGAAAATTGAGTCGACCAAAACTCAGAACAAGCACCAAAAATAAAAGAGAAGAAGAAGAACAAACTCACTTCGGCTGGCAGAGGCTTTGACGCTTCAAAGGCTGCGACTGTGCAATCGGGAAATTTCTCTCCCACCTTCAGGCTAGTGATAGCCGCGATCTTCTTCTCGAACTCGACGTTCGAGAGCTCTTCTCGACTCACTCGGCTAGGATCCTCAGAGCCCTGGTACTCCCACATCGTGGAAGGTCTGAGCTGCAAGGGCTGGATTCTGCGCTTAAGAAAAATGCTCACCAGGTGTAGTCCATTTAACACGACTCCAGCTCCCTGGTCACGAAGCGTGGCCACCCTGGCGAGTAGTGGCGTGACGACCTCTGTCTCTTCAGTCGACAACTTGTGTGCCCAGGACTTCCTCTTCTTCAAGACAGCGAGCGGATGGAATTCTTGGATCCCATCCGAGCTGTTGTCGATGACGTAGAACCATTTTTTCCTCCATCCCTGGGCGGATTCGATGAAGTACATGTTGAAGTAGCTGGTCTCCGATTTCTCTTGGATCCGAAAGCCCCCCGTGCGCAGTGGCTCGCCGGGCTCAGACTCTACCCGCGACTTCTCGCGGAAGATCCGAACTTTGAAAAGGGCCTTCCAGAGCCCCCAGTGTGGGCGAATGCCCAAGAAGCATTCGCAGAACATGATGAAGCACGATATGTGCTGCACTGCATTCGGAGGAAGATCGTGGAGCTGTATGCCATAGACATACAGCAATGCCACGAGAAATGGATGGAGGGGAAAGGAAAGACCGCGCGACACGTGATCCGCGAAGACCACGCGTTCGTTCGCTTGCGGGTTGGGTACCTCCTCCTTCCTGCCGAGGTGCACCCGCTTCTCGGACTCCGCAGGCAGCAGCCCCTCCCGGTGCATCTCCTTGATGCTTTTCGCCGTAGTGTTGGGCGAACGCCAGTCGCCCAAGCGAGGTGCAGGCTGTGCCAAGGCTTCCCCTGACGCGGAAACGGCGGCGCCGCGTCTCTTGCCTCCCGCCATTGTTGCTAAAACATGAGCTCTAGGAAAGAAAGGAGACGAGCGCGAGGAAGAAGATGAACTGGAAGACGAAGGCTGAGAAAATTTCACCGCATCACCAAGACCCGTACTTATACACGGAGCTACTCGATCCTGGTCGTTTGATGCCCCACGTGGTGCCCATCGCAGCCACCACGTGCGAAGGCCAAACGAGGAGGCGGTGGATGTTGTTCCCTGGCACGGTCTTAACAGTAGATCATGCGCATTTACTGCACGGTTTGCGTGAAAACCGGGAACAACGTCTCGTTTCCGGTCAAAAAGCTGACTAGGTGGGCCAGCACTTCTGCTCTCGCCCCGTCACGTCCCATCGGGAGAACAAAGTGCGCCATGACGTCATAGCGTGCATCATCAAGCTGAAAAAAATCGAATGAAGAGTTCAAGCACGAAAACAACTTTGTATGAACAAAACTTCTTCGGATAAGAAAATCCAAACATGGAAGAAATTTTTTATGGACAAATCGAGAAGAAGGATCTCTTTCCAACAGAGAAAAATACCCTACACACGAAAACTATTTCATATGGGCACAATATCCCAAACATGAAAACTCTTTCATATGGGTATAAAACTCCTAACACGAAAACTCTTTCGTATGGATAAGCAACTATAAGCTTAAAAATTGCGCGAGTAGGCAGAACCTTCCCTCTCATTCACATGATATTTTTTACGTCATAAAACCTGGATTGTTCAGCCGACTAGGCACATCCGGATGCCATATTTCTTTCGAATATGAAGGTAAGACCTGAAAGATCTCTCTTGAGAGCCTGGAATCGCACTCAAGCTGCGTCCTCCGGTATAATTCCGTGTCAACAATACGAAGAAAAATCCCAGCGGACGCGCCGGGTACCCCCATAGGTTAAGTTCGACTCGATAAGACCACAACGGCCCAGTCGCAACAATCACCTCATCGGGTTCGAGTCCAAGGTCTCGAACCTGTGTAGGCCAGAATTGTTTTTACCCTAGTCGCAATTAATTGGCCCTGATCTTTCGGGAGAGCCAAGCTACTGTGCCATATATCCTTCTGCGATAAAAAGCCGTAAAGACAAGCACTTGTATTGCTCGATACTCGGGTATAAAAACTCATTTCACAGGGTACGCGCCCTCGAAACAGGAAACAACCCTACTGGTTATCCTGAAGAAAGAAAGACCAACAAAAGTTTGACCGTCTACTCGACTGAAAAAATCCCACTCGAGCAAACGCTCGGGGGCTACTGACGAAGGCATGGATCCTGAACCCTGCGGGTAAGGACACCCTGTCTCGGACCCAAGGTTAAGGCCCAAGAAGAGGAGCCCTTGGAATGTTCCGGAAGGCCCACGTGAAGCCCACCCGCATTGCTTGAGGTTAAGATTAGGAAACCTGTAACCGACCTAGGGTTAGAGTTTGAGTCCTCTCCGGGTAGGGTTTGAGACCTGGCCACCTATATAAGGCCAGGAGAGCCACCGGAGGAGGACCAAGCAACACCGCAACACCAAATCCTTGAGCTCGAGATCATATTCTCGACTTGAGCCACCATCATTGTAACCGATCTACTCGATTAATACAGATCGACAAAGGCAGGAGTAAGAGTTTTACCTCTACGAGGGCCCCGAACCTGGGTAAATCTTGCCCCCTGTTTAGCCGACGATCGCCACCAGCGCTCATGGGTTCTCCTATTCGAAACCCTATACGTTCACCTAAGGGATTTGCCGAACAGCAGATTCGACACAACTCGTACTGTACTTTCCTTTATCTTCATATGAATTTGGATCACCATAAAATAACACTCCACCTTGAGACAAATTCTCTCTTGTAGCATGAATGAGAACCTTCACCTAAAACACACAAAGAAAACACCTTCGGTGCCAAATAGCCTCTTGGGCTAAGGAGTGATACCAACTAAGCTTGAGCAAAGCTCAAACTTAGCAATAGGAACTGGCTTTGTCATCATATCAGCAGGATTATCATGAGTACTAATCTTGCATACCTTCAGCTTACATTGTGCAACAACATCACGCACATAATGGTATTTGACATCAATGTGATTTGTTCTCTCATGGAACATTTGATCCTTAGTAAGGTAAATTACACTATGACTGTCACACAATAGGTTAATGCAAGTATCATCTCCACAAAGCTCAGCAAACAGACCTTTCATCCAAACTAACTCTTTGCATGCTTTAGCAATAGCCATATACTCGGCCTCAGTAGTAGATTGTGTAACAACACCCTGCAAGGTAGCCTTCCAGCTAACGGCACATCCACTAATTGTAAACACATAACCTGTGAGGGATCTCCTCTTATCCAAGTCGGCAGCAAAATCTGAATCCACATAGCCCTCGAGTCCCTCACCAGTCTTGCCAAACTTCAAGCAAGCATTGGATGTGCCGCGAAGGTACATGAAAATCCACTGAACAACTTTCCAATGTTCTTTACCAGGATTAGCCATGTATCGACTGACCAAACTCATAGCATAAGATAAATCAGGCCGAGAACACACCATGGCATACATTAAGGAACCAACAGCACTAGCATAGGGAACTCGTGACATGTACTTAATATCTTTGTCAGTAGTAGGACATTGCAATGCTGACAATTTGAAGTGTGAAGCAATAGGAGTACTAACATACGTTGCATCATGCATATTAAAACGATGATGGACTTTCTTAATGTAATTCTCCTGACTAAGAAATAGCAATCTACATTTTCTGTCTCTTGAAACTTCCATACCTAGAATTTTCTTAGCGGGACCAAGATCCTTCATCTCAAACTCACTACTCAATTGTTTCTTCAATGTAGTGATTTCTTTCATGCTCTTGGCAGCAATTAACATATCATCAACATATAGAAGCAAGTATATAGGCGATTCATCAACAAATTTAATGTACACACTGCTATCATATTCAGACCTCTTAAAGCCATGTGACATCATAAAAGAATCAAACATTTTATACCATTGTCGAGGAGATTGTTTCAAACCGTAAAGAGACTTCTTTAGTTTGCACATGAAATCCTCTTTACCAGGTACTATGAACCCATCAGGTTGGTCCATGTATATTTCCTCCTCAAGTTCTCCATGCAAAAACGCAGTCTTCACATCTAACTGCTCAAGCTAAAGATCATGCATAGCAACAATACTAAAGAAAGTACGAATAGAACTATGCTTGACAATAGGGGAGAACACATCATTATAATCCACTCCTGGAATCTGGCTGAAACCTTTTGCTACTAACCTTGCCTTAAACCTTGGAGGCTCTCTAGGAGATAAACCCTCCTTTCTCTTGAATATCCACTTACAACGGACGGCCTTCTTTTGTTTAGGCAAGCGCACAACATCCCATGTGCCATTCTTCTCAAGTGATTGCATCTCCTCATGCATTGCACCAATCCACTTGTCACGATCAATTGAAGCAATAGCTTCATTATATGTACCAGGTTCAGCATCATTTTCCACCTGTTCTGCACAACTTAGAGCAAAATAAACAACATCACATTCCTCAATTAAACGAGTACGAGGACCTTTATTCCTCTTCTCTCTGCGCTCTGAAATAGACAAATTTTCTTGTTGCACAATAGGAGTTGAGGGTGGCACAATATCCTCCCCATCAATTTCAGTTTCCTCCTCATTTGGATGGTCTAGCTCCACCTGCAAACGAACTCGTGGTTTGTCCTCGTCAGAAGAATCTGGCACAACATCAGTCGACAAACTGTCCTCATACATAATAGATTCATTAAACACAACACTCCTGCTAAAGAAAGTCTTTTTGGTTTCCGGGTTCCACAACTTATATCTTTTTACTCCAGAACCATAACCAAGAAATAAGCACTTAACAGCTCTAGGCTCTAATTTTCCATTATCAACATGAGCATAGGCAGTGCAACCAAAAACTTTCAGTTGTGAATAATCAGCTGACTCACCAGACCATACCTCAATAGGAGTTTTATTGTCAAGAGGGATGGATGGTGACCTGTTAATCAAGTAGCAGGCAGTTTTGGCAGCCTCAGCCCAAAAACGCTTATTCATGTGAGCGTTGGACAACATGCAGCGAGCTTTGGAGATGATCGTCTTGTTCATTCGCTCAACTACACCATTCTGCTGAGGTGTGTATGGGATGGTGTGATGCCTGACAATGCCTTCCTGCACACAATAATCATCAAAAGCATGCGAACAAAATTCGCCACCATTGTCAGTACGAAGCACCTTCACATTTCTCTTAGTTTGCTTTTCAATCATAACTTTCCATTCTTTAAAAGGAGCAAAAGTATAATCCTTAGTTTTCAGAAAATAAGGCCAAACTCTTCTAGAGTAATCATCAATGATAGTAAGCATATAACGAGCACCAACATAAGAGGGCTTACGTGAAGGCCCCCACAAATCAGCATGTACATAATCCAATGTACCTTTAGTGGTATGAACGGAAGCATTGAACTTAACTCTCTTATGCTTACCAAACACACAGTGTTCACAGAACGGCAACTTACTCATATTGCAGTTCTTCAGAAGTTCTCTCTTCACCAATTCTGCCATACCATGTTCACTCATGTGTCCAAATCGCTTATGCCAGAGGTTAGTTGTACTTGGATCATCCTTAGTAATAACAGCAGCAGAACCAGACAAAGTGCTACCTCTAAGGATATATAACTTGGCAGAATTCATATCACCAATCTCTACCTAATAATAAAGGGAGGAAGGTTTCTTCCTCCCAATTTCGTCCGTTTTTTCGTCCGTACGCGTTTTCGTCCGTCGAGCAGTACGCTTTCTCTGGTCGCTAAATTTTGTCCGTCACTGCGTCTCTGGATCGGGACTCTAACTCCCTACGTCGACCCTCTTGATCGGGACTCTAACTGGCCACACAGCCGTCCCTAGCGAGCATCGAAGCGGCGCACAGACGCGAGCTCGCATCTAATTATTCTTTCCTCCGTCTGTAAGGTGTTCTTCATCTTCGCGCTTTTCCTGGACAACGCTGCTGCCCCACGAGCAAGGATGCAGCTGAGGTTCATTCACGATATGAGTTCTTTTCCTGGACAACGCTGTCAGGAGAATTTCCCGACGGGGAAAGACCTTGGACTTTGTCCGCGCGAAGCAGGTCGGGCTGCGGAGTTGACGGCTTGATCCAGTCGGTAGCCTCCGTTCGGTGCAGCACGACAATTTAGGTTGCAGGCTCGGAGTTCATCGAGGAAGGGGCCGCCGGCTAGAGGGTGGACGCTGCTGCGCCAGAAGAATCTGCCCGCTGGTCGGGGCATGGGGCTAGGGGAATCCACGCCGCGCGTCATCTCGGAGCCCATGGGCGCTGCGGCGACACCAATATGCCGTGCATGTACTGAAGCATATGCGTCGCTCCTTGAGGCCTTGACTGATGGAGGATCCCCGCCTGAAGTGGACCATGAGGAATACGCTGGCCAAGATGGGGCATGTTCGGTGGCGACAATGCAACAGCGTGCGGCAAGCGCATGCACTTGGAGGCCGCCCACGCTAAAGCTTGTGTCGATGAAGGCCACGCCGGATGGGGTATGCACGGTTGGTGTTATTGGCCCTCTCGCCCATGCCATATTTCTGAGCGGAAGGCCGGCCGGGATCCCACGACCACCACTTCGTTTTGAGCTAAATCAAACAAGCGTTAATTGTTTGTTGATATAATCGGTACTCTCTTCATGTTCGTTCAGATGCTTGTGAGTGCTGAATTACTCATTTGTTCCATCATTTTATCTGCAGCTAGCTGGCTGGTTATGGTACCACGATCATTCAGAAATCTGAACCTATACTTATAATTATGAGCAGCATCATTGAGTTAATATTCTTTGTAGGCTTGTTAATGAGCCGAAGTTGCATTTGCTTTGTTAGCCATATGCAGAGGAAATGAACTTCATTCCTAATGAAAGCCTATGCAAGGCTTTGAGCTTTTGCCAAGTCTGCATTTTGCAGTGCAACATCAGTGAAATTGATGGAAAATAGTCACATGGGAAGAAATAGCACCGAAAGTTCAGTCCAAAGAAATTTTAAGAAAACAGACCGTCTTGTATGCAGGAGTATGGTTATTACTGAAAATAGCAATGCATGCCGTCTTTACAATTGAACCAGACGATGGCATCTTGAATATATACATCATATTTGTATATAGTAACCGGCGTTTTTGCATACCGAGCTATTAAAAGATAGTTAGTGATTAAGACGACAGGACAAGTTGAGGTTAGAGCATGTCTAACAGGCCCCGTATCACGCGAGCGCCCCGTAAAATTCCGGCGGCATACGGGGTGCGGGCCAAAACGGCCTTCTAGCACGCCCCGTATGCGGCCTGGCCCTTACAAAAATTATACGGGGCCTGCGAAACCGCCCCCTTCGCCCCGTACTTATAGTGGGTGAGGGCTGGGGTGGGGGTCCAACCCCCCACCCGCAACCCTAGCTCCGTCGCGCGCCGCCGCAGCTCCGGCGAGAAATTACGCGCGCGCCGCCGCCGCATTCCGTCTGCCTCCACCGCGATGAGCTCCCCCGACGCTTCCGGCTCCTCCACCGCCCGCTCCAAGCGCCGCCGCGAGCCGGAGACGCTCGAGGAGGCGTGGCGGCTCCACTGCAAACATTCCGTTGCAGGGAGCCGCCGCGGCGCCAGGAAGTACGAGGCGTGGCCGGAGGCCATGCCGGAGACTCTGAAGGACTACGCCCCGGGCGGGAGATACTACACCGATGACCCGCCGCCGCGCCCGATGTGCGGCCCCCAATTCGCCAAATGGCGCGCGGGGTGGGAGCTGCAGCAGCAGTTCAAGCGCGGCGGCGACGGCGCAAGCGGTAGCGGAGGAGGAGGCGCGGCGACAGCGCAGGAGGAGGAGTTACCGGCGACAGAGGAGGAGGAGGAGGCCGCCTTCGCGGCGGCGGTCGAGCTTTCGAAGATGGAAGCAGAGGCCGCGGCGCGGGCGGAAGCGGAGGAGGAGGCGAAGGCCGTCGCCGACGTCGAGCAGTTCAAGGCGATGGAGGCTTCCGGCCCCGTCGTCTTCCTAGACTAGATTAGGTCAGGAGTTCATGTTCGAGCAGTTCATGTAGCAATGGTGATCTTCTGATGAATGAAATCGAGTTTATCTTCTCTCCCGCGTAGTTCGAATTCAAACATACGTGGCGGAGATAGGGGGACTGCTAGACGAACTTCTAAATCTTAGCACGGATTTTCCTAGATTTCCTGTACAGGGCCCTCTACACGCGATTTAGGGGGCGAAATTTTAAGGGTCCTGTTAGACATGCTCTTAGGGTAATATGGGTCGATCGAATTAAGGGAAAAAATGTGGATCATACCGACGGTTTTCAATCAAAAATTGGTTTTTTAACCCGTTGCAACGCGCCTACATCAACTAATACAACTGGAGGAGGCCGCCAAGAGACGCGACAAAGATTCTAAACTTCAGAGGAGGGTTTTTGAGAGAAGATTTAGAGGAGATTTCTCGTGGGTGTCGCCTTCATGGTTGACGATAGCGGCATTGTGGTCGTCAGTGGCTGGGCGCTCAGTGTCGTGTGTATGTTATCTGCGTTGTGATGCACATCTTAAGATTTATTCTTTTTCAGATAACCCGTAGCAACGCACGGGCATTTTTGCTAGTCATAAAAATGAGAGAACCTTTTGATACCTTCAGGCGTTTGTCCCCTCCGGCATATTTGTACCCATCACAATCAAGGGTACTCAGCGAGATCAAATTTCTCGCCATAGATGGTTTGTGTTTCACTCCCGTCAATGTACGTGTCATCCCTCCATGGGTCTTGATCTGAACAGATCCAACACCAACAATGTGACATTTGTTGTCGTTCCCCACACGCACAAAATCTCCAGTCTGCACAGCTTCATAAGAACTGACCCAATCTTTGTTACAACAAATATGAAACGAACAAGCAGTATCAAGAATCCACTCATCATCACGGGTAACACATGCAGCAAAAACAGCTAAGCATTCACCATCTGAACTATTATCAGTAGCAACAACAACAGCCTTACCAGTACCATAACCATTACCGTTAGATTTATTTTTCGGTTGGTATGTGTCGTTCCTTTTCTCCTTGTTCTGTACCATCCAGCAATCATCAATGATGTAATTGGTTTCCTTACAGTACCTGCAGAACTTGTCTCGTCCTTTGGACTTTGAACGGTCCCTGCTCTTATCTCTGTTGTTGTTGTTGTTGTTGTTGTTGCTGCTGTTGTTGTTGCTGTTGCTATTGCTGTTGCTGTTGTTGTTGTTGTTGTTGATGATGTTGTTGCTGCTGTTGTTGTTGCTATTGTTGTTGTTGCTGCTGCTGCTGTTGTTGCTGTTGTTGTTGCTGTTGCTGCTGTTGCTGTTGCTGTTGTTGTTGTTGTTGCTGCTGGTGTTGTTGTTGCTGTTGCTGTTGTTGTTGCTGTTGCTGTTGTTGTTGTTGTTGTTGTTGTTGTTGTTGTTGTTGTTGTTGTTGTTGTTGTTGTTGTTGTTGGTGGTGGTGGTGGTGGTGTTGGTGTTGTTGTTGTTGCTGCTGGTGTTGTTGTTTTTGTTGTTGTTGTTGTTGTTGTTGTTGTTGTTGTTGTTGCTGCTGCTGCTGCTGTTGCTGCTGTTGTTGTTGTAGTAATAGTTGTTATCTCGTTGCTCACTCTACCTCGTACCTGCAATGCATCGCCTTTGGAGGACGATGTGTTAGACTTCACCATAACTTTCATCTTTTCCCTGGTCTGCAGGGCCTCACAAACTTCCGCGAGAGTTAGTTCATCGCGGCTTAACAGTATGGTATCCCGCAGGTTTGTAAAAGAACTAGGCAGCGAACATAACAACAGAAGAGCTAAATCTTCATCATCATATTTTACCTCCATCGACACTAGGTCGAACACGATCTCTTTAAAGATCGACAAGTGGCTCATGACAGAACCACCATCTTGCATCTTGAGCGAGAACAACTTCATCTTAACATGCATCTTGCTGGTTAGATCCTTTGACATGCAAATCGATTCCAGCTTGAGCCACAACGCAGCTGCGGATTTCTCCAGAAGCACCTCTTGCAAGATATCATTGGATAGATGAAGTTGAATCAACGACAAAGCCTTACGATCTTTGCGTTTCTCCTCGGCAGTCCAATCCTTGGCTTCCTTATTCTCGAACTCATCTAGCGCCTCATCAAGATCCGATGCTTGCGCTAGAATCGCACACATCTTTACCTGCCACAGAGAAAACCTCGTCTTGTAGTCCAGCAACGGTAGATCAAGCTTCATCGATGCCATCGCGAATCCCTAATCTGAAACAGGGCTCTGATACCACTTGTTACACGCAATAGCAAAACAACGATGAAGTTAAACAAGATCGAACAAACGGGGACACGAGATTTTAACGTGGAAAATCCTTCCAACAAGGACGAGAAAAAACCACGGGAGCCAGCCAGCAATACTTTACTATTTCCGGGTGAGGTTACAAACGCCGGGATTTACAATGTGTGGCTTATCCCGTGTGGCGGCTTACAAGATGTATATAAAGGCGGTCCTGAGCTAACTAGATCGGTAATGGTGTATCCAACTCCGACTCGGTATCAACTCGTACCGTACTTTCCTTTATCTTCATATGAATTTGGATCACCGTAAAATAACAAACACCCCATCAGATCCTATCATCATACCAACATTGACAACTAGTATCATTCTTACATGCTTGTTTATATATTACTACATGCTTCTACTATCTTTTCTATATCATTTTAGTGCAATTTTCCAGACTAACCTATTAAAAATATGTCTAGTCGAGTTTATGTTTTCAAATGTTTTGAGTTTTAGAAAATAATTCAAAATATATCTAAGGAAAATTTCACGAAAATTTAGAGGGAACTTTTCACCCAAACCGAATCCGGCCGGAGGGGACCACCAGGCGCGAGTAGGGCTGCTCCCACCATCTGTTTGGGCCCTTCAAAGCTCCCCCTGTCACGACCCCGGACCCAGAGATATACATACTGTTATGTGCTCCTAGTCATGGACTCACAAGGGCTTCAGGGTTACCAGCCCCGGCCGCAACAAACAACGGCAGGCAGACCGGATTCATCGGCACGTAGTCCGGATCCCCGGTCTACTACTCCTTGTATCCATGCTAGTCATAACCAATTATGCATACCCAAGCGTCCACGAGTCGGATGAAACTGAAGGAACGGGACCAAAGTTATATAGAGCTGCTATGTGTCCAGAAAGTGCAACAACAATCGAGGGTTACTGGGGTTACCTCGCCCCAGGCCGATCACATCGACAGGCGGGCTCGGACATGGATCATCGGCTCCACAACCCCTCGACTGCGACAACTATGCAGGCATAGCCAAAACTGTATAACAATGAGCTCGAAACCAACAACCGATCAAAGCAACCCTCTAGACAAAGAAACTTTATTAACAGGTGATACTAGAACATAGCTTACAAGCAGAGGTCACACGACCCAACATTACATCAGACAACGGAAGGCAAATTATGTTGCTAATCAACAAGAACCAAAAAGGCCTAAGAGGCCGCAACATAAGGCGACGTCCCAGCCCATAGATTCCAGGCTGCTACCTGGGAACCCCAAACTACTCGTCGATGTCCACGCTGAAACACCACCGATGTGAGATCTTCTCCTGAACCAAAATTAAGCAAACCTGAGTACGGGAGGTACTCAACAAGACTTAGTTAACCTATTATATATCTGCTATCTTCAGAAAGGTTTTATGAAGGTTATTTTGCGTAAAGCCATCTTTATTTTCCAAGTTGAGGGAGGAATAGCACGTCTCATGGAGTATTTTGAAAACAGATGAGAAAGCTATTCAACTACTGAAATCATCATCTTTTTCATCCACCAACAATTCCAGCACCTCGTGCTTCAAAGATCACCACCTCAAGTTGTTCCGGTAACTCATGCTACAAGGTAACCCCTCTCGGCATCTCCGAGGAGGCATCCTTCATTCGTTATCAACAAGTTTTAGACATTCCGTTCAAGTTATCTATGATCACAGAATCCGTCACCAAGTCGTCCTTAACCGCGGACACGGCTTTTCGAAAAGATTAAACCCTGCAGGGGTGTACAACTTTAACCACACGTATCAACCAACTCTTAATGCCAGAACGTTGGCACTATTCCGGGAAGTGCCGGCAGATGGAGGTCGACCACGACCTTTCCCTTGCTTCGCCTATTCCATGAGTCGCTCCGAGTAGAGATGGTCCGCCAATAGGGAGTGGCCATCTCCTGCCGGGTCTCTATCGTTGTGCGCAATGCTCGACGGTTACCTACCCGCAGAGCGCCGATACATCGCCACGTCCTAGTTTTGAAAACGTTTTGATATCCCCGCAAATCCAAATGGGAAGCCCGAACTAGGCAACTCATGGAACAAACTAGGCAAGTTGAGACCGAGGGGAATCTAAGCCCCGTGTGGATGCACGCTCAGTCTTGGCTCGAAGACGAGAACTCGCTCCTAGGGGCATGAACGAGACAACCACCACAGACCCTCTGTGGTCTCGTCATCCACACCTTTAGATCATGTTAATCAAACATCTCTTAACTTTTCACAACATACTATCATACTAGATTCATTCGCGGCTCTGATTCATCAACCGGATGGAGCAGAGATCAACAGGCATGTATGACTAAGCATGGCATATATGAGGCTCTGGCGATACACACAAACAACTCCTATGTCTGCTAGGAGCATTGAATCATGATATCTGGGTTATGCAAATAAATAGGATAACTCTATCTACTGACTCAAGATACATTGGAATCGAATGCATTGGTACGAGAATCAAAAGTCTTTCGAAATCATATATGGGCAGATAAGAGGTTATGCTTGCCTTGCTTCAAGAAAACCAGAGAAAGTCTTCAGGAATAAGTGCTTGACTTGTCGGTTAGGATCAAGTATTCATCATGGAGTTGCTGGCCTTCTCTTCGGATTCACGTTCTACCGAGGGGGAAACAAACACCGAAACAAGAAGAACAATCAACTATGGCATCGATGCAATGTGCAACATGTATGCATGAGCAAGTTAATGCACTGAAAGAAGCCCTAAACATGCTTGTTGGGTTGCTAGGGTTCGTATGGCAATTATTCAATTTTACTGAAATTAGCCCCGAAATAGACCTCGGAGGGTGTTTCGGGCGATTATGGAAGTGAGTGCAATTTTAAAAGCCCAAATGGGTTTGAAAACATCATAAATAGGTTCCAAATGTCATTTTGAGCAATTTGGTATATAACTTTTAATTTTCTGATTTTAGTGATTAAAAACTTATTTTTCTATTTTTAAATGAATAAAGAACATTAAAATAATGGCCAAAATTAAACTTTGTCAAACATGTGCAAGAATGACATATTTGGGTAGAGTTTATTTTTCTGAACACTTTCATATTTTTATTTTATTTTTCTGATAACCATAACAGAAGTTATTCAATTTCCCATTTTTAATAATTTTCTGGAATAAGATAAAAGAGAGATATGACGTCACTGTGACGTCAATCTGACATCATGCGGGGGTCATCTTCTCTGTTGATCAAGCAATTGATCGGTTCCTCGCGAAAAACTCGAATCAAAATATACCATGATGTAGAGGAGGTGGAGGGGAACACAGCAGTAGCGGCGCCGCTGGTTGGGGGTCACCGGAATGGCCACGGCGTCCGGCGGCGCGGCGGTGATTGGCGGCGCACGACGACGGCGAGTTGGAGAGGGATAGGGGGCCTGGCAAGGGCACCACAAGGTGCGGAGGCTCACCGTGGTGGCAGTGGCGTGGTCGGGGAGGCCGGAGAGGGCCGAAATCGACGGCGATGGGCGACGGAGGCCGCCGGCCGGAGAGGAAGGAGATGGAGATGGCGGCGGCGATCCCGGTCGAATTAGGGCAATTCCTTCACCAAGGAGGGGGAGGAGGGGACGGCGGAGCTCACTGGCCGCTCGCCGGAGCTCGGTGATGAATGGAACGGCAGCGCACGGCGGCATCCATGAGGGTAGAGTTCGGGCTAGGGTTCCGTTCGGCAGGAAAAAATACAGAGAGCGAGGGGGTGAGGCGAGTGAGCAGGAGGAGAGTAGAGGGCCTCCTGGTCCTCCTTATCCGCGCACGAGATGGAGAGGGCGGTAGCAGGACGTGGCGCAGGCGTCGTAGACGTTCTTCTAGCCTACTGTCACGAGGAGGAAGAAGACAAGGTGGTTTTCCTCCATACCCCCCTGGAAGAAACAGGATTTACATAGAGGTCCCTCTGCTGTTTTAAAAGAGAGAGGAAAAAGAAATTTTGAGGACCTAAATGATCTCAGAAAAATTAACCAAAATATGTTTTGGAATCCTTGAGAAATTTCCAAGGTCACCATATTTTTGTTTGCCAAAAATTGAGAACGTGTTTAAAACAAATTTTGGGTGACCACTTAAGTGGTTTTTTGGGCAAGTTTCATTTAAACTCAAAATTTTGAATTGTTTCAAAACTCTTTCATGCATGAATGAAATGAGCACGACACCACAACCCTTTGTTAGCAAAACAGGGATGTTACAAATCTACCCCCCTTACAAGAATCTCGTCCCGAGATTCTCGAAGGAGAAGAAAGAAGGAACACCGGTTTTGAACGATCTTCTCGATCCTTACGGTTCTCTTCTTGAAGAGATTGATCCGTAGCACTTGCGAAGATCTCCAAAGGCTACACCTTAGGTAAGAGGGAAATTCTTAGAAAAAGATGTTCACGAAGATCGAGTATCCCATGGGTAACTCATAACAAGAATGTTCATAAAGAACTGTTGAGTTAACAAGCATGAAACACATCAAGGTAACGGAGTGAATAAAAGATGGTTTCAAGGTTGCGGACGATTGGTTTTGAAAGGATTTAGAATATGAGCTTTGCACCAGACTTTAAATCCTTTTGGAAAAGAAAGGTGGAACAACTTGTGACATAGAGGTTACTTCAAACAGAAAACCAAGATGGAAAGTTTGGTCTTGGATACCACAAAGTGATATCCGTAGCCGATAAAAACAAAACACGAGGAAACACTGGAATCATGCATCGGACAAAAGTTGATACAGGATCATGTTCACTCTTTGGAGTGGACACGAAAGATAACGGAACTTGCATTCCGTCAAAGTTGGTAGAGATCTTTGTCAAAGATCGGAATGTTACTTCATGACGGAAAATGATAAACACAGGATGTTGGAATACCATAATGAAGGAGGAACTCCTGGTCACACCGTAAGGATGGTTAACCAATGAGGATTGAAACACCAGAAGGAATAGGGAATCTCTTTCCTATTGTGCATTTGACGTAGCAATACGTTTACCACATGGTTAAGATCCCAAGGCTGAAGTGACTGACAAATTCACACAATGTGTGAGGTGAACAGAACTTCAACTACCAACAACTTGAAAAGGGAACTGAGTAAGGGCGGTTACAAAGCACCACAAGATGGTTCTCATGATGAATTTGTTTCCACTAGAACAAAGGTTTTGGAGGTTCAACGGAAAGATTAACTTCCAAGTTACCCTTGATGTTTTAGATACCAAGAACAGGCTTAATACAAGCCTTTTATAGGTAATCAGGTGAATGTAGAACTTCGGTCAAAAGAACAGTGAGGGACACTTGTTGAGAACGAGCCACACACAAGAATTCTCACGGGGAGTGGTTGTTCTTACAAATTCAAAGAGATATGACATTAGGCCTTCCGGCTAATTGCGTCAACCACAACATCAACCATGCCGGATTCCGAAAAGACCTAATTCAATACCCTTTAGGAAATACCAACCATCGTTGCTGCTTGAGATTCAGCTCTGGTTAGTGGGTTGATAACTCAGACTCGGTATGTTTAATCAAAGAGGTTGCATCGGTTATCAACGGGATACATATGCTAGATTCTCAAGATATGGACTACGATTCCACGCTCAAGAAGATGAGCGAGATTGCAGAACTCATGTATTAGCAACTTGCGAAAGACGGTTGCACCTACATGGACTACTTGCAATGAAACACATCGGAGTCCTTGTTGGGGAAACGATACAAAGATAACGGAGTTCTTAAACTTCTTCTCTTTCATGAACGACCAGTCAGTGGCTTGGTGTGGATGCAAAACTGGTTCAAGAAATGGAGGTAACAACCTACCATCTCAAGAATAGTCCACACATACACGACCGACTGGAGGTTATTCCCGAGAGAACAAGAAAACTTGACTCGGATCCATGGAGACAACTTTCACCATAAGCACATGAACCGGAGAAAGTTACTTCAAACATCGAGAGAACAACTTCGTGGTAACACAAAGATGGTTCTCAAAAGTTTCCAAGATTAGTGCCGATTGTTCAAGATGAACCTCTTGCAACTTGGAGAAAATAGGAATGTCACCGATGGGCTCGACAACACGCTTATCAAGACACTCCGAGAAGAGGGGTTCATAGGATATACGAACAAGGCAGAATATTGGTCAGACCAAAAGACATGAAGGTGTATTCAGGCAGAACACCATGAGTGAAAACACCATCAAGATAGTCCTTGGATCTTTTCTCGATTTGACGATAGCCCAAATCAAATCAAGATAGAATGGTAGCATGTCCATTGAGGAGATACCACCTGCTTCAACACAAAGAGAACTAGACATCCCTTATCGAAGGATCAAGTTAGGCGAAGCTTTTGTCTTTCAACTCTCCAAGTTGTTGTTTAAGCTCAACCAACTAGTCCAGGATATCCAGCACAGTTTCTTGGAGAAAGGAGTAGTTCCAATTACCCTTTATTTAGACATCACGGTCAGGTGACAACCTGGTGATACTTCTAGAAAGACAACCAGAATATCACAGCCCACCGGTATGTCTCGAAGTTCTAAAGGAATTCTTGCTTTTCAAAGCAACTGATATGAACATGAGAGCTTGGCATGAACCTAACTCTCTGACCGAGGATATGCACCGGAATGGACGGGTTTGGTAACGCAGTCAACTTCAATAAGAGGCTGGGTGATCAGTAGTGCTAAGAAGGATACAGATGTTTCTTAGATTTTCAAAGCAATAAGAATTTCTCAGAATATCTGATGCACACATCAATGCACAGACCCATCATACTCCAGCATTCAAACTTGGAGGGAGGGTGAGTAAAGATGTCTAGGAGCATCACTTCATCAACAAAGTCATGAAACTCAACACAACCTCTTGATACCAAAGAGTGTGATACTCGAAGGTAGAACAGAACAGAAGCTAATGAAACTTCTTTATTCTGTGGATTACAAAACTTTGACCTGGTTCTTAAGATGAACAAGGTACTGGAGTTTGTTTCTCCTGACATCCCAAAGTGGAACGTTCTAACGGATAATAGGAGCAATTGCATTGGAAGAATCCAACACTCCTATATCACTTGGTTTCAAAAGATCGGATGGAGATTTGAGGGCAACTGGAAGATAGGAACAGGCTCTGGAAGATCCTGAGATCAGGCTGGATGCATAGAGTCATACTCATTTGTAGAACCCATGCCAGTAGGTTGGTATAGCTGTAATAAGAACAAAGATGTGGAATTCAAGAGGACCACTCTTGTTGTGATCCCTTTTTGATTACAAGGGAAAACCTATGGCTATTTGAGTTGAAATTACCTAGCCATCCTGAGGTAGAAGATATTCCTCAGGATCCAAAGAAACAGAACTTGGGTTAAAGGTCAGCATCCTGTACTGATGGTGTGAGCATCACATGGTTATGACCACATGATTCATCCCACCACAACTCAGCACATTCCAGGACCTTCGGTTCAAGTCCAAGGGTTAGAAACCGAAAGAAAGGAGTAACTACTCTCTTAGTGTCTTAAATGACACTATGAATAGCAATCACGAAGTATCTTTCAAAAGACAAACTTAACTCCGGAAGAACTTGGGCAGAGAATAACAGAAACATTCGAGATGGAAAGCAGATCTCGAGGTTCAGGATTTAGAACTTTGAAACATGTAGGAATGTGGAATCCGGACAACTCTGAGAGATTAGGATAGGAAGGAAATCTCCCAGTTTAAGAGATAACGGAACATGGAACACACACGACTCTAGAAGCTATAACACTAGGTCAACTTGGATAAAAACGTCCTTGCCAAAGAGGGCACCTGGGTTTTGAATGACTAGAAGGGATAGCAAAACCTTTTCAAATCCAAAACAGGTAAGATGACCCAGAGTTTAGAGCGATACCAGATACGGAGTAAAAAGAATCCTAAGAAGGTTTTCACAACTCATTTGAGGTTTCAAAGTAGTTTTCACAAACACTAGACTCGACATCGACCAAGCAGTAAGGTTTTCCTACAGGCAGTCCTGCTCTGATACCATGACTTGTCACGACCCCGGACCCAGAGATATACATACTGTTATGTTCTCCTAGTCATGGACTCACAAGGGCTTCAGGGTTACCAGCCCCGGCCGCAACAAACAACGGCAGGCAGACCGGATTCATCGGCACGTAGTCCGGATCCCCGGTCTACTACTCCTTGTATCCATGCTAGTCATAACCAATTATGCATACCCAAGCGTCCACGAGTCGGATGAAACTGAAGGAACGGGACCAAAGTTATACAGAGCTGCTATGTGTCCAGAAAGTGCAACAACAATCGAGGGTTACTGGGGTTACCTCGCCCCAGGCCGATCACATCGACAGGCGGGCTCGGACATGGATCATCGGCTCCACAACCCCTCGACTGCGACAACTATGCAGGCATAGCCAAAACTGTATAACAATGAGCTCGAAAACAACAACCGATCAAAGCAACACTCTAGACAAAGAAACTTTATTAACAGGTGATACTAGAACATAGCTTACAAGCAGAGGTCACACGACCCAACATTACATCAGACAACGGAAGGCAAATTATGTTGCTAATCAACAAGAACCAAAAAGGCCTAAGAGGCCGCAACATAAGGCGACGTCCCAGCCCATAGATTCCAGGCTGCTACCTGGGAACCCCAAACTACTCGTCGATGTCCACGCTGAAACACCACCGATGTGAGATCTTCTCCTGAACCAAAATTAAGCAAACCTGAGTACGGGAGGTACTCAACAAGACTTAGTTAACCTATTATATATCTGCTATCTTCAGAAAGGTTTTATGAAGGTTATTTTGCGTAAAGCCATCTTTATTTTCCAAGTTGAGGGAGGAATAGCACGTCTCATGGAGTATTTTGAAAACAGATGAGAAAGCTATTCAACTACTGAAATCATCATCTTTTTCATCCACCAACAATTCCAGCACCTCGTGCTTCAAAGATCACCACCTCAAGTTGTTCCGGTAACTCATGCTACAAGGTAACCCCTCTCGGCATCTCCGAGGAGGCATCCTTCATTCGTTATCAACAAGTTTTAGACATTCCGTTCAAGTTATCTATGATCACAGAATCCGTCACCAAGTCGTCCTTAACCGCGGACACGGCTTTTCGAAAAGATTAAACCCTGCAGGGGTGTACAACTTTAACCACACGTATCAACCAACTCTTAATGCCAGAACGTTGGCACTATTCCGGGAAGTGCCGACAGATGGAGGTCGACCACGACCTTTCCCTTGCTTCGCCTATTGAATGAGTCGCTCCGAGTAGAGATGGTCCGCCAATAGGGAGTGGCCATCTCCTGCCGGGTCTCTATCGTTGTGCGCAATGCTCGACGGTTACCTACCCGCAGAGCGCCGATACATCGCCACGTCCTAGTTTTGAAAACGTTTTGATATCCCCGCAAATCCAAATGGGAAGCCCGAACTAGGCAACTCATGGAACAAACTAGGCAAGTTGAGACCGAGGGGAATCTAAGCCCCGTGTGGATGCACGCTCAGTCTTGGCTTGAAGACGAGAACTCGCTCCTAGGGGCATGAACGAGACAACCACCACAGACCCTCTGTGGTCTCGTCATCCACACCTTTAGATCATGTTAATCAAACATCTCTTAACTTTTCACAACATACTATCATACTAGATTCATTCGCGGCTCTGATTCATCAACCGGATGGAGCAGAGATCAACAGGCATGTATGACTAAGCATGGCATATATGAGGCTCTGGCGATACACACAAACAACTCCTATGTCTGCTAGGAGCATTGAATCATGATATCTGGGTTATGCAAATAAATAGGATAACTGTAAGGACCCCAGACCGGCAGTCTGAAACCCTACGTATGCATACATTCACGATCCCAGAAAGATCAGTCGTGAACAACATACACAGTTGGCACACAGAAATACATCATCCATTACACGAATACATAAAGGTATTACATAAAAGATCACATGATCAAGTTTAACGCAACTGCCCATGGGGCAGGCAACTTATCAAACACAGCGGAAGACAAATAAAACACAACGTAGTTGAGCCCAAGTCACGCCTTAACCTACAGGCTGCTGACCCGGAGACGATCCTAGTTCGCAAAGCCGTCAGCTCCGTACTTCTCTTCGTAGATCTCCTTTGGAGGCCCCCTCTCCAAATCTGATAAGTAGATACCAGGGGCGAAACCAAATGAGTACATTTGAATGTACTCAGCAAGACATCCATCATGTCACTTACCAACATGCAAATATGCTTATATGGTGGAATAGGTAGGCTATAAATAGGGTTCACTACCAATGGTGTTCATATATGATGACACCACAGTTGCAGTCAGGTTAATCTGTATCTTCGTTGAAGAAGATACTTCAGAAGAAAATAATATAGTTTTATTTCTCTTGTAGATATCACATGTACAAGAGGTTTCGTTAAGTTTTGTTAAAGAAGGTTTTCTCTTTGCAAAACTTCTTGGAATCAGTTTCCAGAATTCTTGCCTAGAGTAGAAAAGGTTTTCTTTGCAAAACATTTTGTTTTGTATATCAGCCTCTGGCTTTTCATCATCGACGATACCTCCACGGTATCAATTTCCATTCCTTTCCGAACTTCACAAGTTCAACACTTCCTTTCCAAAGATTCCCTTTCAAAAACTCTTTTTGAAAACATTGACACAATGCTAGCTACATGGCCATTCAACTGTCCATATCCGAGGACGCGGCTTCTTCGAAAAAGTTATACTCTGCAGAGGTGTACACATCCACCAGATCCAGTACACCTCCCGTGAACAATCACGGACTGTAACAACAGTATGTAAACATCAGGTATCTGATCATAACCATCCACTATGTTCAAGCTAGAATATGCCTATCTCTCAGTTTTAATCTCCTCGGCACCATGTCGCACATCGCCATGACAGGAGACTCAACCGATGCAACCGGAGGGAAAATTAATCCCACACTTTATATGCCTCAACATTGGGAGTTTTGACGACATTCGGTTCGAGGGTACGACGTCCCTTATAGCGATTGAGATAGCACACACTAATAAGAACAAACTTCAAGTTAAGCCCCTTGCCCATGTTGGGGTAGGGTGGCAGTACGGTAAAGGTTGTCCGGCGAAGACTAGGTTATGTGTCATTTTTGAAAAACACCACTTTCTCAAAAATGACCACTTCCACATTCCTCCGGAGAACAAGGATCCGCCTTTTCTCCGGGTTTTTCCGTAAAGCCTTTGTTTCGTAGAATCACAATTTTAGGGTGTCCACTTAGGGACTAGTATATTTGATGGTATTAAATACCATATGGTGGCTTATGGGCTTGGTATTACCAAGTTTAACTACTGGCATGATAGTAACCTATAATATAGTATAGTAGTAAATTCCACATCAAAAATAGTTTTGATAGTCAAGTTTTTGTAAAACTTCAGAGGTAAAACATGCATGATAGATAATGATAAGTATTGTATCAGCAAGCATCAGGATGGCTTGCCTGGTATCTCTTTGTGTCCCTGGTTGTTGGAGTGACTGGAACTTGAAACAGAGCTTCACGACACTTCCTTCCTCTTCGTTTTCTAACGCCGTAAAAAGAGAATAAAGGACACACATTCAGAACCAAACAAGACAAACAAGGCTACAAGTAATACATACAGCAAGCAATCAAGAAGTACCACCCAAGTTCTCAATTTTTCCCTTAAGAAAAATTGGCATAAAAAACTATAGTTGAAAAGTCTGCTTTTTTCCTAGTGTTTATGTGTGGCCAATTCAATGATTTTTTAGTTAAGAACACCATGGACCAGTGGGGTAGAGCACATGTTACTAGACAGTAGGGTGTCACATAAAACACATTTTTATGTCTAAAAACTTCCCCAACAATCTCTATGGCTAGCACATATAATTTGCTAAAATATTCAAGTGGTGAAAAAGGTTCATGACAACAAGTCAAACCTATTTTTCCACCATGAGGCAAACATACCAGTGGGTGTTCCACTAGCAAATATGCTCACCAAGAGGTTAATAAGCCTCTGGTCACTTTTATAAAAGTGCTCAAAACAAACAATCTAGCATCAAAAACTCCTACTCATACTAGTAGAAAATTTAGGAAAAATACTAGACTAGTTTAGGCTACACTAGTTAATTTTATGCACAAGTGTGCAAGCTAGCAGAGGAAAAATCCTCCTCTAACCAGTACCATAATTGCTACTGGACTCCACAAAATAACATAAAAAGCATAGCTAGGAAACAAGGAAAAACTATGCTTAAAATGCTACACATGTGAGGAGATTAATTCCTAGTCATCCAAGTGTTACTCATGCTTTTATGCTACTTAAGAGGAAACCTATCAGAGGTGAAAACCCTAAGATAATAATGCCACAAGGACATTCCATCCTCTGGTTTCCACACCAAAGATTCATATTTTTCCCTAAGGGAAAACAAGACAAAAAGCATACATGAATATCCTAGTGTGAAATCTAGTCCTTAAGCATTTCTATTTTAAACCTATTTCAAAAACAAGCACCAAGTATTTAGAGGTTCTATAACCAAAATAACAGTACCTAAATGGTACTAGTTTCATGAGAATTAATCTAGCAATAAGCCAAAAAAAACATTTAAAGATCTACTCAAAACATATATAAAAGAAACACATCTAGTGTGGGGAAATAATGTTTCCACCAAAAATGCAATGAAACCAGTGGGTGTTCCACTAGCATATCAAAGCATTAAGAGGTCACAATGCCTCTGGTCCACTTGCTAAAAATTTAACAAAAGACTAAACAAGCTTCTAGTGCAATAACAATACTAGCAGAAAATAACAGGGTGCTAAAATAAGCAAGGTAATGATACTCATGCTATTGTTTTCACACATGTGAAAACTTTAGGTGTCAAGTACTCATAACAACCTTATCAAAATGCTACTGGACCTATGGATACAATCCAAAAATATGTGGTCACAAAACCACAAATGATTATGTCAAAATTCCACACACGAGGGACTTTTTCCATAACCATTCTCATATTCATGACAAAACTAATAATGCTTTTCTACCAACTCAAATGCAATCTAGCAGAGGTGATAACAACACCAAATCAGTACCAATATGGTACTGGATCCAATCAACAAACCCACGTGTTTGCACATAATTTTATCACTCAAAAATGCTATGCAAATATTAACTAGAGAATAATCAAATGCTATTAACAAAAATTCTATTTCTTCTCAACTCAAGTCCACACAATCTAACATGCTAAAATATCTAAGTAACACTTAGAAAACAAGTTCACACATCTTAAACATGCTAGAAAACAACATTGTAACACAAAAATATCATCACACAAATTAATTAACTAAAATGCCAAAATGGCAGAAACATGCATTTTAAAGATCTGTCCACCAAATTTTGTAGGATGCTCTTAAAATTAAACCCTTCTAGGTTTGGATAGTCCTAAACATATACAAGACCATCCAAGTGAGTTTGCATCAAAATTCATCTTTAATTAATTTGTAAAAATCACCAAAGTGCTCTCTGGTGTTTTACCAAATTTCATGCCATTTCAAAAATACAATGAATTTGGAAACGAGGTTAAATGCTCCTGTTAGGAAATTCCAAGGGCTTTCCAATGCAATTGGCCTCACTCCATTCTGAGTTGTGAAATTAAAATGGTGCTCATTTTGGTGTTTCTGGTAGCTGTTACCAAAACATTTTTCATTTCAAATATATCCATCCAAATGTAGATCTACAACTTGGAGATGGTTTAGAATTAGTTGAGGTACCACTGTAAATTTTAGTTTGGTCAAATTCATATTTTAAGTTGCCTTTTTGAGCCAAAAGCAAACAGGTAACATTCTGTGAAATTAAAATGGAAAACAAACACTTGTTGGGCCAGATCCAGTAAACGGGCCGGCCAGGATCTAACTCACCGCGGCAGATCTACCCACTGACGCTGACGAGCGGGCCAGCAAGCCACGCGGGCGGCCACGCGGGCAGATGGCGGACCCACTGGCAGGTTTGACCTCTCCGCGCGGGGTCAGGGGAGGGTGATGTGAGCATGACGTCGAGACGACGTCACCCGCCGGCGGACTAACTCCGGCGAGCTCCAATCGATGCGAAAACGTTTACCATTTTTTGAATCAAATACATACACGGGTTCCACTCGACGTGGGCTACCAAGTAGGGCCAACGTCGCTTCCAGGGAAGCGACCGGAGCGCGGCGGCGACGGCAACGCGGCGGCGGCCGGACACACGCACGGGACGGCGGCGATTTAGGGGGTTAGGGAAGGGGGAAAAGCGACGGGGAGCTTCCCTTGCTCACCACGAATGTCGTGGAGGACACGGAGAAGGCGGAGGAGGCTTGAGGGCGCGGCGATCCCTCGCCGGAGTTCGGCGAGCTTCGGAGAGGAACGAGGATGGCGCGGCCACCCTGCCGCGCCTCGGCTCGATTACCTTCGCACCAAGCACCACAACGACGAGGCGGAGGCGATGGTGCGAACGGCGACCGGCGGCGTGGTCTGCATAGGCCGGAACGACGGCGACCTCACACGGGCTAGGGTTTGGTTTGGAGTTTTTTTCTTTTTTTCAGAGAGAGAGAGGGTAGCTCGAGGGAGAGAGAGGTAGAGGGGCAGGTAGAGCACATGGGAGGGGTTTTAAACACCTAGATGTCTTCTAGTCGAAGGCAAGCAAGCATGGGCAGCCATGGCCCTCTACTGCGTCATCTACAGGAAGAAGATGACCCTGTGACTCAGCTTACAACTAAGTCCCTGGAAAATTACAAGTAGGTCCCTGTACTCTCAGAAACTGGATGTTTTCCCTAGGCAAACAAAGTTTAAATTTTAATTCCTTTTGCCCAAAATTCTAATTAGTTAAGATACACAACATATGTGAAAATTGGCTCCATTTGATAAACTTTATAATTCAAAGTTGTTCAAATTTGAATTCTTACAAAAATGGACATTGAATTTATTAGACTACTTAGGAGCTTCCAAAAATTATGATTTTTGGCACACATTCCTTATTTGATGTGTTCCTTATGTGGTAGAAAATTCAAGTCATTTAGAGTTACTTCATAGAACAAACTTGTTCAAATTTCAAAAAGGTGCTGTCAAGAAAACAGGGTTTTTTGACAACTTAAATTATTCAAAAACTTGTGCCCTTTTGGTTTTCATCCTTATTTATGATATAGAGCATGTGGTATTTATTTCATGGCATTTGGAAAAAGTTTGTAGAACAAACTTGTTCAAAATCCCAATTGTTGCTGTGGAGAAAATTCATGTTTTCAGGGCTTTAATGGATTCAATTCTTGGTCTCCTCTTGTGTGTGTTCCTTATTTGATATAAGGAAGCAATGGTATGAATTTCAAATCATTTGAGGAAAGTTTCCAATAGTAACTTGTTTTAGTTTTCTGTTTCTGGAAATATTGGAATTTCTATTTAATAAAGCACTAGGCTTTTCTTTATCAATGCTTTGCCAAAATATTTATATGACTAGAGATAGCAATTCAATTCTCTCTAATACTATTGTTTTTAATCTTGCAAGGTTGGAAAAACATTTGATAATATTTTGGTGAAGCATTTAAGAATGCCTCTTTTTCTGATAATCATCTATGGAAATTTATTAAGTGTTTCATCTTTCTTAATTTGGGTCTTGGAATAATATTCAACAAGTATGAGCTTCATAAGATGTTTTTGGAAAACTCTTTGATCAATATTTACTTTAGAAAATATTGCCAAAGTCATTGGAACAATATGTTGAATATTTTTATCATTGGAACAATATGTTGAATATTTTTAGTTTACTGCTTTGCTATCCTTTTTAAGTTTGTTTAGTTGCACTTAAACAAACACAAACAAACACAATCAAGGTTTATTAGCCAAGCAATTAGCAAAACAACTGTGTTAACATGTATTCCAAAATTGGGATGTGACAGGTCTTCCCCCCTTAAAAAGAATCTCGTCCCCGAGATTCACAAGCGAGGACTAAGGGAGGGCCAACAAACACAATGTTAGTGTTGGAGTGAAGGTGCTTCCCCCCTTTGACTTTTCTTGGGAGGTGGGGTACATCCCTAAATTAGCAACTTCATTTAAAAAAAAATACACCAGTACTTGTTTTAGGTCCAAAACTTTTGTTTCCTAGTTTGAACAAACATTAAGGTTAGTGCAGAACTACCTGGAAAAAATACCGTCAATTTTTTTTACATGAGTTCCTAGCTATATCCCACATCTCACAATACACATATGGAGTGGTATACCACTCTCATAACTAGGTACATAAGAATCTAAAAATATAGCTTGTGGGTGCAAAGGTTAGGTTGCTAAGGTAAAAATAAACAGACAGAATAATACTCATGGCAGTGGTTATTACTCACCACAAGCAACTATCACTTAAAGTGTTCATGATTTTAGTTGGATGTTTTAGTTTCATAAGATACTCTTAAGCACAATCATAACACAGGTATAAACTCATGCTAAGGTAAAACATTTAAACAAAAATCCAATAAGCAAGCAAACAACACCACAGATGAATAGACTATTTATTCATTAGGTTATTGTTTATTAGAGGTTTTGGAATCCATCAATCATGAACAATTAGCAAACAACCAGTAGCTAAAAACTAATGAATTCAATCATAAAGATACTCTAAAACACCATCTTCATACAAGATAAAAACTCCTATTTCACAGGCATAAAAACAGGACTGCACAAATAACATACTAGTATGAAAATTCTACACCAGCATGCTATAAGAGATAATCATATCCTATAACCATGGAACATGAAGCTAAATAATTCATGGCATGATAACAGAAGTAATAACTTCCTAAACATGCTATAACAACATATATACTTATAAAATAACAAGAGGGTAATACTAGAGCAAAAATCACCATTTTCTAGTGGTGAGACTAGTTTCACTCTAGAGAAGCAAACAATGCTATCATGATGTTTAAACTTAAACAAGCAAGTCATGAATATAAATGTACCTAATAATAGTACACAAAACTTACTCATGTTAGTAAGCACAAACATCAAAACAATTCCATGAAACAACTATTAAACATGCATAAATTAATTCTAGCAATTTATGTTTTTCTTTAACCAATTGCTAGCAAACAAGCAAGGTATAACTCACACAACCAGTAGCTATGCAATTAGTGAAAAGTTATCTAAACCTTTTCAAAAATCCATACACTCAATTTAAAATTATTCACAAACAATCTACCAATCAAGAGGAATTTATTTTATTTGCGAACAATTTAATTTCAGCACACGATAGTGAAACATTTCTTAACATGATACCCCTAAGGAATATTATGCTAACAAAAGGATCACATCTAAACATATTAGTCTTTACTAATAAGAAATAAACTTATCACTTGCATAAGTGAAAAGAAACAATTATATTTTCCATGGTGGAAAATAGAAATCAATCACATAGTGAAACGTGCTATTTTCACACATGTGTATGGTTGGGGATTTTCATCCTCAAGCCAAAACACAATGGGACCAGTGGACTATGGCCTACTAATACCAAGTAAAAATAGGTACTAAACCTCTGGTTACTCATGAAAAACTTTGCATACTAGATAAAAATATAAGGCTATTTAATCTAGTGCAACTATACTAGTGCATAATGATAGCAATTCTTACACATGCTTTAATATCAAAAGACATGTAAGCTAACATAGGTACAAGCATCAAAATATCAGTACCTAAATGTTACTTGACTCAAAGAAAACATAGCACAAAAATCTACTACGAAAGTATACACAGATCTAGCTCTCACAATAATTCCAAATAATAAAAACTGGAAAAATAACAAATGTTACTCCTGCTTTGCTATAAGATCACATGCAAGTTAATGAAGATAACAACATAATAACAAGTCCTAATAACTCCATATAAGTTAGGAAGCAAGATTGAATAAAATACAAATTTATTTCAATCAAGAGCACACAAAGAAACAAAAACAGGAAAACTGCTGTTCTCTAGATCTATCATAATCATTTCATCGTTCACTTAATTTCTAAACCCCGAATTTCATAGTACCTACAATGTCTACCAAGTTTTGATTTCCAAAGTAGATACACACGATATCCTATTGACTAGTAAACGAATAAGTCAACATCTTATTTTCTCGTGACTTCTCCTTTTTACCAACTAGATTAAAAGGTGTCTTAAATCACTTAATTTCTTGGTTTAGAAAGAGTTGTCAGTAGTTCGCATGCTTTGGTTAGGTGTCAACCTAATATTAGGCAAAGCATGTTAGTCTTGTTAGCTTTCTATTAAATCATGTTTGTCCGACAAGATACGACTAGCGTCATACGTCGAATATTGAATTGTGCTCTTTGGATTGGCTTACGAGGGGTTTGCGCATCATGGCATGTGAATACTTCTTGTTCACCTTTCTCCATAGGAGGGAGGTATATAATTTTTAAAAGGGGATCTCCCTAGTTTGGTCTTTTAAAAGGGGACATAAAAAGTGCAACGTTTAGCCAACAGGGCAAAAAGAGTCTTTTGCAAATAGACAAACATAGAGGTTTTGGTCAGTATTGGTTGGTTTTCTTCACGCCTTTTCTTCTTTGAGGGTTGTCGTTGTTGGAGCTTTATTTGTTGGAGTGCATCACTGGTAGCAACGCTATCAGCTCGTGTGGCTTGAGGGTCCTCTATTATTAGGTCCAATGGTGCTTTCATTAATGGTGGTGGTTCACGACGGGTCGCATTATGAAGCGAAAACAAGCATAAGTCTAAGCAACAAATTCTTGTTTTTGAATGCTATTTAAACATTTTTGCTTGCAAAAATTTAACACGAGGCGATTCAAAAACAAGAGCGGGGCAATCACAAATTTGCAAAATTTGAGCACCCCACAAACATATAGAAGCCTAGATGAACCAAATTCTACACCACACAACAGCACAAAGTCCTACGGACACACATAAGCAAGCCATAACACACAAGCAAGGCTCCATTGGATCTACGTCGGGGGAGACGACTCATGGAGTTATCGCTAAATTACTCCAAACTAGACTAATCCAAAATCCTAGAAGTGGCTGAAGAACTATATCTACTTCTGACCATCATCACTGTAGAGCTAGGCAATTATTTTGGTCTTCTCGGGACATCGGCAAGTATACAAGTTTTTGTATGGAAACAAGATAAATAGAAGTAAAGTTTTGATAAAACTTTATGCAACAATCTGTTTTTGAAACTCCAACTATTTTCTGGACAGAAAACTTCAAATACGAGAGATGTTTCAAAAACAGAGCGGAGCAGTTGCAAACAAGTAAGAAATAAACTCTTAACCGAGAGAGATACCAACTCTATAAGGCCCGCCCTTCGAACCACTGTTCAAGGACGCCCTTGATATGCATTTAGAATCTTTTGAAAAGATCAGAAGGAGGGAAAATATACTAAAATTCCCTTAGATAAAAATAATGTAGATAGTAAATAGGTTTTTACTCAAAAATACTTTTATTTCCTATCTGACGTCCATGCTAACTAAGGTCTCCTAAGGTCAAGATGGCTCTGATACCAACTCTGTAAGGACCCCAGACCGGCAGTCTGAAACCCTACGTATGCATACATTCACGATCCCAGAAAGATCAGTCGTGAACAACATACACAGTTGGCACACAGAAATACATCATCCATTACACGAATACATAAAGGTATTACATAAAAGATCACATGATCAAGTTTAACGCAACTGCCCATGGGGCAGGCAACTTATCAAACACAGCGGAAGACAAATAAAACACAACGTAGTTGAGCCCAAGTCACGCCTTAACCTACAGGCTGCTGACCCGGAGACGATCCTAGTTCGCAAAGCCGTCAGCTCCGTACTTCTCTTCGTAGATCTCCTTTGGAGGCCCCCTCTCCAAATCTGATAAGTAGATACCAGGGGCGAAACCAAATGAGTACATTTGAATGTACTCAGCAAGACATCCATCATGTCACTTACCAACATGCAAATATGCTTATATGGTGGAATAGGTAGGCTATAAATAGGGTTCACTACCAATGGTGTTCATATATGATGACACCACAGTTGCAGTCAGGTTAATCTGTATCTTCGTTGAAGAAGATACTTCAGAAGAAAATAATATAGTTTTATTTCTCTTGTAGATATCACATGTACAAGAGGTTTCGTTAAGTTTTGTTAAAGAAGGTTTTCTCTTTGCAAAACTTCTTGGAATCAGTTTCCAGAATTCTTGCCTAGAGTAGAAAAGGTTTTCTTTGCAAAACATTTTGTTTTGTATATCAGCCTCTGGCTTTTCATCATCGACGATACCTCCACGGTATCAATTTCCATTCCTTTCCGAACTTCACAAGTTCAACACTTCCTTTCCAAAGATTCCCTTTCAAAAACTCTTTTTGAAAACATTGACACAATGCTAGCTACATGGCCATTCAACTGTCCATATCCGAGGACGCGGCTTCTTCGAAAAAGTTATACTCTGCAGAGGTGTACACATCCACCAGATCCAGTACACCTCCCGTGAACAATCACGGACTGTAACAACAGTATGTAAACATCAGGTATCTGATCATAACCATCCACTATGTTCAAGCTAGAATATGCCTATCTCTCAGTTTTAATCTCCTCGGCACCATGTCGCACATCGCCATGACAGGAGACTCAACCGATGCAACCGGAGGGAAAATTAATCCCACACTTTATATGCCTCAACATTGGGAGTTTTGACGACATTCGGTTCGAGGGTACGACGTCCCTTATAGCGATTGAGATAGCACACACTAATAAGAACAAACTTCAAGTTAAGCCCCTTGCCCATGTTGGGGTAGGGTGGCAGTACGGTAAAGGTTGTCCGGCGAAGACTAGGTTATGTGTCATTTTTGAAAAACACCACTTTCTCAAAAATGACCACTTCCACATTCCTCCGGAGAACAAGGATCCGCCTTTTCTCCGGGTTTTTCCGTAAAGCCTTTGTTTCGTAGAATCACAATTTTAGGGTGTCCACTTAGGGACTAGTATATTTGATGGTATTAAATACCATATGGTGGCTTATGGGCTTGGTATTACCAAGTTTAACTACTGGCATGATAGTAACCTATAATATAGTATAGTAGTAAATTCCACATCAAAAATAGTTTTGATAGTCAAGTTTTTGTAAAACTTCAGAGGTAAAACATGCATGATAGATAATGATAAGTATTGTATCAGCAAGCATCAGGATGGCTTGCCTGGTATCTCTTTGTGTCCCTGGTTGTTGGAGTGACTGGAACTTGAAACAGAGCTTCACGACACTTCCTTCCTCTTCGTTTTCTAACGCCGTAAAAAGAGAATAAAGGACACACATTCAGAACCAAACAAGACAAACAAGGCTACAAGTAATACATACAGCAAGCAATCAAGAAGTACCACCCAAGTTCTCAATTTTTCCCTTAAGAAAAATTGGCATAAAAAACTATAGTTGAAAAGTCTGCTTTTTTCCTAGTGTTTATGTGTGGCCAATTCAATGATTTTTTAGTTAAGAACACCATGGACCAGTGGGGTAGAGCACATGTTACTAGACAGTAGGGTGTCACATAAAACACATTTTTATGTCTAAAAACTTCCCCAACAATCTCTATGGCTAGCACATATAATTTGCTAAAATATTCAAGTGGTGAAAAAGGTTCATGACAACAAGTCAAACCTATTTTTCCACCATGAGGCAAACATACCAGTGGGTGTTCCACTAGCAAATATGCTCACCAAGAGGTTAATAAGCCTCTGGTCACTTTTATAAAAGTGCTCAAAACAAACAATCTAGCATCAAAAACTCCTACTCATACTAGTAGAAAATTTAGGAAAAATACTAGACTAGTTTAGGCTACACTAGTTAATTTTATGCACAAGTGTGCAAGCTAGCAGAGGAAAAATCCTCCTCTAACCAGTACCATAATTGCTACTGGACTCCACAAAATAACATAAAAAGCATAGCTAGGAAACAAGGAAAAACTATGCTTAAAATGCTACACATGTGAGGAGATTAATTCCTAGTCATCCAAGTGTTACTCATGCTTTTATGCTACTTAAGAGGAAACCTATCAGAGGTGAAAACCCTAAGATAATAATGCCACAAGGACATTCCATCCTCTGGTTTCCACACCAAAGATTCATATTTTTCCCTAAGGGAAAACAAGACAAAAAGCATACATGAATATCCTAGTGTGAAATCTAGTCCTTAAGCATTTCTATTTTAAACCTATTTCAAAAACAAGCACCAAGTATTTAGAGGTTCTATAACCAAAATAACAGTACCTAAATGGTACTAGTTTCATGAGAATTAATCTAGCAATAAGCCAAAAAAAACATTTAAAGATCTACTCAAAACATATATAAAAGAAACACATCTAGTGTGGGGAAATAATGTTTCCACCAAAAATGCAATGAAACCAGTGGGTGTTCCACTAGCATATCAAAGCATTAAGAGGTCACAATGCCTCTGGTCCACTTGCTAAAAATTTAACAAAAGACTAAACAAGCTTCTAGTGCAATAACAATACTAGCAGAAAATAACAGGGTGCTAAAATAAGCAAGGTAATGATACTCATGCTATTGTTTTCACACATGTGAAAAATTTAGGTGTCAAGTACTCATAACAACCTTATCAAAATGCTACTGGACCTATGGATACAATCCAAAAATATGTGGTCACAAAACCACAAATGATTATGTCAAAATTCCACACACGAGGGACTTTTTCCATAACCATTCTCATATTCATGACAAAACTAATAATGCTTTTCTACCAACTCAAATGCAATCTAGCAGAGGTGATAACAACACCAAATCAGTACCAATATGGTACTGGATCCAATCAACAAACCCACGTGTTTGCACATAATTTTATCACTCAAAAATGCTATGCAAATATTAACTAGAGAATAATCAAATGCTATTAACAAAAATTCTATTTCTTCTCAACTCAAGTCCACACAATCTAACATGCTAAAATATCTAAGTAACACTTAGAAAACAAGTTCACACATCTTAAACATGCTAGAAAACAACATTGTAACACAAAAATATCATCACACAAATTAATTAACTAAAATGCCAAAATGGCAGAAACATGCATTTTAAAGATCTGTCCACCAAATTTTGTAGGATGCTCTTAAAATTAAACCCTTCTAGGTTTGGATAGTCCTAAACATATACAAGACCATCCAAGTGAGTTTGCATCAAAATTCATCTTTAATTAATTTGTAAAAATCACCAAAGTGCTCTCTGGTGTTTTACCAAATTTCATGCCATTTCAAAAATACAATGAATTTGGAAACGAGGTTAAATGCTCCTGTTAGGAAATTCCAAGGGCTTTCCAATGCAATTGGCCTCACTCCATTCTGAGTTGTGAAATTAAAATGGTGCTCATTTTGGTGTTTCTGGTAGCTGTTACCAAAACATTTTTCATTTCAAATATATCCATCCAAATGTAGATCTACAACTTGGAGATGGTTTAGAATTAGTTGAGGTACCACTGTAAATTTTAGTTTGGTCAAATTCATATTTTAAGTTGCCTTTTTGAGCCAAAAGCAAACAGGTAACATTCTGTGAAATTAAAATGGAAAACAAACACTTGTTGGGCCAGATCCAGTAAACGGGCCGGCCAGGATCTAACTCACCGCGGCAGATCTACCCACTGACGCTGACGAGCGGGCCAGCAAGCCACGCGGGCGGCCACGCGGGCAGATGGCGGACCCACTGGCAGGTTTGACCTCTCCGCGCGGGGTCAGGGGAGGGTGATGTGAGCATGACGTCGAGACGACGTCACCCGCCGGCGGACTAACTCCGGCGAGCTCCAATCGATGCGAAAACGTTTACCATTTTTTGAATCAAATACATACACGGGTTCCACTCGACGTGGGCTACCAAGTAGGGCCAACGTCGCTTCCAGGGAAGCGACCGGAGCGCGGCGGCGACGGCAACGCGGCGGCGGCCGGACACACGCACGGGACGGCGGCGATTTAGGGGGTTAGGGAAGGGGGAAAAGCGACGGGGAGCTTCCCTTGCTCACCACGAATGTCGTGGAGGACACGGAGAAGGCGGAGGAGGCTTGAGGGCGCGGCGATCCCTCGCCGGAGTTCGGCGAGCTTCGGAGAGGAACGAGGATGGCGCGGCCACCCTGCCGCGCCTCGGCTCGATTACCTTCGCACCAAGCACCACAACGACGAGGCGGAGGCGATGGTGCGAACGGCGACCGGCGGCGTGGTCTGCATAGGCCGGAACGACGGCGACCTCACACGGGCTAGGGTTTGGTTTGGAGTTTTTTTCTTTTTTTCAGAGAGAGAGAGGGTAGCTCGAGGGAGAGAGAGGTAGAGGGGCAGGTAGAGCACATGGGAGGGGTTTTAAACACCTAGATGTCTTCTAGTCGAAGGCAAGCAAGCATGGGCAGCCATGGCCCTCTACTGCGTCATCTACAGGAAGAAGATGACCCTGTGACTCAGCTTACAACTAAGTCCCTGGAAAATTACAAGTAGGTCCCTGTACTCTCAGAAACTGGATGTTTTCCCTAGGCAAACAAAGTTTAAATTTTAATTCCTTTTGCCCAAAATTCTAATTAGTTAAGATACACAACATATGTGAAAATTGGCTCCATTTGATAAACTTTATAATTCAAAGTTGTTCAAATTTGAATTCTTACAAAAATGGACATTGAATTTATTAGACTACTTAGGAGCTTCCAAAAATTATGATTTTTGGCACACATTCCTTATTTGATGTGTTCCTTATGTGGTAGAAAATTCAAGTCATTTAGAGTTACTTCATAGAACAAACTTGTTCAAATTTCAAAAAGGTGCTGTCAAGAAAACAGGGTTTTTTGACAACTTAAATTATTCAAAAACTTGTGCCCTTTTGGTTTTCATCCTTATTTATGATATAGAGCATGTGGTATTTATTTCATGGCATTTGGAAAAAGTTTGTAGAACAAACTTGTTCAAAATCCCAATTGTTGCTGTGGAGAAAATTCATGTTTTCAGGGCTTTAATGGATTCAATTCTTGGTCTCCTCTTGTGTGTGTTCCTTATTTGATATAAGGAAGCAATGGTATGAATTTCAAATCATTTGAGGAAAGTTTCCAATAGTAACTTGTTTTAGTTTTCTGTTTCTGGAAATATTGGAATTTCTATTTAATAAAGCACTAGGCTTTTCTTTATCAATGCTTTGCCAAAATATTTATATGACTAGAGATAGCAATTCAATTCTCTCTAATACTATTGTTTTTAATCTTGCAAGGTTGGAAAAACATTTGATAATATTTTGGTGAAGCATTTAAGAATGCCTCTTTTTCTGATAATCATCTATGGAAATTTATTAAGTGTTTCATCTTTCTTAATTTGGGTCTTGGAATAATATTCAACAAGTATGAGCTTCATAAGATGTTTTTGGAAAACTCTTTGATCAATATTTACTTTAGAAAATATTGCCAAAGTCATTGGAACAATATGTTGAATATTTTTATCATTGGAACAATATGTTGAATATTTTTAGTTTACTGCTTTGCTATCCTTTTTAAGTTTGTTTAGTTGCACTTAAACAAACACAAACAAACACAATCAAGGTTTATTAGCCAAGCAATTATCAAAACAACTGTGTTAACATGTATTCCAAAATTGGGATGTGACAATAACTCTATCTACTGACTCAAGATACATTGGAATCGAATGCATTGGTACGAGAATCAAAAGTCTTTCGAAATCATATATGGGCAGATAAGAGGTTATGCTTGCCTTGCTTCAAGAAAACCAGAGAAAGTCTTCAGGAATAAGTGCTTGACTTGTCGGTTAGGATCAAGTATTCATCATGGAGTTGCTGGCCTTCTCTTCGGATTCACGTTCTACCGAGGGGGAAACAAACACCGAAACAAGAAGAACAATCAACTATGGCATCGATGCAATGCGCAACATGTATGCATGAGCAAGTTAATGCACTGAAAGAAGCCCTAAACATGCTTGTTGGGTTGCTAGGGTTCGTATGGCAATTATTCAATTTTACTGAAATTAGCCCCGAAATAGACCTCGGAGGGTGTTTCGGGCGATTATGGAAGTGAGTGCAATTTTAAAAGCCCAAATGGGTTTGAAAACATCATAAATAGGTTCCAAATGTCATTTTGAGCAATTTGGTATATAACTTTTAATTTCTGATTTTAGTGATTAAAAACTTATTTTTCTATTTTTAAATGAATAAAGAACATTAAAATAATGGCCAAAATTAAACTTTGTAAAACATGTGCAAGAATGACATATTTGGGTAGAGTTTATTTTTCTGAACACTTTCATATTTTTATTTTATTTTTCTGATAACCATAACAGAAGTTATTCAATTTCCCATTTTTAATAATTTTCTGGAATAAGATAAAAGAGAGATATGACGTCACTGTGACGTCAATCTGACATCATGCGGGGGTCATCTTCTCTGTTGATCAAGCAATTGATCGGTTCCTCGCGAAAAACTCGAATCAAAATATACCATGATGTAGAGGAGGTGGAGGGGAACACAGCAGTAGCGGCGCCGCTGGTTGGGGGTCACCGGAATGGCCACGGCGTCCGGCGGCGCGGCGGTGATTGGCGGCGCACGACGACGGCGAGTTGGAGAGGGATAGGGGGCCTGGCAATGGCACCACAAGGTGCGGAGGCTCACCGTGGTGGCAGTGGCGTGGTCGGGGAGGCCGGAGAGGGCCGAAATCGACGGCGATGGGCGACGGAGGCCGCCGGCCGGAGAGGAAGGAGATGGAGATGGCGGCGGCGACCCCGGTCGAATTAGGGCAATTCCTTCACCAAGGAGGGGGAGGAGGGGACGGCGGAGCTCACTGGCCGCTCGCCGGAGCTCGGTGATGAATGGAACGGCAGCGCACGGCGGCATCCATGAGGGTAGAGTTCGGGCTAGGGTTCCGTTCGGCAGGAAAAAATACAGAGAGCGAGGGGGTGAGGCGAGTGAGCAGGAGGAGAGTAGAGGGCCTCCTGGTCCTCCTTATCCGCGCACGAGAGGGAGAGGGCGGTAGCAGGACGTGGCGCAGGCGTCGTAGACGTTCTTCTAGCCTACTGTCACGAGGAGGAAGAAGACAAGGTGGTTTTCCTCCATACCCCCCTGGAAGAAACAGGATTTACATAGAGGTCCCTCTGCTGTTTTAAAAGAGAGAGGAAAAAGAAATTTTGAGGACCTAAATGATCTCAGAAAAATTAACCAAAATATGTTTTGGAATCCTTGAGAAATTTCCAAGGTCACCATATTTTTGTTTGCCAAAAATTGAGAACGTGTTTAAAACAAATTTTGGGTGACCACTTAAGTGGTTTTTTTGGGCAAGTTTCATTTAAACTCAAAATTTTGAATTGTTTCAAAACTCTTTCATGCATGAATGAAATGAGCACGACACCACAACCCTTTGTTAGCAAAACAGGGATGTTACACCCCCCTCCCCCAATTGCCTCTTCGCCTATAAGTTTCCGCTTGACCTAAAAACTTTGGGGCAGACATTATTTTTTAGAAAACATTGTCAGATCCACCATCGTCTCGAAACCTTAATTGGGGTTCTGCAGTCCTGTTCCACCATCCTGTTGGAGGGGGGAATCCCCACCGGAGGTCTATTCATCGTCATGATTGCCTCCGAGGTGATGCGTGAGTAGTTGATCCTTAAACTAGCACTACTAGAGATTTGCTTATAGCAGCATATCCTACCACAGGCAAACACGAAAGTAGACGCGCCTGGGCTACTTAGCGCAGGCGAACAGCGGAACCATGTGCCTGCGGTAAGTCCCTTACCCCAGGCGAACCAACTACGGAAGCGACTGGGGTAAAGTGTGGCAGGGCCACCCAGCACCACCCCCTGGCACTCTTCGTTTACCCTAGGCGAATAGAGCACATGTTCGCCTCCGGTATAACACATACCCCGCGCGATTGACGAACCTCTGCGCCTGGGGTAAGCCCTCGCTGTTGCTGCAAAAAAATGAGAAAACCTTTAGGACCGGTTTGTGATACAAACCGGTTCTATAGGATCTGTCCCCTGGGCCCCTCTCTGCACAGCAAATGGCCGCAAGGCCTTTAGAACCGGTTTGTATCACAAACCGGTGCTAAAGGCCTCGCGGCCATTTGCTGCGCGGAGGGGGGCCCAGGGGACAGATCCTTTAGAACCGGTTTGTATCACAAACCGGTGCTAAAGGCCTTGAGGCCATTTGCGGCAGGGTGGGCGCCCAGTGGACAGATCCTTTTAAAAACGGTTTGTATCACAAACCGGTGCCAATGTGCTTAGCTCAATGCTTTAGTATTCTAAGTGACCAGATCTCACCCGCACCCGCACCCACACGCACCCGCCGTCGCCAGTGTCGAGGAGGAGCAGAGCAGGTCGTCGCCCACTCCGTCGTCGCCCACTCCGTCGTCGTCGTTGTTGTTGATCCAGGTCAGCCCCTCTCCCTCCCATCCCCCTCCCTCCCATCCCCCCTCCATCCCAGCCCACTCCGGCCCTCCCGTCGTCGTTGTGGATCAAGAGGATGTGCGCCTGCTCCTGGTGGCCGCGGTGCTCCCGTCGTCGTGGATCCAGAGGAATGTTTGCTTTCTTTGAGCTCCAGGATTCAGTGCTCTTATCGGATCTTTGTAGTGCATTATATCTCCAACATTTAATTTTCAATAATGCGTATTTCCATGACAAATCAATGGTCTATGTCCCCAATTTTCATTCAGACTCCACTAGTACACAGAACTTGGATTGGCCACTGGTAAAAATTCACAAGATAGTAGTTTATGGTGTGATAGCTACAACAAAAAAACACAGTAATCTGGTGGTACCACAAACAGCATTGTTTTTGTATATTCCAGTAAAGTAGATAGCCTTTCTGCATTTGTTTTGTGATAGGTAGGTGCTGCCATTTGTCTTTGTTTTGTGATAGCTATGCTCCTCTAACCTCTATGTGTACTTTCTTAATTTAATAGAACATGGCTTGCGAAGTATGTCGGTCCCGATGTGCCCAAGGACGATTCACCGGGACTTCTTTTATGCTTCAGCTCCACGACGGTGACGTTGATTCGTTGGTAATTAACAATTCTTTTTATGTTAACTTGTTCTTTCGTTTTACTATCTAGCTTGAGACTTGTGTTTCTTAACAAAAGATTCTTTATATTTCTTTTTTAGATTCTACCATGCAATATTCGCGAAGAGTTCAACGAGTTAGTTGGCAATAACGTGGATTTCAATGTTCACGGGACCACTTACATTCTTCGAGTGAAGAAAGAAAGAAAGAAGACCTACTTCTGCGGGGAACAATTGCAGGCTATCATCGCCACGTACAATTTAAGCGGAGGTGATTACATTCACTTCTCCATGGAAGGACCGCAACCTCGTATCAAAATTCTGTATATGGGCGGAATTGCGACCGAGGATGGCGGGAGTGAGGAGGAAATTGGGAACACTGAGGATGATATGGACAGTGAGGATGATATGGACGAGGAGGACCCATGGAAACATGTGGTGGTTGCTCAAAGAGCGAATCTTAGCGAGCTTGAGAAGAACCGTGTCCTTCAGAGACTTGCCCAGATAGATAGCTACATCGGGTCCCCTTTCGTGCATCGCATCACCAACACTAACATCTCCAATGGACATGTCATGGTATGTTTCTTAACATTTTCTTATTCCTATAGTTGCTTATGTTATAATTGGCCGGTATGTGACATTGTGGTTTTATTCTTTCTTGGAATTGTGTGTTCTAGAAAATACCTATGGCGGTAGCGGACAGTGCTGGCATGGAGCCCGGTACCATTGGAGTACGCCGTGGAGAATCAGGACATGTCACCACAGTTCCGATCACCAGGGATAATGTTGATGGTCGCGTCATCCTCAACTCTCAAGCATGGAGGCAGTTCCATTCCGCAAGAGTTGGTATGGAGGCTGGCCGAGCTATTCTGATCACCATGAGGAATAGTGACATCCCCAACTTGGACATGATGATGGCCATCCACTACATCAGCCCAAATTAGAACAAATAATCATTTTCATCTGACTAGCTAACTCTTGGATTTATTAATTAGTAGTATGGTTCTTTTCGAGACTATGTAATTTTGTTGAACTATGTGGTGATTATCGAGACTATGTGTTGATGATCAAAAATATTTCTGTTATAAAACTTAATTGTGTCATTTTGCTGTTATTCTGTCATTTTGAGACTTATTTCTGTCATTTTCCTGTAATTCTGTTATTTTGGTTTCTTTTATATTTTGATACAACAAAACCATACCCCAGGTGAACAGAATACGGTACCCCAGGCGCACAATGCTTGTTCGCCACAGGTAAAAGTATTACCCCAGGCGCACAAGGCCTATTCGCCTGGGGTATGTCACCTTACCACAGGCGCATTGTACTATTCGCCTGGGGTAAGCCATTACCGCTGGCGATATGGTCCCAGGCGAACCGAAATGCGCCTGTGGTAGGCCTTTTCTGTTCGCCTAGGGTAAGCTTTTCCCTAGTAGTGTAGTAGGAAAAAACTTATCTGCAGCGTGTGGAAATGGGTCATCAGAAGCGATTCCGGACACGATGCCGATATCGTGCTGCTTGTAACAGGAAAGAAAGCGCGTAAGAGTTTGGCACGCTGCAAACGGCATATACTATGAACGCGCTTCTAGTAAGAGCATATACTAGAAGCGTTTTCAGACGCTAACACACTTCTAGTACGTTTTTTTGAATTAAAAAAAAATCTCCTGCATTCGAACCGAAACATGATTACATATATCTATAGGGCAAATTTACGCTAGTCCCGGGTGTAGCTACACCCACATGTGTTTAGTATGATGTATATAGTATTTATCATACCAAAGAGTATGTACAGTTAGTATGCAGTATATATTACTATTTCGGCAGTATATATACTACTTTTTATGTAGTATGTGTAATTTTTCTACATACTCCTTTTATACGTACATATATATCGATATTTTGAATATATAGTGTAAACTACATACTCAGTTCTATAATTTTCACGTAAATTGTTTTGGAGTATCTTTGATACAGTATATGAACATACTCAGACCAAAATGGTATGACACATACCTCCGTACGATAGTATATGAGACGTGGGTGTAGCTACACCCAGGATTAGAAACCATTTTCTCACTCTCTCTCTCTCTCTCTCTCTCTCTCTCTCTCTCTATATATATATATATATATATATATATATATATATATATATATATATATATATATATATATATATATATATATATACTGGGACACCAAGGTGCCTGGGCTCCTGGATTAGCAACCGTACGATTCATCGTTCTTGATCCCTTGGCCTGCAGACGAATCCGGGTATGTGAGTCGAGGAAAACCCTTTAACACAACTGTATGCCCGTTTATTTGCATTCAGCTTGTTTGAATTTCTGAGCCGGATCCTCCTTTCTAATTAATTTGCCTTATTTCTGCTGTAAGTTAATTTCCACGCATGCAGCGTTTGAATCTTTTGAGCCGGAGTCTCCTTTCCAGAAGAATAAAATGACAATTGATGATGTCTGATTCTTGCTGATAAGACCGCGACTGATTCTTTCCAAAATAATAGGCATGCAGCCTAATTTAATTTTGCTTGATTACGCGCGTGACTTCCTTTCCAAAAAAATAAGCATGCGAATTTATCAGCCTTCCAAAACAAATACCTATGAAAATCTGGTCACCATAAATGTTCGTTTGAAAAAATGCGAACGAGGTATCCCGCGCCCCCTTATTCATATGCTTCACTAATCATGCCAGAATCAAATGCCAGAATCACAGCTCTACCAGCATATTGATTGACCGCGTATTTTTCTGCCAAATCCACCCCACGTTTCGTGAAGTTTTGATCCAGGTTCTTCCAATCACTTGTGGCCTGAGGTATGTTCTAGTTAATTTTTCCAATGTGATCATCTGTTTCTCCATCCAGATCGTCTTGTGCACATTCAATCTAGAATACAAATTCCTTCAACCACGTTGTTTTTCAAATGCAGGTATATGAATGCCCAAGCTACAGAAGTGTGTCAGTGCAAGAAGGAAACGTGCATCTGTTGCTGTCCGAGATAGTATGGCTTCCAATGGACACGCCGCCGACGACGACTTTATGGATCCTCCTCGTAGGGTAACCATACCTGATAAATATACCCCCCTACATCTCGGTGCACGCCTATTTCGATATCAAACATTGTGAAATCATTTAACGAGGAAAAGAAACATCTAGTTAGGGACATGAATTTTGGTGGAATGTTGAAACTGCCAGACATAGTAAACAATAAAGAATTTAGTCATTGGACATTGTCTAGAATATCATGTGATGATGTTGCCATCCGACTAGAAGACGACAGCATGCTGCCTTTTTCAAAGGAGTATGTACATAAGGTTTTACATATTCCATGCACCGACAAGGAATTAGTGGTGCCATCAAATGAAGAGATCGCTGCTATCAAGCAAATTATTTGTGATCTGTTCAAAGTCAAAGATTTCAAGAATATCAATCGGGCACTACTGGATGATATTCTTGCAAAGAATTACCAGGCTCCTATGTCAGAAGATGATAAGGCAGCCTTCAAGACAGCTTTCATAATGTTAGTGATGACCAAATTTCTTGCCCCACAAGCTCTACTGGACAATATTTGTCCTAAGTATTTCACTGCACTTCTAGATTTAAATGACATCCCCCAACTGGAATTGGGCTCGTTACGTCATCAGTAATATACTCTCAGCTGCTTGAGCATTAGGCAATAAAATGAGCGATGAAGTAAGATGTTCCTACATAAATGGACGTGTTATTTTCCTTCAGGTATTTGAGAAGTCAATTATAAAAAAAATTGCTCAGAAACAGATAAATTGTAATGAACTGTGATCAGCAAACACTTATATCATTCTTATTTCAGGTATTCTACCTTGACAACGTGGATTTTGGACATCTGAATATGAAGCATGATTCATTCCCAAGAATCATCAACTATGGTCGTGAAGCAATTACATTAAGAAGGAACCTTGACTTAAAAGAAAAGAATCCATACAAGCCTACCCGGTTTGGGAAGCTGGAGGTAAACATGACATCCATTATTTGAACAACTATCCATCTATGTTTTCTGATATACCTAATTTAATTACAGCTGAGGCAGAAAAGTGATGTATGCTATAGCCTAACTAGATTCGGAACTAGTTCTGTCGCTCCAGCTAACAGTGGTCCTGGTCCAGCACAGGACGTTCCAGATGGAACTCAGGTATTAAATCAGCAATCCCATGGTTCAACGCCTACAATGCAATTAAAAAAAATTATAATTTGTTTCTAGGTGGTCGAACATGCTAATAAGATCATTCTGCAATCCAAACATCTTAACAATATGTGGGCTTCATGCATTGCACAGATTCATAAGACTAGGAATGATCTTGTGAACATGGCTGAAGTGGCTAAGATAATTAGCAGCCTTGATAATGTCAGTGTGAATACAGACATTATGTCAGATGGCAATAATCCTCAAACTCTTAATCATGCGCCCTAGGTATATTTTGACGTTTCTGACAAAAGATCTTTGGTATATATCAACTTCTCCACTGTATTGTTTTTAACAATTAATCATGCCTTTTTAGGAAGTTCTGGAAACCAAAATGCCAATAACTCACTGTCGGGTGGAAATAGTTCTGACATTGCTTCTACCTCCCGTACACCCATAGTACCAAAACCAGAAGAGCAAATCATTGATTCTGATTCCAAGGCTTCAATTGATCTGAAGATTGCACTGATCGCGGTTTATTTTTTTGGGGTATCCGATGACACGACCACATACCAAACTAGGAATCAATCAACTATTAATTAGGACGTTTACTGACATACCTTATTCTTTAAGGAAAAAAACATGGTCAAACGTTTCCAAAGTAAAGCTTGTTATTAAGGGTCGTCCTTAAAAAATTGTAGCATTTAAGACTCGGAATTCCTCGTCACCTACAATCACGTCCGGAATATACCAGAAACTGTGGTATCATCGAACCAAATTTGCAGCAATCAAGGCAACATATAATTTCTCATTCATGATCGTACATCATGCATGTCAATTCCATTTCACTAGGTGTGCTAACGGGTCTACCCGCCTAAATACTACCCATTAGTCATTCTCGATCATGATACCTAATCAGACGGCCATGATGCATGGTGCCCATGCTCCTAGGTGCCCCATTTGGGCTTCCTAGAGAAATTTGGGCATATATAATATATATAGACACCCTGTTTGACACCCTGGGTGCAGAAAACTTAATTTGCACCCACAATTTATTTTATGTTCCGAAGTCAAAAGTTTATATCACGTATGTAATTATTTACGTTCATCTCTGATCCATAAGAGAAAACTCGGCATAAATATGAAAAAATATGAGTCATACCAACATAAAGGTCATAAAAACAACATAAAACTGTTATTTTTTTTTTCATTTTTTGTACCGTCGTGTAAATAAAATGTTTATGTCATGTCTTACGTTCTATTCGACATAAGGAATGCGACAAAATTTACGTGACGTAAAAATCATGTACGGTTCAAAAGATACAGGGTGGGTGTAGTATAACTATTCTGCACCCTGGGTGTAGTCCCTAACTTTCTCTTTTCAATGCAACGAAAATCACTCGATTTGAAGGTCGGATGAGTGGCAAAATGTTTTTCAAACATACAAAATAAGGTTGACCAAACTTTGACCACAAAAATAACTCACTTAGAAATCGATTTATTAGTTTTTCATTACCGGAGAAGCTGTTAGATTGGATAGATGTGTATTTTTAGCCCGAACGATTTGAGTGTCCACTGAGCTAAAACAGATAATGAATGAGAAAATTATCACTCTTTTAGTAATAACACAAATCACGAAAACTCCTTTCGGCAATAGATGCACATATACCAGGAAGTTCATAAGTGGGTCATGTGAAGTACACACGTGTGTCGAGGGAACTACAAATAATTCATTTTCTATATGATACACACATAAAAAAAGGGACATTAAAATCATTGTTTAAATTGCGGAAGCCCGTCGGCAGAACAAACTCATAGACCGAGAAGTTTTCACATCTATGTCGAGAGAAGTTCATCACTCTTTTTTTTCATAGATATATATAGTCACCAACTCTCTCTTTTCAACGCAACAAAAAATACTCAATTTGGAGGTCGGATGAGTGGCCAAGTGATTTTTTAAACATGCAAACTAAGATTGACTGAACTTTGACCGCGAAAATAACCCACTTAGATATCGATTTTTGAGTTTTTCGTTACCGATGAAATTGGTAGATTTAATAGATGTGTCTTTCCAGCCCGAACGATTTGAGTTCTCATTAAGGTAAAACGAATAATGTATGAGAAAGTTATCGCTGTGTTAGTAAACGCAAATCACAAGAACTCCGGCCGGCATTACAGAGACGCATACCGGGAAGTTCAAATGTGTGTCGAGTGAAGTTCAATACTCTATTTTTTATACTACGTTACATATTAGTATATTTTTAAAAATGAATTTAATCGATGATGAATTAAATAAAACTGTAGAAGAGAAAAGTTGTGGAATTTCAACAGCTTTCCAACGGCATATCATTTGCATCGTTCCGATTTACGGTTGAGAAAATATTTAAGAAATATGTTCTGTATGACATTTCGCTAACCATGTTTTTTTGAATAAAAAAATAATCGTAACTAATTTGAAAAATGGAATGATGAAAAAAGCTGTGTAATTTCACTAGCTTTTCAACGGTATATCATTTGCTAAATTCCGATAAATGGTTAAAAAATATCTACATAATACGTTCACACCAGTTTTTAACAGATTTGAGTATTTTTGAAATTGTTTAATAATGGTTACGAATTTTAAAACCAACATGAGACAAGAAAAGATGTGGAATTTCATTACCTATCCAACAGTACATCATTTGCTCAATTACGATAAACGGTTAAAAAGTTATTGTTGTTTTAGTAAACGAAAGCCACGAAAACTCCGTCGGACAGTACACAGACGTATACCTGGAAGTTCACTTGTGTGTCGAGTCAAGTTCAATGCTCTATTCTTTATACTATGTTACAGATTAGTATATTTTTCAAATTCAATTTAATCGGTCATTAATTAAAGAAAACCGTAAGAAAAAAGATCCGTAATTTCAACAGTTTTCCAACGGCATATCATTTGCATCGTTCCGACTTACGGTTGAGGAAATATTTATAAAATACGTTCTGTAAGATATTTCGCTGAACATGTTTTTTAGAATAAAAAAATAACCGTAACGAATTTAAAAAAAAAACGATAAGACGAAAAAGTTGCGTAATTTCACTAGCTTTTCAACGGTATATCATTTGTCAAATTCCGATAAAATGTTAAAAAATATCTAGAAAATACGTTCATAGCAGTTTTTACCAGATTAGAGTATTTTCGAAATCTGTAAAAATGGTTACGAATTTAAAATCCTACATGAGACAATAAATGATGCGGAATTTCATTATCTATCCAACGGTACATCATTTGCTCAATTACTATAAATGGTTAAAAGGTTATTGTTGTTCTAGTAAACGCAAATCACAAGACCTCCGTCCGGCAGTACACAGACATATACCGGGAAGTTCACCTCTGTGTCGAGTGAAGTTCAATACTTCATTTTTTATACTACGTTATAGATTAGTATATTTTTCAAATTGAATTTAATCGGTAATTTCAACAACCGTAGAAGAGAAAAAGTTGGAAATTTCAACAACTTTTCAACGGCATATCATTTGCATCGTTCCAATGTACGGTTGAGTAAATATTTAAAAAATACGTTCTGTATGACATTTTGCTGATCATGTTTTTTAGAAATAAAAAATAACCATAACGGATTTGAAAAAGTGACACAACGAAAAAGACGCGTAATTTAACTAGCTTTACAACAGTATATTTTTGCTCAATTCTGATAAACGGTTAAAAAATTATCCGAAAAATACGTTCACAACAGTTTTTACCTGATTTGAGTATTTTTGAAATTGTTTAAAAATGGTTACGAATTTGAAAACCTACGTGAGATAAGGAAAGATGCGGAATTTCATTGTCGTTTCAATGGTATATAATTTTCTCAATTCTGATAAACAATTAAAAAGTAACGTTACCGCACAAAACTGTCCCTGCAACGGAACAGTTCCGTGTTTTTCTCTGAGAAGTTCAGAATTGATTGTAGTGCACTATTCTACACCTGGTTGTAGAATGGCTCGTATATATACAGATTCATATATATATAAATATATATGAAGCCCCAATGGGGCACCTAGGAGCATGGGCACCGGTATATATATATATACCTTGGGTATGTATACCTAAGTGTATATATACGTCATACAAACCCAACGTATAGGTATTCAAGGTATCCATAATATACACCTGTACAAATTGAACATTATTTCGTATAGAAGCATGGGCACCATGGAGCGTCTGTTAATTTACCTATATGTGTGTGTGCGCGCGCGTGCGTGTGTGTGAAAAAATAGAGTGCTAAACTTGTCTCGACATACATGTGAACTTCTTGGTTGATGAGTTTGTTCTGCCGAAGGGATTCCGCAATTTAGACAATGATTTTAATGTCCCTTATTTTTCTGTGTGTATCACGTAGAAAATGGATTATTTGGAATTTCCTCGACACACGTGTGAACTTCACACGACATACATATGAACTTCCCGGTATATTTTTGTGTACTGCTGGGCGGAGTTTTCGTGATTTGTGTTTACTAAAACAGTGATAAATTTCTCATACAATATATGTTTTAGCTCAGTGAGCACTCAAATCATTCCGGCTTAAAAGACACATCTATTCAATATGCCGGTTTTACCGGTAACGAAAAACTCAAAAATCGATTTCTAAGTGGGTTATTTTCGTGGTCAAAGTTCGGTCAACCCGATTTTGCATGTTAAAAAAATTATTTGGCCACTCATCCGACCTCCAAATCGAGTGCTCTTTGTTGCATTGGAAAGAGAGAGAGTTAGGGACTATCTACCAATATTTGAAAGAAATGTGAACTTCTCTCTGATTTTGCTTGAACTACATTGTGTTAAGCATTTAACTGCTCTCTGGTAGAGTTATGAACTTCTCTCCATACAAAGTTGAACTTCCGTGTGTATAGGATAATGAACTGTCTACTTTATAGGCTTCGAACTTATCTATCAAAGGGTTCGAACTGCTTTCTTTTAGTACCCGAACTACACTGTTTATGGGCTTCAAACTTCTCTATGTATGATCAAACTACTTACTTTATGAAATTGAAGTGCATTGTGGATAGTCCTGTACTATTATCTATATGGGCATGAACTTCTATCTGATTTGGCTTGATTTGCATTGTGTTAAGTCCTGAACTGATCTCTGATAGAATTGTGAATTTCTCTTCGAACAGACTGAACAATTGTGTGTATGAGATATTGAACTGCCTAGGTTATAGGCTTTGAACTTCTCTATGTAAGGTTTTGAACCGCTTTCTTTTGCCACCCGAACTGCACTGTTTATGAGCTTTGAATTTATTTATGTATGGTCTTGAACTGTTAATATTATGTACTTTAACTGCATTGTGTATAGGGCTAAACTGCTATGGATATGGCATGAAGTTCTATGTGATTTGGCTTGAACTGCATCGTGTTAAGGGCGGAACTACTCTCTGGTAGAATTATGAACTTCTCTTGATACAGGTTGAACTGTTATCTTTATGTGATATTGAACGGACTAGTTTCTGTGCTTCGAACTTCTCTGTGCAAGGGTTCGAACTACTTTCTTTTCTATACCCGAATTGCACTATTTATGGACTTTGAACTGCACTTTTTACGGGCGTCGAACTTCTCTATGTATGGTCTCGAATGGTTTATTTTATGTACTTGAACTGCATTGTGTTTTGTCCTGAACTGCTATCGGTTTACTTTATGTACTTGAACTGAATTGTGTTTGGTCCCGAACTGCTATCGATATGGGCATGAACTTCTCTCTGATTTTCCCATATGTACGAGTACTTGCCAACATTAATTCTTTGTCTCGGTCGTGTAATGCCCTTTGCTCAAACAATTAATATTTTTCTCTTGAAAATATGTGCCCTTTCCGCGGTTGAAAACGTGCACTATCAGTGGAGTAATGAGCGAAGGTTATGTTACTAAATGAATGCACTCCGTACAGATATGAATACTTCCTTTGTTGAGTTGTAACTATTTTTTTACCTTTTTTAGTTTCCATGTAGTGCTTCTCATTTAGAAGACCCGTGTGCATGATTTTTTCTCTCTTCGTCATGGGAGTACGAAAAGGGCCGAACTTTATGTGGCTGCTAATTAAACTACTGATATCGTTTTATGTTGCTCTATTTCAAAGCTATTTTTTTTTACACGAATTTAATCATATATGAAATGGTGTACTACTAGGACCACCAATGTGAACTGCACAAATTTAGTGAACAAACAAAACCGCAAAACAAAATTGAAAAGATGTGAAATAGCATAGCTACTAAATCTTGAATCAAACTCGCAGCATGCATGAACTTGACGTGTACTTCTTGACCTCACCTCATCGTACTTCCCTGTGAATGATTTCCTTTTCCCGGTGGATACTATGTGCTTTTCAGCGTGTTACAATGTGTATTTTAACGAAAGATTTTGTCCCTTTTTTCTATTGTACTTCTTTAACCCAAATAAAATAGTGTACTGTCTAGGTTCACTTGTCTGTACTAGCATACCATATGCTACAGAACTGAACTTCCTTGATATGAATAAATTATCTCATTGGGCACTTTCCCAAACAAAAGGGGGAAAATCACCTTAACTCTGTTGCAAAACAAGAAAGAAAAAAAAAGCATCATCTAGAGCTCCAATGTTTGACATGTTTATGGACAGAGAAGGCGGGAGCTGCCCAGCCAAGGAAACAACATGTACTTCTCGTTACTCTGCACAATTGTTGTCTTTCCCGATTTATCCAGGCCACTGTAAATTTGAGATCATAAAAAATGAATTAAGAAGAAGAAAAAAAAATAATGCACAAACCGCGGTAGTCAAGAAGCATACATATGAACGAACCAAACAATGAAGAATAATACCAAGTTTGGACGGGAATCAGGGAAAAAGGTAAAAAAAAAAGGGCCAAAGGAATGGATGAGGATGCTTATACCATGAGAATCTGCATCTCCTTTTCCGTGCGCTTGATTTTTCTGATGATGCTGAGGAGACCCATCCTACATGTATCCCAACAGTTGAATCATTATGAAGTAATATGAAGAGGGAAGACGGGATTCGACCAAGCCAGGGCGATAAAATAAAGCGCTTACCAAAAGGTGTCACGTTAAGAGTTTTATTTTGGCCTCAGTTGTATAGTTATTCTATATAGTGGAAAGATGCCTAATGTGACTGAACACATTTTGACATCAACCCAAGTTAGTGATGGGATTGCTAGCTTTGAATGCTAAAAGTAACCACCCATATAATAGCTTGATGCTGACTGACATAGGCTTAAAGAAGCTAGACCAGACCTTCGCATTTCGTGATCGTACCATTTAAGCTCACAATTTTCTTACCATTACTCTAAATTCTGCATTTTCTGACCACAACTTGTAAATAATGAACTGATGCTGAATTTTCGCATTGGTGTCTGCCTTTTCCACTAGAAAACATCCATGCCAAAGTAAAGAATCTTATGGAGCAGTACAAGTCATATGATTTCCAAAATATCTATGGACGTCTGCCTATATTGGACAATGTTCTTTTCTATAAGCATCTACTTGCACACTTTGAATACTACTGGACCACCAAGAAAGTACAGTTGCTACGCATCTATACTCTGCATTACAATCAATTCAAATGAAATTATATTGGTCAATCGCAAAACTTCCAAATAACAAACATCGCGAAATTATTGTCTGGCTTAAAACTACAAACACCAGGGTACCCTTGACAAAACAGAATTTCTAGCACAATTAAACAACTGAAAAATATCACAACAAAGTAATAACTAAGAAGATGATATGAAACTACTAGTATGTGCTGAAACTTCTATACAATCTCTCAGAACACCTTAAGCTACTACAAGCGGCTTTTTTTAATCACGAAGAAGAAATATAGCATCAGCTGAACAATAGTTATTGTTCTGGCATCTTTAACTTGATAAATAAAAACAATGGATACAACACATACTTTTGGCACTGGATAGTCTTAACATTAAATCCAAGAGTGGGGCTAATGACAACGTCCTCTCCATTTATCTAGCACAATTGTTGTCTTCCCCGAGTTGTTCAGTCCACTTTAAACTTGACATCAGAGAAAATGGATTAAGAAACGAAAACTGAATGGCACCAACCATGGTAGTCAAGAAGCAATACATATCACCAACCCGATAATGAAGAATAATACAGTAGTAGGTTTGGATGCTAACCTGGGGAGAATTAAAAAGGGGTAAGGAACGGAAGAGGATGCTTACATAATGAGAATCCGCGACCCCTTTTTCTTGCCCTTGATTTTTCTGATGATGCTGAGGAGACCATCCTAGAGGTAGCTCAATAGAAAAATCAGTATAAAGTAACCTAAAGAGGGAAGCCAGTATTCAAGCAAGCCCCAAGCAAAAGAAACTAACGTGTTTCTCAGAAACTACTCCATCACAGTTGATTTTTACACCAATTGCGCAATTATGTTATGGAGTGATGCCTAATGAACCAATAAAGTTGATAAAACATGGCAAAAAAAAGAATTTATTCTTCTCTTTATTTTTTTATTTCTATAACATTAAATCAATAAGAAAACACATCTATTTACGTTTGAAGCAATCAATCAATGGAAAATTTGGAAATTGCAAGAACGCCTGTGCTGCAATTTGTTGCATTCTGTACATTTGATTACTTTTTCTTATTTCTTTCTCTTAAACATAGTATGGTGTAGTTCTAGTGTTCCTTTGATGGCATAAATCAAGCAACACTGTGATGTCTACGCACGCTTCTATTCTTGTAGACAGTGTTGGGCCTCCAAGTGCAGAGGTTTGTAGAACATCATCAAGTTTCCCTTAAGTGGATCACCCAAGGTTTATCGAACTCAGGGAGATAGAGGTAAAATATATCCCTCTCAAGCAACCCTGCAATTAAGATACAAGAAGTCTCTTGTATCCCCAACTCACCTAATACAATTGTCAGTTGTATAGGTGCACTAGTTCGGCGAAGAGAGAGTAAAATGCAAGTAATATGGATGATAATAAGTGATAATAGCAATCTGAAATAAAAATGGCAGCAAACAAACATATAGCAGAACAGGCGGAAAACGGTGTTTCAATGCTTGGAAATAAGGCCTAGGGATCCTACTTTCACTAGAGGACACTCTCAACAATGATCACATAATTGAATGCATAAATAACTTCTCTTCACTATGCTACTCTTAACCACTCTCCAGTCGAATAACAACACCAATCCATGCGTAGGGCTTTAACAACACTCCTCAGAGTAAGCACTTTCCCAACCAAGTAATCCCCCATGCTATCACCATGGGACCCAGATGGTTCCACGCAAACACCACAATTTCATAGGGTTATCCAACACAAAATATAAATATAATGCTAAACCACACGGTGCACACACTGTCACTTTTACATCATGATCAAAGCGTTTACGGTGATCTAATAACAAATAATGAACACTAATCATTGTGTAGGGTTGCAAAAAGCATTCCTTAAAGTAAGCATTCCCATGTCTAGTTAACCCCAAGCTGTCACTATGAGCGCCCTAGATGGTACTAGACAAACACCACAATTCACAGAGGAGACACACACGATGTGCACAATGTCACCTTCACACCGCGGGACAAGGTGACTCCAAAGTTCATATTAATAAAGCACTTGAGTATCAAAAGGTGAAGAGTAACATCTACGAATTCAAATAGATTACAAATCTCATGATCACATATAGATCACACCATGGGAGAGAGAGATGAACCACATAGCTACCGGTAGAGCCCTCAGCCTCGGGGGAGAACTACTCCCTCCTCATCATAGGAGACAACAACGGCGATGGAGATGGCGGTGGAGTCGATGGAGATGGTTCCGGGGGCACTTCCTCGTCCCGGCAGGGTGCCAGAACAAGGATTTGTCCCCAGAAACTTGCCGCCGGCGGCGGCGGAGCTACGGATGTATTTTGTGGAGAAGGTCAATATATCTAGGGTTTATGCATCGGGGAGTATAAATAGGCAAAAGGGCGATGCCGGGGGATGGCCAGGAGGCCCACACCACCAGGTGGCGCGGCCTGGGGGACCCGTGCCACCCCATTGTGTGGCCACCCAATGGACCCCCTCCAGGGCTCTTCAGGACTTCTGGAAGCTTCCGGGACTTCTAAGACTTCTGGCTTTCGTGGGGTCCAATTCCGAGAATATTTCTAGAACAACTTTTCTGAAGTATAAACAACAGAAAACAAGGAATTGGCAGTTGGCATCTTGTTAATAGGTTAGTCCCGGAAAACTTGTAAAAATGTTATAAAGAAGTGAGAAAACATGTAGCAATTGGCATAATATCATCATGGAACATCAGAAATTATAGATACGTTGGAGACATATCAAGCATCCCCAAGCTTAGTTCCTACTCGTCCTCGAGTAGGTAAACGATAAAACACAATAATTTCTAAGGTGAGATGCTACTAACATAAACTTGATCATTATAATGTAAAAGCATATGTAAGCTGAGATCATAGAACTTTAAACACAAACATGATAAATAGAAATTTAATAATAAACCATAGCAATCACTTTGCATCATGAGGAGTATCTCAAATAAAGGATCATGGATAATAATGCAAAGAAAGATATATGTTTGTTTCAAGTATAGAGAAAGCACGGCAAAGTGGTATTTCGCTAGTCCTTAAGAGTGGGACAAAACATAAATGCCAGGACACCTTCAAAGTTCATGAGGAAGACTAGAGCAAATAATTTGAGAACAAACAATAGCACATCATGAATCAATTATTGATGCTTATGGGACAAATGCACATAAAACTCAGAATGGATAAAATGCTCTCTCAACTGTGCATAAAGTTAGAAGATGGAGATTCAACGTAAAAGTAAAAGAAAGGCCCTTCGCGGAGGGAAGCAGGGATCACTCATGTGCTAGAGATTTTTATTTTATTAAACAGAGGTATTAAAAGTTTGACACTCCTCCCATCCATCTTTCACAAACCATGGCTAACCGAATCCTCGGGTGCCTGCCAACAATTACATACCATGGACGAGTGTCTATATTTTAGGAGATGTATGCTAATGTCAACGAATGGTAAACATAAAATACAGTACGTCACAAGAAAACTGGATTCACAAGAGCGGCTCCCATATGAAGGACACATCTGGGTAGAAGGTCATCCCTCTTTCTCTTTTGTTTACACAATTATGCTTTGACTGATAAATCAGGGGCAAAATAGTGAAGAGAATCTGTTTGCATTAATTTGGGGCTGGGCACCCCGCTGCCAGCTCTTCTATCATTTGAATAAGCGGATGAAGCCACTAGTCCAGAGTGTGAAATACAATCAACAAGTGAGATAAAGATTCTCTATTGACATCCTCATGAGGAAAAACAAGAACACAAAATAGGACTAATTTTGAAAGTTTTAAAGGTAGCACATGATCAATTTACTTGGAGTGACACTGAAACACCACATGAAGGTAGGTATGGTGAACACAATGGGAAAACTTTGGTTTTAGGGAGTTGGGTGCATGAGTTGAGCTCATACTCAGTACAGGTGGAGGCTAGCAAAAGACTGGGAGCGGCAAATCAAGAGAGCATAAGAGCCATAATCATGCATAGCGACATAAACATCATTAATTAAAGCATAAGCGGTATCACAAGTTCAAAAACTAAATGGTCATGGAGGCTATTCGTGACTGGTTCATAGTCATAAACATGGTGTGAGCATGCGCCAAGTCAACCAAATAAAACATTCGAAAGAGAATACTATAAATTTATACTGTACTATGACAAGAACAACTCATGAATCTTTCAATGGCATATTGAACACTCTCAGCTATTTGAGGCTAATCATGCTACTCAATAACCAATAGGCTTTAGAACTAAAATAAAATCTAGCATGATATAAAAAAGTCTAGCCACAGTCTATACAAGCTTGTACTTGCACCCTTAAAAATTCTACCTCAAGCAGCAGTTTCTTTTCCCAACAAGCACCATACAAAATATGTTTTAACAAAAATGATCTACATGCTACAGAAAGCAAATATGAGAGTACTCACATAACACTACTAAAAATAACAACTCTGAATAAGAGATGCATGAAAACAAAGGCTAAACACAGTACTAGCAAAAAGTGAACACTCACAGAACAATAAGAATGAAAACTAGACTGTTCTAAGCAATGCAAACAGATCGTGTCTCTCTCCCACACAAGTATGGTAAGATCCAACCATAAACTACAAGAAATAAAAATAAACAAAACGAAAACAAAAATAAAAGAGGCTCCAAGTAAAGCACATAAGATGTGACCGAATAAAAATATAGTTTCACTAGAAGTGACCTGATAAATTGTTGATGAAGAAGGGGATGCCTTGGGCATCCCCAAGCTTAGACGCTTGAGTATTCTTGGAATTTGCTGGGATGTACCACCGGGGCATCACCAAGCTTAGACTTTTCACTCTTCTTGATCACCTCATATCATCCTCTTCTCTTGACCCTTGAAAACTTCCTTCACACCAAAATTCTCACAATATTCATTAGCAACGTTTGTGCAATCGAAATAATAAATTCACATGGTTCAGTTTCAACACAAGCCTAACATTCATAAACACATTATCTACTGTAAAAACTTCTTTTAAAACTCTTTTTCTCAAAAGAACACCAAAAGAAAGAGATTAAGATGTAAATGCAATTATTGGCAGAAATCTGCCAAAACAGGATAGTAGGTAAAGATGATTTTTTTTGAATATCTTCTGTTGATAAAAAAAAGTGGTCAACTAAGAAAAGTTGCGGAATTATCTGAGTAATAAGAAAAAAAATCAGATCATTCTGATCTTCGAGGATTTTATACTATGTTTTACAGTGGAGAGCAGAAATCTGTTTTCTGCGCAGAAATCCAAAAACCAACTCCAACATTCGTCAGAAACTTTACTTGGCACTACTAAAACATGAAAATAAAGATACAAATGAGTTTCTACATAAGTATACAACCCCTTGACTCAAAGAAAACAGAGAAAAAAAATGCAAAAATAAAAACATGGGCTATCTCCCAAGAAGTGCTTTTCTTTAAAGCCTTTTAGCTAGGCATGATAATTTGAGAAGATGCTCACATAAGAATAAGCGTTGAAGCACAATAAGAGAGCATTAAGAAGAAAATATAAAACACATTTAAGTCTAACCCACTTCCTATGAAAAATAATCTTGTATAAAAACAAGTCATGAAAGCACAAAGCAACAAGCATAGGAAAGCAAAACAAGTGCAACTTCATAATTTTCAACATAAAGAGGGGAAACTTGATATTGTTGAGATGCATGAAACTATGTTTCCCTCTCTCATAATAACTTTCAGTTGAGCCATGAATAAAATTAATAATATAACTATCACAAGAAAAATTATTATCATGAGCCACATGCATAAAAGAATTAATACTCTCCACATAAGAAAAGTCATTCTCATTAATAGTAGTGGGAGAAAATTCAACAAAATACCTATCATTATTATTCTCATCACCATAATCATTAAATATAGGAGGCATATTGCAATCATAATTAATATTTTCCTCTATTGTAGGTGGACTGAAAATATCATATTCATCATTGTAAACAGGTGGAACTAGAATACCACAATCATTATATATTGGAGGCAAAGTATCATCAAAGTAAATTTGTTCCTCCATGCTTGGGGGACTAAAAATATCATATTCATCAAGACTAGCTTCCCCAAGCTTAGACTTTTCCATAGTATTGGAAATATTAGTGTTCAAAGTATTCATACTAATAACATTGCTATTAGCATGCAAATAAAGTTCCATAGGTTTTTTAATTTTCTCTTCAAACACTTCATGTCCTAACTCAAGATAAACATTATAAAGCTCTCTCATATTTTTTTTGTTTTCCATTAAGCCTAACTAGTGAAAATAAAAACAAGAAACAAAAAGATATAATTGCAGGATCTAAAGGAAATAACTTCGAGCACTCACACCTGAGGATGTGAGTACCTTTTACCTTACCTCCCCGGCAACGGCGCCACAAAAGAGCTTGATGTCTACGCACGCTTCTATTCTTGTAGACAGTGTTGGGCCGCCAAGTGCAGAGGTTTGTAGAACAGCAGCAAGTTTCCCTTAAGTGGATCACCCAAGGTTTATCAAACTCAGATAGAGGTCAAAGATATCACTCTCAAGCAACCCTGCAATTAAGATACAAAAAGTCTCTTGTGTCCCCAACACACCTAATACAATCGTGAGCTGTATAGGTGCACTAGTTCGGCAAAGAGAGAGTAAAATTAAAGTAATATGGATGATACTAAGTGATAATAGCAATCTGAAATAAAAATGGAAGCAATCAAACATATAGCAGAACAGGCGGAAAACTGTGTTTCAATGCTTGTAAATAAGGCCTAGGGATCCTACTTTCACTAGAGGACACCCTCAACAATGATCACATAATTGAATGCATAAATAACTTCTCTTCACTATGCTACTCTTAACCACTCTCCGGTCGAATAACAACACCAATCCATGCGTAGGGCTTTAACAACACTTCTCAGAGTAAGCACTTTCCCAACCAAGCAATCCCCCATGCTATCACCATGGGACCCAGATGGTTCCACGCAAACACCACAATTTCATAGGGTTATCCAACACAAAATATAAATATAATGCTAAACCACACGGTGCACACACTGTCACCTATACACCTTGATCAAAGCGTTTATGGAGATCTCATAACAAATAATGAACACTAATCATTGCGTAGGGCTACAAAAAGCATTCCTTAAAGTAAGCATTCCCATGTCTAGTTAACCCCACGCTGTCACTATGAGCACTCTAGATGGTACTAGACAAACACCACAATTTATAGAGGAGACACACACAATGTGCACACTGTCACCTTCACACCGCGGGACAAGGAGACTCCAAATTTCATATTAATAAAGCACTTGAGTATCAAAATATGAAGAGTAACATCTATGAATTCAAATAGATTACAAAACTCATGATCACATATAGATCACACCATGGGAGAGATAGATGAACCACATAGCTACCGGTAGAGCCCTCAGCCTCGGGGAGAACTACTTCCTCCTCGTCATAGGAGACAGCAACGACGATGGAGATGGCGGTGGAGTAGATGGAGATGGTTCCGGGGGCACTTCCTCGTCCCGGCAGGGTGCTAGAATAGAGATCTGTCCCCAGAAACTTGCCGGCGGTAACGGCTGAGCTACAGATGTATTTTGTGGAAAAGGTCAATGTATCTAGGGTTTATGCATCGGGGAGTATAAATAGGCGAAAGGGCGATGCCGGGGGGTGGCCAGGGGGCCCACACCACCAGGTGGCGCGGCCAGGGGGACCCGTGCACCCCATGGTGTGGCCACCCTATGGCCCCCTTCCGGGGCTCTTCGGGACTTCTGGAATCTTCCGAGACTTCTAAGACTTTTGGTTTTCGCGGGTCCAATTCCGAGAATATTTCTAGAACAACTTTTCTGAAATAAAAAACAGTAGAAAACAGGGAACTGGCACTTGGCATCTTGTTAATAGGTTAGTCCCGAAAAACGTGTAAAAATGCTATAAAGAAGGCAAAAAACATGTAGCAATTGGAATAATATCAGCATGGAACATCTAAAATTATAGATACGTTGGAGACGTATCACACTGCTCGGGACGGCAGAAAAAGTAGATAAAGCAGGAGAAAATTAAGAGCATCACTAACAGAAAAGAGAGGGCGAGCACTGATAGAAAATAGGCCTATAGTCCCGGTTCGCCAGGGCCAGTAGTCCCGGCCGCGCAACCGGGACTAGCTATGCGCGACTAAAGACCCCCCCCTATAGTCGCGCCGCTTACGAACCGGGACTAAAGGCCTGTCCACGTGGGCGCCAGGAGTCCGTCGCGGCAGAGGACCTTTAGTCCCGGTTCTTGTGGCTAACCGGGACTGAAAACTATATACATGCATATATGAATTTTCAAACAAGGAGAATTCAATAGGAATATATAATATATATTCAATATCGGGTGACCATATACAACTTCGAACAAGTTTCCATATACACAATTAAGATGGATGACCATACACAACTTCGAACAAGTTTCAATCTTGGATATGCTTATAATAGTCATCGTCGGTGGACGTATGGTGTTCTCCTTTGGAATCAATGACATGCCTAAGGAAAAATCCTGCTATTTCCTCTTGAATTGGTCGGAAGCGAGCTTCTGGAGTAAGCGCCCTCCGCAAGTTATTGATACTCCTCCGCGTGCTCTCGTCCTTCTTCCTCTCAGAGATTTCTTTCCGTATGTTCTCACAAACATAGTATCCACATAGACTGGTCCCCGCTGGCTGCTTATCTACACCACGAACCACATTTTTAAATTCTAGCTGATGTTTGAATCCACCGACATGTTCATGTGAGAACCGTTTCCAAACTCTACATTGCAAATAAAATTAAATGAACAAGGGAGTTATTAGCTACTGCATATTAGGAAATGAACAAAAGAGAGTGATCGATATAGAGCGCAAATGATTGAAAATAATTACCTTTGCATCATTTTTCTCATGTCGATCCAAAGCTTTGTATCTGAATTCATAGAGTCAATGATAAAAACTGTGGAGCTGTGAAGTTCAATTTTTAGCAGAATCCAGTGGAACCTGCGGACACGTTACATGCACAGTCATGCATAACTTATCGATTAGACATACCATGCATGGAGTAAACAAAAGAGAATGGGCACAAGAGAGAAACACTCACCCAAAATGGTAAGGAAATAGAATATGACTTTTGAGTTCATACTTTCTAAGAAAATTGTACAAGTCTTTCTCCACGTCTTTGGGGTGACGTTCTAACATAGTTCCATTAATGATTTGTGGGTCAATGAACCCAACATCATGGATGAGTCTTATTTTGCATTCCCAAATCTTCAATCTGCATAATAGCGTACGCAACAATATAGTTAGGACAATATATTTGTCGATCTCGCGCAGATTTGTAGCAACTCAGGATAGATTTGTCGAGCTCGCGCAGATTGAACAGCTGGAACAATTCACTCAGCTCAACTGCTACAGAGTACTTTTTGGTGTGATGCTCCTCTGTAACATCCACATACACATAGTCTCTGTCGGACCATGATATGAATTGTTTGTACCAACGTAGCAGACTTTGCATTAGTGGTGGTAGATTCTTTTCCTGCGTAGGCTCGACGAGAGGCCCTTTCTTCACATATTGTAATGCTACCTCACCCATTGGTGCATCGTCCAGGCCTAACGAGGCACGAAGAGACAAACCCATGTCGGACGCATTTTTCATGGCACTCTCTACAGTCATTCCAACTGTTGCCAAAGCTTTTATGACCTCGGGGTCCTATTCTGGACCGGCTTTCACTATGAGCGGGGGGATCGATTGTTTACTCTGCATCCCGAGCTGGTCAACTTGTTTCCCGCTTTTTTTCATTTTTTCTTTCTCCTCCGCCAATGCTTTTTCTTGCGTACGAAGTTCATTATCATAGTCTTTAGGCAAATTCTTCTCGGCTTGGGACGGTGTCGACAAAAAACCCGTAGCCCACTTGTCTACTATCGGAGGGTATACTTCCTTGGGCTTAGGCTCCTTTAGCGCCTTCTGATGGGCCTTCCATTTCTCAAGGTCAGCCTTCGCGGCCAATTTGGTTTCAGCTTCACTAAGTTCCCAAGGCCTTGGGGGGATAGGCTTCAGTGATGGCTCCGGTACCCATGTGGTCTTAGGTACATAAGGCTCCGGGTTAATAGTCCAAGAGCAGGTTCCCTTGCTGTGCGCCTGCTTCTGTTTCTTCACCGGAGGAGGAATGGGGGGCGACGGCTGCTTATCCTCCGGAGGAGGAATGGGGGGCGACGCCTGCTTATCCTCCGGAGGAGGAATGGGTGGCGATGGCTGCTTAACCGCCGGAGGAGGAATGGGGGGCGACGGCTGCTTACCCGCCGGAGATTGTGGATCGGGGGACGGCGTCGAATGGCGTGAAGGAGGCGTAGGTGAACCAGCACCACCACCACCACCACCACCACCACATGCACCATCGGAGGGGGGTGGACTTGTTAGCCTTGGCGTCTCGCCTGGAAACACTATGTACTTCTTTTTCCATAGAATGAACTGGCGCTTGACATCTCCAAGTCTTCTCTCCCCTTCGGGTGTAGCTATGTCAATCTCCAGGTCCTCAAACGCTTGGACTATGTCTTCCACCGTGACACGAGCATAGCCATATGGAATGGGGTTGTTGTGATGGAGTGCTCCAGGTGTACAGGGTAAAGCACTGCCGGTAGCTACCTTCATGGAAATGTTCCCCACGGGATAATGCAGATCACATTCTTTCATCTCCTTTACATCATCCACGGGGTAGTGAGGCTCCGGTGCACGACTCTCGATCATCGGTGCATTAGCACCTGCAGGCGGGGCCTCCGTGGAAGCCACGCTGCTTCTCCGCTGATGCTGGCTTCCGAGATCCGCTGCATGTTCTTCATGCGGCCCTGCAGCCGCCGCTGTTTCTTTCTCAAGTGTTCCCGCCACGGTCTGCTTCAACTCACTAACTTCCGTTGCAAGCTTCGACAGAAGATCTGCAGCCCGGTCCGTATTTCTCTTACGGCTTCTGTAACAATACGGGTCACCCTCCTGGGAAAACCCTACTTTCCACGACAATCTGCCTTTGCCTCGTATATGTCCTCCGTGTTCAGGATTCCCGAGGGCATGGGTCAGTTGGTCTCTCTCTCTCTGTTGAACATGATCCAGCCCTGTTGAGCTCTGTTCATTGCGTCAACAAGGTCTTTTGTGGGAGCAAACGTTTTCTGCCGATGAACACACGCCCCTGTCTCCGGGTCTAGCGAACCCCCATGCCCGTACCACCACATTTTGGCTCTTTCGTCCCATCCCTCTGTACCTAGAGGGATTCCTCTTGCCCTTAGGCCGTCCTCCATCGCCTGCCACTTAGGCGCCGAAACGCGGTATCCTCCTGGCCCCATAATATGATGGTATTGTTTCTTATCCGTATTATCCTTATTTTTTTTCGACATTTCCTAGAAATGCTCCGATTTCTTCTGCGTCACAAATTCTGGCCAATCAGCTCTCAGTTTCTCATGTTGTCCAGTGAAAATCGGAGTCTTGCCCTTGTTGACATATTCACGGAACAATTTTTTCTTGAAGTTCCGGAATGCTTCGGCCATCTTCTGAAGAGCGAACTCTTTGACTAGCCTCCTCCTCTCACGTCCACCCGGAACCTCGTTATCGAATTCATCCTTTTTGTTGTATTCCGGAGGTAGAATGAAATGTTCCATAAGCTTTCTAAACATAATCTTTTTCGTTCTCTTTTCAACATAACTGAAACCAAGACATGCTTTCTTTGGCTCCTTCCATTCCTGGACGGTGATCGGGACGTTGTCTCTAACAATGACTCCGCATTGGTTGATAACTTTGTGGTGTGCTGTAGGGGCTTGCCGGTTTCACCGACTGATTCGATGGTATATGTTTCTCCTTCTTTCATCGCCCTGGATTTGCCACGCTTTGTCGTACTAGATCCGGCCGAGGGCTAAAATAAGAAAGAGAGTCGCGCGCGTTAGTGCATATGTATTCATATTTCAGTAAGTTTGTATCACGAGAGGCTCAATGTATATATATATATATACCTCGCCAGAGGTGGTTGTTCTTTGCAATTGGAGATCGTCGTTTGTCGACGGTTGACCTCCGTCATCAATGTCCATTCCTTCACCTCCTTGATCATCGACAATGTCCGTTCCTTCACCTGTTTGATCATCGACAATGTGCGTTCCTTCACGTTCTTGATCATCAAGGTTCAGATAAGAAGAGATTACATCATGTTCTCCGGCTATCATTTCTAATATATAACCTTCAGCCTCCTGTTCCGTCAGGTCTCTATTGTCCGCCATATGTCACTCCTGCAGACATGCATGTAGTAAAAATTAATTAAGTATATAGGAGACTTAGCAAATATTGTCGTAGAAGGAGGGAAAACAGATTGCTAGGGTTTTGGGTGGAAGAACGATGACCACCGGAGGGGGAAAACCATACTTTAGAGGTGTGTCCAAGATTATTTTCTCAAATGACTTAGAGAACCCCATAGCTAGGTTGCATTTGCTTTCCTGGTCATTTTGGTATATTACACTTAATATTCTGAATTTATCGAATTAAAACTTATTTTCATTATTTTAATGAATTTAATAAAAATTCAAATATGGTCTCATCTTGAACTTTGTCAGACATGATTGAAAATGATATAAACAGATAGCTTACATTTTTATGAACATTTTGCATATTTTTCCATAATTTTTGGAATTATAAATTAAAAGTTATTTAATTTAGAAGATTAACTATGTTCTGTAATTCCATATAAAGTGGGCCCCACGTGTCACGATGACGTCATCAAAAAAAAAACTCGCCAACACGTGGCCAGGTGACGTCATCATGACGTCACCCCTGGCGTCACACGGTGGCCGGTTGCAGTTTTTCTCTCGGGTCTCCGGCGATTCCGGCCACTGCCACTGTGGTGCTCGCCACGGTGGAGGGGACGGAGATGGGGAGGATGCCACTGCCACTGTGGTGCTCGCCACGGGGGAGGGGATGGAGATGGGGACGAGGCCGCCGGCGGCGAATCTGGCCGCACGCGGGAGCGAGAGGTTCGAGGGCGGCCGTTCGAGGGCGTTGGTTCGAGGGCGGCGTTCGATGGCGTTGGTTCGAGGGCGGCGCGAGGCCCGCGGGGAACCTACCGGAGAGACGGCGACGGGGCGGGGGCGGAGCAGGGTGGAGGCGATGGAGAGAAGGGCGCGGCGACGGGACGGCGCGGTCCTCTCGCAGAGTCTCTGCGCGGGCGACGGCGACGGAATCTGGGCGACGACGACGGAACCGGGGCGGGAAAGACGAGGAAGACGAGTGTTTTGGGGGCAGGAAGACGTCGCGCATATATAGGTCCAGCCTTTAGTCCCGGTTGGTGACACCAACCGGGACTAAAGGTCCCCTGGGGTACCCTCCGCGGGCCTTTAGTCCCGGTTGGTGTCACGAACCGGGACTAAAGGTGCAATTTTTCGCGGCGTTTCCGTTCCTGCGCAGAACGAGCCTTTAGTCCCGGTTCCTGACACGAACCGCGACTAAAGGTGGTTATTCAAATACTTTTCCTTTTCCCAAACTTAAAAGTACAAATAATTCAGAAAAATAAAACTAATTCTTTTTCCAATCTTAAAAATACAAATAATATTTCAGAAAATTCAGAAAAATAAAACTAATTCTTTTTAAAATCTTAAAAATACAAATAATATATCAGAAAATTCAGAAAAATAAAACTAATTCTTTTTAAAATCTTAAAAATACAAATAATATATCAAAAAATTCAGAAAAATAAAACCCCTTTAGTCCCGGCATGTTTTACCAACCGAGACGAAATGGTTATGGTTTTGTTCCATCCAATCATAAAGATTCACACACATCTTGAATATATATATATAGATAAAAAAGACAGTACATAATGGCAAGAGTGGATCTAAACCTAAACGGAGAGCATAGATGCATGATCTGATATCTGCTAGTCATACTCCTGCCTAGGCCTATCATGTACTCGTAGTCGTCGTAGTCGCCGCCGTGGTCGTCACTATCGTCTGACGGTGCACTGCACTCCCTCGGAGGATCACGACTCCAGGACTGGGCCTGAGGGTAGCGCAGGCGGGGGATATCGCCGACCCTGATGTAGTCCATGACGCTCTGTAGAGTCCGGGCGGACCACCATAGCCGACGACCGGCCTCGTGAAAGTTCCCAGGAGGCAGGCCGTCCTCCTCATACCTGGCGAGCGCCCTCTCACGCCGATTGATGAAGAAGGCATCCCAAGTATGCTGGTTATCGGGATGCCAACTGGGATTCCTCCGCTGCTCCGGCGTGAGCTCGTGATAGTAGTGGTTCGTGATGGCCGCCCGACGCGCCACACCTTGAGGAAGAGGAGGGACCGGCACTCCTCCGGCGCTCAGCATCCAACCGGCGGGAACGTTGTAGCCGCACGGGCAGGGGTAGTTCGAGGCGGAAAGTGCCTCCGCCTGGATGAATGTTAGAGTGAGTACGGTAGAAGCCATGAGAGAGTGGTGAGTTTGTATATGTTTATGCCAATGATGTGGCAATGCATAATTATATTACAAGTTTCAAGAAATCATGAAAAAAAAATCAGAATGTAGCCAATGGGTACCCCCCCAAACATGCAAAACACAAATTTAAATGTAATGCATACCGTAACCCACATTTTGTGATTTTTGCGTAGTTTAGACTATAAAGTATTTTACATTAAATTTTGTACACGTTTTGTGGGATACAACATTTGCCGTATCCAGAACTTTTACAGATATTTTTAAAAACTTTTCTAAAACTCATAAATATGATTTTCGATTTTTTTTTATATATAGCCAGATTACAAGCCTAAAATCTCCACTTTGAAGTGTTTGAATGTTCTTCTTTCTCTTTATAGTGCCACAGGACGCCCTCAAGCACGATTTGCCCTCATCCATTTCTTCAACTGAATCCAGCCCAACAAAAGACAGCTATATGTGTCGCCCTTTGTCTTTCTTCTTTCTTTCTTCGTTTCCCCAATACTAGTACTATACTCCTCTCTCTTTTTTTAAGATAAAAGGCATCACTGCCCTGCCTTAAATTAATAAGACAACAAGTTTACCAACATTCATTACAACACCGGAAATAAATGTTGAGGCCAACAGCTTGCCAACTAAAACACAGAGAGTTCACTTCGCGCCGACAAAGCATAAATAACAAAGATAAACAACTAAACGGCACTCGGGAGAGCGCGGCGTGGCGGGGACAACTCCTGGAAGATCTCCCTAAGACCTTGCGCCAGGAGAAGCAACTGCACGCGGTCTGGCTCCTTTGCCATATTTGCCAAAACCTGCAAAAATGACAGCATTTTGAATAAAATGTGAGCTGGCTATTTAGGGACAATAGACTCCATAGTTAGTTTATTACGGCAGCCCCAAAGGGACCAACAAAGCGCAGCGAAAAGCACCCAGCTAGTTCTGCGATGGGAACCCAACAAGGCTTGTTGCAACGCGAAAAATTGCGGGAAATTCACCGGACTCCAATTGCAACCCAGCAGCCGGCGTAGCCCCCCAACCTAGCTTCGCCAGTCCGCAAGAGAAGAAGATATGCGAGGTGTCTTCAGCTAAACCACAGAACGCGCACGAGCCGTCGGAGGGACCAAATCTGTCCGCGAGGTTCTTCCTAGAAGGGAGGCGGTCTAGGGCAAGATGCCAGAGGAAGATCTTGATTTTGACTGGGAGCTTAGCGGACCAGATCTCCTTGCTATGAGACAATTCCGCCCCTTGCGAAAGTTTAAGATAGGCCGAGGCCACCGAGAACCTACCCGCAGGTTCTAGCGCCCGGCGGACCGTATCAGCGCCGTCGCACAGCCCCACCGAAAGAAGTTCGGCACACAACCCCTCCCACTGAACCACGGCCTCCGGAGAGAAGGAACGCCTAAATCGTACCCCATCCACCGCCATGTACTCCTCTCTCTCTAAAACAAAAAAGAAATCCACTGCATTCCTTTTCTTTTCCGTTGGGGTGCCCGAGCGAGTTGGTATACAACGATTGGGTTCAGATGAATCCAATGGTTTTGCCAGATCATTCATTAAGTTACCGCTGCCAAGAAATATTAGTGAAAGATGATACCATAAAAAACAGAGCTGAACCCAATAGCATTGAACTCTAGCTTTGCCACCGGTAGCAGCGACGCGGAAAAAAAAACCCAGCCGGGAAAGCCTCCTCTATCCCTGTCTTTCATTTTTTTAAATCCGTGCACAAGAATTTTATAAATTGCTCACCTAAGAATCTGGACGAGGTTCACCAAGATTCCCCACGTCCAAAAGCAGGACAGAGAGGGAGGTACCGTAGGCTGTACCAAATCCATTTTGTTCTCGCTCCCCGGACCTTTCCCCTACAACGCCGTGGATTTCTCGCCCCGTTTCGCGATCGTTGCCGACCAAAACCCCTCTCCCCTTTTCAGCTCTCCTCCGCCGTCACCTCCAGCCTCCCGTACACTCTGGGTGCGAACTCATTTCCGGCTCTGGTGCTCTCAGTCCTCCTCCGCTACTGCTCTGCCAGGGTAAGGGTTCCAAGAACCAAAGCTGCGCACTTTTGATGCCTCCTCTGGCTGCTCAATGTGCCATTGCTGAAGAAATCGAACTCCCGCAGGGAGGAGGCTCCACCTCCGGCCTCGCGTTGGTGCGCTGCGAACGCTTCTCCTCTCCAAGTACCCTCCCTGCTGCCGGTGTGCCACCACAGTTCCACCTCCACCAAGGTAAGGTCCTAAACTGAAAGGTTCTGCTGATTTATCTTACTCAGCCTGGTATTCTGTGATTTATTTTACCTGAGTTCTGTCTCCATATCCCGTTGCCCTCGTCGGTCTGAACTGCTTTCAGATTTCGTATTTCTGCAGAAATTAGTAACTGAAATTTCCCAATAACAGTAACATAAATAATGACCAAATGCTCTAAACCGATCATAGATAGTTCTTGAGAGGGCCGTTGTTTCATTGAGACAATGATTCCAATCCTTGGGCAGGAGCATCTGCTGTTGTGCATTCTAAGTCAACTTTGCATCATCCTGTTGTACAGCTAATGCTAATGCCACAGGAGGATAATAATGTACTATCGGCAAGAACGTACACAAAAAGGGCCAGCAAATAAATCTTGACCATAAAGTATATTCCTTTTCCATGGAGTACTGGTTTACTCATTTATATGACTATATGTATGATGCATGGTGCGGTTTGCAAGTTAAAAGATGACAAACAGTACCTATGTAACATTGGATTAGATGCCTTCCTAACAGTATTTGTTAAAGGTAATTTCTGAAGAGGTCTAACCGGGTTCTGAACTCTGAAGACGTCTTCGCCTATGTTTCTGTGTTGTCAATGTTGAATTTCACCTACAGTATAAACGCGAAACGTTATAGTTAGAAGCCAGTTTTTCAACATTAGCCGCTTGGGTGCACCATAGAAGTTCTTGTGGGATTAATGGTTTTCAAGTTGGTATTGGTTTAAATTCATAATCCAAGTAAATAACATGAGAAACAGTTCAAGTTTAATCATCTATATGAGCAAGATGGAAAACTGATATAGCAGTATAAAACAAAAGGACAGTTAAACCATGAACCATACAGTTACAATTTGGCTTAGACCCTTAAAGGGATGAACAATCGTTACTACCATGCACACCATACAAAATCCGCATGAAAGCAATCACACAATTTCTGAAGTAAATAATTCTTAGTAATTCCCAAACATTTTGTCCCTACTTAAAAGAATGTATGGAATTCAGGAATATATTGAAATTGGAGTTGGGATGAGCTATAAAAATGTGTGGTTTATGTCGAAATGCAAACAGCACGCATCTTATTGTATATATAGGAACATGTCTATACTCAGGAACATGAACTGCCAGAATCCATGGCCATCAATTAACGCTACATGCATCCTATCATTGTACTATTTAGATAGTGTATCTTCAGATGGGAATGGAAATGTGAATACAATCACCTAATGGTTTTATTCAGGTTGTAGTAGCCCAGCAGGTGGTATTTGGAGTCGCTATGTAAGAACGTCATGTTGTATTCTTAAAGTCTACCATTCCATGCTGACTAGTCCATGACTTCTTATGCAGCAGAACTATAGGGCACACATGGCACTTCCTCTCTGTTTACACTGTTGACCACCCCTTAGTAGCTCTGTATTCTGAGCATTTTCATCTTTTATTTGCACAGCAGGACCTCTAAGACATCCAGCTCACAGTGATTAGCCCGTGTTCCCATGTAGTGTTTTAGCTGCCGCAGTTTAACTATTCCAGATTGAAGTGATCTAGCTTTAACATGGCTTTCTACTATTGCTACTTAATTCATATTGAATTTGACGTATATCAGGCGGAGGCTACTAAGCTTGTTTCTCTGTCATATCGTGTTTTGTTCATGTTCTTCCTTAAAACCCATATGGATTAGATCTGTCAACTAATTGAACAATTTTGGAAAGAAAAGAAATATACGTAGCAGTACTCGTAACTTTACTGAGCTCAACAAAGTAATTCGCTCACTCAGTAACTCTACTTCCCGCATGCCTAATTTCCCGCCAATGCGCAAAGTGGTTCAAAACCGCCAGCTCATTGCGCACCTGCAGAGGAAATTCAGTTTTGTTGGTTTTTCGCCAACAGTAGGTTATATACATGCATAGTAAATAAGGTCACCTTCTAGGACCAAGCTGCCAAGCACACTTGACAGAGCACACTTCTAACCATTAAAATTTATCCAATACCTAACTTGCATGCCTGTGAATGGGCTTTACCGCTTTCGTTTTCAATGCAGCGTAACGTGTTGTATTTCTGGCTGCAGCAGTTGAACTCTCTGGAGCAGTGTAGCGATGAGGAGGCTGCTCAGTTTGTGCTCGAAAAACTGCAGGACGTTAACAAGTCGCTGACACAACTTAAGAGGATCATGTTGTTAAAGGTTGCTGTGCTTGGATTGTTCTTGCATTTGTTCTACTTGCTGTTTTTCCAACTCAGACGGGATGTGGCAGCCCTTGGAGAGAAGGTCGTGAAGCTCGAAAGTCGCCAGATCCTAGAGAGGAAGCTTGTGCAGAAGAGTGATTCCTGCCAATTTATTCCTTTCTTGGAGATGCTAAAATCTTCGTGACGATGAATTGTGCCCGCTTGCCTTGACTGAAGAAACTGATCCAGTTTAGTAAGAGCACCCACAATGGGGCGCTTGTTTAGGGGCGCCAGGGATTAAATCCCAGTTGTTTTCCCCTATTCCCGGTCGTTTTAGTGGCACAGACGCTTAACTAAGAGCCTGACGCCTAATTAGTTAGTACAAAATTCAGATTTTAAGCTGCCGACGCTTACATGCATGGCCCAACTGCTCATTAGCGCTTGTACTAGCGCCCCATGCGTTGTGGCTGCTCTAAGAGCATCCACAATGCACGACGCTTGTATAGACGCTTAACTAATGAAAAATAATCTCAAAAATTCAATTTTAAAGTTTAGCGTCGTAGCTTGCAACGGTGGACGCTTATACCGATGCTAACAAAAATGTCTAAGCGCTTCATTGTCCAACGCTGTATAAACTAGCACCTCTAGTGGACCCACAGAACCAGCCTAGCTAGCTCCTTGCGCAGCCATGCAAGTGATCGTTACATGCAGCGCCAGACGCTTCCGATATTCTCTCCGCGGGCCAAAAAAAACAAGTAGCGCCGGGCGAAAGTTTTTGCGCCGGGCGCCGGGGATTGGAAGGCTTAACCGCCAATCAACTGGGAATACAATCCTGGCGCCTCAGAAGTAGCGCCGCGTTGTGGTTGCTCTAAGTAGTCTTGGCTTGTTCATGCAGGCGCCAGATGTTTCTAAGCTCTTTGAGGTGTTACTGGCAACTAATTTTGAGAGGGAGGGTATTGGCAACTGTTGCATATTTGCCTGTCGCTGAAATCTTTGTTGCTGGGTGGCTTGGTGCCTCTATGTTTATGATTAGGGAGATGAACTACCGTGTGTTTGTCTCGAGTATCCATACAAACGGGGTTTATCAAACTTGATATCTGTTGGCTCCGTTCATTTAGGCATTATTATCTTCCTTACTCTTTTTAGGGTCATGCATTGCCATAATTCACTTTGGCTCCGAACAGCATGGCACCTGGCTAACCAGTTTATTTTAATTTGAAATTATCCAATCAACAAGTACGCATTTCCGTTCTTGCGGTATTTTTTTCATACCAACAATGATAATTTCGTGACATGTGAATTTTATTTTTGAATATTTCTATTTCCGGCTGTGCTTCTTGATTATTGTTTTTGTACTCGATTCAAAGTAAGATATTATTTTTTGAAACTTTGTGTACTGTCAAAGCACTTAAGATGTTTTTCATGATTTCCTTGTGACACTTGTTGGGCTAGACACGGTATACAGCCCAGCCCAATCTCTGTCTCCCTTCTTCCTGTCCCCTGCAGACTGAACACTGAAGTCTCCAACTCACTCTCCAGCCGTTGGCGCAGCGGCGACTCGAGCAAAACCCAAACCACCCAGCCCGTTAACGCCATGGCCGCCGCGCTCCGCGTTTTCCGCCGCCTTCCGGACGCCTCTCCAGCCCTTCTCCTGCCTCCCTGGCTCCCCGGACCATCCCCGAAGGCAAGAATGTTCTCAATTTCTCGCGACCGTTTCGTGATGGTCACCGACCAAACGGCCAAACCCTCCTCCACTCTCTTCAGCTCTACGACGCCGCCGCCTCCAGCCTCCCGTACACGCGCGGTGTGCATTCCTCTCCGAATCTGGTTCCCTCTGTCCTCCGCCGCTACAGGTCTGCCAGGGTATGGGCTCCGACTCCGAGAACCCAAGCTGCGCTTTTTAAAAACTTTTCTGTGCATTTCCATTGCTGAGCGAAATCGAACTCCAGCAGTCACGGGGTGGAGATGCAGCCTCCGGCCACGCTTCGGTACACCCCGCTTCAGATACACTCCCTGCTGCCGGTGCGCCACCACGGCTCCACCAACACCAAGGTAAGGTCCCGTGTTACGTGCGGTTACCATCTTAGATGTTCACTGTCTATCCTGGGTTTGCTTAAATTTGGGGCCATCAACCATGAACTGACAGTTCCAGATCCTGTAGGAATTCGTTAGCCCTACATGCTTCCTTGCTTTGGTACTTGGGACACGGATCTTCAGATGGGAATGAGATTGTCGGCACAATCAATTTCTGGTTTACAAGTGGTCTCACGTTGTGTTCTTATACTGAAGACAGTCCAATTTTTTGCTGCAGAGTCCTCGATCTCCTGGACAACCATAACTTTTGGCACCTTGGCAATCAAGAGCAGAGCGCACCACTAATCTGTACTGACCAGGTCGCTTATTTGCAGAGCTGGGCCTCTAGGACATCCAGCATAAGTTGATCACCTTGTATCCCTGTGCCAGTTATTTCGTGCCATATTTACATTCAGGCTGAAGTAAGTAGTGATCTAGAACATTAACTTCTACTGTGCCTACTTAATGATGCACATCTGTCGGAGTCTACTAACCTAGTCTCTGTATCCTAGTTAATCAATTCATGTTCATTATATGGCTTCCTCAAGCCAACATAGATGAACTAACCGGGCAGTTTCGAATCAAACTTGTTAGTATATGGCTGTAACTGAGTTGAACCGAGCTGAGTAAGTCATTCGCTGAGTCTATTTGCCACATGTCTAATAGCCCCAATGCCCCATAAGTAACGTCTGCTTGTCTACCTGCAGTACCAGGATATGCAATGTTGCTGCGGGTTTTTCGCCAACTCGTAGGTTATTTACACCTTTCTTTGGGTAAAAAATCTGGCTATTCCTTAGGTTTTAAGCACTGTTGGCAGCTTCAGATTAAAACTGTGCACACTTATAACCTCAAAATTCTTTCAGCCCCACATAGCTTGCTTGCTTGTGAACGGGCTTTACTGCCTTCATTTTTCAACCCCAGCATAACATGTTGTTTTGATTTCTGCAGCAGCTAATGAAAGGCATGAGGTGGAGGAGGCTCTTGTGTCTCCGCAGGATGCGCTTAGAAATTTCCAGCATGTTATTAGGCTTGTTTACAGAGATGAGATCAGGATTAACGTTTCAAAGGCCATAGTGCTAAATCTACAAACATTAGGCATTATGATTCACAAATCACAAGCCACATAGTGCCAAAAGAAAACATACAATGATAAGTTTCTATCAACAAATACATTGAGTTCATTAGCACTGACAAGAAATAAGGCGCAAGATACATCTAGCAAGGTGGCGCAAATGGGCAGCCTACTCCCCGCGGCGGCGCCGCTCCTCTTCCTCCTGCAGTCGGGCCCTCTCACGGCGTTCCTCGTTGGCCAATCTGCGGAAGTAAACTGCGAGACACGTAAATCCGATCGCAACTAATATCATGCCACTGCACTTTGCCAGCGTCATGTAGTCGATGCAGGCGGTCGTCGTCGGTGTCGCGGGGGTCGGAGCAGGGAGCGGTGTCGGAGTCGGGGCGGGAACCAGTGTTGGCCTTGGCCCCGTTGGCGGTAGCCGAGGGACATCCCGGCATCTCAGCAGTGGCCCGAGGCGGGGAGCATCGTCCGCGAACGGCGAGTTCCGGGTGGGATAGTAGAAGCTGTCGGGGACTGGAACATGATCTACCATGTTCCCCGGCTCCTCCAAACGTTGCATCAGGAAGACGAAGCCGGGCCTTGTGCTGCCCTCGGGGAGGCGGAAGACGCCGGCTGGCCGCGCGTCGAAGATCATGTCATATGCCCGCCGCGCGTCCTGGTCTGTGATTCTGTAGAGTGGAAACCCCCGGCGCGGCGGATCAGATTTCTTCCCCAAGCTCTTCAGGTATTCCTCCCCGTGGTGGGACGCTAGGAGCGTCCGAACTCCTTCATCTTCTCCCAGAAAGCTCGCCACCCGGTGTGCACCACCACACCTGTCGCCGCCATATCCAAAACCTGCAGCAAGGGAAGCACGCAGCACGGTCGGAAGGAGAGGATGAGGCCAAACTCGAATTCGGCAAGCACGGCGGCAGAAAGCGAGAGGACGAGGAGAGGAGAGGAAGTGGGAATGTCGCGCATGTTACCTCCTGTTGCGTTTGGAGGCGGAGACAAGGAGGAGCTTCCCGCCGCCCTGCTAGAAGCTTCCGCTCGGCCGCGCTCACGGCGTGGTACGAGAGGAGGATTCCCACGCGCCCGGTGGCGCTCGCGTCGTTGCTTGGAGGAAGATGAATCTAGAAGCTTCGGGTGGGCTTGGGGTGGCCTTCTTGATGTGCGCTGCGACACGCCGGCGTGCGAGATGAGGGGTTCCGCCCGTCCGCGCTCACGGCGTGGTCCGAGAGGAGGATTCCGGCCCGGTGGCACTCGCGGCGTTGCTTGGAGGAAGATGAATCTACGAGGTTTCGGGAGGCCTTGGGGTTGAGATTTGAGAACGGGGAAGGTTCGGGTGGCTTTGTTGAGTTTTCTTTGTGCGCTGCGACTCGCCGGCGTGCGGTACTATATAGCCTCCGATCGCACGTGCGCGCCGCCGGCAAGCTCACGTGCTTCCCGCCCAAAGCCCAAACAGAATTCCACGGACACTTTTTTTTTCTCCTTTTATTTATTTATTACTAGCAAATGAGCCCGTGCGTTGCTACGGGTTAAATTTTATTCAATATTTTTTGGTTCTCGGACACTTTCAATGCTGAAAATTCATTTTTTTTTCTTAACAGTATAAAATGACATAGAAACGATAATAATTACACCGGCATCGCCACCACATGAAGCATTTGCAAAACATGAGACAATGCATCTAAAAGTCGGTCAGAACACATACGAAGAACCATGTCTCATTTTGCACATGAACCGGTGCACCAAGCGTGAGAGGATGATCTCTATATATTTAATATTTTACCTTGATTCTGATCGGTGATTCTCTCACCGACCATGTGTGGCAATTAATCAATTACTCTCTCTCATGACTGGTTAATGTAGTGGTTTGTATGGCTTCGGGCATGCACATGACTTGTATGCTTGGAGATTCAATCGAGTACCTGATGGAGCTCTTGCAAAAGATCGATAATCTTCAGGCGAGCTAGAGCCATCTGCCTCATGAGGTCGTGCGACAATTGGCGGCAGACGTTCAGCAAGTAGACGGTCACGTCGATGAAACTGTACAATGAGGTCCACTGGGATTGCAGACCAGCTTGGCGCATGTAGTGATCCTCGCTTGATCGTTCAACAATGTTAAGAAAGTTGACATGTGCCCGACTTGCCGTGCGATCTCACCGCCAGATGGCCACCCTTTCTTGCTGGCCGTCCATCATTGCTCTCCTATGCTTGCTTGCGCGAGGACATTCATTCAAGGGAGCAGCAGTTAGCTAGATAAACAACTCCCACGACATGCGTGTGCGCTGGTGGTCTCGTTGCCCGGGCGAGCGGCACGTTACCTTGCACCCATGCGCGCGGCCTTCTCCAGGTTGTGTGACCGCGTGACCGTGTCGCCCGTGCTGCCATGGTAGCCTCGAATATCAGAACTGAGCTGAACATTGAGTTCTACGCTGAGCTGTGCAGGCAAATCTTCCCTCGGACAGATTACAGGGAGCTGGCGACGCTAGGAATAAAACGGAGCGAGCCGGAAATTGGTGCGCGGACAAAAAAAGATCAAACGGTACCTAACTTACGATGGCACATTGCAACATTATGTAATTTAGTAGAAGGGCAAAACGGTAAATTTCATGTTGGACCGGAAGAAACCTTCCTCTCTTTATTATTAGGTATAGATTTGTAGCCATTTTATCACCCGTGGGTTGCAACTTGCAACGGTTCAACAAACGATAATTCGTTCTTAAAAACAAAGTGTGAATCAGATATTTTCTGATCGGGAGGTATTAGTACTGAGTAACACACGTAGCTAAGAGCAACTCAACAGACCGATTTTCGCGTGCGGTATATTTAGTTTGCAGCGCTGCGTCTGCCTGTTATCGCGCGGGGGCTCGACGGTGGTCCAGCAGAGGCGGCAAAATGCAGCGTACAGCCAGCAGGCCGCTCCGGCATAGGCGGCAAATTGCAGCGCGCGTACACCGACCTTTTACATATATTGATCAACAAACAACAAAAATAAATAACAATTGACGTGGGGATGACTCTCGAGTCCCTAGACAGGCCTATCCGGTCTAAGGCCCGACATAAAAGTCCAACATAAGGGATCACCCTAATCTTCTAGAAGACCCATCTGCGGCCCACCCGAATACTTACGGGCCAAGACAGAGGAAACTTACCGACTAGGGCTAGGGTTTGTAACCCACCCGGGTACGGGTCTAAGACCTAGTCTCCTATATAAAGGCTGGGAGCACCACCCGGAGGGGAGGATCCGATCTAGACCATCGTCATATGTGACGCCTTTCGAGATCCAATCTCTCGACTTGAGGGCCCGTCATTGTAATCTTACACCATAATACAAGATCACACAAGAAGGAGTATGGGTTTTACCTCTACGAGGGCCCCGAACCTGGGTAAATCACGCCCCATGTTAGCCGTCGAGTCCACCAGCGCCTAATCGGTTCCTATTCTCGAAACCCTATTGGATCACCCGAGGAATTTGTTGATATGAGTCATCGACAATTGGGCAGTCTGTGGGAACGGCAGACGCTGGATCCACGGCTTCGTCGGCTTCATCTGCATCGAGTTTCCACTGGAGATTGGAATCTTTGGCTCCCACGGAGCCGATCTACTTCGGTCGTTCATCTACACGCCCCATTCGCCGGCTTCTCGCCCGGCGTTAAGCGGTCTCCAAAAGGGCTTCAAGATGACGTTCGGCGACCTCCACTTCCGCGCCAACAAGGAGGGAATCCTCCGCTTCCCCGACTCATCGGCACCCACCGGATCTGACGCTGGATACATCTCAAACACGACGACCCAAGAATCGCCACTCGACGACTTCGGCTGCCGTTCAGAGTCGAGTTATGACTCGATCTGCCACAACAGGCTTGACTTCCACACCATCGCCGTTGAGGGACCCGGTGATCTCGACGAAGATTAGTGGTCCGCCTCAAAGACTCACGAGCCATATCTGACCCATGTCCGCATGGCCGAACCTGAGGAAGAACCCGCTGAAACAGAGGCGATCGCGACGGAAAGGCAGACCATCAGCGTCTCCGGGATGCCTGGGTCAAGGCAAAAAGGGCAGTGCAAGCAAGCCTCCCGCTAGAGGCTGGATCCTCCCAAGAAGATCTGATAGCGTACCACTTCTTCATGTGAAAGAAAAACCAGGAAGTGATAAACGTCGATTGGGAAATCGACGCGCGCAAGCGCACACGGCAGAAGCCTCAAGTGCACGCAGAGAGGCGCTATTTAGAACTCGCAAGTCAACGGGAGAACAACCTCCCAGGAGAGGAAAGTACGTCTCGAAAACTGCTTGCACGGATCAAGACTCCCTCAGCGAGATCTCCAGGACCATCGAGTCTTCATTCATGAACACCGACGAAGACGACAACGTACACGCCACAACTCCCTCCTTGTTACCACGGCCTACCTTCGGGCAATCCAACCGCCAGAAACCGATCCTCGCGTGGAACATCATCGTCGGGATATCCGAGGGATGGGTCTGGCCGGAGCGGCAATCCCCGCCCGAAATGCTCAGAAAAAGGCGGCTGCCCAAGAAACCGCAGCACCTCGAGGAGACAAATCACCTCGCGGACGCGAGAATACGTTGCCGAGAAGAGGAAACGAGGGATCCCCTCGCTGCCATCAGAGCAAGGAGGCCCGACGCTGCGACGACAGCCCATCACGCAGCAACGATAGCCCGCGACATCGCAGGAGGGAGCGGCGACACGACGGGCGCGAATCGCGACACCACAGCAGGGAGCCGTAGCGCGACGATAGCTGCGTCCGGATCTCGTACGACACGCGAAACGAAATCACCCAAAACAGGGTCGACAGGGCCCACGCATGAAGGAATCGCGCACGTTCGCCGTATGAGTCTGACGAAGAAGCTTGCGACGCATTGTGTTTCAGTCGCAGCATCCGCGAGACTGAGATGCCCAAGAAATTCAAGCTCACTTCGGAGGTCCCGAAGTACGACGGCTCCCAAGAGCCTCGAACTTGGCTATCGGACTATTTGACTGCGGTCAAGTGCCAACATGGAAACAAGGTGACAGCCATCCAGTACCTAAACCTGCACCTCGTAGGAGCCGCCCGGAGCTGGCTCGAAGGCAAACCACACGCGTGTTATAGATCCTGGGACGATCTCACTCGCAATTTTGAGAAAAATTTCCAGGCAACATATAAGAGGCCCGCATCTATCGAAGAGTTGCGTGCCTGCAAGCAAAAAAAGAGAGGAGTCCATCCGTCTAGAGGAGGACTACCCTCAGAAACACAGCGGGCAACATATCGGAAGAGTCCGTTGTTGAAGCATTCACGAAAGGCGCGTGACGCGCGGCCTTCCTAGAATAACTGGGACGATGTGCACCCAAAACTATTAGCGATTTGATGGTGATAGCATACAAATGGGCGAATGGAGAGGACTCGCTGCACAATGAGAGGAACACCTCGCCCACCCACGACGATGACCGCAAACGCAGGAAAAAAGAGAAGACACTACGATCAGGACGATCAAGCGGAATTCATTGCGGCTGAGTTCTCCAGAAACCGCGGCGGAGGATACCGCGGAAATCGGGAGTGGATACCAAAGGCAGACGAAAGGTCGCCCAAAAAGACCTCGATGGATCCTACTCCTTGCATCTCTTCACATATAAGCACATGGGCAAACAAAAGGCCATCCATCTCCTTAAGGACTGTCGGAAGTTCCTGAACATCCACGAGGCATACTCGAAGAAACATCGAATCGCCACGAACCAAGGATACCCGCAAGTACCTGGGAGTGGTGCAGTCGCGCCGAACACACCTCCACCGCCGCCACCACCAGTAGCATATCCCACCATCGAAATAGTGGTCAAACCCATCAGCCGCAAACCCGGGAGCCAACGGCTACCCGAACCCACATGGAACTCTAGGCATGATACATAAGTTTGCCCGTCCCGCCGAGTCCAGAAGACCAACAATCGCCACGTGAACATGGCAGTGCAAGCACCTCCATCCAAACCAGAGTATTTCAAAGGCTCCGAGAAGCCCATCACCTTCTCCAAGGAGGATAACCCACCTGGGGTTATCGACCAGGGGATGCAGCGCTCGTTATCCAGGCGCAGATAGGCAACTACAATTTGGCCAGAGTGTTTATAGATGGAGGTAGTGGATAAACATCATATACGCGGACACACTCCGCAAGATGAACCGAAACTTCGAGGGACTCTCAGAGTCGGAGACATCGTTCAACGGCATAGTGCTTGGCAAGCCAGTCCAGCCAATCAGCCCGATAACTCTAGAAGTAGTCCTCGGTGACCTGAGAAATTACAGACAGAAATTCCTCGACTTCGAGGTAGTCGACTGGCCATCTCAGTACCACGCCATTCTCGGCCGAACTGCGTTCGCGAGATTCATGGCAGTACCTCATTACGCATACCTCAAGTTGAAGCTCCCGGGAGAATACGGGACAATCATTGTGAACGGAGACTTCCAGAAGTCGGACAAGTGCGACACTGATTTTTAGGACATCACCAAATCTTTCGGGATGCAGGAGGAGCTGGCCGAACTGGAAAAACCACGGACAACTCCGTGTTGCCTTTGACAAAGAGAAGCGCTCCAGACCTCGATTTCAACCCTAGCAATGACACTCGAAGGCACCAGGTCCACCCGACAGAAGCAGCAAAGAAGGCGATGGTCTCGACGAGCCTTTCCTCTGCATAGGAAAGCGCGCTTGTTGAACTTCTCGGTGAGTACTGGGAAATTTTCTCCTAGCAACCATCTGACATGCCAGGGATACCCAGGGACTTCACCGAGCACTCTCTAGAAGTGTTCAAAGACGCCAAACCAGTGAAGAAAACCACCCGCCGCTTTTCCGAGCCAACGCGCCTAGCCCTCGGAGAAGAGGTGAATCGCCTACTCGTAGCAAAGTTCATAAGGGAGATCAAAATTTCCACCTCGTTAGCAAACCCGGTGCCGGTCCCAAAGAAAAACACAAACATCCTTTGCGTGTGCATCGACTACACGTTGTTAAATAAATATTTCCCCAAGGGTAACTTTCCGCTTCCGCGGATCGACCAGATCATCGACTCCACAACAGGCTGCCAGTGCCTCTCTTTCCTTGACGCCTACTCGGGTTATAACCAGATCAGAATGACACAATAAGACGAGGAAAAGATAGCATCCATCACATCATACGGTATATACTGCTACACGACCATGCTCTTCGGGCTCAAGAACTCAGGCGCTACATGTTAGCGCTGCATGCAAAAGTGTGTCGCCAACCTCATCGGCAAAAACGTCCAGGTATACGTGGACAACATAGTCATCAAGACTCGAGTGGAGGACACACTCCTTGAGGACATAAGAGAGACCTTCGACGCCCTCAACAAGTACATAATCAAGCTCAACCCGACAAAGTGCGTCTTCAGCGTACCAGCAAGACAGCTACTCGGATATCTGGTGTCAGCCCAAGGAATAGAAGCCAACCCGGAGAAAATTCAAGCCATCCTGACGATGAAAGAGCCGACAAACCTCTCAGGTGCACAACAACTAGCAGGACGACTGGCAGCCCTCAGCAGATTCATCGCAAGGTTGGGCAAGCAGGCCCTCCCCTTTTACAAGCTGCTGAACAAGACAGATAAGTTCAAGTGGACTCCAGAAGCGAAGAAAGCGTTTGAAGACCTGAAAAGAGCGTTGTCAAGAAGGAAGGTCCTGGCGACGCCCGAAGAATGAGAGCATCTGTACTTGTACCTATCAGCAACTAACCAAGTGACCAGCACGGTAATATTGGTTGAGCAACCTGAAGAAGGAAAGACTTATGGAGTACAGAGGCCAATTAACTACCTCAGCGAAGTACTCTCACCATGCAAAACAACGATACCCGACTACCAGAAGCTAGCATATGGAGTTGTGTTCACAACTCGAAAGCTCAAACATTACTTCCAAGAACATAATGTAACAGTGCTAAACGACGCATCACTCAGTACAATCATGAACAACCTCATGTCATCCGGAAGAATCGCTAAGTGGCGCATCGAGCTGAGCGCCTGTGACATAGTGTACAAGGGGCACGAAACCCTGAAATCACAAATAGTCACAGACTTTTTCGCGGAATGGACGAAATTGCAAACCCCAGGGCCTCCCGAGTACTCCAACTCATGGATCATGTACTTCAACGGGTCCAACAGGAACGACGTTGCAGGGTCTGGAGTTGTACTGATATCTCCAAGAGGGGGACAATCTTCAATTTGTTCTTTGACTCGACTTTCCGCCAGACGACAGAGCATCCAACAACATTGCCGAGTACGAGGCACTCATACACGGAATGAATATGGCGTTGGCTCGAAGCCACCCGATTAATGATCTATGGATACTACGACCTCATCGTGCATCAAGAAATGAAGGAATGCGATCCAATCGCAGATAACATGATCGCGTATCGCGACATGATCAACCTGCTCGAGGGAAGCTTCAAATGATGTGAATTGAGGCACGTCGCACGATGAAGCAACAAAGAGGCAGTTAGGCTGGTAAATATTGGGTCGACAAATTCACCGATAGCACCAGGAGTCTACCTAGAAAGAATCAACAGGAGATCCGTCAAACTCAAGAAACCAACAGAGACACCCGCAGAAATCACATCAGAACTTGGCATACAAAGGACACACATCGCTCTAATATATCACATCTCGAGGCAGGTTTTCCTGGTCAAGCAGTTTTGACGCACAAATAGTTGGATTACATGCTCCGACAGCAGCTCCCAGAAGACGTCTCCGAGGCAAGACAAATAGTGCAACACAGCAAATCCTTTCGGGTGATCAACGACGAGCTATACAAGCAAAGCATCTCGGTAATCCTCCAGCGATGCATCGCACCTGAAGACGGAAATGAACTCCTTCGAGACATACATCAAGGAGATTGCGGGCACCATGCTAGTTGGAGAGACATCATGGGCAAAGTCTTTCGAGCAGGGTTCTGTTGTCTCATAATGGCCAGTAAACAGACGTTCGTTGGGGGACCCTAAGAGGAAGGTATGAGGAGTACAACAGTAAGTTTTCTCTCAGAAAGAAACCGAGGTTTAATCGGACCAGTAGGAGAAAGAAATCACTTCTGAAGGTTGATGACAACTGATGTTGGCAGAGAGCACTACCAGGCTCCGCAGCAACGTGGAATCTGCACACAATACAACCAAGATACTTTGCCCGAACGAAACTGTGAGGTTGTCAATCTCACCGGTTTTGCTAACACAGAGGATTGGATGTATAATGTGGAAAACAATGTATGATTGCAGTGAATCAAAGGAAACCGTGTTTGCAGTAAAAAGAACAGTGCTTGCAGTGGTTGTATTATCAGTGTAAAAGAATGGACCAGGGTCCACAGTTCACTAGTGGTGTCTATCCAAAATAGATAGATAACATGTTGGGTAAATAAATTACAGCTGCACAATTGATAGAAATAAAGTCTGCACCGTAGTGCATATGCAAGACATGATGATTACTATGAGATTCATGCGGCATTACAACATAATTCATAGACCGTAATCCAACTGCATCTATGACTAACTATCCACCCTTAAAACGTAATCCAAGCAGACTTCGAGTATTAAGTTGCAAGCAAGAGATTATTGCATTAAGTAAAGTGCATAATGTAAACAATATAATTTATCCTTAGACAAAGCGTTGTTGTTTTGTCCCTAATGGCAACATCACATCCCCCATCCGTCACGTTTCTGTCACTCGAGCACAGATAAAAGGGAGGCATGAACCCACTATCGAGCATGAATACTCCATCTTGGAGTTACACGCATCAACTTGTCCAGAGCATCTACTAGTAATAGAGAGCATGCAAGATCATAAATAAGTATTCATGCTCGATAGTGGGTTCATGTCTCCCTTTTATCCATGCTCGAGTGACAGAAACTTAACGGATGGGGGACGTGTTGTTGCCATTAGGGAGAAAAAAACGATGTTTACATTACACACTTTACTTAATACAATTATCTGTTGCTTGCAACTTAATACGTGAGGTTTGATTGGATTAGGCTCCCAGGGTGGATTATTAGTAATAGATGCAGTTTGATAGCGGTCTATGAATTATGTTGTAATTCCCACATGAATCACATAGTAATCACCATGTCATGCATATGCACTACGGTGCAACCTTTATATCTGTCAATGGCCCAACTGTAATTTGTTTACCCAGCATGTTATCTATCTATTTTGGAGATACAACACTAGTGAACTGTGGACCCCGGTCCATTTCTTTTACACTTATAATACAACCTACTACAATCACTGTTTGACTTTCATTCACTGCCATCATTGCTCTCTTTTCATTTACTGCAAACAAGTACTATTTTCCACACTATAAGTCCAATCCTTTGTTTTCATAGAAACCGGTGAGATTGACAACCTCACTGTTTCGTTAGGGAAAAGTAACTTGATTGTGTTGTGTAGATTCCACGTTGCTGCTGAACTGGTAGTGCGCCCTGCCAACATCAGCTGCTAACAACCTTCAGAAGTGATTTCTTTCTCCTACTGGTCGATTCAACCTTAGTTTCTTTCTGAGGGAAACTTTCTATTGTGCTCTTCCTACCTTCCTCTTGGGGACTCCCAACAAACGCGTGTTACACGCCATCAAGCTCTTTTCTGGTGCCGTTGCCAGGGAGGAAGAGGATTTCTGCAAGCGGAGTCTCTTACATATAATCTCTTTACTTGGTTTTTTCTTAGTTTATTTGATTTTTCTTGTTTGCTTCTCTAAATCAAAAACAAAAAAATTAGCTCTTATTATAGTTGTCATTTTTGTTATCCTGTTTTAATCTTGCTTTGTCATGTTTAATATCAATGGTTGATGTCTATGAAACTAGATCTTATTGGTAAGGTGGGTTCACGGAGAACAACAAAAAAATTATAAGGAATACCGCTTGTCACAAAAAGGGATACAATTATGGGTACAAATTAATAAATTGAATAACTAAGCTAAAAACTTGGGCTCTATTCATAATGTTACTTAGTGCTTTGATAAATCTTGTTGTTGTAGAAGGTATAAACACCTCCCTTTTCAATGTGAGTATAATGATAATGTTACCATATCTTCTTATATTAATGGAAATTATGACTTTTATGATGTGGAACAAATTGAAGAATTTATTTCTTGGAAGGGTGCATTCAAAATTGCTTACTTGTTTAAAAATATTGATGATGCACCTTATAAATAAGAGACTTATGATATACTTGATTTTTTCTTTAATAATTACAAGAAAATGGATATATTCTTAAATATCTTTATAAATGCTCTCGACCAAAGGAAGAGACTAATGTCTTGCAAGAGCCTATGGAAGAAGAAATCGCTGAATATTGAAGCTCATTGGATGAAAAAGGGGAGGAGAGTGATGATCAAGAGGAGGAAGAATGGAGCTACCCATGTCTACCTCTCAATGCTAGTAACTCTTTATTGCAGCAAGAAAAATAATATATATCAAAATCAAAGCAAACCGACGCTCCAAGTAAAGTGCATATGATGTGACCGAATAAACATATAGTTTCACTAGAAGTTACCTGATAAGTTGGTGATTAAGAAGAGGATGTCTTGGGCATCCCCAAGCTTAGACACTTAGGTCTTCTTGGAATTTTCTGGTATGAACCACGGGGGCATCCCCAAGCCTAGGTTTTCACTCTTCTTGATCACATTATATCATCTTCTTCTCTTGACCCTTGAAAACTTCCTTCACACCATACTCAAAGTTATTCTCATTAGAGGGTTAATGCACGATCAAAAAATCATGTGTTCTGCATGGACACAAGCATTATCAATACTTTCCAAACATTAGCTACAACCAATGATGTTTTATGGAGCAAACAAATCCACTCAACAAATTAAAAGAGAGAATGCAAAGTAAAAAGGCAGAATCTGTAAAAACCAGAACAGTCTGTAAAGACAAATTTTTTCGAGGCACTTACGTTGCTCAAATAAAAAAACTGAAACTAGAAACTGTTTCGGAAATAGCTTAGGATTAAGCAAAAAAAAATTCAAGTCCTTTTGATCTTTCTGGAATTTATACGAATTTAAGAGTGGACAGCGAAAATCTGTTTCTATGTTGAAATCCAAATCTAGCACCAATTTTTGACTAGAGACTTTAGTTGGCTCAACAATTCAAAAAAGTAAAGATACAAAGGAGTTGCTACAGAAGTAAACAACACCTTGACTCAAAGAAAATAGAAGAAAACATTTCAAAAATAAAAACATGGGTTATCTCCCAAGAAGTGATTTTCTTTAACGCCTTTCAGCTAGTCCCAGAAAACAAGAATCAAGTATTTTCAAGCGAAGAAGTATCCAAATCAAGATAAAAAACCTTCTCAACAATGCATTATATTTTATCTATATGAGTCTCAGATGCCCTCTCTTAACACTTTTAGGTTTACTACTTTCATCAAATGGGTTTTCAAGAACAATCTAATCAAAATTCTTTTCGAAGGCTTAATGCATTGCTATGAGTTTTAAGGGTATTGATATTTTTCTTTCCTCCCCGTTTTTAGGTTTGGTCTTGTCTAGTTTTGCAAGAGCACCAATAACATCTACACATAATCCTAGCGTCTTGATGGTGCTGGTCTTGCACTCGTTTGCAAACCCTGAGAGGAAGGTGTGAAGAGTGAAGAAGCATGTTTTTGCTCAGAAAAGAAACCAAGGGTGAATTGACCAGTAGGAGGAAGGAGTAACTTCAGAAGGTTGATGCAGTTGAGATGTTAGGGCGCACTACCTGTTTAGTAGCAACGTGGAACCTACACAACACAATCAATTGACTTTGCCCCAACGAAGAAGTGAGGTTGTCAATCTAACCGGTTTTGCTGATAACAAAGAGGTTAAATCTATGGTGTGGAAAACAGTAGTAAAATAATATGAAAAAGTAGTAGCAGTGTGAAAACAGTGGAAACAGTAATTCCAGTGGTTGTATTACCACTATGAGAAAATGGACTGGGGTCCACAGTTCACTAGTGGTGTCTCTCCATAGAAGATAAATAACATGTGTGGTGAAAAAACTACAGCTGGGCAATTGATAGAAATGAAGGATGCACCGTAGTGCATATGAAATACATGATGATTACTATATGATTCAAGCGGGCATTACATCAAAATACATAAACCGTCATCCAACTACATCTATGACTAATAATCCACCCTCGGAATATCATCCGAACAAACATTGGATATTAAGTGGCAAGCAACAGATAATCGTAGTAAGCAAAGTGTGTAATGTAAACAGTGTAAAAAAAGTAAACATCGTTGTTTCCTCCCTAATGGCAACAACACATCCTCCATCCGTCAGATTTCTGTTACTCGAGCACAGATGCAAAGGAGGCATGAACCCACTATCGAGCATAAAAACTCCCTCTTGGAGTCACTAGCATCTACTTGGCGAGAGCATCTACTAAAAACGGAGAGCATGAAAGATCATAAATAACATACACATGAAGATAACATGATATATTTATAATCAATAGATATAGCATTCAAAATTCATCGGATCCCAGCAAACAAAACATGTAGCATTACAATAAAATTATCTCGATGATGCAGCTCACGAGATCTAAACATGAGGCATAAAGTGGAGAAGACAACCATCTAGCTACTACTATGGACCCGTAGTCCAGGGATGAACTACTCACGCATCACTTAGGAGGCGGGCATGCTGGTGTAGAGTCCTCCGGTGATGAATTTTTCCTCCCGGCAGGTTGCCGGGGAGAACTCTAGAACCCTCCCGATCTCGGCTTGACAATGACGGCAAGCTCGGGTGTTTTCCGTGGAAAAGTGGTATTTTTTTAGGGTTAACGTATCGATGGGGATAAATAGGCGGAAGGGCGATGGCGGTGGACGCCCGAGGGGCCCACGCCACACCCAGACGCGACCAGGTGTGTCGCCGCCCTATGGTGTGACCCCTCTCGGGGCCTCTTCAGGACTCCGTGGAACCTTCGGAAATTCTAAGACTTCCGGGCTTTGAATTTTCTAATTCCGAGAATATTTCCAGAACAACTTTTTTGAAACTAAAAGCATCATAAAACTAGGAGCTGGCTCTGTGGCATCTTGTCAATAGGTTAGTCCCGAAAATCGATAAAAATGACATAAAGTGTATAGACAACATGTATCAAATAACATGAAAACAACATGGAACATCATAAATTAAGGATACATTTATGAAGTATGAACATCCCCAATCTTAGTTCCTACTCGTACTCGAGTAGGTAAACCATAAAAATACAAAATTTCTGAGGTGACATGCTAACACATAAACTTGACCATCAATATTGTAAAGCATATTTAAGCTAAGATTATAGTACTTTAAACTCAATCATGATAGATATAATTCTAGCAATAAAACATAGCAATCAATTTGCATCCTGAGAAGTAACACAAATAAAAGATCATGAATAAAAATGCAGTTGAAAGTTACATAGCAAAGTGATACTTCTCTTGTCCTTAAGAGTGGGCAAAACATAAATGCCAGGACACCTTCAAAGTTTAAGAGGAAGAATAGAACACATAATTTGAGAGAAAGTAATAACACATCATGAATCAATTAATAATGTTTCTGGGACAAATGCACCATAAACTCAGAATGGAAACTATGATCTCTCAACTATGCATAAAGTTAAAAGATGGAGACTCAACATGAAAGTAAAAGAAAGGCCCTTCGTAGAGGGAAGCATGTATCACTCATGTGCGAGAGCTTTTTATTTTATTAATTAGAGGTATAAAATGTTTGACACTCCTCCCAACTTTGTTACACAGACCATGGCTAACCAAATCCTCGGGTGCCTGCCAACAATCACATACCATGGAGGAGTTTCTATTTTTATAGAGGTGTATGCTTATGTCAACAAATGGTAAACATAAAATATAGTACGACACACGCTAACTAGACTTCACAAGAGCGGCTCCTATTGAAGTCCGCAACTGGGTAGAAGGTCATCCCTCTTTCTCTTTTGTTTACACGATTATGCTTTGACTGATAGGTCAGAAGCAAAAATAGTGAAGATAATTTGTTTGTATTAATTTGGGGCTGGGCACCCCGCTGCCATCTCTTCTATCAATTGGATAAGCGGATGAAGCTACTAGTCCAGGGTGTGAAATCCAATCAACAAGTGAGATAAATATTCTCTATTTACGTCCTCATGAGCTATAACAGGAACAAAAACATGAGTAATTTTGAAAGTTTTAAAGGTAACACACAAGCCATTTACTTTGGAGTGGCGGTTAAATACCACATTAGGTAGGTATGATGGACACATTTGGCATACTTTGGTTTTTGGGGGTTGGATGCACGAGGAGAGCTCATACTCAGCACAGGCGGAGGCTAGCCAAAGACCGGGAGCGACAAATCAAGAGAGAAATAATGGCCATAATCATGCATAGCGACAAAAACATCATTAATCAAAGCATAAGTGGTACTACAAGTTGAAAAACTAAATGATCATAGAGGATATAAGTGACTGGTTTGTAGTCATAAATATGGTGTAAGCATACGCCAAATCAACCAAATAAAAGATTCAAAGGAGAGCACCACAAATTTATGCTTTAATATGACAAGAACAACTCATGATTATTTCAATGGCACACTAAACACTCTCAACTATTTGAAAAAATAGTGCTACAAAAATAACCACTAGGCTTTAGAATTAAAATAATATCTAGCATGACATGAAAAAGTCTAGCCACAGTCTATACAAGCTTCTATTTGCATTGTTATAATTTCTACCACATGCAGAAATTTCTTTTTCCAACAAGCACCATACAAAATATGGTTTAACAAAAAATCTTTAAATTATACAGCAAGCAAGCATGAGAGTACTCACATAACTCTACTAAAACTAACATCTCTGAATAAGAGATGCACGAAAACAAATGTAGCGTTCCCACATTTAATAATGTAAGGACACATGTGTTATTGTGCTAGTCCCTGGATTAATTGCTAGCACCACAGTACAAAATGAAATATCATGCAAATGCATCAAATTCTATTACATCGGATGATCCAGTCTTTACAAATAATATTACAACTTGCATAGTCTTAGAAGACTAGCAGTAAACAAAGATATACAACGGAAGACATAGTACAACATTGAACCCATCTTCTTCATGTGCCACAGGCAAAACATGTTGGTGATAGTCTCGAGATCCTAAACGAAATCCTCACTCGTCTTTAGAAACATCTACAATATGGAATATGCAGCCACAAGGGAGTCAATACAATTTAATGTATTGGCAAGTAACACTATGGTGGATATAAATGGCAAGACTAATACTACATGCTTATTTGGCTGAGTGGAGTTTAGGCTAAGTTTGCATAAAGCCAGTTTTGTCCTATCTCTTTTGTAAAACAAACTTTTCTTTTCAAAGGGGTGGCAACATTGGATTAAGATCCAAGAATCAAAATACTCTTCACTTGGTCAAAATTTTACTTATTGAAATTGGTGATGAGATTCTTCCGTCAATCCTTGTCCAGCTGCTCATAGTTGTTCATAACCGGGGACAGGGCTAAGATCTTAGTTTGTTGACTCTGCAGAGGTTGTGCACTTTCACCCTTTGTCTTCAATTAGCCCAAACATCCTATACACCCGGAGTGCATCATGGAAAGGAGAGAATTGAGACGAGATCTTTCAGAAGAAGAAGTCCAAACCCACCGGCAAGACAGTTCCACCTATAATTTTGCTACATCTGCTAGTCAAGCCTGGGCTGAACTCTCACAACTTAGTTGATCAAGACAGAGCCCATATGTCAAAAGGCTGCACGGTAAGCTACTAGACTTAGAGGGACTTATTAATCTCTTTTTTCATGGGTGGCCATCCACAAGTGCCAACCTCAAGTGAAATAACCCTTAAACAAGGGCCCTGATGAAACACTCAACATAATCCAGTCTTACCACTTCCACCCAGGTGGTTCAATTATTTGTTATACTTAGAATTTTTCCTCCACATCTAGTAAAACCATCTTGTAATATTGCATATCATCAACTAAGTTCTAAGGCTATCAAAATAACAAGGGTAAAAGAGATGGCTACACACTACTAGGATAATATCATAGCATAATATAACTTATTAAAAATCCCTATCATGCATACTACTCAAAATCAACTAATGCATATAGAAAATAATAGGTAGTTGATGGTGTGTTACTTGCCTTGTTGAAGTTGGTGAAGATATCAAACTCTCTTCACAAAATACCGTTGCTCTCCGTACAATCTATTCATCGAAAACACAATAACACAAATAAACAAGAATCCTAGCAATCAAACACATATGTGAAGAAAACAAACATATCAAATAATCATAACAAAGGGGTTGTACCAAGTTGGCTAGGGCAAGGTCAAGATTTGAGTTCAATACTTGTTAAGGAAATTCCAAGGTTTTACTTGGGATGGACTAGGTTGAGTTTGTTGTGATCTAACTTTATTATAAACATACTTGTCGAGGAAGTTCCAAGAGTTCACTAAGGGTGATCTACTATTTCAACTAAAGTAACACATAACAATGTGTAACACTTAGTTCTTTTCATCAAAACATTTGAGTATTCTAAGTTAGTCTTTCCATTTTGGTTTAGGGTAGGTCTAGGTTCAACTAACTTCATAACAATGTAGATAACAAGTTAAAGTATTTGTATTTTCCATTTGGGTCAATGGTTGGACAAAAAAAACTTGTTATTCTTCAACTTGTGTGGATGGCTCCAAGCCTTCACATGCTTGTCTTCTTGAAGATCATCTTCATGCTTCTATTGTAATATTTTCCTTGGATGGATTCTTCTGTTAATCTTGATAGATTATTCATGTCTTTGACTTCACTAATATGGTTTGGGTATGGGATGGGCAAAAAATACCACTAAGTCAAGAGAAAGAAAATAAGAAGAAGGATAGAAAGAGAGAGGGAGATGTTCTGTTCTGGATTTCTTCACACTTGTACTTCCTTGAGTTGCTTCTAGTGGTGGAGACTTTTCTTCAAAATTTCTTCATTTATCCTCCTTGTAGCTCTTCATGTTGCCACCAAGTTGAAAGTGAAGTGCCTTCTATTGCTTGAGTCTTGTTTTCCATTTGCTAACTTGTTGGATTCTTGAAGCAAGAATAGGGGAATGGAGGAGTAGATAGAAAACTATGGTACTAGTGTTTGAGTTTCACTACTTGGTCTCTTATATGTTTTACATACCAGGTACTTGGTATTGGATTCAAAATGGCCACAACAAACAATGGTAGAAAGAATAGAAACAAAATCTAAGGCATGATCAACTAGTGGTTCACTAAGATGGATTTTTGGACCAACTTACAAGGAAATGGTTCAAGGTTGTCCAAAAGGTTTATGTACTAATGTCTCTGGTTCAAGGTTACCAAAAGAAGAAATTTTGGTTAAGTAATCATAATCTAATTATTTATAGAATTAAAACTATGTCAAAAATACTAAATTATACCACTTAATTCAAAATTCCATTTTAACCTGTTCAAAAATTATTTTGGAACAGAGGGGGTGAAAGTACTCATCCTAAGGTTTCAAAATATATTTTATTTGCAATTTTTTGATTTCTAGAATTTGACCAAAATTCATCAAACAAGCATATTTAAATTTGAGCCAATTTAAGTTTGTCAAATTTGAATTTGAACAGTGCTAAAAGAGTCTACAGATCCAGAGGATTTCAAAATGTCCAAGTTTGCGAAATTTGGCCTTATGGTTAAAAAGATATGATGTTTCTAAGTTCTAGGGACTATTCTCCAAATTTACAATTCTAATTTTATTCGGAATTAAATCCAGAGATAGGCTGGGCCGAAAAATGGTTATTTGCCGCGCGGTGAGACGGATAAGACATGGGCTGGGCCGGTTGTGCGCTGCGCTGGGCGACAGATAAGATCATGACGCGCATGCTTACACGGCGCTCTCTGATTGGCCCGTACCGCTTCGCTAGGTGGATCTAATCCTATGCGTCCGTTTCAGATCGAACGGTGCAAGAACAAAAGAGCTCACCGGGGGCGCGGGGTTCGTCTGAGAATGGCCGGGACATCGGCGATGTGCTCGGAAATCGACGGCGTCAACGTTCCGGTGGCTCCCCGCCTCGATAGGGATGACCAGGACATGCAGCTCGACGAGAGAGACTCGATGGTGTTGTCAAGGACGTCGTGCGCTTCCCGGAACGGTGGCGCGGTGTGGATCCTTGTCGGGGGGGGGGGGCAGTAGTAGGCTCCGAAGATCTGAACACCGTCTCTCCTCTGCACAAAAGAGTGGGACAAAGGGTCAGGGAGTACCACGGGGTCCAAGGGAGATGGATGGGAGGGATCCCGACCTCGGGGAGGTGCTCACCTTGCCAGAATCGGGAAAACACGATCACGGCAAAGCAGATCTCCGGCGAGCTATTTCTTCGGCCTCGGGGCACTACTAGGGAAGAGGGCAGAGGGGAAATGCGGAGGGGAAAGAGGGCTTTGTAGCCATGGGCTCGGGCGAATTAAATAGACTGAAACGGACGCAATCAACCGGATTAAAAGGGCCGTTTTCGATTTCTAGAGGAAGAAGAAACAGTGATGTATTGACGACGTCATCATTTTTTTTAATTCCTGTTTTTTTCTATTTCCTTAATAACTTTTGTTTTATAAATCCAATTAACCGCATTTAAGTTTTTAAAATCTTGAAATATTAATACCTTTCCAACAATATCATTTTTGTATTCATTTCAACATATTTTATTTTTTAATTTTGAAAATTGAGTTGACTCCTTAATAGTGACTAATGTCATTTTAAAATTAGAAAAAAATAATAAAATGAGGTTTTTATTTAAATAAAATTTTAGAGACATTTAACATGTCAAATACTATTTTTGAAAGTCACTTCACCTCATTTTCATATTTTATAATTTTAGGATATGAAGGATTTATTAACAGTAACTTAAATCTATTTTTAAAATAGAAAATTCAATAATTATCAAAGTGGCTTAGAAAAATTACACAACCCAAAATATTGTTTCCAAAGTCCTCTTTTATGTTATTTTCAAAAAAAATCATTTTATATTCACTCCTTTATGTTTATAACTTGGAATAACAACTAAAAGTTATTATTAAAATATTTTATTCTTATCAAATGTTTTTTAGGCTTAGGACTTTATTAAGGGTTATAAATCTTTGATTGTTGTTGCCATAAAATAATTTCAAGGTAATATTTGAATTGAAAACATTTGATGTAATAAGGTTTGGTAAAGATAAAATGGCTTTCTTTATCTGAGAAAATTCATTTGAGAGTGTTTTAGGGTTTATGGAATAGATATATAATTGGATTGGTAATTTCAATTTCATTGAATATGTATTGTTTTCTTTTGTTTCTTGAATCTCATTTGGTTTTTGGTGACTTGCATAACATGCAAAAAAAATTCAAATTTTTGTGATTTTTGCATTTTCCAAAAATCAGGGATGTTACAACAAAACAGGAACTAAAAGGATGCAGTATAACTAGAAGAAAAACTAAGAATGCGAGCATAACGAGTATTCAAATGAAAAAGAGGAGCGTGTCACTCTACCAAACAAGAATGCTAGGTCCTAATGATTTTTATTTCACCAAGGAAACAAAATAAAACAAAATAAAACAGAACTAAAAGTAACATACGCTCCAAGTAAATTTAATATGATGTGACCGAATAAAAATATAGTTTCACTAGAAGTGACCTAATAATTTGTTGATGAAGAAGGGTATGCCTTGGGCATCTCCAAGATTAGACGCTTGAGTTTTCTTATAATTTGCTGGGATGAACCACGGGGGCATCCCCAAGATTTGACCTTGCACTCTTCTTGATCACATTATATCACCCTCTTCTCTTGACCCTTGAAAACTTCCTTCACACCACACTCAAAAAGTAATTCACATTAGAGGGTTAGTGCAACAAACAAAAATTCATGGGTTCTGCATGGGCACAAGTGCTATTGATACTTTTTTAACATTAGCTACAGCCACTGATGTTTTGGGAACCAAAGAAATCCACTTGACATCGTAAAAGAGTAAATGCAAGAATATGGCAGAATCTGCCAAAAACCAGAACAGTCTGTAATGTCGAATTTTTTTGGGGCACTTAAGTTGCTCAAATTGAAAAACTTAAAGAATGAAAAAGTTTCGGAATTAGCTGAAGAATAAGCACAAAAATTTCAGGTCATTTTGATCTTTCTGGATTTTATACGATTTTTTACGATGAACAACAGAAATCTTTTTTCTGCGCGGAAATCCAAAACCAACTCCAACTTTCGTTAGAAACTTTACTTGTCACAAATAATACATGAAAATAAAGATACACGGGAGTTTATATAGAAGTATACAACCCCTTTACTCAAAGAAAACGGAGAAAAACAAAGCAAAAATAAAACCATGGGTTATCTCCCAAGAAGTGCTTTTCTTTAACCCCTTTTAGCTAGTCATAAGAAGAGTGGAATCAAGTGTTTTTCAAATGGAAAAGCATTCAAATCAAGATAAGGAAATTCCTCAATAATGCATTGTATTTTATCTAAATGGGTTTCATATGTTCCTCTCCTAGAACCTTTAGGTTTACTATTCTCATCAAATAGATTTTCGGGAACAATCCAATCAAAATTCTTTTATTGGGCTTCATGCAGTGCTACCAATTTAAAGGGGATTGGTATTTTCTCCTCCTTTCCATTTTTAGGTTCAGCTCCTTCGAGAGAACCAACAATATTAACACATGACCCTAGCATATTAAAACGATCAAAAACTTTTCTAGCTTTTATAGCAACATCTCCAAATTATTTAAGCATGGTTTCTAAGATAAAATCTCTTTTTTCGATATCTTCAATATTATTCAAGTTGAGGAACATATGCTGTAATATGAGATGAAGGTTAACAAACCTAGTTTCTAACATGTGAAGCAAGGAAATGCAGCAGTTTCATAATTCAGAGCAAGCTCTAATATGGATTTGTCTTTAAAATTCTCATGCCTACTAACATGATTTAAGAATTCTTTAATGGTATTGTTTCCAAGTATAGAACCACTACCAACTGGAAGATCTTTCAGGGTAAACTTAGGGAGCAACATGATGAAGAGAAACAACAAGGTAACAAAAAATATCAACTAGAATAAGAACTATTTTTGTGTGTTTATGATAAAGAGAAGCAAACAAGATAAAATAAAATAAACTAAGCAAAAAAATAACAAAGTAAAGAGATTGGAAGTGAGAGACTCCCCTTGCAGACATTCTCTTCCTCCCCGGCAACGGCGCCAGAAAAAGTCTTGATGGTGCATTCTTGCACTCGTTGGGAAACCCCAAGAGGAAGGTGTGAAGAGTGCAGCAGAAAGTTTTCCCTCACAAAAGAAACCAAGGTTGAATTGACCAGTCGGAGGAAGGAGTAACTTCAGAATCTTGATGCATTTGAGATGGTAGGGCGCACTACCGATTCAGCAGCAACGTGGAACCTACACAACACAATCAAATCACTTTGCCCCAACGAAGCAATGAGGTTGTAAATCTCATAGGTTTTGTTGATAACAAAGAGGTTAAATGTATGGTGTGGAAAACAGTAGTAAAATCATATGAAAACAGTAGTAGCAGTGTGAAAACAGTGGAAACAGTAATTGCAGTGATTATATTATCAGTAAGAGAAAATGGACCGGGGTCCACAGTTCACTAGTGGTTTCTCTCCATAGAAGATAAATAACATGTGTGGTGAACAAATTACAGCTAGGAAATTGATATAAATGAAGGTTGCACCATAGTGCTTATGCATGACATGATGATTACTATGTCATTCATGCGGGCATTATAACAAAATACATAGACCATCATCCAACTGCATCTATGACTAATAATCCATCCTTCGAATATCATTCGAGCAAACGTTGGGTATTAAGATGCACGCAACAGATAATCGCACTAAGCAAAGTGTGTAATGTAAACAAAGTAAACATTGTTGTTTTCTCCCTAGTGGCAACAACACATCCTCCATCCGTCACATTTCTATCACTCGAGCACAGATGCAAAGGAGGCATGAACCCACTATCGAGCATAAATACTCCCACTTGGAGTCACTAGCATCTACTTGGCCAGAGCATATACTAACAACAGAGAGATGCAAGATCATAAATAACATACACATGAAGATAACATGATAGATTGATAATCAAGAGACATAGCATTCAACATTGATCGGATCACAACAAACACACCATGTAGCATTACAATAAAATGATCTCCATGAGGCAGCTCATGAGATATAAACATGAGGCATAAAGTGGAGAAGACAACAATCAAGCTACGACTATGGACCCGTAGTCCAGGTATGAACTACTCATGCATCACTCCGGAGTCGGGCATGGTGGTGTAGAGCCCTCCGGTGATGATTTTCCCTCCCGGAAGGGTGCCGGGGAGAACCCCAGAACCCTCCCGGTCTCGGTTTGACGATGACGGCGGCCTCAGGTGTTTTTCATGGAAAAGTGGTCTCGTTTTAGGGTTAACGTATCGAGGGGGAATAAATAGGAGAAAGGGCGATGGCGGTGGATGCCCGAGGGGTCCATACCACCCCGAGGCGCGGCTAGGGGGTTTCGCCCTATGGTGTGCCCCCCTGTGGCCCATCTCTGGAACTCTTCGGGACTCCGTGGAACCTTCGGGAATTCTAAGACTTTCGGGCTTCTAATATTCCAATTCCGAGAATATTTCTAGAACAACTTTTCTGAACTATAAACAGCAGAAAATACAGAACTGGCTCTGTGGCATCTTGTCAATAGGTTAGTCCCGGAAATCGATAAAAATGACATAAAGTGTATACCAAACATGTAGCAAATAACATGAAAACAACATGGAACATCATAAATTAAGGATATGTTTGTGAAGTATCACATCTTAAAACGATCGAAGACTTTCCTAGATTCTATAGCAAGATCACCAAATTCCTTAAGAAAAGTTTCCAAAATATTTTTTTTTCAATATCCTCAATATCATTCAGGTTAAGAAACAATTGCTGCATTATGGGGTTAAGGTTAACATGTGAACTAAAGAAGATGCAACAGTTTTATAATTTGGAGCAAGTTCTACTACTGATTTATCCTCAAAATCTTCATGCTTACTAACATGATTAAAGAATTCTTCAATGTTATCCTTTCCAATTATAGAACCACTACCTATTGATAGATCTTTCAGGGTAAACTTAGGGAGTAACATGATGAACTAATAGGAAGGTATAAAAAATAACAACTATAATAAGAACTATTTTTTGTGTGTTTTTGATATAAAGAAGCAAAGAAGACAAAAAAATAAACTAAGCAAAACAAAAACAAAGAAAAGAGATTGGAGGTGAGAGACTTACCTTGCAGAAATCGTCTTCCTCCCCGGCAACGGCGCCAGAAAACAAGCTTGATGGCGTGTAAACACACGTTCGTTGGGAGACCCCAAGAGGAAGGTCTGAAGAGTACAACAAAAAAAAAATTCCCTCAGAAAGAAATCAAGGTTTAATCGGACAAGTAGGAGAAATAAATCACTTCTAAAGGTTGACGACAACTGATGTTGGCCGGGCATGATGACCCAAAAGTATAGGGGATCGCAACAGTCTTCGAGGGAAGTTAAACCCAAATTTATTGATTCGACGCAAGGGGAGCGAAAGAATATTTATAAGCCTTAACAGACGAGTTGTCAATTCAGCTGCACCTTGAAGTAGACTTGCTCGCAACAGTTTATCAGTAGCAACAATTTTATAGCAGTAGCAGTAGTAAAATAATAGCAGGAGTAAAAATAGTAATAGCGGTAGCAATTGTGGGAAATAGAAGTATTAAAGTACTATAGGTATAGGGAATGGATGAACGGGCGTTGCATGGATAAGCTAGTTCATATAATAATAAAAACATGGGCATTGCAGATAGATAATAATGAAGCATCCAAGTACTAGGAAAACCATAGGAATGTGTTCCAATTTAGTTGTACATGCTCGCAATGAGAAACTTGCACAACATCTTCTGTCCTACTAGACCGTTTCACCGAGGCCTCAAAGGAAACTACTAGTAATTAAGGTGCTCCTTTTAATAAAGCACCGGAGCAAAGCATTAGCACTGCATGAACACATGTGATCCTCACATTGCAGCCATCCCCTTAGGTTGCCCCAATTATTTTCACTTTGGGGCCTCGGGTTCTGGACAACGATATGTGTAAACAACTTGCAGGTATGATCAAGAAACATAATTATACTCATGAAACAATAACATGTTCAGATCTAAGATCATGGCACTTTTGACCTAGTGACAAGCATTAAGCATAACAAGTTGCAACAACGATATATAGCACTAACAACGGATACTAGGGACTATGCCCTAACAATCTGGCATTATTACATGAACGATCTCATCTAATCCCTTCTATCCTTCTCAGCCTATAGCGGGGATTACTCACACATGGATGGGGAAATCATGGATGGTTGATGTAGAAGTGGTGGCGATGACGATGGAGATGATCTCCTCTGAATCCCCGTCCCGGTAGGGTGCCAGAACAGGAACTTCTGATCCCCGAATTGGGTTTCAAGGTCACGGCGACGCTCTGGTGTGTTTTTCCGGAATATGACAAACCCCCTTGGAGTTTAGGTCACGGGGGTTATGTAGTCGAGAGGGGAGCCCGAGAGGGTGGCTGAGGTGGCCACACCATCTAGGGGCGCGACCAAGGGCGGGGGGGAGGGGGGGAGGGGCGCCATCCTATGGTGTGGGCCCCTCCTTGCCCCCTCCGGCTCTTCTTCTGGCTCCGGGGGTCTTCGGGTAAAATAAGGACTTCGGGATCTTTTCTGAGCAATTTCCTGAAAGTTGATTTTCTGCACAAAAACAAGATCCCAACGTAATTCTGCTGAAAACAACGTTAGTCCGTGTTAGTTGCATCCAAAACTCACAAGTTTAGTAGAAAACAACAACAAAAGTGTTCGGAAAAGGAGATACATTTTGGACGTTTCAACTCCCCCAAGCTTAGAATATTGCTTGTCCTGAAGCAATTCACTTCACAACTGAGTGTGATAAAAGAACTTTTACGTACACATTTGTTTCATATGATGTAAATATTCTCACTATATGATCAAATACTTAGGCAATTCATAATAATAAGTATGCAAATAAAGTCACCCAATAGTTATGAAAACCATGAAAAGATACCAACACACTAATAATAAGCAACATGAAATATATCAATCTGCAGGATTGCAATGTTCATAATACGATATGATAAAGTGGTATCTCGCTTGCCCTTAATAGTGGAGCAAAACATAAATGCCAGGGCACCTCTGAGGTTCAAGTGAAGACTAGAAGTAAATATATCAAAGATAAAAGCATCAAAGTTATACCACAATCAACCGTGTGCTTGGACAAACACATTATACTAAGAATGACAGCTATGCTCTAAAGAAGGTGCATAAATTTAGAAGGTGAAGAATCATCATAAAAGTAAAAGAAAGGCCCTTCGCAGAGGAAAGCATGGATTAACTCATGTGTTATAGCTTTTTATTTTATAAATAGAGGTATTGAAAACAAATTTTAAGAGAGGTGTATGCTTATGTCAACAAATGTAAACAGACAATACAGTACCTCACAAGCCAACTAGACTTTACAAGAGCGGCTCCCATGGAATGACGCAACTGGGGTAGAAGGTCATCCCTCTTTCCTTTTGTTTACACAATTATGCTTTGACTGATAAATCACGGGCAAAAATAGTGAAGAGAATTTACAGTAGCCAATTCTGGGGCTAGGCACCCCGCTGCTAGCTCTTCTATCAATTTGGATAAGAAGATGTGCCACTAGTCCATGTGTGTAAATTCCAATCAACAAGTGAGATAAAGAATCTCTATTTACGTCCTCATGAGCTAAAACAGGGGCACAAAACATGAATAATTTTGAAGGTTTTAAAGGTCGCACATGAGAAATTTACTTGAAGTAGTGGTTAAATACCACATATAGGTAGGTATGGTGGACACATTTGGAAAACTTTGATTTTGGGGAGTTGGATGCACGAGTAGAGCTTATACTCAGTACAAATGAAGGCTAGCAATAGACTGGGAGCGACAATCAAAAGAGCAACAACTTTTTAAATCATACTTGCAACAAGACAAAATTGACAGGGCATAAAAGTGATACAAATACTCTGAATAAAAATAAATCATCAAGGCTTAATTGACTTTTTATTTTTAGTCTTATGCATGCATGAGAATGTGCCAAGTTGATTTAAGCGAATCATTCGGAGGGAGATACCACAATGTTATACCCTTCTATGAATAAATAAATGCAGGCAAACATTTATACGACATGCTATCTAATATTATTAGGTTGGAACTGATCATGAGAGAGAACAAACTACTAAGCATCCATTAAATAACATACGCCTTACACAAACAAACTAAGCATGTCCACATTGATGAGTATATGTAAAAAATGAAAAACAAATTGAGTTCATACCAGCCTCTCACTATAACTTGAATTGTCGTAAATCGTCATTATAACTCTTCACTTGTGTGGCCGAATGATATAAAATGAGAACCAAGCTCCAATGAAGTCACAAAGGACTAATGAACTCTTTAGCAACTTTACAAAACCAAAGAAGAACAACAAATATTATTGCGTTTTCAAATTTAAGACAAGAACATAAGGAAAACAAGCAAACAAAGCAAAATCTTTTTGGATTTTTGAATACTAAACCAAAACTACAAAGTAAAGAAAACCAATAAAAAAACTAAAGAAACAAATAAAGAGCAACAATAGAAATATTTTTGGTATTTTTGCGTATTGGAAAGCAAAAACATAACAATAAAAACAAAAAGAAGAGAGAGAAATGAAAATATGGATATACAAAGAAACGACATAAGCATGATATGTAGATGAGTGTGATGTCGGCATACCTCCCCCCAAGCTTAGGCTTTTGGCCTAAGTGGAGATCAATCATGATGCGGGTAGTAACCTCATGCTGGTGGGTCGTCCCTAGCATGGTCGTACTCATGCGCCCATGAAAAAGATGAAGTAGTAGGCGCATAATCATGACCAGGGTGCTGATATGGAAACCCTGGACGAAATAATTTTCGTCCCCATCTCCAGCATCCTCTACATGGTGGGGATGCTCCTCCATGTATGCATCAAATTCACTCTCGGAGAGTGACCATCCTTCCCTGACATTAAGGTTAAACAAAAGAGGCGCAGGTAAATTGACTACTCTACCAGATTTAGTTATTCTCCACCTTGATTTCTTGGAGAAAGTTATTTCATAGGATAAATTTTTCAAGTTAGCATAGGTGGAAACAAATTTATGTTGTATCATGGAATTAAGATCAAGCCTATCTACGGGAAACTGAAAGTCTAAGTGGTGTGGCTCCAGACCATGCAAAGCTAGTAAACGATAGGCAATGAGACCTCCACAAATTCTGCCCTTCTCGCGGTTAGCAGCAAGACGGAAATAAATTAAAGCACCAAAATTATATGACCTATCATGCTTCAACACAACTGAGATAAAAGCTAGATCATAAACAGATAACTTGTTTGCAGTTTTTCTAGCAAGCACACACTTGGCTATAAAATAAGCAAAATACCGAATAGATGGGAGTTGAATGTTTCAAATTTTACCACTCTGTTTTGAGAAACTTCTCTCTTGGCATATTTCCTTACATAAATCCATCAAAACGCAAGTTGATAACTTTATTACGTGATCCCCACTGTGGCACCGTAATAGCTGCACAAAAATCATCGAAACGCAAGTTGACAACTTTATTATAAATTTTGTAATGAACCATGGGGTTAGGCGAGAACCAGCTAAAACTAAAATCCTGCACCACAGACATAGTTAGTTTAATGTGTTGGCCATGTTCACCCTCAATGAAATGTTCCAATCCCGCATTAGAGACAAGAGTTTGGAAATCTTGCAAAATTACTACAACATGCATAAATTCGTGGCATGGATAAATGGATGGGAATACTCTTTCTTCTTGGTGTACTTGCATGACCTCATGCACATCCAACTCATGCTGGTTAAATTGGTGTACATTATACTCCATTTCTGAAATTTTTTAACAAGCATCATAAAAATCGATTTTCAAGCAACCATATGATAGAAACTACTATAGAGACTTGTAGGAGAGATATACATGCATAAAAAAATATTTCAACATTAAACAAGCATGAAAACTCACATAACCTGTCACCTACATTACCAAAATACTCAAGAAATACTCTACTAAACAAAATTCTACTTGGATAATCAAAGGAGTCAAATATCGGAGAGCAAATGCTCCAAATTTCAGCAACAGAGATGGGTTAAGCAAGGAGATCAAAAGATCACGAGGAAGAACAACAAGAACTTGGGTTCCAGTTTTTTTTTGAAGTTTGGGTGAGAGAGTGGAGTGTTTGGCAGGGAGGAGAGAAAGTGAAGGGCCAAAGGGCACCATACCATGTGCTAGCGCACCTAGGGGCCTACCCGCGCCACCTGGTGGTGTGCGGGCATGGTGGGTTCCCCAAGTGCCTCTCTGCCTCATTTTAACATAAAAAATCAATATATTTTTTCTGGAATTTTTCGAGAAAGTTTATTTTCGAGGTATTTTCAGAATTTAATAAATAATTATAAACCTGGAATACGATTATAGGATGATGAAAAACAGAACCAAAACCAATTCTAAAGAGGTTCTAAGATATTCTAATGTGTAAATAATCATAGCAAACAAAGGTGGAAGTGGTGAAAACAAAATTGGGGATGGTGAACACAAAAGTAAACATGGTGAAAACAGAAGTTGGGAAGTGAAAACATTGTTATCTTGATTTAAAATCACATTATCAACAAGGTAGATAAAGTCTTGTTACCAAAACAATTTACATGAAGCAAAACTTTTTATATCACTAAATGATTATGTTACCTCAACTTTAATAGACATAGTCCTAATCATAATAATTTCATATTATTTTTGTGTCATTGGAATATGAGAATAGAATATCCCAATCTTGATGGTCTCAATATTTTCAATTGAATTTAGAACATATTTCCCATCAATCTTCGTGGAAAAAATAATCGGTGTGCTCTTTATCATTGACACTGAAAGTTACTTTTCCTTGGTTACAATTAATAACATCCCCTCCAGTGTTAAGAAAAGGTCTCCCAAGAATAATGGACATATTATCATCTTTAGGAATTTCCAACACAACAAAGTCAATTAATATCAAACAACTAGTAGCCACTTGAACAGGAACATTCTCACAAATATCAACAGGAATAGCAGTAGATTTAGCAGCCATTTGCTAGGATATATCAGTTGGTATTAATTTTTCCAGAGAGAGTCTCTTATAGAGAGAAAAAGGCATAACACTAACTCCGGCTCTCAAGTCACATAAAGCAGTTCTAACATGAATATTTTTAAGGGAGCAAGGAATAGTGGGTATACCAGGATCTCCAAGCTTCTTTGGAACCTTAGCATTATAAGAGTAATTAGCAAGCATAGTGTAAATTTTCTCATTAGGAATTTTTCCTTTTGTTAGAGAAAATATCTTTCATATACTTTGAATAAGGAGGAACTTTAATAGCATCAATCAAAGGAATTTTAAAAAACAAAGGTTTCATCCACTCACAGAATTTCTTATAATCTTCTCCTTCCTTTGATTTTTATTTCTTATTAGGAAAAGGCATTGGTTTTTGTACCCAAGGTTCTCTTTCTTTACCATGTTTATTAGCTATGAAATCCTCCTTAGTAAACTTTGCAGTTTTAGTTTGGTTTTCAGGTTCAACTTCAGTTTCTTCTTTATCAGAAGCATCACTTGTATCATTACCACTTTCAGTTTTAGCATTAGAGATAGATATACTATTAGGATCTTTAGCAGGTCCAGGAGATTCTACAACAGTTTTATGTTTCTTCTTATTTTGCTTAGAAGGAGTACTATTGTTTTTAACTTATCGAGAATCTTGTACAATTCTTTTAGGATGACCATCAGGATACAAAGGATCTTGAGTAGAAAAATCACTTCTAGTAATTATGAAAAACATGTTTTTCCTAGAAGCATTAACTAGCAAATCTTTTTGCACCTTAGTGAGTTGATCAATTTTAGTTTGAACCATATGGAAATGTTTGACAAGCATGTTAACATAATTAGAGGTTCTCTCTATAATATCATGCAACTTCTCAATAGCTGTAGAATTTTCCATTAGATGATTCTGCACTCTCATATTAAAATCATCTTGCTTAACAACATAATTATAAAATTCATCTAAGCATTGATTAGGTGGTTTAGAATAGGGAATACCTCTATTATCAAAATACTTGAGGGAGTGTACCTCAATTTGGATGGGTGAGGAATTGGCTTACATAATTCTTCTATAGGTGGTAAATTCTTCACGTCTTAAGATTTAATACCCTTCTCTTTAAGAGATTTCTTGGCTTCCCTCATCACTTCATAATTTAATTAAATCATTCCCCTCTTCTTGGGTGTTGGTGTTGGTGTTAGCTCAAGTATAGTCCAATCATCATGATTCTTTCTTATATTAGCCAATAATTCCTCAGCTTCTTCTGGAGTTCTTTTCATGAAAACACAACTAGTACAACTATCCAGGTATGTCCTATATTCAACAGGTAGTCCATTATAAAATATATCTAGGAGCTCGTTTTTAGGTAATTGATGTCCAGGGCTAGCTCTTAGTAAAGAACAAAATCTTGACCAAGATTCAGGCATTTTCTCTCCTTCAATTTGCTTAAAGTTAAAGATTCTTTGCAAAGCAGCATGTTGAGCACTAGCAGGAAAATATTTCTGAAAGAAAGCATGAAACAAACCAATACGACTATTAATAGATCCATGTGACAAATTGTTAAAGCAAGTTTTAGCTTCATCTTTCAATGAGAAAGGAAAAAAATTAGCAACAAAGTAAGTCTGTTTCTTAACATCATCATAAAATAAACTACTCAAAGAAGAGAGCTCATTCATAGGTTCCATAGCATTTTCATTTTCAGTACCACAAAAAGGTTCTTTCTCAACAATAGATATGTAAGATAAATCTAGAGAGAAATCATAATCCTTATCTTTAATGTGTATGGGAGATGTAGCAAACTTAGCATCAGGAGAAGACTTGTATTTAATAACATGTCTTGAAAGAAGAATCTTAAGAGCACTTGCATTAGTAGTAGCTTGAACTTCTTCATAAAGTCATCATTAAGTTCAATGTATGTTTCCTCAAGATCATCACTAGGACTTTCTCTAGACTGAGGTGAATTAACAGGTGTGGTACGGCCATTTTGCATCACTATTTCATATCGTTATTTTCTATTATTCATCGATATATTTCATGCTATGATACATTACTTATGTTATTTCATCTTAGTTTTCATGTTTAATAATAATGGGAGAAGAAACACCGGAACCAGAAATCTGATGGAAAAAGCACCGCCAGGACACTCTATTTCAGAAGATTAGAAGAAGAGGGGGAAAACCGGAGGAGTCTTAGAAGTCCCGAGGAGGAAGCCAGGCAGAAGGGCACCCAGAGGGGGGCTACCTGGGGACCACACCACCAGGTGGCGCCTTCCCTCTGGCCGCGCATGGGGTGGTATGGCCCCCTGGTCCACTCCTGGGTGCCCCCTTTCGAGTACTTGACCCCCAGGGAACCTTAAGCCCTAATACATCATCCAAGAATTATTCCGTCGCCGCCTCGAGGCGTTAAACACCAGGGAGAGAAAAGCTCCCCGCCAGGGAGAAATCTGTCGGGGAAATTCCTCCCCGGAGAGGGGAAATCGTCGCCCTCATCACCGTCATCACTCCGGGATTCAATGAAATCATCATCATCATCATCCACATCACCAGGACCATCACCGTAACCGTCCACCTTCATCCCTCTATAACAATTATGGGTCTTTATTGTTGTTTTCCACTAGATCTCTCTCCCGGTGTGGATTACTTGTTAGTAGTTGATGCTTGTGATATTTATCGGTGTTTGCACTTTATGAACAGATAGTTATTATCCATTATATCACCTCTGATTATGATCCATATGACATCTCTTGAGTAGTTGATTTAGTTCTTGAGTACATGGGAGAAGTCATGATGTTAGTAGTGAAGTTATGTTGAAGTAATATCTCGTGGTTCGGTATTTAAGTTGTGGTGCTATTCTTCTAGTGGTGTCATGTGAACATCGACTACATGATACTTCACCTTTATGGGCCTAGGAGGATGCATTGTGTGTTTGTCTACTAATTGTGGGGTTGCCGGAGTGACATAAACCTAAACCCCCATTAGGAAACCAATGCACGAGGGAGTGTAGGATCCCGGAGTTTTAAGGTTGTGGTTAGATTTATCATAATTACTTTCTTGTATTTGTGGATTCTTATGAGGGGTACAATCAAAAGTATGTATTAGTCCTAGTTGGGTGATGCATTAGCATAGGTTCACCCACACAACACTTCACGAACCAATAAATATTAATCAACCGTAATGAAGCTAAAGCACTTGACGAGATTCCCATGTGTCCTCGAGAATGTTTGGTAATTATAAGTAGAACAACCGGCTTGTCCTTTGCTCTCAAAAGGATTAGGCCACTTGCTGCAATTGTTACTACTGTTATTTATTTACTCGCACTTTATTTATCTGCTATATCCAAAACAACCAAAAACCCGTTTGCTAGTGTTTACAGTGAATCCTCTATCCAACCTGCTTGTCAACACCTTCTCCTCCTCGTTGGGTTCGACACTCTTATTTATCGAAAGTACTACGATACACCCCCTATACTTGTGGGTCATCAAGACTATTTTCTGGCGCCGTTGCCGGGGAGTGAAGCGCTATTGGTAAGTGGAATTGGTAAGAGAAAACTTTACTGTGAGTGCTGTTTTTATTTCTGTCAGCTATTTTATTTCATTATGGAGAATCCTTTTGGTTCTTTGTTTAGGGGTACTACTACTATCACTGCTAGGGTAGTAGGTGACCCGTTATCTTCTGAATTAGATCCTTATAAAATACCTATGAAAACTGTTGGATGTGTTATGGATAACTACTATTATGGAGATAGAACTGTCCATCCTGGTGATCATTTTCTCTTTATACATGAATTATGGGAGTTCTCTAGGTGTGCAGGTATTACTATGGATCAAGTTAAAAGGAAATTATTCTCTTTATCGCTGAAAGGAAGAGCCGCTGAATGGTTCAAATTACTGAAGAATGGTGAATCTATTGGATGGGAGGAATTTGTTCCTCTCTTTTATTCTAAATTCTATCCTCCTAGTGAGATTCATAAAGACCGGAATCAAATATATAATTTCTGGCGTCATGATGGAGAGAGTATTGCCGAAGCTTTGGGGAGAATGAAGTTATTAATGCTCAAATGTCCCGTTCATGAGCTCCCGATTAATATTGTTATCAAAATAATTTATGCAAGGCTTTCTCTTAATGATAAGGATTTATTGGATGATTCTTGTTTGGGACCATTCACACGTATGAAGGAAGAAGCTAAATGGGATCTTCTTGGCCGTATTCAAGAAAACACTGAAGGATGGGAGAATGACAAAGGCCGAAGGTCAGGTATAAATTGCGATTATTAGTGCATTAAATCCTTTATGAGAACCGACAATTTCTATAATGTCAGTGTTGTTTGTGGTCTTGATTCCCAAATCTTTGCAAACTTTCTTAAAGATTTTAGTTCCTATCTTGATATTCCTAAAAAGGATTACCACAAAAATCATGCACCTTATAAATATATTGTTCCTGCTAGTATATAGAAGTGCATGGTGTTAATCCCGCTGTTCCTGAGTCTTATATTGAAAAAATGCCTTTCCCTTCTAAGGTGAAAGAACACTCTATTGTAGCTACTGTGGTTAATAAGAGCATTAAGAAATCTATTGAACCTGATGAACAAATAACTGTTGAACCTGCTATAGCAATAGTAAAAGATCTTGTTTGTGGAAATGTAGAGGATGGACACATTGTATTTTGTGAGGATGCTTCTAATATTGTTTCCCATCCTCATAGACCTAAGAAAACTAGTGTTCCCGTGCTTTCTATTAAGATTGGTGATCATTGCTATTATGGTTTATTTAACATTGGTGCAAGTTCCTGTGCTATTCCTTATGAGCTTTATAAAAAATTATGCATCATATTGGTTCTTGTGAGCTTAAGGATATTGATGTGGTTATTCAGCTTGCTAATAGAGAAACTGTCTTTCCGATTGGTATTGTTAGAGATGTGGAAGTTTTATGTGGTAAAACTAAATATCCCGTTGATTTTCTAGTACTTGGTAAGGCTGCTAGTAAAACTTGTCCTATTATTTTTTGTAGACCTTTCTTGAACACTTGTTATGCTATTATAGATGGTAACAGAGAAAAGATATTGACTAAATTTGATGGAAAATCTCATGAGTTCAATTTCTCTAAATTTGCCAGAGCACCTTATGAATCTAATTTTTTTGATGAGAATTTTAAAGTTGAACAACTTGCTTATATTGCTCTTGTTCCTAACAATGATTTGCAGCAATATATGGAGGACCATGAAATTGAGGTCTTTATGGAAGAGAGAAATGAGATCACGATATTCTTCGTCATCAACCGGTGACACTGAAACATAATTTACCTGTGGAAGACTTGGGTACCACATTACCACCTAAGGAGGATCCTGTTTTGGATTTAAAATCTTTGCCCGATGATCTTAAATATGCTTATATTGATAATAAGAAAATATATCGTGTTATTATTAGTGCTAAACTTTTAGGTGAAGAAGAGGAAATATTATTGGGAAGTCTGAAGAAACACTATGGAGCCATTGGATATACTCTTGATGATTTGAAAGGGATTTCCCCTACTATATGTCAGCATGCTATCAATACTGAATCTGATGCAAAGACAGTTGTTGAACATCAACATCGCTTAATTCTAAAAATGAAGGAATTGGTAAGAAATGAGGTATTAAAACTCGTTGATGCTGGTATTATTTTTCCAATTGCTGATAGTAGATGGGTAAGCCCTATGCATTGTGTCCCTAAGAAAGGAGGAATGACTGTTGTGCCAAATGAAAACAATGAGCTTATTCCACGAAGAGTAGTAGTTGGCTATAGAATGTGCATTGATTTTATAAAGGTTAATAAAGTTACTAAGAAAGATCATTATCCTTTACCCTTTATTGATCAAATGCTAGAGAGGTTGTCTAATAAAACTCATTTTTGCTTTCTTGGTGGTTATTCTGGGTTCTCTCAAATTGTTGTTAGAGCAAAAGATCAAGAGAAAACAACCTTTACTTGTCCTTATGGGACCTATGCTTATAGATGTATGCCTTTTGGTTTATGTAATGATCCTGCTACATTTCAAAGATGCATGTTTGCTATTTTTCATGCCTTTTGTGAATAAATTGTGGAAGTATGCATGGACGATTTCCCCGTCTATGGAAATTCTTTTGATAATTGTTTGGACAACCTTGATAAAGTTTTGCAGAGATTTGAGGAAACTAATATTGTTCTTAATTGGGAGAAATGCTACTTTATGGTCAATGAATGGATTGTTCTTGGGCATAAATTTCTGAAAGAGGTATTGAAGTTGATAGAGCTAAAGTGGAAGCCATAGAGAAAATGCCCTGACACAGGGATGTTAAAGGTATTCGTAGTGCTCTTGGTCATGCTGGTTTTTATAGGAGGTTTATTAAAGATTTCTCTAAAATATCAAAACCTCTTACTAATCTTCTTCAAAAAGATGTACCTTTTGTTTTTGATGATGATCGCAAGGAAGCTTTTGAAACTTTAAAGAAGGCTTTAACTACTGCTCCTATTGTTCAACCACCTGATTGGAATTTACCTTTTGAAATTATGTGTGATGCTAGTGATTTTGCTGTAAGTGCTGTTCTTCGACGGCGAGTAGATAAGAAATTGAATGTTATTCATTATGCTAGTAAGACTCTTGATACAGCTCAAAAGAATTATTCTACTACTGAAAAAGAATTCTTAGCTGTAGTTTTTTGCACGTGATAAGTTTAGACCTTATATTGTTGACTAAAAGGTTACTATTCATAATGATCATGCTGCTATTAGATACCTTATTAGATGGGTGTTGTTTTTTCAAGAGTTTGATTAACATATTGTGGATAGGAAAGTGATGCGTGTGATCACACGTTCGTTGGGAGACCCCAAGAGGAAGTATGAAGAGTGCAGCGACAAGTTTCCCTCAGAAAGAAACCAAGGTTGAATTGACCAGTAGGATGAAGAAGTAACTTCAGAAGGTTGATGCACCTGAGATGGTAGGGCGCATACCGGTTCAGCAGCAACGTGGAACCTACACTACACAATCAAATAACTATGCCCCAACGAAGCAGTGAGGTTGTCAATCTCACCGGTTTTGCTAAACACAAAGAGGTTAAACGTATGATGTGGAAAACAATATGAAAACAGTATGAAAACGATAGCAATAGTGTAAAAACAGTGGAAGCATTGTTTGTTTTATCAGTATGAGGAAAATGGACCGGGGTCCACAGTTCACTGGTGGTGTCTCTCCGTGAAACATAAATAACATGTGTGGTGAACAAATTACAGCTGGGCAATTGACATAAATGAAGGCTACACCATAGTGCATATGCAATACATAAAGATTACTATGTGATTCATGCGGGCTTTACAACAAGATACATAGATCATCATCTAACTGCATCTATGACTAATAATCCACCCTCGGAGTGTCATCCGAGCAAACCTTGGGTATTAAGTTGCAAGCAATAGATAATCGCAGTAAGAAAATTGTGTAATGTAAACAATAGAATAATCCTTAGACAAAGCATTCTTGTTTTCTCCCTAATGGCAACAACACATCCACCATCCGTCACGTTTCTGTCACTCAAGCATAGATGCAAAGGAGGGATGAACCCACTATCGAGCATAAATACTCCCTCTTGGAGTTACTAGCATCTACTTAGCCAGAGCATCTACCAATAACGGAGAGCATGCAAGATCATAAATAACATATAGATGAACATAACATGATAGATTGATAATCAGAAGACATAACATTAAACATTCATCGAATCCTAGCAAACACAACATGTAGCATTACATAAAGATGATCTCAATCATGTAGGGTAGCTCACGAGATCTAAACATGAGGCATAAAGTGGAGGAGACAACCATCCAGCTGCTATGGACCCGTAGTCCAGGGAAGAACTACTCACACATCACTTCAGAAGAGGACATAGTGGTGCAGACCCCACCGATGATGAATTTCCCTCCCGGCAGGGTGCCGGGGAGATCTCTAGAACCCTCCCCATCTTGGGACGACGATGACGGCAGCCTCGAATGTTTCCTCGAATGTTTCTTAGGAAATCGCGATGGCAGAGGGCGCCCGGGGGGCCTAGGCCACCCCCAGGCGCGGCCAGGGGGCGCCGCCCTATGGTGTGGCAGCCCTGTGGCCCCTCTCTGGATCTCTTCGAGATTCCGTGGAACCTTCGGGAATTCTAAAACTTCCGGGCTTCGAATTTTCCAATTCCGACAATATTTCCATAACAACTTTTTTGAAACTAAAAACAGCAGAAAACAGAGAACTGGCTCTGTGGCATCTTGTTATTAGGTTAGTCGCGAAAATCGATAAAAATGACATAAACTGTATTGCAAACATTTAGGAAATAGCATGAAAACAACATCGAACATCAGAAATTAAGGATACGTTTAAGACGTATCAACATCCCCAAGCTTAGTTCCTACTTGTCCTCGAGTAGGTAAACAATAAAAACACATAATTTCTGAGGTGACATGCTACTAACATAAACTTGATCATCAATAATGTAGAAGCATATGTAAGTTGAGATCATAGAACTTCAACACAACCATGATAAATAAAACTTTAATAATAAAGCATAACAATCACCTTGCATCATGAGAAGAACACAAATAAAAGATCATGAATAACAATGCATCGAAAGTTATACGTTTGTTTCAAGTATAGAGAAAGCATGGAAAAGTGATATTTCGCTAGTCCTTAAGAGTGGGGCAAAACATAAATGCCAGGACACCTTCAAAGTTCACGAGGAATACTAGAACAAATAATTTGAGAACAAACAATGACACATCATTAATCAATTAATAATGTTTCTGGTACAAATGCACATAAAACTCACAATGGCAACTATGCTCTCTCAGCTCTGCATAAAGTAGAAGATGGAGACTCAACATAAAAGTAAAAGAAAGACCCTTCACAGAGGGAAGCATGGATCACTCATGTGCTAGAGCTTTTATTTTATTAAACAGAGATGTAAAATGTTTGACATTCCTCCCATCCATCTTACACAAACCATGGCTAACCGAATCCTCGGGTGCCTGCCAACAATCACATACCGTGGCGGAGTGTCTGTTTTTAGGGAGGTGTATGCTTATGTCAACGAATGGTAAACAAAAAATACAGTACGTCACAAGCCAACTAGACTTCACAAGAGCAGATCCCATTGAAGGACGCAACTGGTTGTCGCACCCGGACTTCTAGAGGATACTCATAGTCCGCTAAACAGTAGAAAAATGGCTTACGGGGCATACCGGCACCCGCATCTCAATATGAGCAGGCCAACACGTAGACGTGTGACAACCATTCTCTACTATCCATCGTCTGTGTAAACCATCCCATAGAAATCAGGACACTTCCGTCGACGTACTTCATAACATACACACATGGTACGTCAACGGCATTAAAACAACTGATATCACAACATATCTCTAAGACACAAAAGATTGAAATAAGTTGCAAATAGCTCTCACTAGAGCAGAGATAGCAAATACAATCATCCAGAGGACACATGTCCCAACAATTCATCATTACATCACAGCGGAAGCATCCCAAGTGTCTGAGTACAGACAAGATCCAAATAGGCCTAAGAGGCCGGAAACGAAAGACGGAGCCCATCCACGTAGTCTCGGATCCTGCCCGGGTCCGCTATCTACTCGTCAGCAGCCTCGTCAAACTCCACGTAGTAGCCATCACGGGGATCCTCGTAAGCGTAGTCTGCGGAAACCACAGCCCCAAAGGGGTCAGTACAACAACGTACAGGCAAGCAAGACTCACAGTTCACCAAAGTGTACTCAACAACATCAAGCACAGATGCTTTGGGTTCAACGGAAGAAAGGGTGACACAAAAGATGCGGCAACTGGCTGCACTAACCAACTACAGATACATGCTATAACTTCCGGCTAACAGAAAGGAGATAAGATAGCGTATCGTAACCAACTATAACTAACTCCGAACAAACCCATCCTGGATCTCGCCCCTTATCCAAAGAAGCAATCCGAGGATAACTCACACAGTTGGATTAATGATGGTTCAAGTTATTGTGTCAATAAGACTATTACTAGTCAAGTTATCATTAGTTAGGTGTAAGTTGTTCTGAGTACTTGTTAGCCAGTACTTTCACCAAGTCATGCATAACTGCGGAAAACACGGCTTCTCGAGAAGATTTATCCCTGCAGGGGTGCACCAATTTGGCCGTACACGTAAGAATAACCCGCTAGATGGAATGCCTCCCACCAAGCGGTGCACTCAACACAACTCAACTCTTCTTCGCATCAAGCCCAAAGAACCACGTGCTGTGCGTGCGCGGCTAATCGAGCGCCACGAAGAAAAGGGGACCCTCATAGCACTCTAAGACCACACCGCCCTAAATGCCGACTACAAAAGTTCCACCCTGGCCTCGGGTTCGTACCTGTATATGAGTGCATCAAATGGAAATCCCGAACTAAGTGTGGCGATTTGGACGAGATGCGAATCGAATCAAATTGAGGGGGGCGCCCATACACGCTTCCCACATGCGGTTAGTGCGCTCATCATGGATCAGTAGACAAGACCCTTTTCCTAATTAGGGTCGACACTAGCAGGCCTCAAAACCACGTCGGGCCTCCTGCCGATGCCTTATCATCAATTTAGCATTACCTCAAAATTAACAGGTTGTTGTTAACATCGATCCCCAGAACATAAGTAATAGTAACAGAAAGTAACGGACAACAGACTCGAGCAAAACAATCCTAAGCATGCTAGTAAGACACGGGCAACAAGCAACGGGGTTATAGGTGTGGAGGTGAGGCTATATCAGGGTTAAAGGATAACATGTGATAGGATCGAACACAAGCAACGATTCATAGGGCTAGCAGAATAGACAACGGAAAGTATCGGTATCCAATGTGGAAAGGAACACAATAGTTCATGTGAGTGAATACTTGCCTGCAAACTCAGCAGCCTGGTACCAAGCTAGATCCTCAGAAGGGGTGTCGTAAACCTCGTCTGTCTCAACGTCGTCGTCTATCCGAGAAGAAGCAAACAAACAGCGCAGAGAGACAAACAATCAATAACATGGCATAGTGCACAATCATGGGATGATGCATGACCATTTAATTGATGCACCAAAAATAAACTAGTTGACATGGTAACATAACATAATTAAATGGATCCACATGCAATTTGGATTGCATATGGAAAGCCCATGAATTATGGTTGGAATAATTGTTTTACAACTAATCAACAGGTGAAAGTGGATTAGTATGATGCATGGATGAGGAAAACAGAAAAATAACAACAATAGAAACAATTTTGAAATAAGGTTTACCAAGTTTGGAATTTTAGTTATTAAGTTATGAAATTTTGGTTTCTTAAAGGTGTTACACAAGCATTTGTTGTTTTCACCAATTTAAATTGTCCAAAATAGATAACAAAGTTCATATTTAGAAAGTACACCAAATTTTGGGTGGATTACATGTTTCAATTATTGAAAAAGGAATTAATATGAATTAATTGGGAATTAAACAAGTTTAAACAAGATTTAAATGAATTTAATTCAAGTAGGAATTTATTTGCATTTGTATTTGTTCAAAACATTAAACCAAATTCATATTTGAAAATTTTATACTTTTCTGGTTTGAAAACATATTTTATATGTTCAAAAATAATTTAATTGGAGCAAGTTATGAATTTAGCAAATTTAAATGATTTAAACAAGGTTTAAATTATTTAAGCAATTTTAATTATTCAAAACATGAAACAAATTTTATATTTGAAAAGGTGGTTCAAAATGGCATGGAAAACATATTTGATTTGTGTTATTTGACTTAAGTTTGAATTAGTTATGAAATTAACCAAATTTAAAAGGAGTTGTTTGAATTTGAATTTTAGAACAATTTGAAATATTCAAAACATAAAACAAATGATTTAAATAGGTAGGGAAGTTAATTTGGTTCAGTATACATATTTTATTTGTATTATTTGGATTTGTAATTTAAAAGTTATTTGCATTTCAATTACAGGGACTATTCTGTAAAGGAAAAGGACTTAAATTTAAAAGAAAAACTGGGCAGAAACTTTTTATACCGCGCAGTGACCTAACCTGGGCCACTGCCAGCAGGCCCTGTCCAGCGTGGCGCTGCGTGGCAGCTGACAGGGCCACAGGGGTCACCTACAGGTGGGCCTGGGGCGAGGGGAATAAATCCCAAAAGATTGCGCAGCGGGGGCTCGAACCCTCGACCTGGGCGCGCGCGTGCAGTGTTGCTACCACTGCGGTAGCTGCTGAGTTCGTTGACAGGTAAGGGTGCTTGGGGGTCTGACCTTCAGATCCGCGCGTTAACTGAAAGTTACACGTTTAGTTTTCTGAACTGCGGCCGCGCTCGAAGTTCGCCGGAGATGTGCTGCTCGCCGTGGACGCTGCTGTTGCTGCTGCGTGTGGTGAGTGCTCGTGGGTGTGCGAGATGCAGAGAGGGGAACAGGGAGGTGGACGTGGGGTGGTGCTCACCGGCGATTGGAGAGGAGGCAGAGACTCGGGGTGGATGGCCGGCGGCGAGAGCTGGACGGCGGCAGCGAACCGGAGCTTCCCAACCCCCGTGGAGGTGTCGAAGAGGATGAGGGGAGTACGGGGGTCTGATCCCCATACTCAACCTGCACGGAGGCGCAACGTTTCGCCGGCGATCATCGGAGGTAGGTGGTGGTGGCGCTCGGTTACGGTGAGATTCAGAGAGGAATTGCGAGCGGAGAGAGAGGGAAACGGCGCGACAGCTAGGGAGAGAGAGGTGTAGGGGCTAGGGCTAGCAGGGAGAGCTCGAGGCTAGGTTTATAAGGGCGAGGGCGAGCCGCTGCTGGCCGTCTGCTCCCCGCGCTGAAGACGTGGATGGTGTCGATGAACGCCGTACAGGTTGACGACGACAGGTAAGTGGCAATGGGCTGGGCCTGGTGGGTGCAGCCCACTTGCGGGCCTGCCCCTCTCTCTCTCTCTGTTTCTTTTAATTTTTTTTTTGCTGTTCTGTTTGTTTTTTTTTTGCTGATTTGAAAAAGGGAAGAAAAGCTAGTTCCTTAGGTTAGAAATTTCAGGGATAATTTTTTATAGGTTAGATATTATAACAGCAACATGTGCAAACTTTGGTTTTTTCAAAATTTTGAAATTAGACACTGTTTGGAAAATAATTGAATTTAATTGACTATTTGAATTAAGTGATTAATTGAAACTTAAGCAACTTAATAATTGTTTAAAAATTCAAGTTTATTTGAAACAAGGGATTGATTTGTTTTGTAAGTTTCATAAATTTCAAATGGTTGCTGTTTATTGAATTTGACTGCAAATTGAATTAAGTGAATTACTAAAAAGAACAATTCAATAGTTTGATCTTTTCATTTTAATGGAAACAAATGGATGTTTTATTTGAATATTTCTATTTGAAAAATTGTGACAGCACAAGTATGAAACAAATATTTGAATTTGGTTTGAAAATTCAAATAGAAAACAAAGGAAAACAAATGCAAACAAATGGAAAACAATTGGAAAAAAATGCCAAAACAAATGCAATGATGATGTCATGATGCAAAACATAAAACAACAAGAAATAAAACATTCTAGGGGTTGTTTTCATACTTGGGATGTTACAAAACGCCCCCTTGAAGGAATCGCGCCCGGAGATTCCTACTGAGAAGTGAAAAGGTCCGGATACTTCTTGCGAAGATCCTCTTCGGTCTCCCACGTTGCCTCTTTATCGGAATGATGGGACCACTGCACTTTCAAGAACTTGGTGCTCTTGTTGCGAGTCTTACGCTCGGTCTCATCGAGAATACGAACAGGGTGCTCCTCATAAGATAGATCTTCTTGCAGTTCAATGGAATCATGATCAACTGCACGATCTGGATCTTTGAAACACCTCTTGAGCTGTGACACGTGAAACACATCGTGCACCTTGGATAGTTTTTCTGGAAGTTCAAGACGATAGGCATTTTCCGCACGCCTTGAGAGAATGTTGAAAGGACCAATGTATCTTGGTGCAAGCTTTCCTTTCACACCAAAACGATGAGTGCCTCTGTGGGGAGTTACACGGAGATATGCTTTGTCACCAGGTGCATAGATCATATCCCTGTGCTTGCTGTCATAGTAGCTTTTCTGACGAGACTGAGCAATCTTGAGATTGTCACGAATGATGCGAACTTTCTCTTCGGCTTCCTTAACAATGTCAGGGCCTAAGAGTGAACGTTCACCAGCTCCAGATCAATTGATTGGACTCCTGCAATAGCGGCCATAGAGAGCCTCAAATGGTGCCATGCCTAGGCTTGCCTGGAAGCTGTTGTTGTAGGAGAATTCATCATATGGAAGACATTCTTCCCACTTCATGCCAAAGGAGATACCACATGCTCTGAGCATATCCTCGAGAATCTGATTGACTCTTTCGACTTGCCCTTGAGACTGAGGGTCATAGGCTGTGCTGAACAGAAGTTTGGTACCCAATGCTTCTTGAAAGCTTTTCCAGAAATGAGAAGTGAATATGCTTCCACGATCTGAGCTTATTTCCAATGGAACACCATGAAGAGGAATAATCTTTGCTGTGTAGAGCTCTGCTAACTGGCTAGCTGAGATTGTTTCTTTGACAGCAAAGAAGTGAGCTACCTTAGTGAGACGATCAATGACAACGAAGATTGCATCGTTGCCCTTCTTGGACTTTGGAAAACCAGTGACGAAGTCCATTTCAATCATGTCCCACTTCCACTCAGGGATTTTCAGAGGTTGGAGAAGACCGGTTGTTTTCTGATGGACTGCCTTAACACGTTGACAAACGTCGCATTCAGAAACATATTGAGCAATTTCACGTTTCATGCCAGGCCACCAATACAGTGTTTTGAGATCCTGGTACATCTTTGTACTTCCAGGGTGTATGGAGAGAGGAGTTTCATGAGCCTCCTTGAGAATGACATCTTTGAGACTTTGAACTTGAGGAACTGCAATGTGTCCTTCGAAGAACACAGTTCCCTTGTCATCCACTGAGAAGGACTTAAATTTCTTCTTGCCTTCTTTGATGTGTTCTACCATCTTCTTGATTTCAGCATCACGAAGTTGTTCATAACGAATCTTGTCCTCGAGAGTTGGACTGGCTGTCAAGTTTGCAAGATAACCTTGAGGAACAAGACCAAGGTTCAGCTTCTGGAATTCTTCATGAAGAGGAGGTTGGCTTTCCATGATCATGAGATTATTGCAATACGACTTGCGACTGAGGGCATCGGCCATAACATTAGCCTTGCCTGGAGTGTAAGAAATGGTAAGATCAAAGTCTTTAATCTTTTCAATCCATCTCCTTTGCCTGAGGTTTAGATCTGGTTGAGTGAAGATGTATTTCAGACTCTTATGATTGGAAAAGATTTCAGTGCGATTACCCAACAAGTATTGTCTCCATTTCTTGAGGGCAAACACAACTGCTGCAAGTTCAAGGTCATGTGTGGGATAATTGAGCTCATGTGCATTCAACTGACGTGAAGCATAAGCCACAACTTGACGTTCTTGCATAAGAACTGCACCTAGACCTTGGAGAGATGCATCACAGAATATCTGGAAAGGTTTGGTAGGATCTGGGCCAACCAGAACTGGTGTAGAAGTGAGTTTAGTCTTCAGGAGATTGAAACTTTCATCACATTGTGGAGACCAAACGAACTTCTTGTCCTTCTTTGTGAGATCAATGAGAGGTTTGGCAATCTTGGAAAAGTTTTGGACGAAACGACGACAATAGCTAGCTAAGCGAAGAAAACTTCTTACTTGCTTCACCGTCTTTGGAGGTTTCCAATCAACAATTGCTTTAACCTTTTCTGGATCAATGGCTATGCCCTTGGCGGAGATGACATGACCAAGGTAAGAAACTTCTGGAATCCAGAACTCACATTTGGAGAATTTGGCATATAGACGATGCTCGCGAAGTTTCACGAGAGTGAGACAAAGATGTTCTTCATGCTCTTCCTCGGATTTTGAGTAGACAAGAATGTCATCGAGATATACCACAACGAACTTGTCGAGGTATTCATGGAAGACAGAATTCATGAGTCGAGAGAAAGTCGCCGGTGCATTGGTGAGACCAAAGGACATGACGGTGAATTCATATAGACCGTAGCGAGTGGTGAAGGCTGTCTTTGGAATATCCTCTTTTCTGATCTTTATTTGATGGTAACCCATTCTCAAGTCCAACTTGGAGAATATTGAGGCTCCAGCAAGTTGATCAAAAAGATCATCGATACGAGGAATTGGATACTTGTTTTTGATGGTTTTCTCATTAAGAGGACGATAGTCAACAACGAGTCTCTTTGTGTGATCCTTCTTCGCAACGAACAGAGTTGGGCAACCCCAAGCCGAGGAACTAGGTTGAATGTAACCTTTTTCCATGTACATATCGATTTGCTCCTTTAACAGTTTCAGTTCAGGAGGAGCTATCTTGTATGGATGCTTAGAGATTGGAGCAGTACCTGGTTCAAGCTCGATCACGAACTCAACTGCTCTGTCCGGAGGCATCCCTGGCAACTCTTCTGGAAAGACGTCAGGGAATTCACAAACCAACGGAACATTTTCAAGTAGAGGAAGAGGTTTTGCATCGAGGGTGCACAGCTCAATGGAACTTGATTCTTTTGGAGAATAGACTATCTGGCCAGAAGGGTGGAACAGAGTTATTGACTTTTGAGCACAGTCAATCGTAGCTTTATTGGCCTTCAACCAATCCATACCAAGAATGACATCAATGTCAGAATTTCCAAGCAGTATGAGAGAAGCAAAGAATATGTGGCCTCCAATTAGGATTTGATTTCTGTGACTGATCTTAGACGTTTGCATAGTTGCTCCAGGGGAGTTTACTACTAGCGGGGAACCCAAACCAACAAAAGGGAGTTTAACTGCTGTCGCAAAGATCTTTGACACGAAAGAATGTGATGCTCCGGTATCATACAACACTTTAGCTGGAATAGAGTTTACGGGAAATGTACCGAGAACGACGTCAGGAGGTTCCTCAGCTTTGTCGATCTTGACATGATTCACCCTTGCGGTCCTCCCGACAGACCTGTTGTTGGAGTTGAAGGCCTTAGGTGGGGGAGCACGCACCATTGCCTGGTTTGTGTTGGGACGAGGTGGTGGTGGAGGTAGCTGCCTCTGCGTGCACTTGTCAGCGTAGTGCCCCGTCTGCTTGCACTTGTAGCAAGTGACGACGCGAGGAGTCCCTGGCCTTGGCTGCCCCATCGAAGCCCTCTGATCATGCATCTGAGCAGGGTTGGGTGGGCGGGGAGCGAAGCCTGGAGAAGCTTGGGCGTATGGAGCCCGAGTGTCAGCACCATTTGGCACCCAGATGCGGCGCTTCTGCGGAGGGGTGGTCATGTTGGAGGAGGAACCACCCTCACGCGAGTGCTTGCGAGACTCCTCGAACGCCTTGCGCCCATTTTCTTCATTGAGCGCGGTGTTAACGAGCTCCTCGAAGTTGTTGGCCTTGATGTTGGTGAGGGCATACTTGAGTTCCGGGTTAAAACCTCTGCGGAACCTTGCCATCTTCTTAGCCTGAGTGGACACCTCATCACCAGCGTAACGAGCAAGGCGATTGAACTCACTCTGATAGCCAATGACGTCCAGCTTGCCCTGCTTGAGTGAGCAAAACTCTTCAAGCATCCTTTCCATGAGACCATCTGGAATGTGGTGCTTCAGGAAGGCTTCCTTGAAACAACCCGAGGTGATTGGATAGCCAGCTCTCATAGTCTGGTAGTTTTCCCACCAAGTAGCTGCCTGACCCTTCAGCAGATAGGATGCATACTTGACCTTGTCTTCCTCAGCAACGTGAGCAATCTCCAGAGCCTTAGCTATCTCACGGATCCAGTCATCAGCATCCAGAGGCTCGCGTGTGGCCACGAAAGCTCTCGGACCCAGACTGAGGAACTCCTTGATGCTGACCCGTGGAGCATTCTGGTTGTTGTGCTGGTTAGTCTGAAACTGGGCCATCTGTGCCATGACTTGGGTCATCTGAGTCAACAGCTCCGTGATTGGCGGTGGCTCAGGCGGGGTGTTCCTTGTTGGCGGCATCCTGAATGGAAATGCATTTTAGCACAACAATAGAAAAGGATAGACTTGGAAACCGAAAGAGAGATTATTCTGACGCATGAATAGATAACCAACAGGTACATCATCACATGTTCAAATACATCAGAATATCCAACACACCACAAATGGTTCGAATGCCAAAGGATAACTAAACATAGCTAAGAATGGATACATCGGTACTCCCATGCTCATCACGCAGGACGGCGGTGAGTAGTACGACGAGAGGTACGGTGAGGAGGACGCCCACGAAAGTAAGTAGAACGACGATCCACATAGATCTGACGTGGTCTGAGCCCGAATCTAGGTGTGGTGAAGTACATAGCGTCGACTCCCTGTGCTCCAAAGCGTGGAATCCCAGTGTAACCAGCACCGAGGTTGAGGAGTGGACCTCTGATCGGCTCGTAACCTCCAGCATCTGGCAGACGACGACCAACTGGCTGATCGAAACGTGCAAAGCGCTCATCTCCAACAAAGTCTGTGGTGTAAGTCGCCAGATGGTTCAAAGCAAGGTAGAGCTGCTCTCTGACTGAAGCCAACTCCTGAGCTAGTGTGCTGGCAACTGCGTCACTGTGCCTCACAAACTGAGCGGTGGTGTGCAGCCTGGAGTTATCATGCTCGTAGGCATCCAAATTGTCGTAGAGAGTGAAGTGAGCTCCCTCCGAGGTGATGTAACCACGGGGGATGTGGCGATAGATAGAATCGTCAAATCCCAGTAGTCAGCACGAAGGACGGTGAGACTCACATAAGCTGCCTGCTGCACAGCCATATCCACTGTGGAACCTACTGCCTCGTAGCGGTGGACAACGCTCATGCCATCATCTGACAGAATGTAGACGATAGCCTGGTAGTAGGTCTGGTCAAACTCTCGCTGCTGCTCGTAGACCTGGTACTCTGGTGCCCAACGGAACCCCAGATAAGTGACCATGTCTCTCAGCATCTCCGAATAACCGGAAGTGCTCTCGCAACGAGTCATACGAACCACCTGCGGGTAGAACCTGAGATCCATCTGCAGATGATCGGGGAAGTTTGATTAGATGCTGGTAGAAGAACTGAAGTGGAAAGCAACAACAAGGTTTCAACGGACGAAAGGATGTTGAGAAGAACAGGATATCGAAGCAACATCGGGAAACACGAGACCAAAACACTCCTGAGATACTACGGAAAACCCCCATCAGGGCTTCTAAAGGATCAATATCTACTGCTTAAGTAATAGAGGATTTGCTTCCGGGGCTTACACGCCTCCGTTCTCAATCGTGAGTAGGCAACATGATAAATCATGTCACAACCACCTCCATTCCTATGGTCTAGTAGATATAACTATCCTAGAGAAACCAGGATTCGTGAAATCCTAACTTGAAAGTTTAGATGAGAAGGGAAAACAACGTTGCACTTCCTTACCAGAAAAGGGAGGGTGGGTGGGGAAAGAAGAAAAAGAACAGAATTCCTACTCTCACGTTTCATTTTTCCTATAAAGCTACAAAATAGTTTCTAGACTCAACTGCGACCAGTAAAAGGGATCCTACAGGCAGATAGGCTCTCATACCATTTGTCGCACCCGGACTTCTAGAGGATACTCACAGTCCGCTAAACAGTAGAAAAATGGCTTACGGGGCATACCGGCACCCACATCTCAATATGAGCAGGCCAACACGTAGACGTGTGACAACCATTCTCTACTATCCGTCGTCTGCGTAAACCATCCCATAGAAATCAGGACACTTCCGTCGACGTACTTCATAACATACACACATGGTACGTCAACGGCATTAAAACAACTGATATCACAACATATCTCTAAGACACAAAAGATTGAAATAAGTTGCAAATAGCTCTCACTAGAGCAGAGATAGCAAATACAATCATCCAGAGGACACATGTCCCAACAATTCATCATTACATCACAGCGGAAGCATCCCAAGTGTCTGAGTACAGACAAGATCCAAATAGGCCTAAGAGGCCGGAAACGAAAGACGGAGCCCATCCACGTAGTCTCGGATCCTGCCCGGGTCCGCTATCTACTCGTCAGCAGCCTCGTCAAACTCCACGTAGTAGCCATCACGGGGATCCTCGTAAGCGTAGTCTGCGGAAACCACAGCCCCAAAGGGGTCAGTACAACAACGTACTGGCAAGCAAGACTCACATTTCACCAAAGTGTACTCAACAACATCAAGCACAGATGCTTTGGGTTCAACGGAAGAAAGGGTGACACAAAAGATGCGGCAACTGGCTGCACTAACCAACTACAGATACATGCTATAACTTCCGGCTAACAGAAAGGAGATAAGATAGCGTATCGTAACCAACTTTAACTAACTCCGAACAAACCCATCCTGGATCTCGCCCCTTATCCAAAGAAGCAATCCGAGGATAACTCACACAGTTGGATTAATGATGGTTCAAGTTATTCTGTCAATAAGACTATTACTAGTCAAGTTATCATTAGTTAGGTGTAAGTTGTTCTGAGTACTTGTTAGCCAGTACTTTCACCAAGTCATCCATAACCGCGGAAAACACGGCTTCTCGAGAAGATTTATCCCTGCAGGGGTGCACCAATTTGGCTGTACACGTAAGAATAACCCGCCAGATGGAATGCCTCCCACCAAGCGGGGCACTCAACACAACTCAACTCTTCTTCGCATCAAGCCCAAAGAACCACGTGCTATGCGTGCGCGGCTAATCGAGCCCCACGAAGAAAAGGGGACCCTCATAGCACTCTAAGACCACGCCGCCCTAAATGCCGACTACAAAAGTTCCACCCTGGCCTCGGGTTTGTACCTGCATATGATTGCATCAAATGGAAAGCCCGAACTAAGTGTGGCGATTTGGACGAGATGCGAATCGAATCAAATTGAGGAGGGCGCCCATACACGCTTCCCACATGCGGTTAGTGCGCTCATCATGGATCAGTAGACAAGACCCTTTTCCTAATTAGGGTCGACACTAGCAGGCCTCAAAACCACGCCGGGCCTCCTGCCGGTGCCTTATCATCAATTTAGCATTACCTCAAAATTAACAGGTTGTTGTTTAACATCGAGCCCCAGAATATAAGTAATAGTAACAGAAAGTAACGGACAACAGACTCGAGCAAAACAACCCTAAGCATGCTAGTAAGACACGGGCAACAAGCAACGGGGTTATAGGTGTGGAGGTGAGGCTATATCAGGGTTAAAGGATAACATGTGATAGGATCGAACACAAGCAACGATTCATAGGGCTAGCAGAATAGACAACGGAAAGTATCGGTATCCAATGTGGAAAGGAACACAATGGTTCATGTGAGTGAATACTTGCCTGCAAACTCAGCAGCCTGGTACTGAGCTAGATCCTCAGAAGGGGTGTCGTAAACCTCGTCTGTCTCAACATCGTCGTCTATCCGAGAAGAAGCAAACAAACAGCACAGAGAGACAAACAATCAATAACATGGCATAGTGCACAATCATGGGATGATGCATGACCATTTAACTGATGCACCAAAAATAAACTAGTTGACATGGTAACATAACATAATTAAATGGATCCACATGCAATTTGGATTGCATATGGAAAGCCCATGAATTATGGTTGGAATAATTGTTTTACAACTAATCAACAGGTGAAAGTGGATTAGTATGATGCATGGATGAGGAAAACAGAAAAATAACAACAATAGAAACAATTTTGAAATAAGGTTTACCAAGTTTGGAATTTTAGTTATTAAGTTATGAAATTTTGGTTTCTTAAAGGTGTTACACAAGCATTTGTTGTTTTCACCAATTTAAATTGTCCAAAATAGATAACAAAGTTAATATTTAGAAAGTACACCAAATTTTGGGTGGATTACATGTTCCAATTATTGAAAAAGGAATTAATATGAATTAATTGGGAATTAAACAAGTTTAAACAAGATTTAAATGAATTTAATTCAAGTAGGAATATATTTGCATTTGTATTTGTTCAAAACATTAAACCAAATTCATATTTGAAAAGTTTATACATTTCTGGTTTGAAAACATATTTTATATGTTCAAAATTAATTTAATTGGAGCAAGTTATGAATTTAGCAAATTTAAATGATTTAAACAAGGTTTAAATTATTTAAGCAATTTTAATTATTCAAAACATGAAACAAATTTTATATTTGAAAAGGTGGTTCAAAATGGCATGGAAAACATATTTTATTTGCGTTATTTGACTTAAGTTTGAATTAGTTATGAAATTAACCAAATTTAAAAGGAGTTGTTTGAATTTGAATTTTAGAACAATTTGAAATATTCAAAACATAAAACAAATGATTTGTAATTATTTGTATTATTTCGTTCAGTATACATATTTGGTTCAGTATACATATTTTATTTGTATTATTTGGTTCAGTATACATATTTTATTTGTATTATTTGGATTTGTAATTTAAAAGTTATTTGCATTTCAATTACAGGGACTATTCTGTAAAGGAAAAGGACTTAAATTTAAAAGAAAAACTGGGCAGAAACTTTTTATACCGCGCAGTGACCTAACCTGGGCCACTGCCAGCTGGCCCTGGCCAGCGTGGCGCTGCGTGGCAGCTGACAGGGCCACAGGGGTCACCTACAGGTGGGCCTGGGGCGAGGGGAATAAATCCCAAAAAGATTGCGCAGCGGGGGCTCGAACCCTCGACCTGGGCGCGCGCGTACAGTGTTGCTACCACTGCGGTAGCTGCTGAGTTCGTTGACAGGTAAGGGTGCTTGGGGGTTTGACCTTCAGATCCGCGCGTTAACTGAAAGTTACAGGTTCAGTTTTCTGAACGGCGGCCGCGCTCGAAGTTCGCCAGAGATGTGCTGCTCGCCGTGGACGCTGCTGTTGCTGCTGCTTGTGGTGAGTGCTCGTGGGTGTGCGAGATGCAGAGAGGGGAACAGGGAGGTGGACGTGGGGTGGTGCTCACCGGCGATTGGAGAGGAGGCAGAGACTCGGGGTGGATGGCCGGCGGCGAGAGCTGGACGGCGGCAGCGAACCGGAGCTTCCCAGCCCCCGTGGAGGTGTCGAAGAGGATGAGGGGAGTACGGGGGTCTGATCCCCGTACTCAACCTGCACGGAGGCGCAACGTTTCGCCGGCGATCATCGGAGGTAGGTGGTGGTGGCGCTCGGTTACGGTGAGATTCAGAGAGGAATTGCGAGCGGAGAGAGAGGTAAACGGCGGCGGCAGCTAGGGAGAGAGCGGTGTAGGGGCTAGGGCTAGCAGGGAGAGCTCGAGGCTAGGTTTATAAGGGCGAGGGCGAGCCGCTGCTGGCCGTCTGCTCCCCGCGCTGCAGACGTGGATGCTGTCGATGAACACCGTACAGGTTGACGACGACAGGTAAGTGGCAGTGGGCTGGGCCTGGTGGGTGCAACCCACTTGCGGGCCTGCCCCTCTCTCTCTCTGTTTCTTTTAATTTTTTTTTGCTGTTCTGTTTTTTTTTTTTTTTTTTGCTGATTTGAAAAAGGGAAGAAAAGCTAGTTCCTTAGGTTAGAAATTTCAGGGATAATTTTTTATAGGTTAGATATTATAACAGCAACATGTGCAAACTTTGGTTTTTTCAAAATTTTGAAATTAGATAATGTTTGGAAAATAATTGAATTTAATTGACTATTTGAATTAAGTGATTAATTGAAACTTAAGCAACTTAATAATTGTTTAAAAATTCAAGTTTATTTGAAACAAGGGATTGATTTGTTTTGTAAGTTTCATAAATTTCAAATGGTTGCTGTTTATTGAATTTGACTGCAAATTGAATTAAGTGAATTACTAAAAAGAACAATTCAATAGTTTGAGCTTTTCATTTTAATGGAAACATGGATGTTTTATTTGAATATTTCTATTTGAAAAATTGTGACAGCACAAGTATGAAACAAATATTTGAATTTGGTTTGAAAATTCAAATAGAAAACAAAGGAAAACAAATGCAAACAAATGGAAAACAATTGGAAAAAAAATGCCAAAACAAATGCAATGATGATGTCATGATGCAAAACATAAAATAACAAGAAATAAAACATTCTAGGGGTTGTTTTCATACTTGGGATGTTACACTGGTGTAGAAGTTCACCCCTCTTTCTCTTTTGTTTACACAATTATGCTTTGACTGATAAATCAGGGGAAAAAATAGTGAAGAGAATTTGTTTGTATTAATTTGGGGCTGGGCACCCAGCTGCCAGCTCTTCTATCAATTGGATGAGAGGATGAAGCCACTAAAATAGTGAATAGAATAAGTCCAATCAGCAAGTGAGATAAATATTCTCTATTTACGTCCTTATGATCTAAAACAAGAACACAAAACATGAGTAATTTAGAAAGTTTTAAAGGTAACACATGATCAATTTACTTTGGAGTGGCAGTTAAATACCACATATAGGTAGGTATGGTGGACACATTTGGCATACTTTGGTTTTTGGGAGTTGTAATGCACAAGTAGAGCTCATACTCAGTACAAGAGAGCAGTAATGGACATAATCATGCATAGCGACATAAACATCATTAATCAAAGGATAATTGGTACCACAAGTTCAAAACCTAAATGATCATAGAGGCTATTAGTGACTGGTTCCTATTCACAAACAAGGTGTGAGCATGCGCCAAGTCAAGCAAATAAAACATTCAAAGGAAAACACCACAAATTTATGATTCAATATGACAAGAACAACTCATGATTCTTTCAATGGAAATTAAACACTCTCATACATTTGAGAAAAATCATGCTACTAAATAACCAGTAGGCTTTAGAATTAAAATAACATGTAGCATGACATGAAAAAGTCTAGCCACGGTTTATACAAGCTTCTATTTGCATCGTTTATAATTCTACCAAATGCAGCAGTTTCTTTTCCCAACAAGCACCATACAAAATTTGTTTAAAATATATATATATATATATATATATATATATATATAAATGATAAATCAAGCAAGAATGAGAGTACTCACATAACACTACTAAAACTAACAGCTCTGAATAAGAGATGTAATGAAAACAAGAGCTAAACAAAAAATTGCAACAGCTAGAAGAAAAACTAAGAATACAAGCATAACGAGTATTCAAATGAAAAGCAGAGCGTGTCTATCTCCCAAACAAGGATGCTAGGTTCCAATGATATTATTGCAGCAAGGAAAACAAAAGAAAACATAATGAAAAATAAAAACGCTCCAAGTAAATTTCATATGATGTGACCGAATAAAAATATAGTTTCACTAGAAGTGACCTGATAAATTGTTGATGAAGAAGGGGATGCCTTGGGTATCCCCAAGCTTAGATTCTTGAGTCTCCTTATAATTTTCTGGGATGAACCACAGGGGCATCCCCAAGATTTTACCTTGCACTCTTATTGATCACATATATCACCCTCTTCTCTTGACCCTTGAAAACTTCCTTCACCACACACTTAAAGAGTAATTCACATTAGAGGGTTAGTGAAACAATAAAAAAATCCATGGGTTCTGTATGGTAAAAAGTTATATTGATACTTTTAAACATTAGCTACCGCCGCCGCTGTTTCGTGAAGCAAATAAATCCACTTGACATCGTAAAAGAGCAAATGCAAGAAAAATGGCAAAATCTGCCAAAACCATAACAATCTATAAAGACAAATTTCTTCGGGGCACTTAAACTGCTCAAATAAAAAAACTTAAAGAACAAAAAAGTTTGGTAATTAGCTGAGGAATAATCACAAAACGTTTCAGGTAATTTCGATTTTTCAGTGAATTATAAGATTTTTTTACCGTGGACAGCAGAAATTTGTTTCATGCGCAGAAATCCCAAAAACAATTCCAACTTTCGTCAGAAACTTTACTTGGCACAACTAATACATGAAAATAAAGATAAAAAGGAGTTGATACAGAAGTATATAACCCCTTAACTAAAATAAAACAGAGGAAAAAAATAAAATAAAAAAAACCATGGGTTATCTCCCAAGAAGTGCTTTTCTTTAACGCCTTTTAGCTAGGCCGAGAAAAGTGGATTCATGTATTTTCCAATGAAGAAGCATCCAAATTGTAATGAGTTAGGATAATAGAATAAAAAGGCAACTTAATTCTGTTTCTAGGAATGTGTTCCATACCTTTCTTTAGTGGGAACTTAAATTTAGTATCCCCTTCTTTCATATCAATAACAATAACAACATTTCTAAGAAAAGGTCTTCCCAAAACAATTGGACAAGAAGAATTGCATTCAATATCGAAGGCAACAAAATCAACAGGACAAGATCATTATTAACCATGATAATAACATCATCAACTCTCACCAAAGGTTTCTTTCTAACATTATCAATAAGACGAACATCCAAATAACAGGGTTCCAAAGGTGGCAAATCAAGAATATCATAAAGTCTCTTAGTGATAACAGAGATAATTGCACCAAGATCACATAGAGAATTGCAACTAAAATCATTCACTTTCATTTTAATAATGGGTTCTAACCCATCATTAACTTCCAAGGTATATAGGCTTCATGTCTTAATTCATCCTCTCTGATTTGCATGAGAGCATTTGTAATATGTTTTGTAAAAGGCATTTTCATAGCACTAGCACTAGGACAACTAGCAAGATTTTGTAAGAACTTAATCACTTAAGTTATGTTGAAATCATCAAAATTAAGATCATTTTTAGCAAAGGTAATGGGACTATTGTCTCCCATGTTTCTAAAAATATCAGCACTATTATCAGGAGCACTTTTAGCAGTTTCAAGCAGTTTTGCATTTTTAATAGCAGATGTGGGAATATTGCAAACACCAATTGCTTTACCATTGATAGTAGAAGGTTTACTAGAATGAGAGGTGATACGTCTCCAATGTATCTATAATTTCTGATGCTCCATGATGATATTATGCCAATTGCTACATGTTTTCTCCCTTCTTTATAGAATTTTTACACGTTTTCCGGGACTAACCTATTAACAAGAAGCCAAGTGCCAGTTCCCTGTTTTCTGATGTTTTTTATTTCAGAAAATTTGCTCTGGAAATATTCTCAGAATTGGACCCCACAAATCCCGAAGTTCCTATTTTCCCCGGAATCATCCAGAAGACCGAAGAGGAGTCGAAGACGGGCACCAAGGGGCCCACACCATGCGGTGGCGCGCCTCCAGGGCTCCACCGCCTCTGCCCTTATGCCTTTTTATCAGTCAAAGCATAATTGTGTAAACAAAAGAGAAATAGGGATGACCTTCTACCCAGATGCGTCCTTCATATGGGAGCCGCTCTTGTGAAATCTAGTTGGCTTGTGACGTACTGTATTTTCTGTTTACCATTCGTTGACATTGGCATACAACTCCCATAATATAGACACTCCTCCATGGTATGTGATTGTTGGCAGGCACCCGAGGATTCAGTTAGCCATGGTTTGTGAAAGATGGATGGGAGGAGTGTCACACATTTAATACCTATGTTTAATAAAATAAAAGCTCTAGCACATGAGTGATCCCTGCTTCCCTCTGCGAAGGGCCTTTCTTTTACTTTTCTGGTGAGCCTCCATCTTCTAACTTTATGCACAGTTGAGAGAGAATTTTTGCCATTATGAGTTTTATGTGCATTTTTTCGATAAACTTCATTAATTGATTCATGATGTGCTAATGTTTGTTCTCAAATTATTTGCTCTAGTCTTCCTCATGAACTTTGAAGGTGTCCTGGCATTTATGTTTTGCCCCACTCTTAAGGACTAGCGAAATATCACTTTGCCATGCTTTCTCTATACTTGAAACAAACATATATCTTTCTTTGCATTGTTATTCATGATCTTTTATTTGAGATACTCCTCATGATGCAAAGTGATTTCTATGCTTTATTATTAAAGTTCAATTTATCATGTTTGTGTTTAAAGTTCTATGATCTCAGCTTACATATGCTTTTACATTTTTATGATGAAGTTTATGTTAGTAGCATGTCACCTCAAAAATTATTGTGTTTTATCGTTTACCTACTCGAGGACGAGTAGGAACTAATCTTGGGGATGCTTGATACGTCTCCAACGTATCTATAATTTCTGATGCTCCATAATGATATTATGCCAATTGCTACATGTTTTGTCCCTTCTTTATAGCATTTTTACACGTTTTCCGGGACTAACCTATTAACAAGATGCCAAGTGCCAGTTCCCTGTTTTCTGCTGTTTTTTTATTTCACAAAAGTTGTTCTGGAAATATTCTCGGAATTGGACCCCACAAATACCGAAGTTCATATTTTCCCCGGAAGCATCCAGAAGACTGAAGAGGAGTCGAAGACGGGCAACAGGAGGCCCGTACCATGTTGTGGCGCGCCCCCCTTGGCCGCGCCAGGGGTGGTGTGGGCCCCCCAGGGCTCCACCGCCTCTGCCCTTTCGTCTATTTATTCCCCCCGGATGGAAAACCCTAAACACCTGATAAAAAATCCTAGAAAAGTTCCGCAGCCATTGTCGTCGTCAACCCTAGATCAGGGGGGTTCTGAAGCTGTCTCGAGGCACCCTGCCGGAGAGGAGATCATCACCGGAGGCCTCTTCATCACCATGCCTGCCTCCGGAGTGATGCGTGAGTGGTTCATCCTTGGACTACGGGTCCATAGCAGTAGCTAGATGGTTGTCTTCTCCTCCTATGCCTCCATGTTTAGATCTCGTGAGCTGCCTAAAATGATCGAGATTGTTCTTATGTAATTCTATGTGATGTGTTTGCTGGGATCCGATGAATATTGAACTTATGCCAAGTTGATTATAGTCTTTATTGCATATGTTATTTGTGATCTTGCATGCTTTCCGTTGCTAGTGGTTGCTCTGACCAAGTAGTTGCTAGTGACTCCAAGAGGGAGTATTTATGCTCGATAGTGGGTTCATGCCTCCTTTTCGCCTGTGCTCGAGTGACAGAAACGTGACGAGGGAGGATGTGTTGTTGCCACTAGGGAGAAAACAGCGGTTTGAGTGCCCGCGTGTACAACCTCACTGTACTGTTGGGACAAAGTATTTTGGTTGTGTTGTGTGCAGGTTCCACGTTGTTGCTGATACCGGTGAAGCGCCCTCACCACTGTCAATGGCATCAACCTTCCGAAGATGCTCTTTCTCCTACTGGATTGATAACATTGGTTCTTAACTGAGGGAAATTCCTACTGCTACACTCATCACACCCTCCTCTTGGGGTTCCCAACACACCATCAAGGTGTAGAATCATTATACATGTGAGATGACCTAGTGTTATTAAACAAGATTGACCAATCCAAGTACAAGGTAATGATTGAGTGAAACATGGATTGGCCCCCATGGTGACTACTCACATTATTTACTTTTGCTATGAGTAATGTTAAATATGAGTGACATACCTATTAGAGAGACGACGATGTTAAACCTAAACCATAGGATGGTCGAATACAATAATGACCCTATGTTAGTGTTGCTAAAAAAGTACTATTTTTGGTGAGGATCAAGCCAACCTTCGAGGTATCAATCCGTGGAAGATATTGCCTACCATGAGAGTTTCGTTAGAAATAGCATGATGCTTTCTTTCAAGGATGACAACAATAAGATGGAAGATTGCCAAGGACATCAAAATATCAGGTTGAGAGTGACCCAAGGAATTTTGTTTGACACAAAGAGTGACCCCTCAGTGTCAAAGTCACTTCAACAGAATTATGTTGTTTGTAACTCTACAATGAGGGAAAGTTCTACTCAAGCCATCTTGAGTTAAAGCACACACTCCAAGCTATGTGGATAGAAACCTTTTATTGGATGTGGATATAGACCCATAGGAATCTAAAGGTTGTATACATGGATTCAAGACCCCAAATACCAAGGTGTTGATATATGCTATACAATAATATAATGGACGATGATGTGTGACTCCAGCTAAAGATATAGTAAAAACAAGCAGCCAGTTACAAAAGAATTTTAGACTACCCATAAAAAATCTTTTAAGGGTGGTAGTGACCTAGTTGCTATGGAACCCAAGTAACCCAAACCTATATTTATTTGTAGCATTCCAAAATCTCGGGACGAGATTTATTTTAAGGGTGGTAGTCTGTAACATTCCTGGTTTTTGGAAAGTGCAAAAATCACAAAAAATTGAAACTTTTTGTTTTCATATAATGCAAGTCACCAAAAAACAAATGAGATGCAAGAAACAAAGGGAAACAATACATATTTCAATGAAATTGGATTTAGAATCCATTATACCTCTATTCCATAAACCCTAAATATTATTCAAATAAATGTTCTTTATTTATTATCTTTCTTTAACAAACCATATTCTGTAAGATGTTTTACAATAAGAACATTATGAAAATGGGTTAAACTTGGGAAACAACATTTTTCAATAGTATTAACTCTCTGAAAATTTATTTCTCAACACTATTAATTATTTGATATTTTTATTTTAAAATGGCATTAATTTGCTATTAGTAAATCCTTCATATTTCAAATATATAATATGAAAATGAGTAGAAGTTATTTTGAAAAATAATATGACATGTTTAATGTCTCTAACATTTTATTTAGACAATAACATCAATTAATTATTTTCTATTTTTAAATGATATTAAGAACTATTAGTGTTTTTTATATTTTCAAAGTATTAATTTTTAAATGTGTTGGAAATAACACCTAATGTTTTTATCTTGAAAGATATAGTTTTTACAAAGCTATAGAAATAAGTTTAGGGCCTTTTGGAGTTTTAAATCAATACTTATGATTTATTTAAGAAATCGGGAAAAGAAAAGAAAAGAAAGGAAAAAAAACACAGAACAGTTGGCCCAACCCAGTCTCTCCCTGCCCCCTATATCTTCCGCGCGCGTAGCAGCCACACGGGCCGAAGCCCGTTCCCTATCTTCCGAACTCGCGCAGCGCGAAGGAAAACCAGCAGCAAAGCCCAGTGCGCGCGCCCTCTCCCTCCCTCTCTTTTCTCTCACTGTAGTGTGGGCCCCACGCCTGACGTCAGCGCTGACGTGGTCATATTCAACACCGGGAAGAAACCGCCGGCCGTTTTGGCCATAATTTTTCCCCGTTGATTTCTCGCATTTAAGGCCGTAATAATCTCTCCCGTTTCTTACCTATTATAGCCCTCTCCCTCCGCATCATTTCCCCTCTCCTTCCTCCTCATTTCGTGCCCCCGATCCGTTGTATTTCTTCGTCGGAGTTCGCACTACCCGCCGGTCGTCTACGTCGATGATATCCCACAAGTATAGGGGATAGTGTGTAGCCTTTTCGATAATTAAGAGTGTCGAACCCAACGAGGAGCTAAAGGTAGGATAAATATTCTCTCAAGTTCTGTCAACCACTGATACAACTCTACGCACACTAAACGTTTTGCAATATCTAGGAAACAAAACTAGAGTAACAATATGGGTAAACAAGATAGTTTTGCAGGATAATAAATATATGAAAGTAAAGTTAGTTGCTGTAGACAATAAAGTATACTAAATGAATATAAACTAACAGTACCATGAGTGTGATAAAGTGGGGGTAACTGTGATGTATTTGTCCATGATCAAATAGTAAAATACATGGTTGATATTCCTCTTTTATGTGGGAGTGCCACAGCTAACAAGCTCTCACTATCCAATGATTACAAGTACTTATGATTAGAACTCTAGCAAACATCCGTAAATACTAGAAGATACATTAAGGTAAAAATACCCAACCATAGCATTAAGTTCAAGAGGTCCTCTTTATCCCAGATGCTTTAATCACTAGATTGGGGCTCATGTTTCTGTCACTCAAGCAGCCATCCCTCTAGCTTTCTCCACATACTACAAACCCTATGATGTGATCCATGCGCGCATAAACATATGATAGGCACCGTAGGACTGTAAAAAATTCAATATAAATCTCAAACCATCCATAGAGATTCAACAATCAATCATATGACAAAAAGGATCTACACAAACATGACACAGATGCAATAGATCATATGCAAATAATTTATAACGTCAAACACCATGTTTAAATAGGGCGGTACAGAGGTGTGGGAGAATGAACCACTTTAGACAAGGAGGAATTGGTGATGGAGATGGCGGTGAAGACGGCGGAGAGGACATCGCAGAGCGCAGGGTGGCACTAGCGGTGGCGTGGGGACTCCTTCCCTGCGCCGCCGGCATCATGGGGAAGTGCCGCCCCTTAGATCTCTTCGTTCATGGTCTTGGGATCCCTCCCCCATGGAGATGAGATCCATGGGGAGGCTAAAACGTGGCTTTGGTGGTTGGAAATTCGTGGTATAGGGTGTCTCCCACGACCTAGGTTTCCTCCTTTTATATAGTCTCACGGATTTCGGTCATCCCATCTAGTGCTGTGGTAAATCGGGCGTATCTCGGCCGTACGGAATCTGTGAAATTTCCTCTTGACGTTGTCTGCGACCCGTAACTTGGCAATCTTTAAAAAGTATTTTCAGACAGATTTCAGGAAAGTCTCAATTCGACTCCAACAAGGTTTCTTATTCTATTTTTGGTAATTCCTACACATCAAAGTGTAAAAAAGAGAACATTGTGCACTTTTGCAACTATTAGTAGGTTAGTCCAAATAAATCATAAGCTTAATATAAAAAAATTATGAAAACCATTAAAGTAGCAGGAAACCATCAAAAATTATATATACATTTTGATCGTATCAACATCCCCAGGCTTAGTTCCTACTCGTCCTCGAGTAGGTAAAATGATAATAAATAAATAATTTTTGAGTTGACATGCTACCAACATAATATTGATCATCATAATGTAAAAGCATATGTAAGATGAGATCATAGAACTTTAACACAAGCATGATAAATAAAACTTTAATAATAAAGCATTGGAATCACCTTGCATCATGAGAAGTAACACAAATAAAACATCATGAATAACAATGCATCGAAAGTTATACGTTTATTTCAAGTATAAAGAAAGCATGGAAAAGTGATATTTTGCTAGTCCTTACGAGTGGGAAAAAACATAAATGCGAGGACACCTTCAAAGTTTATGAGAAAGACTAGAACAAATCATTTGAGATTAAGAAAATAACACATCATGAATCAATTAATAATGTTTCTGGGACAAATGCACATTAAACTCAGAATGCCAACTATGCTGTCTCAACTATGCATAAGGTTAGAAGATGGAGACTCAACAAAAAAATTAAATGAAAGACCCTTCGCAGAGGGAAGCATGGATCACTCATGTGCTAGAGTTTTTATTTTATTAAATAGAAGTATAAAGTGTTTGACACTCCTCCCATCCATCTTACGCAAATCAAGGCTAACCAAATCCTCGGGTGCCTGCCAACAATCACATACCGTGGAGGAGTGTCTATTTTTAGGGAGGTGTATGCTAATGTCAACGAATGGTAAACATAAAATAAAGCACGTCACAAGCCAACTAGACTTCACAAGAGTGGTTCCCATATGAAGTACGCAACTGGTGTATAAAGCCATCCCTCTTTCTCTTTTATTTACATAGTTATGCTTTGACTGATAAATCAGGGGCAAAAATAGTGAAAACAATTTGTTTGTATTTATTTGGGGCTGGGCACCCCGGTGCCAGCTCTTCTATCAATTGGATAAGCGGATGAATCCACTAGTCCAGAGTGTAAAATACAATCAACAAGTGAGATACAGATTCTCTATTTACGTCCTCATGAGAAAAAACAGAAACACAAAACAAGAGTAATTTTGAAAGTTTTAAAGTTAGCACATGAGCAATTAATTAGAGTGGCAGCTAAATACCACATGTAGGTAGGTATGGTGGACACATTTGGCATACTTTGGTTTTTGTGAGTTGGATTGCACGAGTAAGCTCATACTAAGTACAGGTGGAGGCCAGCAAAAGATTGGGGGCGTCAAATCAAGAGAGCAATAATGGCCATAATCAGGCATAGCGACATAAACATCATTAATCAAAGCATAAGTGGTACCATAAGTTCAAAAACTAAATGACCATGGAGGCTATTAGTGACTGGTTTGTAGTCATAAACATGGTGTGAATATGCACCAAGTCAACTAAATAAACATTCAAAGGAGAACACCATAAATTTAGGCTTCAATATGACAAGAAGAACTCATAGTTCTTTCAATGACACATTAAACACTCTCAGCTATTTGAAACAAACCATGCTACTCAATAACCACTAGGATTTAGAATTAAAATAACATCTAGCATGATATGAAAAAGTCTAGCCACAGTCAAATTCCGTGCGATCCGACGTTTTGAGCGGAACGTTTTGATAATGTTGAGCGTTTCCGTCGCGAATGTCTGAAAAGTGGAGTTTTCTCTCGACGTATTGGATTGGTCCTTCGTAGACTGGCTTTGCTCGACTTTTTTCTAGTTTTACGTCGCATATTTTCGTCTTCGGCCCAGTAGCCCACTAAGAGCCCAGTTGCCTTCGAAGAAACTTGCCTGGTCACGTAGAACGTCGCGAATTTTTCTTGGGGCCACACATCCTGCCCTGTTTGACTGCTTTGACTGGCTACGACCGACTAGTTGATGCCTGGACCCCACTTGTCATCCACGGTAAATAAGTATGCACATAATCTTCGAAATTAAGCATGCACATAATCTTCGAAATCATCACAGTTAACATTACAGTGAATAAGCCGTTTCTGAAACAAATCACAAAAAGAAAAGGATAGACACCGGACCTAGCGTCCTAGCCAAGGGTGCGCCGCCGCGCCTCCGCATCTTCATTCTGCATCGAATGGCGGATCGCTTCCGCGGTGTCGGCCTCTAGCTTGACAGTGAAAAGTCGGGCGAGCCTCGCTTGCCGGAGCTCTTCTACCGCGAAACTCTCTAAGGACGCTAAAATCCCCGCCTGCATGTGGGGCCACTGCAGGGCCTCGTTGTGGAAGTCGACGGCGAGATACTCCTCCTCTTCTTCATCCTCGACGTCCGAAGGTGCGATGGGTGGAGCCGGAGGTGGTGGTGCACGGGACAAGTTGGCCTGATGCACCTCGCGCCGGTACGCCTCGCGGGAACGCGCATGTTCCGCGCCTTGCATGCTGCGCCGGGGAAAGTACCTGGGGATCTGCTGCTGGTGGCCCTCCTCGCGACGGCCAGATATGGTACCGGTGGATCTGTGCACAGCGAAGGCGAGTAGAGAGGTGTGGCACAGACGGACATTTTGGGAGTAGAGAGGAGAGCGTTCTGCGCCCGTATGGGGAGCCGCTGCATTATCCACAGTTTGGGAGTGGAGTGGCGAGTTTCAACTGAATTACCGAATATATAGGAGATCTAAATTATAAAATGCACTCCAAAATGGAAATGAATAGACATGATTTTACATTTGCAACAATGGATACCCTAGTACTAATACTAATATACTGCCTCCTCGCCCTCTTCGATGTCTATTCCGCGCCATCATCCCGGTTACATGCACTCTGAAACATAGGAGATTTATAGTAACTGAAATTAGCATCACAAAAGGTTCAACAATAGGTCCACAGTTAACCAGAACTTTTTTTATGCCAACATCCACTTCGAAGCCACATCCACAGTTTCACATCATCCAACGGATATTTTCCCATGCCAGCATGCATTCCGAAGCCACATCTAGAGGTTCACATCATCCAATGGAACTTTCCGAAACCACGTCCACAGAAACACTAGTATAAAAGCATCATACATGTTTAGCACATCTACAAAAAAGAAGCAGATATACTTCCAAACATACAAAGATGAGTGACAAATCTGCCTCACGTGTACAAATGACACAAGTACACATGTGATAAACCGCTAGACCCGGTGGCATAAACAAGCTACTAGGTTCTTGTAAACGCTACTAGGTCTAGAGGAGTCTCCCTCTGCATTTTAACATTGCACAGTTTAATCATCGGCACTCTGATCAAACACAAATATGGCACTCTTTTTTCTATGGTACGCCAACTTTTGGAGACATTGCTGCATATTAATCATCGGTAGAGAATCAAGCCTAGATAGGGGCCTCATAGTAAAGAAGCACACACAAATCAATGAAATTATCGAACACTTGCCAAGGAATATGCAGAACCAATATGGCTCATGCATTATAGATAAAATCATAATTGGGGCCTCATAGTAAAGAAGCACACAGAAATCAATGAGATCATCGAACACTTACCAAGGAAGATGCAGAACAAATGTAGTTGTACACAACACTAGGTAAGTGCCAATATCTCACCGAGAGAAGGTGCAGAGTTTAATCATCGGCATACAAAACAGAGAATGAACATAAAATAAGTAAGCCTCATACATACATTGCAATAGAAAGTCCAAAGGGTCAAACTCCACAGGACCAGGGAGCATGAACAAACAATGTCCGTGTAAACGCTACTAGGTACTGGGGAGTAATCCTTTGGATTTTAGCATTGCACAGTTTAATCATCGGCACATGCAACAAAATAGAGAAATGAATAACAGCTAGACTCATTGGCAAGCATTGCAGGTTGACATAATCTAATTAAAGAGCAAAGTAGTTTTACCTCATTCCAGGATCTTGCAAGAAACTTAGAATGTATCTCAACTTCACATTGGTGTCCTTCGCACTCTCCAACGGGGTGTCTTTTCCTCTCTGGAGCATGTCGCACTTCTCTTCGGCTACTTTCAAAGTTTTCTCGCACTCTTCAGCTCAGAATCAAGCTTAGTAACCAAGACGTGCATGATCATATAGCTTCTCTTTTTCTCCCGCAGTTCCAACTCGAGTGCTAGCATTTTTGAAGCTTTCATCGCCCTGTCCAGTCTGTCCTCGCAGCAGACGAAACAGATTAGCTTCTCAGCGTTGGTATCATCAGCCAGCTTGCAAACTTTAGAGGGACGATGAGATTCAATTGTCTCAACCGACTGCTACACCAATTTCTGAATTGTCTCAACTGACTGCTGCACCAATTTTTGAATATTAGTACGCGACATGCTGCAGAAGTCACAGCCTGCACTATGGTCCTATAGCCAAATACGAAAAGAATAAAAATCAAAGAAGTGTCGACGAAGGCGAAAGGAGATAGATGAATCTTAAGAAGAGCATTTGGCTACAGGACTAATTTATATGCTACTTACCTCGGCTATCTGAATAACAAGGGGCTTTGCGAGCTTCGAGGCCTTGTTCAGGTCGATCTCCCTCTGGGTGGGGGAAACGATCTCCGAGGGCCCTGTAACGGTAGCGTGAGCTAGATCCATGGCCGGTGGTTACTTAAAACATCAACAGTGACCTACATCCGCCGGCATTTAACCTACATCCGCCGGTATCAAACCTAGATCTGCCGGCATTTAACCTACATCACATAGTTTGGCTGAGGATGGGGAAGGGAGAGAACCATTGCTTACCAGTCATTGTTTGAGAACTAAGCCGAGGACGGGGCAGGGCGAAGCCGTGGCAGCCTCCCTTGGGGCTGGAGGGGCGAAGTGGATGCTTTCTGTGGAGGTCGCTTTCAGTGGAGGAGTAGTCGAGTGGGCGAGGAGTGCGGTGTGGTGGAGATTTGGCGCGTAGACGCTGGCGAGTGGGACCCTGCGTGAGGCTGATTTCGTGGAGATTTGGCGCGCGGCTGTTAGTCATAATTTGTTCTTGTTTTTCGGATTGAAAATGGAAAATAAAAAAAAGATACAAAAGGAAAAGAGTCTTTGCATCTGATCGCATTTTTATTCTACTTCTTCGGATCCTTCTTTATTTTAGTTAGCAAATAATTGCAAAATAAGACAGTGCCTAGTGGTGGGGGGAGGGGCTGACTCATTTCCACACACCAAAGATCGAGTCTTGTTACTCACATTTGTGATGTTGCACTAACTATTTGGCTTATTAGGCATGATCCAGTAGTAAAGGGATGTGATAATTCATTGATCGACCGGATCAATGAGTTGTCACATCCACTTATTTCTAAATCATGCCTAATATGTTTTTTGACATCCTTAAAACATGATCGGGTTAAGAAACATATACTAATATAATATACATATTAGGTTCTTACATACCAACATGATAGAGGTTCTTTAAAAGTTCTTACTAGCCACACACAAGACAAAACTACCAGAAGTAAGAGATAACACAAACACAACGTGCAAGCTGCAACAACGAGCGCACCAGCAGCAGCTACATCATGTTCTCCCGCTTCCGAGCCTTCATGGCCCTCCTGGCCTCGTTGGAGAAAGGCGGAGGAGGAGGTTCCGCAAGACCTGCGAGGATATCCTGCGCAAGCAGCTTCTTTAGGAAGACGCACTAGGCAGTGTGCTTGGCCCTAACATGGGGCGCACGATAGTCAGAGCCATTTTCCACACCGATGGCATGTCGGATCAAGTTGTGCCGATCATTGGCTACCTTTGTGACACAGAAAGGGTAGAACAAGTTGATGTAACGACGGTACCGAATGGTGCCCGCCTGCAGCTTCCTCAGGACATGTCTGCTCTTCGCAGCCATATCGTCCTCATCCGAGCCGACTTCCAAATCTTCTTCCTGCAAATTTGCAATAAAACAAAAGTTAGCAACACAATCTTATTGGCAAAAGAGTAATATACCTAACCATATCACAAAGAACATAAAGAAATAGTTCTTCATTTATTTGCATACAATTCATCAAGTAACTTATTTAGCAGATGCACCCTAAAGAGGACATCAATGTTGAGAAAAAATGTGTCGAATTTTATACAACACTACAGTATCCACTATATATATTTGGTGAACTAATGCACAAAAACAGATAATAACACATCAGGAATTCATTGATGATCTAAGATAACATTCAACATATTAATATTCTAATCAGGACATGTTATTATACATTACTAGATAAAAAATATCATACAAGAATCGTTCTTTAATTATATGCATAAAGTGGATCAAGTAATTATCATGCACGGGGGTACAATATGTGATTTTGCAACAAATTCATAATGTGTGAAGAGTGTTTGCGAGGCAAAATAACTACACAAATTGAAAATGCTTCCAAAAACGTAGAATCTCTAACTCACATGCATGCTAACATGCACACAGAAAACTAGAAGCCATAAGAACAGATGCAACTACAACCTCTGAATCTCTAAAATACAAAAAACCTGCGAACCCCTAAGTACAGATGCAACTACAACCTCTGAATCAACTCCAGCGGCTCATCTATATTTGATCATCCATAACTCTATATAGAAGATCATTTAAAAATATTCATGCATAGATGTTATTAGTTCCACAACAGAACATCTATATTCAGGACATCTATATTGTCAATTTAGTGTCTAGTACATGAATATTTTTCTACAATGTTTTTCCCTTTGGTCTTTAAGTACAGATGCAAACAGACCTCCGAATCTTGAACTTGCGTGTACAAAAAACCCTCGAACCCCTAGGTACAGATCCAACTACAAACTTTCTAATCCCGAACACAAAAAACCTCGAACCCCTAAGTACGGATGCAGCCTCAAACACCAGAAGGCCAAACTTTACAAAAAAAAACCAAAGTACACATGCAACTACAAACACTAGAAGCCCGAACTTGCGTGCAGTCATGCACAAACCCTGGATCTTTGACAATAAACTAAGCTGGCCTGGACATAGGTACCTCAGGGTCCCGGTCGTCGACGTCCTCGTCAAACGCCTGGTGATCCCCGTAGGGATCACCCATATCTGCCAGGAGAGGGAAAGCAGCAGGCGCCTCCACCGTGGCAGGAGCAGGGGGTGCACTCAAAGCGCCATGGCCGCCCAACGAACCTGCGTCGGTGATGACATCCTGTGGCTACGACGAACTGGAACCGCCATGGGCGGCTCCTGCGGCGACGACAACAGAAGGGACGACGCCGTCGTTATCTTGCTGCGAACCTTCCATTCTGCGGAACCGTCTCGCGGTTGTGCGCTCGGCAGTTGGGAGAGTAGGAGGGCTGGGAGACGATGCGGAGTGGGTATTTTTTGCTAGAAATGGGGAGAGAATGGATGTGGGAGAGAGGCGATGCGGCATGAGCTTTATATACAGAGTGCCGTTTCAGAGCCGCCCCATTTCGGCTGGTCGCCATGTCGTGTGCGCATGCATGCATGGTGGGAACGCGCCAGCTGACTTAGTCAACATAGAATGATGTGACATTTAGTCACTGGCAAGTGGGGCCCGGGACGCCGCGGGGCCACCAATCAGTGACCCACATTCACCACAAAGCTCACCCCACCAAGTCAGCGAATATCAAAGGCTTTATTGTACGTGTAGAAAAGAGGATACCGTTTTATACGTGTACAAAACGATATGACACGAGTTTGCTTGCGAAACATGGTACCAATATTTGCCAAGTTCACTACAAATAATGGTACGTCCAACACAACTACCATGTGTATGCAGCCTAGGTCACGAATATGTGGTTACGTGCCAACACGCCTCTGCATTCACACGCCTTGGACATGCACACGGTGTCATGCAGTGTGGTGGTTAGCCTGCCGCGCGTAATGGCGACGACGGGACGCGACCGGTACTATGCGGCGGGATGGTGCTTCGCCTCTGTCGCATGCCTAGCATTAACGCGGTATGCAGCCTTCCCGGCTGCCCAAGCGGCGCCAGGGTCATTGCGATTTGCAGGTCGCCGCCATTTACTCCGACGGGACGCGTGCTCCGATGCGTGCACTGACTACACAATTTTCTCAATGGTATAGAGTAAAGGTCATGCAATAAAATGTTTAAAAAGGTGTATTTGACTACATAATTTCGCATCAACTACACAGAGTTTGAGTCCTGGCTCCGCCACTGCCGACGCGTCCACGCCATAATCTCACCCATCTCCACGCGGCTTCCCCTCTATCGACGATACCATGCCGCGCCGCCTCCATACTTCGTGGGTGACGTTCACCCAGCAGGCGGCGCGCCGTGTGATAGACCCACCGTCAGACGATGACGGGAGTGGCGATGACCCCTTCGGTTGGGGGTACAACAAGGAGGAGGATGGGGAGGAGGAGCCGGAGCTGCCGCAGCAGGAGGCGGCGCAGGAACCGGAGCAGCGCCCTCCATTGTGGCCTGACCAGGTGGTGGCGTACAACTCGTTTGCCACATGGCGCAACGAGGAAGCGTTTCACCGGTCCGATCGGGGTTCGAGAAGGCGGGGGCAGCCGCCGAGGCTTCCTCCATTCTGGCTTCCATCGAGACCGCCCGGAGGGAGGAGCATGCCCGCGCCCTCATGGACGACGAGCGGCAGGCCTACGAGCAGCTCAACACCAATGCGGCGTCAGGCGAGCAGCATGCCCTCATCACGCAGAGGGAGGAAGAGTCTGCCTCGTTCATGGCCGCCCAGAGTGCGCCCCACGAGGAGTTCAACGCCGCACGAGCACGAAGAGAGGCGCTTCAGGCACACCGCGCCCGGGTCGAGGACGCGGAGGCGCTGCATCGGTTGTTTACCCGCTCGCGCGCACGCAACAATAGGCGCGGGCGCGCTCGCAGGCAGCGGAGTTGCACCGGATGGGGGTGCAAGTCAGGGCTAGGCGGCGATGTCTCCCACAGGTGGCCCACCCTGATCCGGCAGTGAACAACGATGAGGCTGGCCCGTCCATGGCGTCGAACAATGACCAGGCCAGCATGGCTGCGAGCGACGACGAGGAGGACGGCCGGACCGGCGTCTAGTATAGTTTAGGCCTAATTTATATTTCCCGTCGTATTTTTAATTAGAATGTAATGATCTATACTTACTAATATATATGTACTACTCCAGTTTAGTTATAAACCGTCGATGCCCCCACCCCCTTTCGGGGAAAACGGAGGGAATACTGTTAAAACTATAGCTAGATTTTTGGTTATTAATATAGTTATGGACTAACTTAACACAACCAAGCAAAATAGTATTGTGTTCTACCCCCTTCCGACGCGGTCATAGGGGTAGACCAAAAGGTTGACTTCTGGTCAACAGATCAATGTTCTAGTGAAGCGTTGGGCTCTAAAGTGTCGGAATCCTACGTAAAGCATGGTGGGGCACTAAGAATACTTATAAACCAGTGCTAGGATCGAGGTGGGGAGGGTCCAATATACTACCCATAGGTGTGACTGGTTTCACCGGCATCACATAGGAAGGTTATGCACTACACTTATAGGTCTCGAACCGTCGATGCTCCCCCATTCGGGCAAACCGGAGGGAATATTGTTAAAAGTATAGCTAGATTTTGGTTATTAATGTAGCTTTGGTCTAACCTAACAAAACCAAGCAAAATATTATTGTGGTCTACCCCCTTCCGACGCTGGTCATAGGGGTAGACCAAAAGGTTGACTTCTTGTCAACAGATAAATGTTCCAGCGAAGCGAGGGAATCTTGCCAAGAGGTGGGCCCTACTATTGTCTTGGGTGTTCATTGGGCCTAACCTAACACAACCAAGCAATTGGTTCCACTTTTTTACCCCCTTCCGGCTCACGTAGAAAGGGGCCAGAATGGCAGTTCCGTCTTTTTACCTAGCGGGCCTATGGTTTCTCCGGAGAAGGGGCTCTGGGTCGTCTGAATGCCACCAAATCCCATGGTATGACATACCATGTGTGTTATAGTGTTTCATGGGTCTTGGATGCCCAACATTCCCTCACTCGGTGTGTTATGGCTTCACCGGCGTCGGATTCTCTCTAGCGGGTTCAAGGACTACTCAGAGCCCGAAACTCCCGGATGTGGCGAAATAGGGGGAATCCTGCCAAGAGGTGGGCCCTACCATTGTCTTGGGTGTTCATTGGGCCTAAACTAACACAACCAAGCAATTACTTCCAATTTAGTACCCCCTTCCGGCTCACGTAGAGGGGCCAGAACGACAGTTCCGTCTGTTTTCCCAGCGGGTCTAGGGTTTCTCCGGAGAGGGGCTCTGGATCGTCTGAATACCACCAAATCCCATGGTATTCCATACCATGTATTTTACAGTGTGTCATGGGTCTTGGATGCCCAAGATTCCCTCTCTTTGTGTGTTAGGCCTTCGCCGGCGTTGGATTCTCTCTAGCGGGTTCCAAAACTATTTAGAGCCCGAAACTCCCGGATCTGACGGAACATGGGGAATATTGCCAAGAGGTGGGTCCTAACCTTTTATTTGGTGTTACTTGGGCCTAAAATAACACAAAAAATTAATTATTTACACTTTTCTACCCCTCTCCGGCTCACGTAGATGGGCCAGACCGGCAGTTTCTTCTTTTTCTCCAGCAGACCTAGGGTTTCTCCAGGGAGGGGCTCCGGAACGTCTTAATTCCCACCCATGCCTAGGGTACGACAAACCATGTGTGTTAGATTTTGGCATGGGTTTTAAATTCCCAAGATTCCCTCACTCTTTGTGTTATGGCTTCACTGGCGCCGCATTCTCTTTCACGGGTTCCAGGACTACTCAGAGCCCGAAACTCCCAGATCTCACGGAGTCGGGGGGGGGGGACCTTTCCAAGAGGTGGAACCTAACATTGTATTGGGTGTTACTTGGGACTAACCTAACACAACCAAGCAATTGGTTCCGCTTTGTTACCCCATTCCATATCGCGTAGACGGGCCAGAACGGCAGTTCCATCTTTTTTCCAGCGGGGCTATGGTTTCTCTGGAGAGGGGCCTCCGGACCGTCTGAATGCCACCAAATCCCACGGTATGCCATACTTGTGTGTTAGAGTGTGTAATGGGTATTGGATTCCCAATATTCTCTTACTCCCTGTGTTATGGCTTCACCTGCGTCAGATTCTCTTTCGCGGGTTCTACTTAGAGCCCGAAACTCCCGGATCTCACGGAACGGGGGAATCTTGCCAAGAGGTGGGACCTACCATTTTATTGGGTGTTACTTGGGCATAACCTAACACAACCAAGTAATTGGTTCCACTTTTCTACCCTTTTCCGGCTCACGTAGAGGGGCCAAAATGGCAGTTCCGTCTTTTCCCAGCGGGGCTATGGTTTCTCTGGAGAGGGGCCTCCAGATCGTCTGAATGCCACCAAATACACCATGGTATGCCATACCATGTGTTTGTATAGTGCGTCATGGGTCTTGGATGCCCAGTATTCCCTCTCTCCCTCTCTCTCTCTCTCTATCTCTCTCTCTCTGTTATGGCTTCACCGGCGCGTCAAATTCTCTCTCGCAGGTTCCACGACTACTTAGAGCCCGAAACTCCCTAAACTGATGGAACTCGGAGAATCTTGCCAATGGGTGGGCCCAACAATTTTCTTGGGTGTTCCTTGGGCCTAAACTAACAAAAACAAGCAATTGGTTCCACTTTGCTACCCCTATCTAGCTCAAGTAGAGGGGCAAAATGGCATTTCCGTCTTTTTCCCAACGGGGCTATGGTTTCCCTGGAGAGGGGGCTCCGGATCGTCTGAATGCCACCAAATCCCATGGTATGGCATACCATGTGTGTTAGAGTGTGGCATGGGTCTTGTATTCCCAAGATTCACTCTCTCTCTGTGTGTTAGGGCTTCACCGGCGTTAGATTCTCTCTCGCGGGTTCCAGGATTACTTAGAGCCTGAATCTCCCGGATCTGACGGAACTGGGGGAATTTTTCTAAGAGGTGGTCCCTGCCATTTTGTTGGGTGTTCCTTGGTCCTAACCTAATACAACCAAGCAGTTGGTTCCAATTTGCGACCCCCTTCCGCCTAACGTAGAGGGGCCAGAACGGCAGTTCCGTCTTTTTCCCCAGCGGGGCTATGCATGGTTTCTCCGGAGAAGGGCCTCCACATCATCTCAATCCCATGAAATCACATGGTATTCCATACCATATGTGTTATAGTGTGTCGTGGGTCTTTGATGCCCAAGATTCCCTCTCTCTGTGTTATGGCTTCACCGGCATCTGATTCTCTCTGGGGGGTTCCATGACTACTTAGAGCCCGAAACTCCCGGAACTGACGGAACACGGAGAATCTTGGCAAGAGGTGAGCCCTACCATTGTCTTGGGTTTTAGTTGGGCCTAACCTAACACAAACAAGTAGTTGGTTGCACTTTGCTACCCCCTTCTGGCTCACGTAGAGGGGCCAGAACGACAATTCTGTCTTTTTCCCTAGCGGGGCTATGGTTTTCTCCGGAGAGGGGGCTCCGGATTGTTTGGATGCCACCAAATCCCATGGTATGACATAAAATGTTTGTTAGAGTGTTTCATGGGTATTGGATTCCCAACATTCCCTCACTCGGTGTGGTATGGCTTCACCGGCGTCGAATTCTCTCTAGCGGGTTCAAGGACTACTCAGAGCCCGAAACTCCCGGATGTGGCAAAACAGGAGGAATCCTGCCAAGAGGTGGGCCCTACCATTGTCTTTGGTGTTCATTAGGCCTAAAAAACACAAATTAGCAGTTGGTTCCACTTTGCTACCCCCTTCCGGCTCACGTAGAGGGGCCAGAACGGCAGTTCCGTCTGTTTTCCTAGCGGGGCTAGGGTTTCTCCGGAGAGGGGATCTGGATCGTCTGAATACCACCAAATCCCATGGTATTCCATACCATGTGTGTTATAGTGTGTCATGGGTCTTGGATGCCCAATATTCCCTCTCTTTGTGTGTTAGGCCTTCACCGGCGTCGGTTTCTCTCTAACGGGTTCCAAAACTATTTAGAGCCCGAAACTCCCGCATCTGACGGAACATGGGGAATCTTGCCAAGAGGTTGGTACTAAAATTTTATTTGGTGTTACTTGGGCCTAAAATAACACAACCAAACAATTAGTTACACTTTGCTACCCCTTTCCAGCTCACGTAGAGGGGCCAGACCGGCAGTTTCTTCTTTTTCTCCAGCAGACCTAGGGTTTCTCCTGGGAGGGGCTCCAGAGCGTCTGAATTCCAAAACAATACTATGGTATTCCAAACCATGTGTTTTTATATTGTTTCATGGGTCTTGGATTCCCAAGATTCCATCACACTTTGTGTTATGGCTTCACCGGCGCCGCATTCTCTTTCACAGGTTCCAGGACTACTCAGAGCCCAAAACTTCCAGATCTCACGGAATGGGGGGGGGGGGGGATCTTGCCAAGAAGTGGGACCTACCATTCTCTTGGGTGTTACTGGGGCCTAACCTAACACAAACAAGCAATTGGATCCGCTTTTTTACCCCATTCCGGCTCACGTAGACGGGCCAGAACGGTAGTTTCGTCTTTTTCCCAGCAGGGCTATGGTTTCTCTGGAGAGGGGCCTCTAGACTGTCTGAATGCCACCAAATCCCAAAGTATGACATAGCTTGTGTGTTAGAGTGTGTCATGGGTATTGGATACCCAATATTCCCTTACTCCCTGTGTTATGGCTTCACCGGCGTCAGATTCTCTTTCGTGGCTTCTACTTAGAGCTCGAAACTCCCGGATCTCACGGAGCGGGGGGAATCTTGCCAAAAGGTGGGACCTAACATTTTATTGGGTATTACTTGGGCATAACCTAACACAACCAAGTAATTGGTTCCACTTTTCTACCCCTTTCCGGCTACGTAGAGGGCCCGAAACAGCAGTTCCGTCTTTTTCCCAGCGGAGCTATGGTTTGTCTGGAGAGGGGCCTCCATATTGTCTGAATGCCACCAAATACACCATGGTATGCCATACCATGTGTGTGTGTATAGTGTGTCATGGGTCTTGGATGCCCAAGATTCCCTCCCTCTCTCTCTCTCTCTCTCTTTTATGGCTTCAACGCCGCGTCAGATTCTCTCTGGCGGGTTCGAGGACTACTTAGAGCCCGAAACTCCCTAAACTGATGGAACTCGGGGAATCTTGCCAACTGGTGGTCCCAAACATTTTCTTTGGTGTTCCTTGGTCCTAAACTAACACAAAGAAGCAATTGTTTCCACTTTGCTACCCCTTTCCGGCTCAAGTAGAGGGGCCAAAACGACAGTTCCGTCTTTTTCTCAGCGGGGCTATGGTTTCTCTGGAGAGGGGGCTCCGGATCGTCTGAATGCCACCAAATACCATGTTATGGCATACCATGTGTGTTAGATTGTGGCATGGGTCTTTTATTCCCAAAATTCACGATCTCTCTCTATGTTAGGGCTTCACCGGCGTCAGATTCTCTTTCGCGGGTTTCAGGATTACTTAGGGCTTGAAACTCCTGGATCTGACGGAACTGGGGGAATCTTGCAAAGAGGTGGGCCCTACCATTTTTTTGGGTGTTCATTGGGCCTAACCTAATATAACCAAGCAGTTGTTCCAATTTATACCCCTTTCCGCCTAACGTAGAGGGGACAGAACGACAGTTTCGTCTTTTTCCCCAGCGGGCCTATGCATGGTTTCTCTGGAGAAGGGCCTCCACATCGTCTGAATGCCACCAAATCCCATGGTATTCCATACCATATGTGTTATAGTGTGTCGTGGGTCTTTGATGCCCAAGATTCCCTCTCTCGGTGTGTTATGGCTTCATCGGCGTCGGATTCTCTCTCGCGGGTTCCATGACTACTAAGATCCCGAAACTCCCGGAACTGGCGGAACTCGGAGAATCTTGCCAAGAGATGAGCCCTAACATTGTCTTGGGTGTTCGTTGGGCCTAACATAACACAACCAGGCAGTTGTTCCACTTTGCTACCCCCTTCTGGCTCACGTAGAGGGGCCAGAACGGCAGTTCCGTCTTTTTCCCTAGCAGGGTTATGGTTTCTCCGGAGAGGGGCCTCCGGATCGTCTGAATGCCACCAAATCCCATGGTATGAAATACCATGTGTTTTAGAGTGTTTCATGGGTCTTGGATGCCCCACATTTCTTCACTCGATGTGTTATGGCTTCACCGGTGTCGGATTCTCTCTGGCGGGTTCAAGGACTACTCAGAGCCCGAAACTCCCGGATATGAGAAACAGGGGGAATCCTGCAAATAGGTGGTCCCTATCATTGTATTGGGTGTTCATTGGGACTAAACTAACACAACCAAGCAGTTGGTTCCACTTTGCTACCCCCTTCCGGCTCACGTAGAGGGGCCAGAACAGCACTTCCGTCTGTTTTCCGAGCGGGGCTAGGGTTTCTCCGGAGAGGGGCTCTTCATCATCTTGGGTGTTCATTGGGCCTAAACTAGCACAACCAAGCAGTTGTTCCACTTTGTTACCACCTTCCGGCTCACGTAGAGGGGCCAGAACGGCAGTTCCGCCTGTTTTCCCAGCGGGGCTAGGGTTTCTCCGGAGAGGGGTTCTAGATCGTCTGAATACCACCAAATCCCATGGTATGCCATACCATGTGTGTTATAGTGTCTCATGTGTCTTATATGATCAAGATTACCTCTCTTTGTGTGTTAGGCGCCTTCGCCGGCGTCAGATTCTCTCTAGCGGGTTCCAAAACTATTTAGAGCCTGAAACTCCTAGATCTGACGGAACTGGTGGAATCTCGCCAAGAGGTGGGTCCTACCATTTTATTTGGTGTTACTTGGTCCTAAAATAACACAACCAAGCAATTAGTTCCACTTTTCTACCCCTTTTCGGCTCACGTAGACGGGCCAGAACGCCAGTTTCTTCTTTTTCTCCAGCACGCGTAGGGTTTCTCCGGGAAGGGGCTCCGGAGCATCTGAATTCCCACCCAATCCTAGGGTATGCCAAACCATATGTGTTAGATTGTGGCATGGGTCTTGTATGCCCAAGAGTCCCTCGCTCTTTTTGTTATGGCTTCACCGGCGCCGCATTCTCTTTCACGGGTTCCAGGCCTACTCAAAGCCCGAAACTCCAAAATCTCACGGAATGGCTGGAATCTTGCCAGGAGGTGGGACCTACCCTTGTCTTGGGTGTTCCTTGGGCCTAACCTAATACAAAAAATCAGTTGGTTCCACTTTTCTACCCCTTTCCGCCTAACGTAGAGGGGCCAGAACGACATTTCCGTATTTTTCCCCGGCGGGGCCATGGTTTCTCCGGAGAGGGGTCTCTAGATCGTCTGAATGCCACAAAATCCCAAGGTACGCCATACCATGTGTGTTATAGTGTGTCATGGGTCTTGGATTCCCAAGATTCCCTCTCTCTCTCTCTCTCTCTCTCTCTGTTAGGGCTTCACCGGCGTCGGATTCTCTCTGGCGGGCTCAAGGACTACTTAGATCCCGAAACTCCCGAAACCGACGGAACTCGGAAAATCTTGCCAACAGGTGGGCCCAACATTGTCTTGCGTGTTCCTTGTGAAGGGAATATGCCCGAGAGGCAATAATAAAATGTTTATTATCTTATTCCTTATTTATGTTGAATGTTTATTTCTCATGCTAGAATTGTATTAACCGGAAACGTTGATACATGTGTGTTTAATAAACAAACAATGGTTCCTAGTAAAGCCTGTCTTTTAACTAGCTCGTTGATTAATAGATGATCAAGGTTTCCTGATCATGAACATTGGATGTTGTTAATAACGCGGTCATGTCATTAGAAGAATGATGTGATGAACATATACCCAAAGTGAATATAGCAATGCGATCAAGTCATTAAGTTTACATTGTTATATCTAACATACGCAGTAACTTATTTCATAGACCATGAGATCATGTCAATCACTGATACCGGAAGGGTAATTTGATGTCATCAAACGTCACACTGTAACAGGGTGGCTATAAAGGTGACGTTAGGTATTCGGAAAGTATTATTTGAGGATCAAGGATCAAGAGTGGGATTTGTCCATCCAAACTGACGGAGAGATATACTCTGGGGCCTCTCGGTGATATCACATCGAAACCGCTTGAAAGCACGTGATATGATCATAATGATGTTATATCATGGGAAAGAGAAAAGAGTACTTGTCGGTAACGATATTGAACAAGTTATGGTTGATACCAATGATCGAATCTCGGACAAGTAAAATATCGCGAGACAAAGGGAATAGTTCACGGCGTTGATGGTTCACACAATCACGAGAGTCATCGTTGAATATATAGGAGTCATCACGGATCTCTAGATCCCACTGTTGATTATTGATCGGATAGGAGTATCGATCATGTCTATCTTAATAGCGAACCGTAGGGTGACACACTTAAGGTTCGATGAAGCGTTTGAGAGGATACGGAATATCGAAGAATATTTTTTGGCAGCACCGAAATTGTTTCGGGGAAAATTGAAATAGTTCAAGGGGTTTTTCGTCGAATGTTTATTAATATAATTAACTAATGATTCGAGGTGCTATATGCAATTGTTTGTTTATGGAATCAAAAAATATAAATAAAGAAATAAAAATGTTTTATTTATTTATTAAAAGAAAACCTTTGGATTTTCCAAGTGGGAAATAATGGGAGAATGAGTGCGTGTGAGTGGAGCTTCCACTCACCTGAAGAGGGAAGAGGTGGGGGCACCACCATGGCTGGCCGCACCCCACCCTTGGGCTTCCTCCCTCTTGCTATAAATGGAGGGTGAGGGCTCCTCTTCATTCACCCACTTTCCCACCTCATTTCCTCTCCACCCGCTGCTCCATTCCATGGTCTCCGGCTTGGCGGAGCCCTGACCGTGGGATTCTTCTTCACCACCACGCCGTTGTGCTGCTGGAGTTCCAAGGGACCCTCTACTTCCGCGCCCCGCTGGATCGAGGGAACGGAGGTCGTCATCAACCATACGTGTGACCGATCACGGAGGCACCGCCGGATTCAGGTGCACATCTTATCGCTCTCGGGATCGGTGTGAGTACGACTACGCCAACAACGAGATTTGATCTCGTAACGCTTTGCATATTCGAGGGTATGTGTTCTCCTTAACCCTATCTTTGCCCGTTGCACTTCGTCTCCTAGATTACATCTTGGCCTTTCGGGTGACTCTCGCGTAGGATTTTTTTTCTTTTCTATGCAACGACTCCTTCAGTGGTATCAGAGCCGGATCTATGCATAGATTTTTTGTACGGGTAGAACACATAAGTGTATGTGGGCGTTGATGATCATGTTATTGCCTCCTTGAGTATTTTATGATCTTTGTGGCATAGTTGGATGACGCTTCCCTAGACTAAGTTTACGTCTACTATGTACGCGAGAATTGTCTCACTTGTGGCTGAAAGGGTGTCCGTTTCTCCAACTATAGTTAAGATCTAATCTACGAAGGGTTGTTAAAAATGTGTTTATCAACGTTGTGGTTGATGTTCGTAGGTATGAACGGTTCTATCCTCGAAAGCCCTAAGCCACGTAAAATATGCAAAAATAAATTAGAGGCGTCTAACTAGTTTTTGTTGGGCATGTGATGTGATATGGTCAATGTTCCAAATTTGATTATGTGATGAACTATTTTGTAAATTATTGATATACTGGAAGGTATCCATATGGTTGTCTTATTATTGATGGACAATCAAAATATTGGGGTTCCATGGTACTTGGTACCACGCTGGTGGAATGATGGAGATCATACCATAATGCACATGATGAAGATCAAGTGCAAGGAGGACCATATCATATCACGTTATCCTTACATGTGAATTCTGTGATGTTAATCCTTTTATGCGTATTGTTTTGCTTAGATAGAGACGGTAGCATTATAAGATGATCCCTCTCACTTAATATCAAGATAATAATGTGTTCTTCCTTAAGTATGCACCGTTAAGAAAGTTCATCGTTTCGAGACACCATCTGATGATCGGGTGTGATAGACCCAATGTTCGCATACAACGGGTGTTTTCAAGCCTATCATGTACATACATGGCCTTGAAACACACGCAATACTACGGTTCTACTTGGCGAGCCTAGCATGTACAGACATGGCCTCGGAACACGTAACCAGAAGGTAAAGCATGAGTCATATGGATGATATGATGAACATGTCGATGTTCGCCTTTGAAGCTACATCATCTCACGTGATGATCGGTTTTGGTGTAGCAAAATTGGTTCGTGTAATCACTAAAGACGACTAAGAGGGATGTTGTTTAGAGTGGGAGTTCATGGCATAATTTTGAATTAACTTGTACTTATTTATCATGAACAACCAATCAAAGTGAATTTCCACAAATTGTAGTATTCATTGGCATCCACATAACTACCTTACACTTAGATTGTTAATTGAGATATGACTGTTATGATCTGGTAAAAATCATTTAAGATTGGTACCGTATTAGTGAAATTTAAAATTGATTCCTATTGTAGATTTTTGGTATTTCCTACCTAGCTCCATATGGTTAATGATTGATTGATCTAGAGAGCAAATAATTCCTACTTAGAATCCAGAGTCGTGGTTGCTTCCATATTACTTTATCTTCAAAAGAATATTTTGTTGATCAAGGTGATTTAGGAACTGAAAAGAGTTGTTTTCAGAAACAACCAAGTGAAAGATATATTGATATCTAGAAACTTATTTGTGGCAGCATGACTGAGTATAATTTAGCGTGACAATGTATGCTTATATATTATTTGAATATATGCAAGGATGGAAGACGCTAGGCGTTTGAATATTCCAAGAAGTTGGACGCTAAAAATTAACCTCTAAATTCATTCCTTCGAGCTATAGTAGCTTAATCATAAAATTGTTATGATGGGATGGATTAAAAGTATGGGTAAAAATCGTTTACCTTACTTGTAAATTGCTAAGAGTGGAATCTAGAAGAATACTATTAATATGGTGATATTAGTAGAACAATCAAACTCAAAGTATGACTCAATGGGTGATAGTATATGACTAAGACGCCAAATAAAATGAGCTAGTACGACTAGCATTGTTTGATGTTGAATGATTCTTCTATAAAGGAAAGGGAATATTGAAAATAGAATTACAAAAAAGGTATATGGCAGAAAAGGAACGTAACTGGAAAAGTCCAGCTCAAGAGTATATGCTTGATATACAAGTTATAGATGTATTACTAGTTAACAAAGTATTTTTTGGTATTTTGATACCACATTGGTTGGTTTGAGTTGTCATACAAATCAATGCAATGCAAGAAATACAAGGGCCTAAAAGGAACTAGTAATAGATGTGGAATCGATTATGACAAGAACATAAATAGAGTGTTATTGTGTTCATCGTCGTATCGAACCAAACATTCAAGATTTATTTTAAAGAACTTAATAAGTTGTTATTTTGTTCTAATCTTTTGTGAGAACAAATGAGATTGTTCAAACTATGACCATATTCCATAATTGATGGATATGTTAATATAAATCATGTTGGTAAAGTAAACATCTGTAAGACTAAATGCTAAATGTTGCAAGACGTAAATGAGTTTCACTTAAATTGTGACACCACCATTTTAGTTCATATCGGAAAGGAAAATATGAAGGAACTCCATATTGATGGACTTCCGGAGTCATTTTGTTTTGAATAAATTGACGCTTGTGAGACCTCTTCCAAAAGATGACTAGAATTCCGTTCTTAGGCCAAAGTAGAATGGACGACTAATTTAGTGGAGATTATACATATTGATGTATATAGTCCATTATGTGTAGTCATGCATGGTGGATTAATTTTTTCCTTCATAATTTTTTTTCGATGATTTGAGTAGATATGTGAGTATATCTATTTAAAGAGAACGGAGTTTGACTTCTTGAATTGATTCAAATGGTTGTAAATATGAAGTAAAAAATCAATGTAACAAGATAATCAAGTATTTATGATTGGATCATAAAGGATAAAGTTTGAGTTACAAGTTTAGCAAAACATCTCAGGAGTTGTAGAATTGTTCTACAACTTATACTTCTCGAATACCCCACATTAGTTTAAATTATTCAAGAAACAAAATCAAACCTTGTTGGACATGGTAAGATTAATAAAATTTCCATTATAATTTTGTAGTTTATACATTAAGGACAACCGCTTTTACAGTGAAAAGAGCACCATCATGATCCGTTGAAATTAACAACATATAAGATATGGTTTGGGTAGTGGCCCGAATTGTCATTTTCTTAAGTTTTGGTATGCATAGCATGTGTAAAATGTTTACAACCAAAATAGGATAAATATATGTTTATAAGGTTATCCCAAATAAAACATTGGGTATTTCTCCTATCACCGAACCAAAAGACAAATGTTGTTTGTCAGAAAGGGTTGATTTCTCGAGAAAGTAGTTCTTGCGAAACAAGTGAGTGGGAGCACAGTACATACTCAACGAGATTAGAGAATCTTCATTATCATGTCAAGAGTAGCGCAGCACTGGAAATTGTTCCGGGGTTTGTTATTTTGACAAAGTAGAAGACACTACATGTGTTGTAGATACTTCGGATAAGTTTGCGTACTGAACCACAAAAGTCCTAAAACTTTGTATTTAGACCAACTTGTGGTTTAAGAGTAAAGTGTTGTTTTGACAACAGAAGGACTTGGACCTTATAAAGGAAGCAAATGATGGGCCCTGACTACGTAAAATTGACTATGAGTCATTATATCCGCCTTAGTATCCTCGTATGAATATCAAGTACGTGACTTGGTAGTTCTTTCGATAGGCATGATTCCTAACGATAGCAAAAGGGTCTATATAGAGACAAAGACATGGATTTTTACATCCTTTGTGTCGGGGGGTTACCCCCGAGTAGGGGTAAGGCAAGTACTGAAGGGAATATGCCCGAGAGGCAATAATAAAATGGTTATTATCTTATTCCTTGTTTATGATGAATGTTTATTTCTCATGCTAGAATTGTATTAACCGGAAACGTTGATACATGTGTGCTTAATAAACAAACAATGGTTCCTAGTAAAGCCTCTCTTTTAACTAGCTCGTTGATTAATAGATGATCAAGGTTTCCTGATCATGAACATTGGATGTTATTAATAACGGGGTCATGTCATTAGAAGAATGATGTGATGAACATATACCCAAAGAGAATATAGCAATGCGATCAAGTCATTTAGTTTACATTGTTATATCAAACATACGAAGTAACTTATTCCTTAGACCTTGAGATCATGTCAATCACTGATACCGGAAGAGTGCTTTGATGGCATCAAACGTCACACCGTAACAGGGTGACTATAAAGGTGTCGTTAAGTATCACGGGAACGAGAAAAGAGTACTTGTCGGTAACGAGATTGAACAAGGTATGGTTGATACCAATGATCGAATCTCGGACAAGTAAAATATCGCGAGACAAAGGGAATAGTTCACGACGTTGTTGGTTCACACGATCACGAGAGTCATCGTTGAATATATAGGAGTCATCACGGATCTCCAGATCCCGCTGTTGATTATTGATCGGAGAGGAGTCTCGATCATGTCTATCTTATTCGCGAACCGTGGGGTGACACACTTAAGGTTTGATGACGCGTTTGAGAGGATACGGAATATCGAAGAATATTTTGGGCAGCACCGAAATTGTTTCGGGGAAAATTGAAATAGTTCAAGGGGTTTTTCGTCGAATGGTTGTTAATAGAATTAACAAATGATTCGAGGTGCTTTATGCAAATGTTTGTTAATAGAATTAAAAAATGCTAAAATAAAGAAATAAAAATGTTTTATTGATTTATTAAAGAAAAACTCTTGGATTTTCTAAGTGGGGTTTAAAGGAAAATGAGTGGGTGTGAGTGGAGTGTCCACTCACATCATGAGGGAAGAGGTGGGGGCACACCATGGGGCTGGCCGCACCCCCCTTGGGCTGCCTCCCCCTCTCCTATAAAAGGAGGGTGAGAGCTCTCCCTCCTCCACACACTTGGCCACTTCCCTTTCCCTCCACCCGGTGCTCCATTTCATGGTCTCCGGCTTGGCGAAGCCCTGACCGTGGGATTCTTCACCACCACCACGTCGTCGTGCTGCTGGAGTTCCGAGGGATCCTCTACTTCCGCGCCCCGCTGGAACGAGGGAACGGAGGTCGTCATCAACCGTACGTGTGACCGATCACGGATGCACCGCCGGATTGCGGTGCCATCTTCTCGCTATCGGGATCGGTGTGAGTACGACTACGCCAACAACGAGATTTGATCTCGTACCACTTTGAGTCTTCGAGGGTATGTGTTCTCCTTAACCCTCTTGTTGCCCGTTGCACTTCGTCTCATAGATTAGATCTTGGCCTTTCGGGTATCTCTCGCGTAGGAAAATTTTTGTTTTCTATGCTACGTTCCCCTTCAGTGGTATCAGAGCCGGATCTATGCGTAGATGTTTTGTACGGGTAGAACACATAGGTGTATGTGGGCGTTGATGATCATGTTATTACCTCCTTGATTATTTTATGATCTTAGTGGCATAGTGGGATGAAGCGGCCCGGACTAACGTTACATGTCCACGTACATGAGACTTGTTCCACAACTGACATGCAACTTGTATTGCATAAGTGGCTTGCGGGTGTCTGTTTCTCCTACTATAGTTAAGATCTAATCTATGAAGGGTTGTTAAAAATGTGTTTATCAACGTTGTGGTTGATGTTCGTAGGTATGAACGGTTCTATCCTCGAAAGCCCTAAGCCACGTAAAATATGCAAAAATAAATTAGAAGCGTCTAACTAGTTTTTGCTGGGCATGTGAATTGATATGGTCAATATTACAAATTTGATTATGAGATGATCTATTTTGTAAATTATTGATATACCGGAAGGTATCAATATGGTTGTCTTCTTATTGATGGACAATCAAGTTTGGGGTACCGTGGTACTTGGTACCACGCCGGTGGAATGATTGAGATCATACCATAATGCACATGATGGAGATCAAGTGCAAGAAGGACCATATCATATCACGTTATCCTTTCATGTGATGTCTGTGATGTTAATCCTTTTTATGCATCTTGTGTTGCTTAGATAACGATGGCAGCATTATAAGATGATCCCTCTCACTTAATATCAAGATAATAATGTGTTCTTCCTTAAGTATGCACCGTTAAGAAAGTTCGTCGTTTCGAGACACCACGTGATGATCGGGTGTGATAGACTCAACGTTCGCATACAACGGGTGTTTTCAAGCCTAGCATGTACAGACATGGCCTTGAAACACACGCAATACTACGGTTCTACTTGGCGAGCCTAGCATGTACAGACATGGCCTCGGAACACGTAACCGAAAGGTAAAGCATGAGTCATATGGATGATATGATGAACATGTCAATGTTCGCCTTTGAAGCTACATCATCTCACGTGATGATCGGTTTTGGTGTAGTGAATTTGGTTCGTGTAATCACTAAAGACGACTAAGAGGGATGTTGTTTTTGAGTGGGAGTTCATGGTTTAATTTTTGAATTAACTTGAACTTATTTATCATGAACAACCAATCAAAGTGAATTTGCACAAATTGTAGTATTCATTGGCATCCACATAACTTCCTTACACTTAGATTGTTAATTGAGATATAACTGTTATGATCTGGTAAATACCATTTAAGATTGGTACTGTATTAGTGTAATTTAAAATTGAGTCCTATTGTAGATTTTTGGTATTTCCTACCTAGCTCCATGTGATTAATGATTAATTGATCTAGAGAGCAAATAATTCCTACTTAGAATCCAGAGTCATGGTTGCTTCCGTATTACTTTATCTTCAAAAGAATGTTTTGTTGATCAAGGTGATTTAGGAACTAAAAAGAGTTGTTTTCAGAAACAATCAAGTGAAAGATATATTGATATCTAGAAACTTATTTGTGGCAACATGACTGAGTATAATTTAGCGTGACAATGTTTGCTTATATTATCTGAATATATGCAAATTTAGCGTGACAATGTTTGCTTATATTATCTGAATATATGCAATGATTGAATACGCTAGGCGTTTGAATATTCCAAGAAATTGGGCGCTAAAAATTATCCTCTAAATCCCTTCTTTCGAGCTATAGTAGCTTAATCATAAAATTGTTATGATAGGATGGATTAAAAGTATGGTTAAAGTCATTTACCTTACTTGGAGATTGCTAAGAGTGGAATCTAGAAGAATACTATTAATATGGTGATATTAGTAGAACAATCAAACTCAAAGTATGACTCAATGGGTGATAGTATATGACTAACACGCCAAAGAAAATGAGCTAGTAAGACTAGCATTGTTTGATGTTGAATGATTCTTCTATAAAGGAAAGGGTATATTGAAAATAGAATTACAAAAAATATATGGCAGAAAAAGAAGATAACTGAAAGTCCAGCTCAGGAGTATATGCTTGATATACAAGTTATAGATGTATTACTAGTTAACAAAGTATTTTTGGGTATTTTGATACCACATTGGTTGGTATGAGTTGTCATACAAAGCAACTCAATGCAAGAAATACAAGGGCCTAAAAAGGAACTAGTAATAGATGTGGAATCGATTATGACAAGAACATAAATAAAGTGTTATTGTGTTCATTGTAGTATCGAACCAAACATTCAAGATTTATTTTAAGAACTTAATAAGTTGTTATTTTGTTCTAGTCTTTTGTGAGAACAAATGAGATTGTTCAAACGATGACCATATTCCATAATTGATGGATATGTTAATATAAATCATGTTGGTAAAGTAAACATCTATAAGACTGAATGCTAAACGTTGCAAGACGTAAAAGATTTTCACTTAAATTGTGACACCACCATTTTAGTTCATATCGGAAAGGAAAACATGAAGGAACTCCATATTGATGGACTTCCGGAGTCATTTTGTTTTGAGTAAATTGACGCTTGTGAGACCTCTTCCAAAAGATGACTAGAATTCCGTTCATAGGCCAAAGTAGAATGGACGACTAATTTAGTGGAGATTATACATATTGATGTATATAGTCCATTATGTGTAGTCATGTATGGTGGATTAATTTTTCCTTCATAAAATTCTATCGATGATTTAAGTAGATATGTGAGTATATCTATTTAAAGGGAACAGAGTTTGACATTTTGAATTGGTTCAAAAGGTTGTTAATATGAAGTTAAAATCAATGTAACAAGATAATCAAGTATTTATGATTGGATCATAAAGGATAAAGTTTGAGTTACAAGTTTAGCAAAACATCTGAGAAGTTGCAGAATTGTTCTACAACTTATACTTCTCGAATACCCCACATTAGATTGGAGTATTCAAAAGACAAAATCAAACCCTGTTTGACATGGTAAGATTAATAAAATTGCCATTATAATTTTGTAGTTTATACATTAAGGACAACCGCTTTTACACTGAAAAGAGAACCATCATGATCCGTTGAAACTGACAACATATAAGATATGGTTTGGGTAATGACCCGAATTGTCATTTTTCTTAAGTTTTGGTATGATAGCATGTGTAAAATGTTTACAACCAAAATAGGATAAATATATGTTTATAAGGTTATCCCAAATAAAACATTGGGTATTTCTCCTATCACCGAACCAAAAGACAAATGTTGTTTGTCAGAAAAGGTTGATTTCTCGAGAAAGTAGTTCTTGCGAAACAAGTGAGTGGGAGCACAGTACAAACTCAACGAGGTTAGAGAATCTTCGTTATCATGTCAAGAGTAGCGCAGCACTGGAAGTTGTTCCGGGGTTTACTATTTTGACTAAGTAGAAGACACTACAAATGTTGTAGATACTTCAAATGAGTTTGCGAACTGTACCAGTAAAGTCCAAAAACTTTGTACTTAGAACAACTTGTGGTTTAAGTGTAAAGTGTTGTTTTGACAACAAAAGGACCTGAACCTTATAAAGGAAGCAAATGATGGGCCCTGGCTTCGTAAAATTGACTATGAGTCATTATATCCGCCATAGTATCCTTGTTAGAATATCAAGTATGTGACTTGGTAGTCCTTTCGATAGGCATGATGCCTAACGATAGCAAAAGGGTCTATATAGCGACAAAGACATGGATTTTACATCCTTTCAAAGTTGTACTTATCGAAAAGTTGTTTTCGACGAAGTTCAAAGAGTTCACTACTACAAGATTTTGATCTTCCGTAGTGATGCTTAGTCTTTGCAGATAGTTCTAGCAAAGTTACATATTATGATATGGTAGTTGAATAACAAAACCAACTCTCCTCTCAAGGAAGTTTTATCAAGGATGTGTACTTGACACAGTCTGAGAGTTTTGTAAAATTCAAAAAGGTTGCTAGAAAGGTATGCACACTTCAATGGTTGAAGTGAGCATAACGAAGTTGAAATCTTTACCTTAATGAAGTTATCAAAAGAGTTTGATTCCATCATGAACGATAAAGATGCTTGTAAAGTTACAAGAAATTAAGTGGGAGCGCTATGACATATTTCCAATACTTTATGTAGATGACATATGGTTGATTGGAAAATATGTATTTTAAATTAACACGGTTAAGATTTTCATATTGATGAAAGGCTTAGAAGATATTGGGCATCGATATCTATAAAAGATGGATTGACGCACCTGATATGATTGAAGCCAAATTACATAGATGAAATATTGAAGTAAGTCAATATGAAAATGACAAGAAGGAGTTCTTGTCACATGGAAAATAATTGAGCAAGATTCATGTGTTTTGACACATGATGAGCATCATTGAAATTGAGATTTCTAAGTCATGTTTTCATGCTATGTACACGACCAGATGAGTCCTATGCTATAAAATGTTATAGCAGGATAATTCATATGATGATTAGACAACAGTGGGAGAGATCCTCGTGTCATTTTAGAAATGCTAAGGATATGTTTTCCTATATAGTAATGACAAAATATTAGTTGTAATATGTTACACTAATAATCTTGTCATTTAATCAAGTAATTTTATCTCAATTAAAATATGTGATGAACGGTAGCACAATAGGATGGAAGAAAGTTCCATGCTGGATTTGAAAGAGTTTCAAAATTAAAATATTGTGACAGATACTACAACAAAGGCTAAAGTATATCGTTGTGTTGACAACTGATTATAAGCGTATTTTGTGTCAAGGAGTTCTTTATTGAACTTGGTGAATTTCCAAGAATGCTGAAACTATGAAGCTACATTTTCACAATGTTAGTAACATCAGTTTAAGCTGAGGAATTAAGGTATCACCGGAACTTGGTGAGTTTCCAAGAATGCTAACACTATGAAGCTACATTTTCACAATGTTAGTGACATCAGTTTAAGCTGAGGAATTAAGTTTTCACCAATTGACCATATATATACAAAGCCATCTCATTAGAGAATGAGTGATGCGTGTAGACGCAAAGAACATGCAAATACAATAGGACCTGAACAGTTCAGATCTTTTTGATAATGTTTACCACATGCGAAGCATGGTAATAACACTGGTACGCCATATGTGTTAAGTGCTTACAGACTAGATTATTGACTCTAGTGCAAGTGGGAGACTGAAGGGAATATGCCCGAGAGGCAATAATAAAATGGTTATTATCTTATTCCTTGTTTATGATGAATGTTTATTTCTCATGCTAGAATTGTATTAACCGGAAACGTTGATACATGTGTGCTTAATAAACAAACAATGGTTCCTAGTAAAGCCTCTCTTTTAACTAGCTCGTTGATTAATAGATGATCAAGGTTTCCTGATCATGAACATTGGATGTTATTAATAACGGGGTCATGTCATTAGAAGAATGATGTGATGAACATATACCCAAAGAGAATATAGCAATGCGATCAAGTCATTTAGTTTACATTGTTATATCAAACATACGAAGTAACTTATTCCTTAGACCTTGAGATCATGTCAATCACTGATACCGGAAGAGTGCTTTGATGGCATCAAACGTCACACCGTAACAGGGTGACTATAAAGGTGTCGTTAAGTATTCGGAAAGTATTAGTTGAGGATCATGGATCAAGAGTGGGATTTGTCCATCCAAATGACGGAGAGATATACTCTGGGCCCTCTCGGTGATATCACATCGAAACCGCTTGCAAGCACGTGATATGATCACAAGGATGTTATATCACGGGAACGAGAAAAGAGTACTTGTCGGTAACGAGATTGAACAAGGTATGGTTGATACCAATGATCGAATCTCGGACAAGTAAAATATTGCGAGACAAAGGGAATAGTTCACGGCGTTGTTGGTTCACACGATCACGAGAGTCATCGTTGAATATATAGGAGTCATCACGGATCTCCAGATCCCGCTGTTGATTATTGATCGGAGAGGAGTCTCGATCATGTCTATCTTATTCGCGAACCGTAGGGTGACACACTTAAGGTTCTATGACGCGTTTGAGAGGATACGGAATATCGAAGAATATTTTGGGCAGCACCGAAATTGTTTCGGGGAAAATTGAAATAGTTCAAGGGGTTTTTCGTCGAATGGTTGTTAATAGAATTAACAAATGATTCGAGGTGCTTTATGCAAATGTTTGTTAATAGAATTAACAAATGCTAAAATAAAGAAATAAAAATGTTTTATTGATTTATTAAAGAAAAACTCTTGGATTTTCTAAGTGGGGTTTAAAGGAAAATGAGTGGGTGTGAGTGGAGTGTCCACTCACATCATGAGGGAAGAGGTGGGGGCACACCATGGGGCTGGCCGCACCCCCCTTGGGCTGCCTCCCCATCTCCTATAAAAGGAGGGTGAGAGCTCTCCCTCCTCCACACACTTGGCCACTTCCCTTTCCCTCCACCCGGTGCTCCATTTCATGGTCTCCGGCTTGGCGAAGCCCTGACCGTGGGATTCTTCACCACCACCACGTCGTCGTGCTGCTGGAGTTCCGAGGGATCCTCTACTTCCGCGCCCCGCTGGAACGAGGGAACGGAGGTCGTCATCAACCGTACGTGTGACCGATCACGGATGCACCGCCGGATTGCGGTGCCATCTTCTCGCTATCGGGATCGGTGTGAGTACGACTACGCCAACAACGAGATTTGATCTCGTACCACTTTGAGTCTTCGAGGGTATGTGTTCTCCTTAACCCTCTTGTTGCCCGTTGCACTTCGTCTCATAGATTAGATCTTGGCCTTTCGGGTATCTCTCGCGTAGGAAAATTTTTGTTTTCTATGCTACGTTCCCCTTCAAGTACTAAAGGCAAGGTCAATGGAGATGTTTGACTGAGTAGCTGGCTACCCGGTCGACTGCTATCCGGCCGTACACACCAATGGCCAGAAGGAAGAATCAAGGAAGTTGTGTTCTTCAGAGTAGAGGAAGTGGTCCGAGTAGAGGGAGTGGATTCCTACTCGGGCCAGAAGTCAATGGAGCCGTTCTGACAACGGACCCGCGTATCCTGCGTCCGTACGGCGTGCGGTTCAACTTACAGAGCATGTGATTATCCGCGCTACTGCGTGGCTACAGTGCGGTAGGCACCTGTCAAGTCCTGTCCCTAACAAAGGGGACAGGACAGGGCTAGGGGCCTACCCTATCTCACTGACAAGGTGGACAAGTCCCATCCCAGATAGGCGCACGACGACTTCCCGCACCCGCGTCAGCGAGAAGCCGGAGGCGTGCTCTGTTTTGCAGTGTGCGTGTCCCATCGAGTCGTACCTTATAGTCTTTTTCTATTCAGCTGGGCACCAGTATATAAGGTGCCCTGCCTCCTCCTGTGAGAGGTTCGGAACCTAGTCGCTTCATTCGGAACTTAGGCATCGCACACTTCCAGATCTCAAACCTATACGTTCACACAGAGAGCTCGAGTGGCTACTCGGCTGAAGACCTGATTTGTACTGCGGCTACTCGGTAACACACATATAAAGAGAAAGGCAGGAGTAGGGGTGTTACCTCCACACGAGGGCCATGAACCTGGGTAAGATCTTGGTGTTTGCAGTGTTAGATTCATCCTACACGCGGCTAATCGCCATGTGATCCCTCCCCGATCACCTCCAGCGTCCATCGACCCCAAACAATTAGCTATCCTATGGCATCTGCCGTGATACCACCACGACAGTTGGCGCCTACCGTGGGGCAACCAGCGGCGCTGGCTGGAGTCCATGTTCGGACGTTCTGCTACTAGGGAGCGCGTGGTCTGTGGTCTTGTCCACAGATTCGGCTCCTTCGACTTCGTCACTGACAACGTCGGCGATTTCGGCGGGAGGCCCATGCCGGCAGGCGGCTCAGTGCTCTCCTTCGGCTCGCACCTCGTCTACGTCGCCACCACCATCGTCCGTGAGTACCCAGAGGTGGTGCTCATCACGGAGTATCCCCCTGCTGTCCTCGCTGGCCGCGGAAAGCCAACTGGCTGCTCTGCGGACAGCGTGGAGGTGCTGATGACCGGCCCGACTGTCGATGCCGGGAAGGCAGCAGCCGCAACCGCGGTAGTCATCGAGGAACCTGCTGGCCCAAGTGGTGCGCAGAGGACCCACAAGCCTTACAAGCTGCCCCAGAACATCCCGGGTTACATCCCTCCTTCCACAACATCGACGATACCGGCATCTGCTGTGCGGATGGGAATGCCGCCTCCCACCGAGCTCGAGCTCATGACCATGAAGGCGCAACTCGACCAGCAGCATCAAGCGCTGCTCACGGAGCAGCTGGCGCTGGAAAAGGTTAGGCTCGAGTTTAACCTAGACTAGAACGAGTACAACAGGGCCCACGACTTTACTCCTGAGGTTAGGAGGCCTGTCAAGCTAGGCGCTACTCGTCGCAACTTAGGCGCTGAGATGGCGGTAGTTGGTGAGACCGCTAGCCAGGCTGCAAGCCAAAACACCGCTGCTACTAGGCCCAAATACAACACCCCCGCCAAAACCCTTAGAGCTGCAGAGGCCGTAGCTGCTGAGTTGTCGCATCTCGCTGGCAACGCGCGCATTAGGCAGCAGGACGGGCTCAATGAGTTAGTGCTAGAAGCTGCTAGGCAGAATGAAGAGTTCCGGAAAGCCAATCCGGGTGCTGGCGCTTCTCAGGTTGTGCACTCGCGTGCGGTCAGATCTAATGATCAGGCCTCATCGCCGCATCCCAGCCGTGAGAGGGACCGGAGTGTGTACTCTGGGAAGGATAGACAGATGCAGATGTACGACCCGACTGTCGCCGCGACAGTCCGGTCAGAAACACAGTACTGCAGGAGCAGGCTATCAAGACCATAAAGCTCACAGCAAGACACGAGATGGAAATCATGTAGGCCCTTCTCGGCATCAAGTCGCTCAGCCTACTCGGCAGAGAACGCAGCAGCCAGCTGCTGTGCAGCCGCGTGCAGCTGCGCCAGCAGCCAACCCGGTGGTGCAACTCGCAGTTGTGCAGGAGAACAGGTATGATGATGGCTACTCGGCGATGGGGCTAGCCGACTATGCTGACCCAAGAAACATTGCTGATCGCGTGGGTGAGCGCGTGTTGGAGCCCAGTGATGCAAGATACAAGTTGGACCGGATCAACATGTCCGCACAGCTCGAGAGCAAGGGACCGCCTGGCCCGGAGTGCTTTGGTCATCGCATCATGGATGAGCCATCTGTGAGCCACTTTCAGCTAGCCAGGGGAACCAAATGCTACAATGGCAGCACCAAGCTAGAAGACTGGCTGAATGATTATGTCACAGCCGTGCACATTGCACGCGGCAACCGGAGATGGGCTGTGCGGTATGTACCGCAAATGCTAGAAGGTCCAGCGAGAACTTGGCTCAACAACTTGCCCAAGCACAACATCAACTGCTGGCTAGACTTCTCGGAAGCATTCGTCAGCAACTTCACCAGCATTTACCAGAGGCCGAATAGGCCGCAACAATTGTCCGCTTGCAGGCAGCGGGAAGAGGAGACTGACCGCGAGTATCTTACTCGGTGGAGCACTCTGAGGAACACCTGTGAGGGTGTGAATGAGGCCCAGGCCATTACTTGGTTTTGATCAAGGTTGCAAGCATGGCAGCATGTTGTGGCAGAAGCTGCAGAGAGAGATGCCGAGTACTCTCGCCGAGACCATCAAGATTGTGGATATGTACGCACTTGGCGACCCAACTCAGCCTCTGGTCGACTCTGCTGAGCCGAGAAGGAACTACAACAACAACAAGCGCAATGATTTCCGCAACAAGCGCAGAAATGACCGGATCGATACTCGGTATGATCCCGAGGAGGTGAATGCTGTGACTACGGCTGCCGGGAGTAGCCAGAGGCAAAAAACTGCTGGAGCCCAGTACGGGCAGAACCAGAATCAGGGACAAGGCATCAAGAAGCCATACAATGCTCCCCAGCAGGGTAGCGACAACTCGGGTCCTGTTCAGAATTTTGTCTTTAAGGCCATGAAGGCTGGGCCATGCAGTTTCCATACTCGGCATCCGGGTAGACCTGCCAACCATACTACTCGGCAATGCAGCTGGTGGGACGAGATCAAGAATGAGGGCCTGCCTCCTCCTCCTCCTCTGCCAGCTGCGAATGCCAATGTGCAACCTATCCGAGCAGCTGCTGCCAGGCCTCCAGCATTTCCGAGAAGAGAGAATGTCAACCAGGTGGCTTTAGGAGCCAACCGCAACTACAACAACGGCAACCGCAACTTCAACAACAACAACAGCAACTGCAACTTCAACAACAACAACAACGGCAACTTCGTCAACAACAACAACAGGAACAACAACGGCAACAATGGCGCGGAAGGCCGCAACCAGTTTCAGGAGCACCACGAGAGTTACATGATCTTCACCTCCGAGCCCGCCGACAATCAGTCACTGCAGAGGCGCGTGATGGAGGTCAATGCTGTGATTCCTGCTGTTCCTCACTACCTGCACTAGTGCAATCAAGAGATCACGTGGTCCAAGGCTGATCATCCTAGGGTGATGCCCAACCCGGGAAGCTATGCATTGGTGGTGGATCCCACCTTCTTGGGTACTCAGAAGAATGTCAGGTTCAGCAAGGTCCTGATTGACAATGGCAGCAGCATCAACATCGTGTACAGGGACACGCTAGAAAAGCTCGGTATGGCCGAGAACATGTTGCTACCCAGCAGGACCACTTTCCACGTCATCGTGCCAGGAGTATCTTGCTCTCCGATTGGCCGTGTCTGGATAGATGTTCTATTCGGTACCAGGGAGAACTGTCGCCCAGAGAGCCTGCAGTTCGAAGTAGTTGATCATCAGAGCCCCTACCATGCTTTACTCGGTAGGCCTGCCCTCAGCAAGTTCATGGCCTCTACCCACGCTGCCTACCTGAAGATGAAGATCCCTGGTCCCAATGGAGTCATCACCATCTCTGGTGATTACAAGAGATCTTTGGAGTGCGCCTCTGCTGGTTCTCAGTTGGCAGAGTCCATGGTTATTGCTGCCGAGAAGAAAAAGATACATGAGGTGGTGGCTATGGCGCAAGAAGCGCAAGGTGGTGCGCCTGGGATGCCAAGTTCCCAGTACGGGACTGCGTTCCAGGCGTCCCAGGAGACAAAGAAGGTCCAGGTTGACCCCGAGTTCCCGGAACGTGTTGCCATCATTGGCGCCGGGTTGGGAGAGAAATAGGAAAGCGAGCTCATCCACTTCCTCTGTGAGAATCGGGACGTCTTTGCCTGGTCCAATGAGGATTTACCAGGTGTCCCGAGGGAGTTGGTTAAGCACTCGCTACACGTACGACATGATGCCAAGCCAGTGAAGCAGGCTATGCGCCGCTTCGGTGATGAGAGAAGGAAAGCTATCGGTGATCAGATCACCAAGTTGCTGATAAGCAACTTCATCATGGAGGTTTTGCATCCGGACTGGCTAGCTAACCCAGTGATGGTTGAGAAGAAGAAGGAGGATCCCAAGGCCGACACCGCATGGCGCATGTGCGTCGACTACACCGACTTGAACAAGGCCTACCCCAAGGATCCCTTTCCGCTACCCCGCATAGATCGGGTGATCGATTTCACTGCTAGTTGTGAGCTTTTGTCTTTCATAGATGCCTACTCTGGTTTCCATCAAATAGCTCTCAACCCTGCTGATCAAATAAAGACTGCTTTCATTACCCCGTACGGGGCTTATTGCTATCGTGTCATGTGCTTTGGGTTGCGGAATGCTGGGGCTACTTACCAGAGATGCATGCAGAAATGCTTGCATGATCAAATTGGCAAGAATGTGCAGGTGTACGTAGATGACATTGTCATCAAAATGAATAAAACACATACTCTGCTTAGTGACATTGAAGAAACATTTGCCAACTTGCGCAAGTACAAGATGAAGTTGAACCCGACTAAATGCACCTTTGGCGTCCCGGCTGGCAAGTTACTTGGTTTCTTGGTATCCAGTTGGGGCATTGAGGCCAATCCTTCAAAGATAAAAGCTATTGAGAGCATGTCTTTGCCGAGATCCCTGGAGGATATGCAGAAGTGCACTGGTTGCTTGGCATCTCTGAGCCGTTTCCTGAGCAGAATGGGTGAGAAGGCATTGCCTCTGTACCAATTGATGAAGAAGAGTGACAAGTTTGTCTGGACACCGCAAGCTGATGTGGCGTTCAAGGAGCTGAAGGACATGCTGGGTAGCGCTCCCATCTTGGCTAGCCCGCTACCCAAAGAGCCAATGCTGCTGTACATTGCGGCTACCAACCTGGTAGTCAGTGTGGTGATTGTGGTGGAGAGAGAAGAGGAAGGCAAGACTGTGCAGCGGCCAGTGTACTATCTCAGTGAGGTGCTATCCAGTTCCAAGCAAAACTACCCTCATTACCAGAAGATGACTTATGGCCATAGTTTAAAAAACCAAACCGGTAATCGAACCGGCGTGGCTGTCGGTTCAGGTTTTCACCGGTCGGGCCGTCGGTTCATCGGTTCATTTGCGACAAAAAACCGGAATATTTAAGCTAATTTTTCAAAATTCTGACCTCGAAACAAATGAGTACACATAATATTTGATGCAATGCACTAAATTATCATGAATTGGCGCTAGCATAGATGGTTGTTGAGCTTGTAGTGGACCTTAAGTCAAGGTTAAGGGTTCAATTCCTTTTTTATGCACCATTTTCAATTTATTTTTCTGGTTTTTTACTAAAAGACCAATGCTTGTTAAAAAACCAGACAAGGCTTCAGTTCTCGGTTTTTCCGGTCGGACCGCTGGTCCGGTTCGGTTTTTAAAACTAGGCTTATGGCGTGTACCTGGGCGCCAAGAAGCTGAAGCACTATTTCCAAGAGCATCCCATCACTGTGGTGAGTGCTGCTCCCATCTCGGATATCATGGGCAACAAGGAGGCAAGTGGCAGAGTAGCCAAGTGGGCAATTGAGCTGGCCGCATACGCTCCCGCGTACGCGAGAAGAGAAGCCATCAAGTCACAAATTCTGGCGGAGTTTCTGGTGGATTGGGCTGAGGTGCAGTATGAGCCTCCTTCTCCAGCAACCAATTACTGGAAGATGCATTTTGACGGCTCCAAAGTGAAGGAGGGCCTTGGCGCTGGCGTAGTGCTCACGTCACCCAAGCGAGATCAACTCAAGTATGTGCTGCAGATCCACTTCAAGGCATCCAACAATGTAGAAGAGTATGAGGCCGTGGTACACGGCTTGCGAGTAGCCAAGGAGGTTGGTGTGCAGCGCATTATATGCTATGGCGACTCGGACTTGGTGGTGCAGCAAGTTTCTGGTACTTGGGATGCTCTGGATGCAAACATGGTAGCATATCAGTTCCTGGTGCAAACCATGACGGGATTCTTCGAAGGATGCGAGTTCCAGCACATACACAGAGCAGAGAATGAAGCAGCTGATGAGCTGTCCAATTTGGGGTCTTCTCGGCAGTCCATCCCAGCTGGGATTGCCTTGGAACATTTGAGAAAGCCATCTATCAAGCCATCCCCCAACTCGGAGTCTACATTCATTCCTTCTCTGCCAGGCGAAGAAGCTGTTCCCATGGAGATTGACTGGGAGGCTGCAAAAGACAACCAGGGGACTGCCGTCTCCATCCCGGGGACTGGCGCCTGCAACCCGGGGACTGTCCCCTCTTACTGGGGAACTGCCTCTCCTAGCTCGGGGACTGTTGCTTTCATCGAGGGTGTCCTTGCTGGGTGCTCGGGGACTCGCGACCTCGCCCTAAATTCTGAAGATGCAGTGGTGGCTGTTCCAATGGAAGTGGACAAACCAGTGTTTCCCACGCGGGAGACACCGAGTTGGGCTCTGCCCATATTATCCTTTCTAAGGGACGGCACCTTGCCAAATGATGAAGTTACCGCGAGGCAAATTCGAGAAGATCCAAGGGCTACACAATCTTCAAAGAGGTGCTGCATAGAAGAAGTCCTACTGGCGTGCTGCAACGCTGTGTAGAACCGGAAGAAGGGGAAGAAATTCTGGTGGAGATACATCAAGGAGAATGCGTACATCACGCCTCTTCTCGGGCTCTGGTCAACAAGGCTTTTTGGCATGGTTTCTCTTGGCTCACTGCCTTGAAGCAAGCTGAAGATATTGTGAGAAAATGCAACGGCTGCCAAAGATTTGCAAGTAAGATTCATATGCCTGCTTCCGAGTTGAAGACCATTCCCATTACTTGGCCATTTGCTGTTTGGTATTTGGACATGGTGGGTCCTTTCAAGCCGGCTAGAGGCAACATGACTCACATTCTAGTCATGGTCGACAAGTTCACCAAGTGGATTGAGGTGAAGCCTATTCGGAAGTGTGACGGAGCCACAACTGTGAGTTTCCTGAAGGATATAATCCTGAGATATGGCTACCCGCACAGCATCATCACAGACAATGGCACAAACTTTGCTGAGGGTGCCTTTGCGAGATTCTGCAGAGAGAAGCGGATCAGGCTAGATGTTGCATCTGTTGCGCATCCCGCCTCCAATGGGCAAGTTGAAAGAGCAAATGGCATGGTGCTATCCGGCATAAAGCCAAGGCTGATTGAGCCACTGCTGAAAACACCTGGGTGTTGGCTAGACGAGTTACCAACGGTGTTGTGGAGTCTAAGGACTACCCCTAACCGGTCAACTGGCTACACACCATTCTTCCTAGTATATGGAGCTGAGGCCGTGTTGCCCACTGACCTAGAGCATGACTCGCCCCGAGTAACCCTCTACACTGAGGCAGAGGCGAGAGAAGCTCGAGAAAATGACGTCGACCTGCTAGAAGAAGCAAGAGAGCTTACTCTATCACGTTCAGCTGTTTACCAGCAAAACTTGAGGCGTTATCACAGCCGGAAAGTGAACCCAAGGGTTTTCAGAAAAGGAGACATGGTCCTTAGGCTCGTGCAGCGCACAGCCGGGATGCACAAGCTATCTCCTCCGTGGGAAGGGCCCTTCATTGTGAGCAAGGCTTTGCACAATGATGCCTACTATCTTGTTGACGCACAGCCACCACAGAAGAACAGGCCGAATAGAGCCTAAGAGGAATCTAAGCGCCCCTGGAATGTAGCTCTACTCCGACGTTTTCATTCGTGGGCGAAAACTGTGTATGTACTCTCTTATCCGAGTTAAACTTCTATTCGGCAATCTGAAATTGAACTCGGGGACTGCCCTCGTCCAAATTGCTCCTTATGTCTATTTTTGTTATTATCTTGTCTATTCGGTTGAACCACTTAGAATTTCAAAAGCACGTAAAGTAGTGTGTTCAAACTCACGGGCCAACTCTACGACTCTGCTGCTGTCCGAAACCCGGCTTCATGGCAAGCCAGAGAACAAGCCAAAGCTGCTAAGGAAAGGAAACGTGTGGCAACCGAGTAGAGTGTTCTTTACTGTTTTTCGCTATCTTTTTTCGGCTAAGTGGTGGGCAGTGTTACTATGAATTTTTCTAAGTGGCTGAGTATTTGAAACTCAATCTTTGACATCTTGTGACTCGACTACCAAAAAAGCCACAAGTGGCAGGTAAGAGCTGAGACGAAAAGAGAAAGTGGATAAAAAATGCAACTCGGGGACTTGCATAATAACGCAACCCGGCATCGAGCCAGAATTGCTAAAATATCAAACATCAAATGGGATAAAACTGAGTAGCAACAAAGACTTAATAGTTTGGATACATTTGCACCCGGCATCCGGGGATCTGATAAAAGTTCTAGAGAATAATTTTTTCAAGATTTCACTAGTTCGAGGTAGCAGTGTTGTCGGAGTTTGCGTTGGCAGCATCAGCCTCGGAGTTGGTGTTGGCAGCTTCAGAAGTTGCAGTGGCAACCGAGATGGGGTCGGTGGCCGAGGTGGATGGAGTGGACTGGGTCCTAAGTAGCGTCGTGGCGTCAGGAACGGCACCAGAAGTCGAGCCCAACTCGGGAGCCGCCTGCTGGATCACCATCTCGGTGGTGATGGTGGCCTCCTGGGCGCTGGCTTCCGGCGTCTCGTTTCCTGCATCAACCTTGCCCTTCCCCTTCCCGGCAACTCCCTTCGCGGCATCCTCTTCGAACACGCTCAAGTCCTCCGTCTCGGTGTCCTCATCTTCATCGTCATCCTCTTCCTCAGCCTCGGTGTCTGGCTCGGGGAGGCCTTCAATGTAGTTGGCGGTGTCCGCGTAGGAGGCTACCTCGTATGCCACTGCCTTCCGGCGAGCAACGCAATCGGGATCCTTGGTCCACTTGGAGTCTTGGCGCATCTCGGGGATCCTGTCAAGGTCAAGGTTCTCATACCAGCTGCAGATAAAGTGGAGAAGCTCATCCGCTCCTTCCCGAGCTGCCGAAGCGCGCCATTTCTTCAACTCGGCCTTCACGTTGTCCAGCTTCTCAGAGATGTCGATTAATCTGTCTGGCGCAGATTGATTCGGCCAGAAAGATCATGCATCTTGTATGTGGTGGACACCATGGTGGTGCCCAATCCACGGAGTTGGCGAAGCAGAGTCTTGATGCTCGTGAGGTTGTCGTTGATAGTAGCCTTGGTATTGGTGGGCAATCCGGAGGCAGCTCGGATTTCCTGTGCTTTTGCCAGAGCAGGTGTGCTAGCAGGGCGAAGATCAGGGAAGATATCTAAGAAGAAACCAATAGAAGTCAGAAATGGAAGCAGAGAAGAGATAAAACCAAGAAGGAAGAGTGAGAGGAAAAGCAAGCCGGGTAGCGGAGAAAAGAAACAGCTAAGTGCAGAGAAGAGGAAACTTACTCTGGAGATCAACCAGCAGCGCGTCCAGCTTGATCTTCCAGTCCTCTTCATCGGCAATGTGCCGGTCTTTGATGTTGCGCGCGCTGGCGATCTGGAGCATGAGCTGCTCGTTGTGCTGCTTCACCACCTTGAGCTCCTGCTCGAGTGCCTTTTCTCTGGCAGCAGCTGTCTTCTTGACTTCCTCCTTCGCGGCAGCTTGGTCCAAGGCATCCTGGAGAGCAGACTTGAGCTGGACCTGCATCTGCTCGAACTCGGCGCACTCCGCATCGCGTTCCTTCTGCAGCTCCGCTTCTCGGGTTTCCAGCTGCTGCTGCACTTCAGCAGGCACCAGGCAGTTGAGGTGTTGCTCCCGGAATTTCTTGTATTCTTCTGCGAGAAGAACAACACTGTTAGCAGGGTAACCAAGTAAAGAAAGAAGCAATGACAAAGTGACCAGCAACTCACCTTCCATATGCTTGATCTTGCTTTCGGCAGAAGAGGAAAAGACATGGCAGTGTTCATGCTGCTCCTTCAGTTCATTGAATTTGCCTGCAGAGTAGACAGAGTTAGAGCAAAAAGCAAATGCGGGCGTAAACACAAAACGCACAAACCGAATAGCTACAAGCTTACTTTCTATCTCAGAGATTTGCAGAGTGCGGTCCAATGCCGCCTGTTCCATCGCGGCATCATCTTTGCGTTCGGTTTCAAGAGCCGTGATGCGGTTCTTGGCTACGCTGTGGTTCCAAAGCAGCCGGCGAAACACATTGGTCCTCTTCAGGAGGCTATTCTGTGGAAGAGAAGAAAAAGAGTTAGAAATTTTGGGAAGATTTGGCCCGAGAAGACAACAACTCGGTTGAGTACCCGCCTACTCGGCCCAAATCTCGGGGACTGGGGAGTAGCTCAGAGGAAAAAAAGAGAAGAAGAAAAGAAAAACTGCAACTCGGAAAAACAAGAAAAACTTACAGCATATGTTTGCTAGATGTCCTCGGCGGCTTTGTGGAGGCATAACAGTTTACCGGCTAGCGTGCAAGTGTTGGAGGCGATGGTCATTGGAACAGAGCCGATGTCGGCCTTGTTCCAGTCGATGCGGTAGTGGTCAACCTTGCCCAGAGTGGTGCCGTTCCACTTCTCGATGCCGTGAGCATCTCTCTCCCATACCTTGTCCACGAAGCCTACCCGGTCCAGGACCACGGTTATCCCTTCCGATTCAATCTCGTCTTCGTCGGCTTCGCGCGAGTGGAATTTAATAGCTGGTTTGGCTCCTTTTCCTTTGGACGGTTTGTCCACAGCTTTGGCCTGGCCTTCCTTCAAGGCGGAAAGCCGCTTCTCGCCCTTGGCCAGCGACATGCTGTGTTGTTGGGACACCTCCAACAAATATGAAGGCCAGCTGCCTTGTGCGCGGGCAGCACCTCCAGCACTTGACCCTTCGTCAGGGCCAACAGATCCAGCAGCAGCGCCGATGGTGAGTTGCGTGCTCGTTGGTGCTTTGGGTGGCGGCATCAGATCCTTGTATTGCGCAACCTGGCGTGGTGGATTCTTCCGAACAGTTGTAGCTTCTGGCTTGGCGGCTTTCTTGGGAGCAGTGTCCGCCCGAGAAGCGGGCGGAGGCACTTGGCGTGCAGCGGGAGGAGGCATCAGCTGAGATGCAGTCTTGGTCGTATTCTGTTTTGGGGAGGGCTTGGTGCAGTTGGTGGAGTAGCCTGCTGGGTAGGCGGCACAAGGGGCCGGCTACCCTGCGCAGCGTCTGGCTGCGCTTGGCTCTGCAGGACAGGCTCCACCACGGTCGTCTCAACCCGCTGCTCGGCAGCGGGATCAGGTCTTGCGTCAACTTGTTCTTCTACCCGCGGCCTGGCCGCGGGGTCATCTTGAGCTGCAGCTTGTTCTTCCTGCTGCTCGGGGTTCTCGTCTTGCCGCTCAAGGGCGGCACGGTCTTGGTTCTCGGGTCCTTGTTCAACATTCTCCCCAGCTGAGGTAGCTGGGGGAGAGGGAGGCGTCTCGTTCTGAGCAGCATCCTGCGCACTCTGGTGCGCGTAGGTCTGCTGCTCCAAGTTCTCGTCATCTTGGTCACCAGCGCCCGTGTTCTCGGCGCCGATGTCTTCTTCTTCTAGCTTCATAGGAGAGGGCGCACGCTTCCTGTCCTGTGGTGCTGGTTCATCATCCTCGTCGGAGAGATCGACGAGCTTGTCGAGGTCCACCACGGATTTCCGCTTGGTGCGAGTAGGGGCCGCGGCAGCGTCAGCATCCAGAGGATCGCTGGAGAGGAAAGAAGTAGTTCAGAAAAAGGAGAAGGGGAAAAGCGTAGCGAGAAGCAGCAGCAAACTGGTACTCAGGTGAAGTAACTTACCCCTTAACGGTGGGAGGTTGTCTCCTAGCAGTGGTGAGCTTCTTCGTCTTCTTGGGCTTCTTGGGAGCAGGCTCCTGGGCCCCGCTGCCGGCCCTCTTCCGAGTGCTGGGAGCCGCCACAGATAGAGGGTTGACCTCCAAGGCCTCATCGTCACCCTCCAGCTCGGGATCCTCTACAGAGTAGAAGAAGAAAGAGAAGATTTAGAAACAGAGAAGGAAGTCAGACTGGGTTGCGAGTAAGCAGATAGGCAAACTTAGTCACCTTCGTCATCCTCGGACCAGTCCCGTATAGACGCGTCAACTCGATGCTTACCATACTGTGTGGCATGCGGGATGCAGAGGGTGTCCTACGTGTCGTAGGCCTTCTCGTCGTCCTCCTGTCTTTCTTCATGCCAGTTGCTCTCGAAGACCGCAGCATCTTCTCTTCTCTGCCGGTCAATGTGCTGTGAAGACAAGCAAGATAGCACAGTAAGTTGAGCTCTCAGCTATGGAGTTCTACTCGGGAGGACATGCAAACACAAAGCATATATGTCTAAGTGATCCTACTCGGAACAGCATGCAAGCATAAAGCATATAGAGCTAAGGAGTTTTACTCGGGAAAACGTGCAAACACAAAGCATATTCAGCTAAGGATTTCTATTCGACACGGCATGCAAACACAAAGCATATAAAGCAAAACATGATATTCATGGTGTTCTACTCGGTATCAAAATGCAAAAGCAGAGTGCAGGAGGCTAACCTGTCCAATGCGCTTGGTGCGGCTATACGGCTCGAATCCATACAATCAGTCGTCTGAAAGCGTGGTCTGCATGATGGACCTCGCCCAGATAGCCACATCCTCCTTGTTGATCTCGAAGGTGGTGGTCCTTGTGCAGTCACGGGATCCTCCCATGTAGCACATCTTGTGCGAGCGGCGCTGAGGGGGAGTACTCAGCGCGAGATCCAGCACGCGATTCGATCATCTCGGCGGAATCCCTGCTCCCACAACTCCCCCAGACGTTGCTCAACCTGGAAAACGTCCTCGATGGTGTTCCTCGGGTGGTAGCCCCAGTTCTGCTGAGTGGGCAGAGCATTCTTGAACTTGGGAAGGCCTATCCGGTCCTCGATTGGCTTCCCGTCTTCCGTGGCCACGTTCTTCACGTAGAGGAAGCTGTGCTGCCACTCGCGCACAGATTCCAGGCCCTTGGCTCTCGGGTGGCTTCCAGTGGAGCGCTGCAGCATCATAGCGCATCCCGTCTTGGTCATGGTGCGGGCGCTATCTGTTTTACCCGGATTGGGGATGCTCTGTTTTCGGAGGAAAAAGTAGCGTGCCCATGTGTGGATTGTTGGGTACACGCCAAGAAATGCTTCACACACCACGGCGTGGGTGGAGAGCATGATCAGAGAATTTGGTGGGAGGTGATGTGGCTGGAGGCCGAAATGCTCAAGGAACTTGGAAAAGAACTCGGAAATCGGAAGGCCGAAGCCGCGGTTGAAGTGCGCAAGAAAAACAATGTATTCATCATTTTCGGGCTTAGGGATGACCTCATTACCTGGATGGAGACACACCACTCCGGGAGGCACGCGGCGTGTGTTGACCAGCCACTGGCAATCCTCTGTCGTGACTTTGGAGCCTTCCCAGCCGGCGCGGGCAGCGGCATCGTCGTCTCCGCGTGCAGCCATGGCGGCGGAGATGCGAATCGAAGCTGGGAAGCGGAGGCACTGGTGGGAGATGCGAATCGGAGTCTGGATCTCTCTCTGTCTCTCCGGTGGCGTGTAGAGCAGCGGCGCGGCAAGCGGTTGCGGTGGCGGTGTGCTCGACAGCGGCGGAGAGGCGAAGGGGAAAGAGATGCGAAGGAACAAGAAAGAGAATAAGGGAGCGGCGAGGGGTATTTATCCCGCCCCCTCGAATTGCAGTTACCGGTGAGTTACTCGCGGATTGATCGTGCATGGAGATCGTGCGGCATGGGTTGTGCAACCGTTAGAAACGCACACAGCGCATATCGCGCGCGTAACGGGCGCAATTAATCCCACGTCGAGATCGTGGGCTCTTGAGTGCAGTTGAAGTGACTTACCGGGCTAGTGGGCCCTGGTCACAGTTATGGGCGCGTGGCCTGCTGTATCCCAGGCACCGAGGCGTCGGGGGTACGGGGGTGTAACACGTGCCCTGTAGCGACACGGAGAGATGGATTCGGTCTGATTCAGCGGGAGTGAGTTCGAAATTCCTCTAAGTCTTTGTACTCGGCATCAGAGAAGAAAGGCAGTGCTACTCGGAGGAGAAGAGATTCAAGCAAGAGTTAAAGGCTGCTCGGAGGTGCAACTCGGCATCTTACAGTACGAAGACAAGATTTGTTTTTAAGCTGGCAGGGCCCAGTGAACAAGTTCGCCGGACTCTACCAACTTCGGGGACTAAAGTCGGGGGGTTACCCCCGAGTAGTGGTAAGGCAAGTACTAAAGGCAAGGTCAAGGGATATGTTTGACTGAGTAGCTGGCTACCCTGTACTTGCTACCCGGTCGACTGCTATCCGGCCGTACACACCAATGGCCAGAAGGAAGAATCAAGGAAGTTGTGTTCTTCAGAGTAGAGGAAGTGGTCCGAGTAGAGGGAGTGGATTCCTACTCGGGCCAGAAGTCAATGGAGCCGTTCTGACAACGGATCCCGCGCATCCTGCGTTCGTACGGCGTGCGGTTCAACTTACGGAGCGCGTGATTATCCGCGCTACGGCGTGGCTACAGTGCGGTAGGCGCCTGTCAAGTCCTATCACTGACAGAGGGGACAGGACAGGGCTAGGGGCCTACCCTATCTCACTGACAAGGTGGACAAGTCCCATCCCAGAACGGCGCACGACGACTTCCTGCACCCGCGTCAGCGAGAAGCCGGAGGCGTGCTGTAACATCCCAAGTCTGAAAAATAGCCATTAGAATGTTTGCTCCCTGTTATTTTATGTTTTGCATCATGGCATCATGTTGATTGCAATTGTTTTGTTTGTTTTCCATTTGTTTTCCTCTGTTTTCAGTTGTTTTCCAACTGTTTTCCTTTGTTTTCCTTTGTTTTCTATTTGAATTTCAAACCAAATTTCAAACCTTTTGTTTCATCCTTGTGATGTTACAATTTCCAAAATGATATTTCAAATAAAAACAACCAATTGTTTCCATTAAAGTGTGATTCCAAACTGTTGTTTTGTTTCTAAGAAAAATTCATTTAATATCAAACCCTTTTCAAATTCAATTATGATTTTCTTCCAAACAACAACCATGTTGAAAGTTATGAAAATTGCAAAAACAAATCAATCAATTGCTTCCATCAAACCATAAGGTTCAACCATTAAAATTATGGCTTTTAATAATTTAATTAATCTAAACTTAATTCAATTGTTATCTCAAATTCAAATAAAAAACATTCAACAGTACCCAATTTCAACTTATGAAAACCAACAAAATAACCCTAATTATTTGATCTGTTTAATCAATAGGGTTCACCCTATTAAAATCCTTGTTTTCAATGTTAATCTATTAATTTCCAAATTACTTAAATTCAAACCAAAACATTCAAACATAACCCAATTTGAAATTATAAAAATGATAACCAAAACCATTTTCTACCCTCTTGTTTCCAATTAAAAACATTTGGATCAATCTATTAAAGTGTTGGTTTTAATAATCATCTTAACTATTCAAAATCATCTAATTTGGGTTATTTTCCAAACAGCTAGTAAAAATTTGAAATTCCAAAAATCCAATTTACCAACTGATAGATTTTGAGCTAATATTTACCCATGATTTTTTCTCTAAATTTTTAAAAAACTAAAACCCTATCCAATGCCTCCTTTTGCTTTTGCTACAAAAAAAAAGTAAAACAAAAAAAAAATACCAAAGGAGAGAGAGGAGCAGCAGCTAAGCCCCCCAGCCCAGCCCACTTCCACCTGGCCCGATACCCCTTCCATCCCTGTCGCTGTCGTCTCCCTCCCGCTGATGTCATTTTTTTTGTACGAACAGGCACCCCACCGCACGATCTCCCTCCTCCACCACCGATGTGCTGCCGTACCAGTGCTAGCTATTCCATAAAACCAGCCATCGATCCCCTCATCCTAGCCCTAACCCTAGATACCTAACCCTAGCGCCGCCGATCCATTCTTCCTCTTCCCCGAGCCCCTCTGTTCTTTCTGCTTTTCTGAACCTGACTGAACCCATCGAGACCAGCACCCACCTCTCCTAGCTCCGGTCACCACCTCCACCTCGAGGAGCAGCCGGGCGTGGGAATGGAACCGCCCCGCTCCCCTCGTCCTCCCGGTGCCCTCGGTTTCCGCCGGGAGCCCCCGGAGCTCCGGCGCCGTCCGCCGTTTCCGCCGCCGGTCGCCACTGCCTGCATCGACCAAGCCTGCACCGACCCCTGTCCGCCTCCGATCGCCTCCAACCGCGCCAAGGTGAGGCCGTCCCCCTCTCGCCTTCTTCCCTCTCCCCTCCATCATCTCCTTGGCCGCACCCCACGGCGCCTCCCGCAGCGGCCGGCGAGCGCTGCTGCCCCGTTCGCTGTAGATGTACAGAGACCACGATCGATTGCAGTTCAGGTAAAAACCCCCGCGGAACAGAAGCACTTACCCCCCGAGTTCCCTGTTCTGTCACCACAGCTGCACCTATCCCACTGGTTCTGTTCCCCCAGCGTAGCAGGAGGTGCAGGGATCAAATCCCACCCCCTGCACATTAAACCAACCTTTTTGTTTTGCAATGATTTGGTCATAGAACTTACAGGAAATCACACCTAGGCCCCTGGCAATATTTCTAGCCCCCTGCAAAATATTATTCTAGTCCTCAGCTATTAAAAATGGCAGATTTGCACCCAAAATTGTAAATTGCATAAGAAATTCATCCCAACTCCAAATTCAACATTTTTAATATGTTTTCAATACCAAATTAAATGTACTTTCCAAATATAAATTTTGTTTGCTGTTTTGAATAATTTAAATTGCTGAAAACAACTGTTTCTTGTTTATTGCAATTAAAATTGCCAAAATAATAACTTGCTCATTTTAAATCCAATTTCCACAAATGAAATATGATTTCCATGCAAAAGTAAACCCTCTTTCCAAATATAAACTTTGTTTCATGTTTTGAATAATTAAAATTGGTTAAATGATTTAAACCTTGTTTAAATCATTTAATATTGTCAAATTTATAACTTGATCAAAACAAATTCTTTTGGGACATATAAAATATGTTTTCAAACCATCAAAGTATAAACTTTTGAAATATGAATTTGGTTTAATGTTTTGAACAAATAAAAATTCAAATAAGTTCATGTTTGAATTAAATTCATTTAATTCTTGTTTAACTTGTTTAATTCCTAAATACTTTATTTGAAATCCTTTTTCAACAAGTGAAACATGTAATCCACCCAAAATCTTGTGTTCTTTCCAAATATAAACCTTGTGATCTGTTTTGAACAATTAAACTTGATGAAAACAACAAATGCTTGTGTGACACCTTTAAGAAACCAAAATTCCATAACTTAATAACTGAATTTCTAAACTTGTTAAGCCTTATTTCCATTTGGTTCTATTGTTGTTATTTTTTCTGTTTTCCTCATCCATGCATCATGCTAATCCACTTTCATATAATGATTAGTTGTAAAACAATTAATTCAACCATAATTCATGGGCTTTTCATATGCAATCCAATTGCATATGGGTCCGTTTAATCCTGTTTCTATCTTGTCAACTAGTTTATTTTGATGCAACCATTAACTTGACATGCATCATCTTTGATTGTGCACAATGCCATGATAATGATTGTTTATCTTTCTGCATTGTCTGTTTGCTTCTTCCCGGATAAACGACGACGTTGAGACCGACGATACTTACGACACCCCTTCTAAGGAGTTAGCTCAGTACCAGGCTACTGGGTTTTGCAGGCAAGTTATCACTCACATGAACCATCGTGTTCCTTTCAACATTGGTTACCGATACTTTCCGTTGTCTATTTCTGCTAGCCCTATGATTAGTTGTTTCTGTTACGAACCTATCACATGTATCCCTTAACCCTGATATTGCCTCACCTCCATACCTATAACCATTGTTTGAGCCCGTGTCTTACTAGCATGCTTAGGTTGTTTTGCTCGAGTCTGTTACCCGTTACTTTCTGTTACTATATTCCATTATGTTCTGGGGGCTCGATGTTTAATCAATCAATCATGCTAATGTTATTGTTAATAATAATTTGATGATAAGGCACCGGCAGGAGGCCCTTTGTGGTTTTGAGGCCTGCTAGTGTCGACCCTAATAGGAAAAGGGTCTTGTCTACTGATCCATGATGAGCGCACTAACCGCATGTGGGAAGCGAGTATGGGCGCCCCCCTCAACTTGACTCGATTCGCATCTCGTCCAAATCGCCTCATTTAGTTCGGGTTTTCCATTTGCTGCATGCATGATCTTGCGAGCCCTTGGTACCCGGGTGGAACTTTCGTAGTCGGCATATAGGGGGACACGGTCTTAGAGTGCTATGAGGGTCCCTTTTCTTCGGGGCTCGATTAGCCGTGCGCCCAAGGTTCTTTGGGCTTGATGCGAAGAAGAGTTGAGTTGTGTTGAGTGCCCCGCTTGGTGGAAGGGCCTTTCCATCTGGCGGGTTATTCATGCGTGTACGGCTAAATTGGTGCAACCCTGCAGGGATAATCTTCTCGAGAAGCCGTGTTTTCCGCGGTTATGGATTACTTGGTGAAAGTACTGGCTAACAAGTACTCAGGACAACTTAAACATAATGATCAAACATGTTACACCCAATGATTAATAACTTGACTAGTAATAGGTTGATGCACAATAACTTGATTCACTTTAATACAACTGTGTGAGTTATCCTCGGATTGCTTCTTCGGATAAGGGGCGAGATCCAGGACGGGTTTGTTTGAAGTTATCTTTCAGTTGGTTACAATCCTCGATCTTATCTCCTTTCTGTTAGCCGGAAGTGGTAGAATCTTTGTAGTTGGTTAGCGCAGCCAGTTGCAGCATCTTTTATATCCCCTTCCTTCCGTTGAACCCAAAGCATCTGTGCTTGGTGTTGACGGGTTACACTTTGGTGAACTGTGAGTCTTGCTTGCCAGTACGTTTATGTACTGACCCCTTTGGGGCTGTGGTTTACGCAGACGACGTTTCCGAGGATCTACATGGTGGCTACTACGTGGAGTATGACGACGAGACTGCTGACGAGTAGATAGCGGACCCGGGCAGGATCCGAGACTTCGTGGATGGGCTCCGTCTGTTTGTTTTCCGGCCTCTTAGGCCTATTTGGTTCTTGTCTGTACTCAGACATGTTGAATGCTTCCGCTGTGATGTAATGATGTATTGTTGGGGCATGTGCCCTCTGAATGATTGTATTTGCTATCTCTGCTCTAACGAGAGCCATTTGCAACTTATTTCAATCTTTTGTGTCGTAGAGATCTGTTGTGATATCACTTGTTCCAATGCCGTTGACGTACCATGTGTGTATGTTTTGAAGTACGTCAACGGAAGTATCTGGATTTCTACGGGATGGTTTGCGCAGACGATGAATAGTAAGATAATGGTTGTCACACGTTTACGTGTTGGCCTGCTCATATTGAGATGCGGGTGCCGGTATGCCCCGTAAGCCATTTATCTACTGTTTGACGGACCGTGAGTATCCCCTAGAAGTCAGGGTGCGACACGTGCTCTGTTTTGCAGTGTGCGTGTCCCATCGAGTCGTACCTTATAGTCTTTTTCTATTCGGCTGGGCACCAGTATATAAGGTGTCCTGCCTCCTCCTGTGAGAGGTTCGGAACCTAGTCGCTTGATTCGGAACTTAGGCATCGCACACTTCCAGATCTCAAACCTATACGTTCACACAGAGAGCTCGAGTGGCTACTCAGCTGAAGGCCTGATTTGTACTGCGGCTACTCGGTAACACACATATAAAGAGAAAGGCAGGAGTAGGGGTGTTACCTCCATATGAGGGCCCTGAACCTGGGTAAGATCTTGGTGTTTGCAGTGTTAGATTCATCCTACACGCGGCTACTCGCCATGTGATCCCTCCCCGATCACCTCCAGCGTCCATCGACCCCAAACAATTAGCCATCCTATGGCATCTGTCGTGATACCACCACGACACTTTGAAAGTTGTACTTATCAAAAAGTTGTTTTCGACGAAGTTCAAAGAGTTGACTACTACAAGATTTTGATCTTCTGTAGTGATGCTTAGTCTTTGCGGATAGTTCTAGCAAAGTTACATATTATGATATGGAAGTTGAATAACAAAACCAACTCTCCTCTCGAGGAAGTTTGATCAAGGATGTGTACTTGACACAGTCTGAGAGTTTTGTAAAATTCAAAAGGTGGCTAGAAAGGTATGCACACTTCAATGGTTGAAGTGAGCATGACGAAGTTGAAATCTTTACCTTAATGAAGTTATCAAAAGATTTTGATTGCATCATGAACGATAAATATGCTTGTAGAACTACAAGAAATTAAGTGGGAGCGCTATGACATATTTCCAGTACTTTATGTAGATGACATATGGTTGATTGGAAAATATGTATTTTTAAATTAACACGGTTAAGATTTTCATATTGATGAAAGGCTTAGAAGATATTGGGCATCGATATCTATGAGAGATGGATTGAAGCACCTGATATGATTGAAGCCAAATTACATAGATGAAATATTGAAGTAGGTCAATATCGAAATAACAAGAAGGAATTCTTGCCACATGAAAAATAATTGAGCAAGATTCAAGTGTTTTGACACATGATGAGCATCATTTAAATTGAGATTTCTAAGTCATGTTTCCATGCTATGTACACAAACAGACAAGTCCTATGCTATAAAATGTTATAGCAGGATAATTCATATGATGATTAGACAACAGTAGGAGAGATCCTTGTGTCATTTTAGAAATGCTAAGGATATGTTTTCCTATGTAGTAATGACAAAATATTAGTTGTAATATGTTACACTAATAGTCTTGTCATTTATTCAAGTAATTTTATCTCAATTGAAATATGTGATGAAGGGTAGCACAATAGGACGGAAGAAAGTTCCATGCTGGATTTGAAAGAGTTTCAAAATTAAAATATTGTGACAGATACTACAACAAAGGCTAAGTATATCGTTGTGTTGACAACTGATAATAAGCGTATTTTGTGTCAAGGAGTTCTTTATTGAACTTGGTGAATTTCCAAGAATGCTAACACTATGAAGCTACATTTTCACAATTTTTGTGACAATGGTTTAAGCTGAGGAATTAAGGTTTCATCGATTGACCAAATATATACAAAGCCATCTCATTAGAGAACGAGTGATGCTTGTAGACGCAAAGAGCATGCAAATACAATAGGACCTGAAAAGTTCAGGTCTTTTTTATGATGTTTACCACATGCAAAGCATGGTAATAACACTGCAACGCCATATGTGTTAAGTGCTTACAGACTAGATTATTGACTCCAGTGCAAGTGGGAGACTGAAGGGAATATGCCCGAGAGGCAATAATAAAATGGTTGTTATCTTATTCCTTGTTTATGATGAATGTTTATTTCTCATGCTAGAATTGTATTAACCGGAAACGTTGATACATGTGTGTTTAATAAACAAACAATGGTTCCTAGTAAAGCCTCTCTTTTAACTAGCTCGTTGATTAACAGATGATCAAGGTTTCCTGATCATGAGCATTGGATGTTGTTAATAACAAGGTCATGTCATTAGAAGAATGATGTGATGAACATATACCCAAAGTGAATATAGCAATGCGATCAAGTCATTAAGTTTGCATTGTTGTATCTAACATACGAAGTAACTTATTCCTTAGACCATGAGATCATGTCAATCACTGATACCGGAAGGGTACTTTGATGTCATGAAACGTCACACCGTAACAGGGTGGCTATAAAGGTGACGTTAGGTATTCAGAAAGTATTATTTTAGGATCATGGATCAAGAGTGGGATTTGTCCATCCAACATGACGGAGAGATATACTCTGGGCCCTCTCGGTGATATCACATCGAAACCGCTTGCAAGCACGCGATATGATCGTAAGGATGTTATATCATTGGAACGAGAAAAGAGTACTTGTCGGTAACGATATTGAACAACGTACGGTTGATACAAATGATCGAATCTCGGACAAGTAAAATATCGCGAGACAAAGGGAATAGTTCACGACGTTGATGGTTCACACGATCACGAGAGTCATCGTTGAATATATATGAGTCATCACGGATCTCCAGATCCCACTATTGATTATTGATCGGAGAGGAGTCTCGATCATGTCTCTCTTATTCGTGAACCGTAGGGTGACACACTTAAGGTTCGATGACGCGTTTGAGAGGATACAGAATATCGAAGAATATTTTGGGCAGCACCGAAATTGTTTCAGGGAAAATTGAAATAGTTCAAGGGGTTTTTCGTCGAATGGTTGTTAATAGAATTAACAAATGATTCGAGGTGCTATATGCAAATGTTTGTTTATTGAATTAACAAATATAAATAAATAAAAATGTTTTATTTATTTATTAAAAGAAAACCTTTGGATTTTCCAAGTGGGAAATAATGGGAGCATGAGTGGGTGTGGGTGGAGTTTCCACTCACATGAAGAGGGAAGAGGTGGGGGCACCACCATGGCTGGCCGCACCCCACCCTTGGGCTGCCTCCCTCTCCCTATAAAAGGAGGGTGAGGGTTGCTCTTCATTCACACACTTGCCCACCTCATTTCCTCTCCACCCGCTGCTCCATTCCATGGTCTCCGGCTTGGCGAAGACCTGATCGTGGGATTCTTCTTCAACACCACGCCGTCGTGCTGCTAGAGTTCCCAGGGATCCTCTACTTCCGCGCCCCGCTGGATCGAGGGAACGGAGGTCGTCATCAACCGTACATGTGACCGATCACGGAGGCACCGCCGGATTGAGGTGCACATCTTCTCGCTCTCGGGACCGGTGTGAGTAAGGATATGCCAACAACGAGATTTGATCTCGTAACGCTTTATGTCTTTGAGGGTATGTGTTCTCCTTAACCCTCTCTTTGCCCGTTGCACTTCGTCTCCTAGATTAGATCTTGGCCTTTCGGGTGTCTCTCATGTATGAATTTTTTTGTTTTTTATGCAATGACCCCTTCACCTTGGGCCTAACCTAACACAAACAAGCAATTGGTTCCACTTTTATACCCCTTTCCGTCTCACGTCGAGTGGCCAGAACGGCGGTTCCGTCTTTTTCCACATAGGGGCTATGGTTTCTCCGGAGAGGGGGCTCCGGATCGTCCGAATGCCACCAAATCACATGTTATTCCATACCATGTGTGTTAAGTGTGTCATCGGTCTTGGATGGCCAACATTCCCTCTCTCTCTCTCTCTCTGTTAGGGCTTCACCGGCGTCATATTCTCTCCGCCGGTTAAAGGATTAGCCCGAAACTCCCGGAACTAGTGGAATCTTGCCAAACGGTGGGACCAACCATTGTCTTGGGTGTTCCTTGGTCCTAACCTAACACAAACAAGCAATTGGTTCCACTTTGCTACCCCCTTACGGCTCACGTAGAGGGGCCAGAACGACAGTTCCTTCTTTTTCCTCATCGAGGCTATGGTTTCTCCGGAGAGGGGGCTCAAGATCATTTCAATGCCACCAAATCCCATGGTATGTCATACCACGTGTGTTATAGTGTGGCATGGGTCTTGGATTCCCAAGATTCCCTCACTCCTAGTGTTAGGGACTCACCAGCATCGGATTCTCTCTGGCGAGTTCGAGGACTACTTAGAGCCCGAAACTCCCAGATCTGACGGAACTGGGGGAATCTTGACAAGAGGTAGGACCTATAATTGTCTTGGGTGTTCATTGGGCCTAACCTAACACAATCAAGAGAATGGTTCCACTTTTCTATCCCCTTCCGGCTCACGTAGAGGGGCCAGAACGACAATTTCGTCTTTTTTCACAGCGGGGCTATGGTTTCTCCGGAGAGGGGTGTCCGGATCATCCGAATGCCACCAAATCGCAGCGTATGCCATACCATGTGTGTTAGAGTGTGTCATGTGTCTTGGATGCGCAAGATTCCCTCGCTCTCTATGTTAGGGCGCACTTCACCGGTGTCGGATTCTCTCAGCATGTGAGAGGACTATTTAGAGCCCGGAAGTCCCGGATCTGACGGAACTGGGGAAATCTTGCCAAGAGGTGTGAGCTACCATTGTCTTGGTGTTCCTTGTGCCTAACCTAACAAAACCAAATAATTGGTTCCAATTTTCAACTCCCTTACGGCTCATGTAGAGGGGTCAGAACGGCAGTTCCGTCTTTTCCCCCATCATGGCTATGGTTCCTTCAGGCGAACTGGAGGCAATCTTATTACAAGTAAATCTAGATTTGGGTTATCCATGTAACTATGGCCTATGTTAACAGAACCAAGCAAAAAAGAACAGTGGTCTACCCCCTTCCGACATCGGTGATAGGTGTAGACAAAAAAGTTGACTTGGATCCAACGGCTAGAAAAGTTCAAGCCACCAATCAACATGTAGTAGCATTCCACATAATTGACCCTTTCCAGTATTTTAAGTAAAATACTTTCAGGATTTTTTCACAATCTTTAGTACTAAATAATTGCATAAACGCTCAATTTTTGTAAGCCATCCATCAGCATCGGACGGCTAGCAAAGTTTCCCGCAGTTCCGCCAAAATTTCACGTCGCTCTGAAAAATTCGCGCCAGGACAGCCTGCCCGATTATTTTCGTGCAAGGATATTTTACTTCTCAGCCCTCCCGCACACAACTGGCAACCTTTAGCCTAGAGGGCATTTCTGTAATCGTTCTGAAACCCTGCCTTATCCCCTTGATCGGCCCTCTCGTCGAATGAGAAAGTCACTATTTCGAAATATCCACTCCCCCTTGTCCTCCCAAAACAGATCCTCTATTCCCCCGGTCTCTCACCTCGCCGTATAGCTCGCTTGCCAGAACTCCCTCGTCGCCGTCAAGATCACCTTCCAGATCTGCCACATCACCGGCCTTTTCGCCGTCCAGATCCGCCACCTCGCCGTTGTGCTCGCCTGTCTGCCACATCGTCTCCAACCTCGTCGTACGTTATATTCCACCTCGCATTGTGCTCGCCGGTCAGCGTCCTCTACGCCGTGTTTGCCATTCAGCCACCTCGCCACCGACCTCGCCGTACATCCAGATCTGCCACCACGTCTCCAACCTCGCCGCAACATCACCGTCAATGTCTGCAAGCACGCTGAAACGAGTGAAGATTGAAGACGATAAACGTAGCAAGACAGAAGACCCTAAGACGCATGCAACTATTCTCTCTAAATTGCTTTTTTATATTTAATTGTATGTTTGATGCTTCCTTATTATCCTGCTTATGTTCGATGCAGTTAATCTTTCTAAATTGGTTGTCTGTTTAATCGTATGTTTGATGCTTCATTATTATCCTAATTATACTGCTATGTTTGATGCAATAAATCTCTCTAAACGGTTTCTTGTAACAGAAATAGGAAGGGAGGCCTTCTTTCTTGGTAAAACTTTGCTCATTTGCAGCAATCTAGCTTGTATACTACGTAATAGGTGTAATGTCACTTTGCTTGTGATCCTATCAGTCTTAGTTAGGATCAGAATTTATATTACTTGCACTGGACTGTTCTTACACGATGAGTGCCTTCATTATTTATGCTGTATTAGGTTCTTATGAAGTGTTATATTTGTACTTTACTTTTAGTTCTTTATTCATGTTAGGATCTCCACTACACCCCATTGAAGAAGAGCGTGCCAGAACTTTCATGGCAAACAATGCAAAGATGCATGAACTGGGTGTAAAGCCAGCAAGTTTTCTTTCATGTCCTACTATACCCCCCCCCCCACCCAAAGACCAAGAAGTAAGACTCTGGATCTCAGTACATGTTTGTGTATGATGTTGAAGAGGAATCAGATGCCACTGAAGGAGTCGTGTCATATCAATCACAATCCAGCACGGATAATGAGCTGCAGGTTATTCCCTAACCCGGTAGCTCAACATTCTTTAATGATATCGCAACAACTAGGGTGCAACTTTCTTAGCTTGTGTTGAACTGTTTGATCAATGTGGCGCCATATATTTTATGCTACTTCCTCTATTACATACTATAAGAAGTTTTGGCAAGCTAATTAAGGCCGTGAAATCCACTTATAGTAATTAAGACTGTCGTTGTCATTTCAATATGGTTTCCATCTATCTTCCTCACATGCTTGACACCTGCTATTCCATCTATGCTTCTCATCTGCTAGTTCATTACACACACAATTGGTTGATTATAATATGCTAGTTTTCATCAATTTGTTGTACATGCTTGTAATCTGCTATTTTCATCTACCTTCCTCACATGCTTGACACCTGTTGTTTCATCTGTGCTTCTCATCAGCTAGTTCATGACACACACCGTTGTTTGACTATAATCTGCTAGTTTTCATCAATTTTTTGTACATGCTTCTCATCTGCTATTTTCATCTATCTTCCTCACATGCTTGACACCTGCTCTTTTATCTATGCTTCTAATCTGCTAGTTCGTGACACACACCGTTGTTTGACTATAATCTGCTATTTTTCATCAATTTTTTGTACATGCTTGTCATCTGCTAGTTTCATCTATGTTCTGTACATTCTTGTCATCTGTTATTTTCATCTTTTTTTTTTGCATGCTTGATAGGCAAGCAAGAAAAGGGTGATGTCTCGATCTGCTTCAGAGGTTGAGGATGATGATGATAGTGAAGTTGTCATGCAGAAGAGTGGAAAGCATACTTTCTCGAAGAAGGCCCGTGTGGAATCATGTCTTTCACAGTCTGAGCCTGAACCACAGCTTGATGTGAATGTGCGCAGAACAATTGCTAATATGAGGACGGCGAAAGAAGAATCCGATCAACTGAGGCTGAAGTTTGTGGTTGATATGGAAGACATTCGGAAGTAACAAGATGTGCTAAAGAAATCTCAACTAGAAGGAGTTCCCTACTTGAGATCCTGACTGAGCAGATGCGTGGTCCTTGAAACTGTGGTTCTGTATGTTGGTTTGATATTCTGTGAGAAAAACGAAGTATTTGATGCCTGTTATGTGGTTCCTTTTCTGCCTGTGTGCAATTGCCAATTATAACGATGATGTAACCACCCAAATAGCACAAAAACTGACATCATAGTAACGTGACGTACAAATCCGTCAAGGAAAATACCGACACGTGGAGATGTATTCCCAGCCCATGTGGCCTACTATGAGTGGGCGATTAGACAACGTAAAAATAACGTCCCGGGCACGGTGATGACATCACCCAAATCTGAGATGGAAAAAAAACGTCATGGAAAATACGTTGCGTGGCACCATTTGGTTTGTGCACGTGCCACGAGTTTAGCGACGAAAAAAGGCATTGGGTAGCCCGCGACGAGCAGATTTCGTCCGAGAAGAAGGCGACGTGGCGCTATTTTTTTTCATGTGGAATTTTTTGATAGGTCCACATGCTTTCCCCTGATTGGTCGAGACTCGCGACGGAAAAATCGTTGTTGGGTAGCCCGGGACGAACAGATTTTGTCCCAGAAGAAGGCAACGTGGCACCATTTTGTTTCCATGTGGCGTTTTCGATTGGTCCACATGGTTTCGCCTCATTGGTCAAGACTGGTGATGTAAAAAACGTTCCCACGTTTTGCCACGTCAGCTGATTACGATAACGGCCGTTAGAAACTCGTTTGCCAGGTGTCGCCTCATAGCGACGAAATAAAAAAGTTAATGCTTATTGGGCCTAGTCCGGACGGCCCAACTGGTGGCAACGATTTGCATTACGTTGCAGGTATCCATAATGTTTTACTGTTCATATAAACATCGCGGAATCGTCCCTGACAGTCGATCTTATAGGTTTTCATTTCGTCACGCAAAACGTACCGGATTGCCCTTAGCGACGGTTTGGAGCCCATCCGCAACGGTATTGAAACGTCCCAGACCGCGCAAAATTTGGTAGTGATACAAGCTTCTACTTGCATCGTTTATAATTTTTACCAAATGTAGCAGTTTCTTTTCCCAACGAGCACCATACAAAATATGGTTTAACAAATACTCTCTAAATGATACAGTAATAAAAAATGAGAGTACTCAAACAACACTACTAAAACTAATAGCTCTGAATAAGAGATGCAATGAAAATAAGAGCTAAACAAGAATTTTCGCAGGAACTAGAAGAAAAACTAAGAATACGAGCATAATGAGTATTCAAACGAAAAAATGGAGCATGTCTCTCTCTCCCAAACAAGGATGCTAGGTTCCAATGATATTATTGCAGCAAGGAAAAAATAAAAATAACAGGCGCTCGAAGTAAATTTCATATGATGTGACCGAATAAAAATATAGTTTCACTAGAAGTGACCTGATAAATTGTTGATAAAGAAGGGGATGCCTTGGGCATCCCCAAGCTTAGATGCTCGAGTCTTTTTAAAATTTGCTGGGATGAACCACGGGGGCATCCCCAAGCTTTGACCTTGCACTCTTCTTGATCACATATATCACCTATTCTCTTGACACTTGAAAACTTCCTTCACACCACACTCAAAGAGTAATTAAAATTAGAGGGTTAGTGCACCAATCAAAAATCCATGGGTTCTGTATAGGCACGAGTTCTATTGATATTTTAAAGATTAGCTACAGCCACTGATGTTTCTTGAATCAAAGAAAATCCACTTTACATCGTAAAAGAGCAAATGCAAGAAAGATGTCAGAATCTACCAAAACCAGAAAGTTTGTAAATATGAGTTTTTATGGGGCACTTACACTGCTCAAATAAAAAACTTAAAGAATGAAAAATTTGCGGAATTAGGTGAGGAATAAGAACAAAAAAAATTAGGTCATTCTGATCTTTATGGATTTTTCACGATTTTTTACGATGGACGACGGAAATCTGTTTCCTGCGTAGAAATCCCAAAACCAACTCCAACGTTCGTAATAAAATTTACTTGGCACAAATAATACATGAAAATAAAGATACAAAAGAGTTTCTACATAACTATACATCCCTTGAATAAAAGAAAACATATAAAAACAAAGCAAAAATAATACCATGGGTTATCTCCCAAGAAGTGATTTTGTTTAACGTCTTTTAGCTAGGGAGGGAAAAAGAAGGAATGCCTAGGGCATCCCCAAGCATTGATGATCGAATATTATTGAGTACTTAATTGAGCTGCACTTGGGAGTCTCCAATATTGAGCTTTTCTCTTCTCATTCATCTCGTATCACCATCTCCATTGGATCTTAAATACTATATTCACATAAAACTTGACAAAAACTCATTAGTAGTGTTAGTACTCATTAAATAAAATCCACTCATGTTCAAGCATTGAAATTTTTTATAATATTTACTCAACATTAGCCACTGTATATACCAAGATGTCTTATAAAATTTCCGTTGTCCGTCGAAAAACTAAGGAAACAAAGAACACTAAGTACAATATTGAATAAACAACGAAATCTGCGAAAACTTAACAGCCTGTAAAGATGGCACTCAATGAGATAGTTACTTAGATAAAATAAAAAAACTTAAACCTAATAAACAATAGATCATAATATCAGGTTTATGCACAAAAACATTCATATCAAAATACTATTCCGAGATTTATCACGGTTTTTTATAGTGAAGCACAAGAATTCTGTCCAAACCTAATCAGTCAGTAAAGATAGAATTATTATACCTATCTACGTACCTCAAATCACAAAAAGTTAGTCCAATGAAAGAAAGATAATAGGCATTAATTTGCACTCAAGAAATTTCAGATCAATATCACGTTCCAGTGATTTTAAACATTTTATACGATGAAGCACGGAAAATTTGTTTCTAGACAGCAAAGCAAATCTATCAACTTCCAAGTAACTAGAAACTACAATTATCAATTTATTTTCTATGGTATAGAGGAATGTGTACAATATATACAATATACACAATATATACAAGTTTTTAACAGAAAATCTTCCATGGAAAGATTTAATTTGGTTTCATAGGCATGAACACAAGTGTTCATGGTCGACCCCCACTTAACCATTACTCATCTTTCCAATCAATTTCATTTTTGAAAACGTTTTTAGATAACAAGTAATTTTTTTTGTAATTCATGTTCCCTATCCATAACCAGAGATAGAAAACAACTTAAAATTGAAAATAAAACTACTTAGAGACAAAGCAAACAAGTGCACACAAGAACATTCACCCCACGCTATTGCTCCCCGGCAACGGCGCCAGATAAGATCTTGATATCCCACAAGTATAGGCGATAGTATGTAGCCTTTTCGATAAGTAAGAGTGTCGAAGCCAACGAGGAGCTAAAGGTAGGATAAATATTCTCTCAAATTCTATCAACCACTGATATAACTCTACGCACACTAAACGTTTTGCAATATCTAGGAACCAAAACTAGAGTAACAATATGGGTAAACAAGGATAATAAATACATGAAAGTAAAGTTAGTTGCTGCAGAAATAAAGTATACTAAATGACTATAAACTAACAATACCATGAGTGTGGGAAAGTAGTGGTAATTGTGATGGATTTGTCCATGATCAAATAGTCAAATACATGGTTGATATTCCTCTTTTATGTGAGAGAGGCAAAGCTAACAAGCTCTCACTATCCAATGGTTGCAAATACTTATGGTTGGAACTCTAGAAAACATCCGTAAATACAAGAAGATACATTAAGGTAAAAATACCCAACCATATCATTAAGATCAAGAGGTCCTCTTTATCCCATATGCTTTAATCACTAGATTGGGGCTCATGTTTCTGTCACTCAAGCAGCCCTCCATCTAGCTTTCTTCACATATTACAAACCCTATGATGTGATACATGCGTGCATAAACATATCATAGGCACCGTAGGACTGTAACGAATTATATAAAGGTCAAACCATCCAAAGAGATTCAACAATCAATCATATGACAAAAGAGATCTACACAAACATGACATATATGTAATAGATCATCTACAAATAATTTATAACGTCAAACATCATGTTTACATAGGGAGGTACAGAGGTGTGTGGGAGAATGAAACACTGTAGACAAGGAGGAACTGGCGATGGAGATGGCGGTGAAGACGGCAGAGAGGACAGCACAGGGCGGCGCCGGCGGTTGTGCAGGGACTCCTTCCCTGCGCCGCCGGCATCATGGGAAAGCACCGCCCCTTAGCCATCTTCATTCATGGTCTTGGGAGCCCTCCCCCATGGAGATGAGATCCACGGGGGAGGCTAATACGTGGCTTTGGTTGCTGGAAATTCTTGGTATGGGATGTCTCCCACGATCTAGGTTTCCTCCCTTTATACAGTCTCACGGATTCCCGTCATCCCACGATCTAGGGCTGCGGTAAATCGGGCGTATCTCGCCCGTCCGGACTCGGAATCAGGTGAATTTTAACTCTAGAACGTACGCCGCGAAATTCCCCACAACTTTGTCTTCTCAGAGATTTCCGTTTGACGCTGACTTCGACCCGTAATGTGGCAATCTTTAAAAAGTGTTTTCAGACAGATTTCAGGAAAGTCCCAATTCGACTCCAACAAGGTTTCTTCTTCTATTTTTGGTAATTTCTACGCATCAAAGTGTAAAACAAAAACATTGTGCACTTTTGCAACCATTAGTAGGTTATTCAAAATAAATCATAAGCTTAATATTAAAACAATTATGAAAAGCATTAAAGTAGCACCAAACCATAAAAAAATATAGATACATTTTGAACGTATCAGTCGATTCCGGCGACATCACACGGTCGCGCCGCCCCTATTTTGACCTCATCTTCTCCCTGTCTCCCGACGCACCCTCTGATGCCCCTCTCTATTTTTTCTCGCAGAGCATCGACAAGACCGAGATCATCCGAAGCACGCCGGAGCCCATGTCGTCTCCGTCCACGCATCATCGTTGGTAGAGGCCGCCAACGAGAGCGACGCCCCCTCCATTGACCTCCCCGCACCGTGACGCATCTCGTCGTCGTCCTCACCGAGAAAGGATACCACCGGAACATCGCCTTCGACGAGATCCCGCGAACACCAGCCTCCGCGCGACATTTTCCGGCGACCCGGGCCTCCCGGTGAGCTCTCTCTCCTCTGTGAATCATTTCCGGCCGTTAGATCTAAATCATACGCGCGTGAATTAATCACTTAAGGAAGAGGTACGGACCAATAGCATGGCGCCACCTATCTGCCCAGTTAGTGCCCAGTCAGCAAGCCTGAGCCAGGAGGAGAGCGCCACGTGACCTTGCCTTTTCTGTTTTTTTTCTCCCCAGTAGAATAAATTGGTAAATTTTGTAGAAAAACCCCTACAAAATATAATCATCATAACTTTTTAATTATAAGCCCAAATTTAACAAACTTGTACTTTTTGAAATCAGCACAACATTTAGAATCGTTTAGCACTGTTCAAATTCAAAATTGAGAAACGTAAATTGGTTCAAATTCAAATATGCTTTTTTGATGAATTTTGGCATAATTCAAATTCTACAAATCCAAAAATTGCAATTAAAATATATTTGAAAACCTTAGGATGTGTACTTTCATAACCTCTGTCCCAAAATAATTTTTGAACAAGTTAAATTTTGTTTTAGAATTAAGTTGTCTATTTGAGTGATTTTGACATAGATTTAATTCTATAAATAATTAGAATATGTTCCCTTAAGCAAAATTGCTCCATGTGGTCACCTTGAACCATAGACATTGGCACCTAAATTTTTTGGACACCCCTGGACCATGACCATGTAATTTTAGCCAATCATCCATCATAGTAGTCAACCTAGTTGTTTATGCCTTAGAGTTTGTTTATATCCTTTTTACCTTTGTGGCCGTGGCTATTTTGGAGCCAAGACCAAGTACCTAGTATGTGTAAATCACATGTAAGACCAAGTAGTGAACCTTAAACACTAGTAGTGTTGTTTTCCATCTACTTCACCTCTCCCCTATTTTTGCTTCAAGAATTATTCATGTTAGCAAAATGGAAATCAGGGCTCAAGCACAAGAAGGAACTTCATTATCAACTTGGTGGAAACATGAAGAGCTACAAGGAACATTATTGAAGAAAATTTGAAGAAAATACTTGGACTCCTCAAACTAGAAGCAACTCAAGGAAGTGATAATTCATGAAGAGATCAAGAAGAAGACCAACCCCTTTATATTCCTATCTTTTATTCTTCTTTCCTTATTGACTTAGTCGTATATTCACATGTGATCAAGATCTACCCTCAATTTGTGCCCATCCCATACCTAAACCAACTAGTGATGTGAAAAGCATGAATATTTATGAAGTTCAATAGAGGCTTCACAACGAGGAGGAAAACTACAATATAAGCATGAAGATGATCTTGAAGAACACAAGAATGTGAAGACCTTGAGAAATCCATACAAGTTGAAGAATGAAAAGTTGTTTTTGTCCAACCATTGACCCAAATGAAAAATCCCAAGACTTTATCTTGTTATCTCTATTGTTATGAAGTTAGTTGAACCTAGACCTACCTTAACCCAAAATGTAAAGACTAAACTTAGATAACTCAAATGTCTTGATGAAAATAACTAAGAGTTACACTTTGTTATGTGTTACTTTAGTTGAGATAGTTAGATCACCTTGGTGAACTCTTGGAACTTCTTAGATAAATATGTTTTCAATAAAGTTTGATTACTACAAGCTCAATCTAAACCATCCTAAATGAACTCTTAACCCCTCAACAAGTATGGAAGCAAGATAAAATGAATCTTTCAAAATCAAACCTTAACCATGTCCTAGACAACTTGGTTAAACCCAATTTTCCATGATTGTGGCTTTGTATGTTTTCTTCACTAGCATGTTTGTTTGGTAGGATGTCTGTTTATTTTGTGTTTGTGTTTTCAATGTATAAATTGTACGTAGAGCAACGATCTTTTGTGAAGAGAGTGTGATTTCTTCACTAACTTAAATAAGGCAAGTAACACACCATCAACTACCTACCATTTTCCTATGCATTACTAGAGTTTTGAGTGGTATGCACGATAGGCAATTTTCTCTAATTACTATGCTATGCTATATCCTAGTAGTGGGTAGACATCCTTATACCTTGTTAATTTTAAACCTTGTTACTTAGTAGATGCTTAGCCTTGCTACAAAAATTGTTTTACTTGATGTTGTGGAAAAATACTAAGTATAAACTTCAATGAACCACCTGGGTGGATTTGGTTGTTTGGCTGATGGGAGTTGAGTGTCTCCCCGAGGGGTGTTCACTTGAGGAATGCCACCCAGGAACAAAGTAATTATGATGTTCCCCAAGTTTAGATTGCTTCCAGTGCAGCCTTTAGTCATATGGGCTCTGTCATGATCAACTAAGTTGTGAGGGTTCATCATGGGCTTTAAAGCGGATGTAGCATAATCATAGGTGGAACGGGTCTTGCCATTGGGTTCATTCTTTCTTCTGAAAGATCTCGTCTCAGTTCCTCTCGTTTCCTTAATGCGCTCAGTGTGTATAGGATCTTAGCCATGTCCCCGGTTATAGACAAACCCTGCAGAGTCAACAAAATAAGATCTTAGCCATGTCCCCGGTTATGGACAACATAAGAGCAGGTGGACAAGGATGGACAGAAGAATGACATCACCATTTTAAATAAGTAAAATTTTGACCAAGTGAACAGTAGTTGTGGTGTTTGGATTTCAGTCCAATGATGCCACCCTTTGGAAAGAAAAGTTTGTTTTGCAAAAAGTGATAGGAGAAAACTGGCTTTATACAAACTTAGCCAAAACTACACTTAGCCAAATAAGCATGTAATATTAGTATTTCCATTTATATCCACCATAGTGTTACTTGCCAATAGATTAAATTGTATTGACCCCCTTGTGGCTGCATATTCCATCCTGCAGATGAATCTTAATACGAGTGAGGATTTCGTTTAGGATCTCGAGTCTACCGCCAACATGTTTTTCCTATGGGACATGAAGAAGATGGGCTCAATGTTGTACTATGTTTTCCGCTGTAATACTTTCTATTATGCTAGTCTTCTAAGACTATGCAAGTTGTAATATTACTTTGTAAAGACTTGATCATGCGATGTAATAGAATTTGATGCATTTGCATGATATATAATTTTTTAATGTGGTGCTAGCAATTGATCCAGGGGCTAGAACAATAACACAAGTGTTCTTGCATTATTTAAATGTGGGAATGCTACAGTCTTGCACTCGTTGGGAAACCCCAAGAGGATGGTATGATGAGCACAGCAGCGGTTTTCCCTTGGAAAGAAACCAAGGTTGAATCGACCAGTAGGAGAAAGGAGTAACTTTAGAAGTTTGATGCAACTGAGATGGCAGGGCGCACTACCGGTTCAGTAGCAATGTGGAACCTACAGAACACAATCAAATCACATTGCCCCAACGAATCAGTGAGGTTGTCAATCTCACCGGTTTTGCTAAACACAAAGAGGTTAAACGTATGGTGTGGATAACATGATGAAAATAGTAGCAGCAGTGTTAAAGCAGTGGAAGCAGTGTTTGTATTATCAGTATGAGGACAATGGACCAGTGTCTAGAGTTCACTAGTGGTGTCTCTCCGTGAAAGATAAATAACATGTTTGGTGAACAAATTATAGCTGGGCAATTGACAGAAATGAAGGCTGAACCGTAGTGCATATGCAAGACATAAATATTACTACGTGATTCATGCGGGCATTACAAAAAAATACATAGACCGTCATCCAACTGCATCTATGACTAATAATCCACCCTCCGAATACCAACCGAACAAACGTTGGGTATTAAGTTGCAAGCAATAGATAATCGCAGAAAGCAAAGTGTGTAATGTAAACGAAGTAAGCATCGTTGTTTTCTCCCTAATGGACCATCACATCTTCCATCTGTCACGTTTCTGTCACTCGAGCACAGATGCAAAGGAGGCATGAACCAACTATCGAGCATAAATACTCCCTCCTGGAGTCACTAGCATCTACTTGGCCAGAGCATCTACTGTAGCGTTCCCACATTTAAATAATGTAAGAACATCTGTGTTAGTGTGCTAGTCCCTGGATCAACTGCTAGCACCACAGTAAAAAATGAAATATCATGCAAATGCATCAAATTCTATCACATCGCATGATCCAGTCTTACAAAATAGTATTACAACTTGCATAGTCTTAGAATACTAGCAGAAAAACAAATAAATACAGCGGAAAACATAGATCAACACTGAGCCCATCTTCTTCATGTGCCACACGCAAAACATGTTGGTGATAGTCTCGAGATCCTAAACGAAATCCTCACTCGTCTTCTGAATCATCTGCAGGATGAAATATGCAGCCACAAGGGAGTCAATACAATTTAATGTATTGGCAAGTAACACTATGGTTGATATAAATGGCAAGACTAATACTACATGCTTATTTGGCTGAGTGGAGTTTTGGCTAAGTTTGCATAAAGCCAGTTTTCTCCTATCATTTGTAAAACAATCCTTTATTTTCGAAGGGTGGCATCATTGGACTAAAATCCAAGCACCACAATACTGTTCACTTGGTCAAAATTTTAGTTATGGAAATTGGTGATTAGATTCTTCCATCAATCCTTGTCTAGCTGCTCATAGTTGTCCATAACCGGGGACACGGCTAAGATCTTAGTTTCTAACTCTACAGAGGTTGTGCACTTTCAACCTTTGTCTTCAATTAGCCCAAACATCCTATACACCCGGAGTGCATCATGGAAAGGAGAGAATTGAGATGAGATATTTCAGAAGAAGAAGTTCAGCCCACCGGCAAGACCCGTTCCACCTATAATTATGCTACATCTGCTTGTCAAGCCTGGGCTAAACTCTCACAACTTTGTTAATCAAGACAGAGCCCATATGTCAAAAGGCTCCACGGGAAGCTACTAGATTTAGAGGGACATAGTAATCTCTTTGTTCCTGGGTGGCCATCCGCAAGTGATAACCTCAAGTAGAATAACCCTTACACAAGGGCCCTGAGGCAACACTCAACATAAACTAGTCTTACCACTTCCACCCAGGTGGTTTATTTATTAGTTATACTTAGAATTTTTCCTCAGCATCTAGTAAAACAATTTGTAATATTGCATAGCATCTACTAAGTTCTAAGGCTATCAAAATAACAAGGGTAAAAGAGATGGCTACACACCACTAGGATAATAGCATAGCATAATATAACTTAGTAAAATTTCCTATCATGCATACTACCCAAAAATCAACTAATACATATAGAAAATAATGGGTAGTTGATGGTGTGTTACTTGCCTTGTTGAAGTTGGTGAAGAATTCACACTCTCTTCACAAATGATTGTTGCTCTTCGTACAATCTATTCAATGAAAACACAATAACAAAAATAAACAATCATCCTAGCAATCAAACACATAAGTGAAGAAAACATAGAGAGCAACTAACATACCAACAGGGGTTTAACCAAGTTGGCTAGGACAAGGTCAAGGTTTGAGTTTGAAAATATTCATTCTCTAATGGTTCAATACATTCTAAGGAGTTTCCAAGGGTTTACTTTGGATGGAGTAGGTTGAGTTTGTAGAAAACAAACTTTATTATAACCATACTTGTCGAGGAAGTTCCAAAAGTTCACCAAGGTGATCTAACTATCTCAACTAAAGTAACACATAATAATGTGTAACACTTAGTCATTTTCATCAAGACATTTGAGTGATCTAAGTTAGTCTTTCCATTTTGGGGTTAGGGTAGGTCTAGGTTCAACTAACTTCATAACAAAAGAGATAACAAGATAAAGTCTTGAAATTTTCAATCTGGGTCAAGGGTTGGACAAAAACAACTTGTTATTGCTCCAAGTCTTCACATGCTTGTCTTCTTGAAGATCATCTTCATGCTTCTATTGTAGTCTTGTGTGGTCTTGATAGATTCTTCATGGCTTATCACTACTTGTCCAAGGTAGGATGGGCACAAAATATCACTAAGTCAATTTGAAAATAAAGAAATAGAAAGGATAGAAAGAGAGAAGTAGATGTCTTCCCCTTGATTTTCTTCATACACTTGTACTTCCTTGAGTTGCTTCTAGTTGTGGAGTCCAAGTATTTTCTTCAAAACTTCTTCATTGATACTCCTTGTAGCTCTTCATGTTGCCACCAAGTTGAAAGTGAAGTGCCTTCTATTGCTTGATACATGTTTTCCATTTGCCAACTTGATGAATTCTTGAAGCAAGAATAGGGGAGTGGAGAAGTAGATGGAAAATAATAGTACTAGTGTTTGAGGTTCACTACTTGGTCTTTTATATGGTTGACATATACTAGGGACTTGGTCTTGGCTCCAAAATAGCCATAACAAAAAAGAAATAAATGATGGAAACAAATTCTAACACATGGTGAAAATGGATGTATCACTAAGTTGGGTTTTTGATCAAAAATCACATGGTCATGGTACAAGTGTGTCCAAAATGGTTAGGCACTATTTTATCTGGTTCAAGGTTACCAAATGGAACAAATTTGCAAAAGGAACTATATTCAAATTACTTATAAAATTAAATCTTGTTCAAAAATTAGTTTGGGACCGGGTGTATGAAAGTACACATCCTAAGGTTTCAAAATATGTTTTATTTGCAATTTTTGGATTTGTAGAAGTTGAATTATGCCCAAATTCATCAAACAAGCATATTTTAAATTGAACCAATTTATGTTTTTCAATTTTGAACTTGAACAGTGCTAATAGATTCTAAACATTCTTTAGATTTCAGTAAGTCCAAGTTTTCTAAATTTGGCTAAGTGGATCAAAAGTTATGATGTTTCTAATAACGAGGGGATTTTCTACAAAATGTCATTATATTTTATTCGGAAATAAAAATCCAGAGACAGATAGGCTCAAATAGACTATTTACCGCGCGGTACGGCCGACAGGGAGTGGGCCTGAGCCGGCTGTGCGCTGAGGTGGGCGACGGTTAGCAAAAAGACACGCATGGTGACGTGGCGTGTTCCTACTGGCCTATACCTTTTCATTAAGTGATCTAATAGAGACCGTCGAGATCAGATCCAACGATCCTGGGGCTAGGGCTCACCATGGCGGCGCTCCGGTGGTCGGAGATGGCGGTGACGGTGGCGCTCCGGTGTCCAGCGACACGAAAATCAACTACGATGGAGCTCCGGTGGCCGTTTATCTCCGGGAAGACGACAGGGAGATGAAGTGTGGACCGGCGAACTCACGGGTAGCCACGACGCGCTTAGGGAAAGCCCTCATTGTTGGCGCCAAGCAGACAGAGGTGGCGCACCTCCGGCGAATCTCCGATAAGCACGACATCGCCGATTCTTGTGCCAAAAATATTGAATTAGGGCTTAGGTAAGGGCGCGCATCCACGGGGAGTAAAATAGGGGCGGTTTTGAGCTTAGGGGAGACCTCACCTTGCCGGAAATTTGCAAATACTACGGCGGCCAGGAACTTATCCGGCGAGATATTTCAATGGATTCGGGGCACGATTTAGAGGAGAAAATTGCGCAAACCTCCGACAGTTGGGGTGACTGTTGCAGAGAACTACAACTATTGAGGCAAGTTGCAAAGAACTACAAATTTTGGGTGCATCCATTGCACAAAACTCAAATTACACGTTTAGCCCGTTTAACAGCGCATCTGACATCTAGGACCCATGTTGTCAGTACCAACTTGGACTCCTACGTGACAAATCATGTCTATAAGCCTTAAGCATTAGTCCTTGGTCTGGCTGGACCGATTTCTAATATTCAGTTTTGACATGTCATAAACATTCATGATTATTATATAATTGCGAGACCACACAACAGCAGACCAAAAGATATATAACTGAACATCCATATTTCTTTCGGTTCTAGCATCCAAAATGCTTGTAGACACGATTTGCCACGTAGGAGTCCAAGTTGGCAGTGAAAGCGTGGGGCCTAGACTTCAGATGCGCTGTTTTTTTTTTAAAAAAAAGGAAATGTATATTAATATCGTGGAGATACAAATTACACTCACCAATGCAAAAACGAAATAACCAAAGATATTACGGATGCACACAGCCGAAAGACAATAAAAATAAGAACTAAAAAGAAAAGTCCCGCTACAGAGTTACAGTCCTTGCAGCAGCCGCACAACCACCACCTAAACAACATCTAATGTCCAGCTCTTCAAAAACAACGTCTTCAAGAAGAACGGTGCCAGACACAACCAATTAAGGCCAGACCTTGGGTTTTCACCCTAAAGATAATCCTCGCTCTCAAAACAATTTCTCCAACAAGACCAGGCACAACCAATTAAGGCCACACCTTGAGTTTTCACCTTGAAAGGTAGGACTTTGGACTTCACACATGTTGTAGCCCCCTCTTACATATCGTTGCCACGAATCTTGTAACTCCAAGACAGCTCCCCATCGATGCAAAGACTCCGAACACCATTGTTAGTCCTCCAATCTCACCTACGATGACCGTGCATTGCGACCGAATTCCACCGATCCAACAATCTCCAGGCATCGCCCATGGGAGTTCGCCGGCGGAGCCTTCCGTGTCGACACCCCGACTTGATCAAAGAGAGCCTACATCAGGTGGATCTTCGTCTACGCGCGGTGGAAAACCCTAGGACCACCTCCTTTATTCTGATGTCTCGCAGCCCCGACGCTGCGAAACGACTCCCAACAGGGACGTTTGCGGGAGGGCAAAGATCTCCTAGATTTCACATTCGCCTCCACCAGGAGCCCTGCCGCCGACGGCCTCTAGCACCACCGCCTCCCGCCGCCAAGGACAGAGGAGCCCGCGCCGCCCGGGAGCCAAGCCGACGGTGCCGCTGCCGCCAAAACCCCGAGCCGCCGGTGTAGTCTGCCGCCGAGCTCAAGTGACGAACCCCGCCACCTAGCAGCAGGTCATGCGGCCACCGGAGCCTAGCACGCGGACACCCTGCCGCCAACCGCCACCAGCCCCGCGCCCACCATCTGCGGGACCGCCGACCCGGTGCCGCTCGAGAGGCGCTGCAGACTTGCGAGACGAAGAGGCGAGAGGGAGACCGGCCGTAGAGGTCACCGCGTCGGCCGCACCATGGCCGAGCCACCCCAGATCCCGACAGAGGCGCCACAGGGAGCCACGCGCGCGAGAGCCCTGCCGCCGACGTCCGCCGCGCGGGCTTCACCCGGCAGTTTCCTCCGACGGCGGCGCAGGCGGGGGGGCGTAGATGGGAAGGTTGGCGGCGCGGGTTAGAAATAATACCTCGTCAGATGCGCCGTTAAACGAGATAAACGTGTAATTTGAGTTTTGTGCAACGCATGTACCCAAAAGTTGTAGTTCTTTGCAACTTTCCTCAATAGTTGTAGTTTACTGCAACAACTACCCCAATTGTTGGAGGTTTGCGCAATTTTCTCCGATTTAGAGGGATGTTAGAGGTTAAATGGAGAGGGGATCGACGGCTTTAAGAAGAGCGCTCAGGGAAGAATTAAGGTGACTTAACTCGCGAGGAATCAAAGCGCGAAGAAACGCCCTTGAAACGGCCATGGCAGTTTCTCTCAGCGTTGAAGAAGATGACGTCACCTGCTGACGTTAGCGTTTTTTTTTGTGTTTTCTTATTTATTTGTATCTTTTGATTTATAAATCCAAAACACCTCAAATAAATTTCTAAATTCTCAAAATAGAAATATCTTTCAACTAAGAATGTTTGTGGGCAACTTTGGACACATTTAAAATTTGAAAATTTGAAATATGATTAACTCCTTAATATTACTTAATACCAATTTTAAAATAGAAAAATAAATAAATGAAAATTGGGTTTTATAAAATTACAGATACCTTCTACTTGTAAAATACTAATTTTGAAAGTAATTTCCATACCTTCTCATATTTTATATTTTTTAAATAAGGGTGCAACCCTAATAGCAACTTTATGCCATTTCAAAATAGAAAATATAATAATTATTAAAAAGGCTTAAAAATTTAGAATAAAACCACGAGTCATAATATTGTTTTCAATGTCCTATTTTATGTTATTTTACAAGCAATGCATTTTATTTCCACACCTCTATGTTTAAAACTTCGAATAACAACTAAAAGCCATTATTAATATTTTGTTCCCATCAAATATTTTTTAGGCTTAGAACTTTATTAAGGGTTATAAATCTTTGATTTTTATTGCCATAAACTATATTCAAAGTAATATTTTAATTGAAAACATTTTATGTAATGAAGTTTTCTAAAGATAAAATGGTTTTCTTTATCTAATGAAAATTCATTTTGAGAGGGTTTTAGGGTTTACTAGATCATGTAGGCACGCGTTGCCGCGCCCGTCCATTAGGTAAACGGGTTGTTAGTAATGTATAAAAGTATATCTCGATCCCTTGTTAATGGAGTACAACCTAGTGGACAAGCATAGCTATCAGACATGGAATTGCTAGAAAAAGATGAGTGCGTAGGTTGGTGAAGTTAAACATGTGTGTTGTGATATATATGAACAAACCTTGATATATATGAGCATACATTGTAAACATAAGAATGTTTTGCCAGAGTTTTTTGTCATGAAAATGTTGCAGGATAACGTCAAACTTCTCATGACATGGGAGTTGGGAATGGATATGACCATTGTTCACCGTCTTCAGACTCTTCCTTCATAGTTTACCCTTCAAACTGTCATTGCAAGATTTTATTGGATTAGCAAAAAAATATGGCATGGATGTACAATAAGGTATCGAAATGGTGTGTTGTCTATTACAGGACGGATGTAGAACAAATTGCATGAATGTGACAATATTAAAAGAACTGTAGTTACAATTTTAAAACTATAGGCAACCAAAAAAGGACTTGGAGTGTGTAAATGTACATATAATAAGGTAGCAACTGCAAATATTTGCATGTATTGATCAGGACTCTAATTATAAAAATATTGTATTTCGTTCTGAACAATAATATTTAGATTTAGTGAAATAATTGATGCAAATTCTTCTCAGTAAAATTATAAATGTCTACTGGGAATGGTTCATCATTTATTGCATTAACAATAGTGTACAACTGAATGACTACTTTTTCATATGAGAACAGGCTAAAAATGAAAACCGAGTTCTTTATCTAACTTCTGATCTGATTCTGGCGTGCTTCCATGATTACTTACTATAGAAACTCTGGGTCGTCTAAGCAATGCTCCTATTAGGAACTTGTATCCACAGAAATTTAAACTACATGTGTTTTAGATGGTTTTTTCATCATATGATATAGTTTCTTGAGCTTCCAGGAGAGTAGAAACAGTTTGACAGACCAGAAATCGTAAAACATTGTGATTCGAGAGGTGGAAATGCTGAAGGCGTGGCGTACAACGCCACTTTTTAATGGATCGAAATATATACAGCTGTATAGCAGATCTCAAGGGCATAGTGTACCCTTGGTATTATCAGAAATGAATTCTACAAAATAGTAGATTTAGTTTGGAAAGAATACTTCAAATGCGTAATTATTGACCGATTTTTCGTAAAATGGAAAGAATATCTCAATCATGTGACGCTAATTTTTCCTTTCTTTCTAGAACATTACTGGCATTCGGGGTGTGAGAAATCAGGTGCAGCCTTTTTGTCCCTTCTCTCTTTAGAACAAAATGGCTTCCATCTAATTAGTTGTCCATCGAAAAGCAAAGTTAAATGAAAACTGCAAGTATAGTTAAGACAGGAACTAAACAACTTCGTAGGAAGAAAAATAATCAAGATTGAGTTGCATGTGCAAGGTTGCAAGCTATATTTATGAAAGAACAACTAACAATATTAGGCATGTGCAGAAGGACGCGCACATAGGCTATGCACAATCGAATAATAGCTTGTCCTAAATCAAGCTGCTTGTTTCTATTTCAACAAAATATCTATGTAAAATTGAAACACAAGTTTGGTTGCTCCTGCCCATCTTCAAAAATGCCATCTGAAGGCTTGTAATTGTTTCAGAATGCTTGTCACTATTCCAGGATGCTTCTAAAAATAAAACAGACGCTGTTTGTCACAATTTCAGAATGTCTTCTCAAGCTTTATGAACAACCGGCATATAATGGTTTATGAGCATCATGACGAATTGGGGATGGCATAATGGATTACCAACAGAGCAGTTAATTGAGATTGAATTGTGTACTTAGCTTTGTGGCAGGAAGTACAGAAAAAAAATAGTGCACTGTTTCCTTCAAGTTAAGAGCCAAAACCTGCATAGCATCATCTCCCTTCTCCCAAATACAGTAACTGGTAGGTCTGTATGCAAAGGCGGAACTGCGAGGACCTATACATGTAGGTGAATTGTTTCGTTGTCTTGGTAGGCACAGGCGCACGCAGGCCAAACAAAAAATTATAGAAAGTGTTGCATCCTTACATACTCTTTTTTGCTAGCGAAATAATCTGCTCTTTTGATCTGCATTTTCCTTCAGTTGTTGTATCAATTCATGAATCGACACCAATCAGGAGATGCATGTATGCCAAAAGATTTTTCCTTCAAGCCCCGGGGAACATATGAGCGTTATGGGACTTGCATGGTGACCTCGTGGCGCCCTCGTCTGTCAGTGAGTTGGACAGCGAACAAAATGGGGAGCTTGGCGGCGAGCTAGAGGCAGAACGTCATCGCCCCCGTCCGGCTGCGCTGTGCGGCAACGCAGGCTTGCGAGATGGGACCAGTGGCGCGCATCTTCGGGAGGTGCAGGGATCATCAGTTGGGTAGCGAGGGAGCCGACATTAAGGAGAGCGAGGCGGCCAGAGGGACGGCGGCGCGGCGCGAACCCTATTCTTCTCCGTCGTTGTCCATCGCGAATAAAAACGAATTGAGGAGAGGAGAGAAAAACGAAGAGTTGAGTCGCTCCTTGAGGTTTTGTTCGGCAGCGGCGGCAGAAGTTCGGCGGCGCAGTAAGATGGGCACGGGAGAGGTCGGGGATGGGAGGAGGCGCGAGGCGCAGGGACGATTGGCTTTCTTGTCGCACCTCCTATTTTTTCTCTCCCGAGCAGACGAAACTTCTTTTCTTTTGAGAAATCTCCTACAGACAGAAACTGGATGCACTTCCGGTGTGTTGTTCTCACCTAGATGGGCTTCATCAGAGAACGTGAATTTGACGCCCAGAGTGTCCGTTACCGCGATTTCTCGTGAACTCCACCGCTACCAATTCTTCTCGATCGTCGTGATCGTAATGCTTTCTCTTTTTCTTTCGGCCATGACGGCCGTCTTTGGGCACTAGCGAAGATGCCTTTTCATTGCACACTGAGTCCTCTCTGTTGGCTTATCTGTCAGCTATAGCCATCAGGGGTACGATGGTTTTGGGTGCGGCTCGCACCAGTTCTTCTCTAAAGGCGGTTCGTCGAGCTCCTTTGGCAAAATCTTTGACTGCGACCTCTTCCGATATGTTTCCCGCCGTATTCCTAAGTGTGGTCCATCGCTGGATGTATTCGCGAGTAAACTCACCACTCTTCTTCTTACAAGCTCGCAGCTCCTCGATGGTCGCGGGTCTTTTATATGTCACCTGGAAGTTCTTACAGAAGTCGAAGGTTAGATCATCCCATGATCCGTAGCACGCCTTCGGTCTTCCCTCGAGACAGCTGCGTGTTGCGCCTATAAGATGTAAGTTAAGGGATTGCATAGCTTTGGTCTTGTTCCCACATTGGCATTTCACTGCTGTGAGGTAATCCGACAGCCAGGATTGCGGCTCCAGCGAACCGTCATATTTTGGCACTTCCGTAGTGAGCTTAAACCTCCTGGGCATTGGCGCTTCGCGGATGTTGCGAGTGAAGCATAATGCGCCGTAGGCCTCTTCGTCGGAAGAGGTGGATGGGGAACGTGCGCGGTTCCTGGCCGCTCGGGCTTTGTTGACCTTGTTTTGCACGATGTCAGATCGCGCGTCGTATCCGGGCTGGTCGCGATCGACCTCGTTCCACGGCACCTTGCTGCGGTGTCGCGAGCGGCTGCTGTGATGCCGTGGGCTGCGCTCGATTCCTCGGGCTGTCGTTGCTGCTACTCGGTCTATCACCGCGTCGCCGGGCTTCTTTTCCTCGGGCGCGAGGAGGTGACCTCTCCTTCCTAGGCGATGTACTCCTGTGTCTACGGGGTGTTTCTTTGTCCTTCTGTACAGTCGTGTTTTTGCGGTCGTGGGCGGCGAGCCTTGCGGCTGCCATGCCTAGCCCCTTCTGGACTTGCCTGTATTGATCCGCGCGGGGGTCGTTCTCCCCTGGCTGGTTCGCCTGCAGATAAGTGGTTGCAGCCAGGACTGCGGCGGCGGGAGTCGTCGGGTGCATGTTGCCGTCCTCGTCGACGCGCATAAGGGAGACTTCGAGTGTTCTACTGACCCCGCTCAGAGAATCACCATCCATGTCCGCGGTCTTCGAGACGTATCTCTTTCTCCCAGGATGGTTCCCTACAGAATGCGTCTTGGAGAGCGCCGCACGGCGCTGACTTGATTCATCCGCCAGTTTTTTCCGCTCGGCTAGATCTTTTCGAGCTTCTTTGATCAAAATCGCCGTTTCACTAGGTGATAGTGGTATGCGGTCAGATCTTCCTGAGGGGCTCCTCCTTCGACCGGCTTGCTTGAGTGGACGGCCGTTTTCGCCCTGACCCAGGCTTCTCGCGATACATTGATGGCCTCGCGTTCCTTCGCCCTATCTTCCGTTTCTTCGGGTGGATCACTCGATCCTGCCATGCAGACCTGAGCCAGATATGGCCCGTGAGTCCTAGGCGTAGGTTGGAGAGCTTTCCCCAACCGGAAAGGTTCCTCTGCGGAGATGGTGTGGAAGTTGCGAGTGCTGAGATGGACGGATTCACCGCTCTTTGCTAGGTCGCGACCCGCGTAGTTGGACAGCGATTCGACAACTTCTGGGCTCGAGATCGACTCAGAGTCCAATCCTTCGTGATTGGTTTGCTCGGGGAAGTGCAGGATTCCCGCTCTGTTGGCGTAGAACGGGAAGCTCCCGAACGTCAGGGTGACGCTTTTCTCCAATATGCTGAACACCGGGCGTGATTCCGGTGAGTGGGGCGCAACGATGACCGACCCGAAACGGTTCGGATCGGTTGGAGTCGAAGTTTCGGGGCTCCAACAAAAGTTTGGTGATGATGAGGCCGAAGATGCCGTAGATCCAGCACCCTCCGTTCCCACAGACGGCGCCAATTGTCGAATATGCATCTCAACAAGTCCCTCGGGTAGAAGGTGGAGATGTTCACCATGTTCGCAATCTTGGCGGCGTGGCCTTTGATACCATCAAAGATGCTGGCCTGTTGAGCGTCCGTGTATCCTTGAGGCATATCTGACGCCACGCGCCAAGAATTGGTGGTGGTATAATGCATAGCATGAGACCAAGGGCCATGCGCGCACCACCGCGAGCCGTGGAGCGGAACCAAGACTCCTTGCAGTTTGCCACCTCGATGATCGCCTACGGAAGCTTACTGACTTCCGAGAACTGATCTCCTGCTTTGTTGGGAATGTACTTATTAATAAGCAACATCCCCGCAACTTTAAGCGCGGTGAAAATCTTCTCGAAAGCCCGGATTCTTTCGATCCGGGTTAGTTGGGAGCTATGTCGAATATGCATCTCAACAAGTCCCTCGGGTGAACCGATAGGGTTTCGATTAGGAGAATGTGTAGTCCCTGGTGACAATCGTCGGCTAACAGGGGGCACGATTTACCCAGGTCGGGGACCTCGTAGAGGTAAAACCCTTACTCATGCTTCTGTCGATGTGTATTAGCAAATAGATCGGTTACAGTGGGGGTGCTCGAGTCGAGAGTAGATCTCAATCTCAAGGCTTTGGTGGTGCGGTATTGCTTGGTCCCCCTCCTGGTGGTTCTCCTGGTCTTATATAGGTGGCCAGGTCTCAAACCGTACCCGGCGGGGGTGGGGGGGGGTGTTACAAACCCTAACCTAAATTCGGTTACAAGTTTCCTTACTTGACCCACAAGGCCTTGCGGGTGGGCCTTAATTGGGCCTTCTAGATTAGTCTATGGCGTCTCCCTTTGAGCTTAGGTCTTGGGCCTTGGACCGGGTAGCCTCACCCGATAGGTCCAGGATTCATCCCTTCGTCAGGCTACCTTCTGTTTCAATCAACAAAACAAAGTTAGGAAAAACAGAAGAAGGGAAAAGGAAAAATACGGTAAAAGTCAAAAAAATTACCGAGAATCCTATCCATCTCAGTGCCTTCCTCCAGGCGCTGGTTCAGGGAATTCTCTAGGTTCCTGATGGTGGCTTTGTCCTTCTCGGCCTGGTTGGAGGCCTTGGACTCGGCAATGCCGACATCCAGTTGGCTGGCCTCCAGGTCCTTCTAGAGCTTCACAGTAAGCTTGAGAAGATCCAGGTTTTCCTTCCGGAGGTTCTCGGCATTGCCGGCATCTTCAGCAATTTGCTTGGCTTTCGCCAAAGAAGCTGAAAGTTAAGTAAAATGAAGAGTTAAAAACTCGGAAAAATACTTAGAAATTTTTCCAAACGAAAGCAGTAAAAAAAATTACATGTTGATTCAACCAGCTTTTGCTGAATGGAGGCCAGCTACGACTCCTTATCCTCAAGAATATTAAGAAGGGTTTTAACTACTTATTCTTGATGGTAAGCTTGCTAAAAATTTCCATGTCAATGTTTTCAGCAGTTTGCTAAAACACGGAAAAGAAGCAAAGCGTTGAAGTCAAAAATCAAGCAAGGTAATGATAAAAGCATTAAGTCAAAAAAAAGTATGCTTTTGACAAAATGCTTGGGGGCTAGAGATACTACCTGGCTCATCCATTGAAGACTCGACAAGTTCTCATTTAATGCTTTTGCATACTCGGCAAAAAGAATTCCAACGTGGCAAAGGCCATCTTGTATAATCTGCTGAGGCGAAAACACGAAGTTATTCCTAACAATAAGTATGCCATGCGGCCAAGGACGGATTAAAGGAGCTGGGGGGAAAAATACTTTGTCGCCCATGGATGAATATGTCCATGATAGTCAAAGTGTTCTTCTTTTATCTTGAATTGCGGGTCATAGTTGGGGATTGGCTCCTCCTATGGAGCACTGGATGGACCCCCAACTTCCGGCTCCACCGCCCTTTCCCTCGCGTCCGTTTCGTGCGCAATGGGCTGGCTGGTCTGCAGGGGTTCGTCCTCCCTGGCAGCCATGATTTCCTCCGTAGCAACGACCGGAGTGTCGGGAGTAGCAGCAGGAGAAGGCTGTATGACTCTTCGGGCAATAGATTTAATTTTCTTTCGGCCTTTTGGCTTCAATGTTATTGGATCCAGGCTATAATGAGAAAATCTGAGAAGTTAGAATTCCGAGAAAAGAAAAGAAATTCCTACGACAAAAAGCAGAGAAAAAAGTAACCCGGATGATTTTACCTATAAGTAGCGACGGGAACTCCGTCAAGATCGATTATTTCTTGAGTAGCGGAAGGCTTCTTGCGTATCCGTCCATCTGCAAAGTTAGCATGCATTCAGTCTAACTCGGCATCGGTCGCAAGATCTGCCTTAGGAAGATCGATAATCTGTAAAAAAGACAAAGTCTGGGTTAAAATGAATATCCGAAAAAGAACAAACGCAGAACCAAAGCCAAAAATGAAGAACCATACCGTTGGAGCCGGGTTTGTCATGGTGTACATCGGACGGCTTTCCTCATATTGGTCGCATGTTGCGACCAACTGGTTAACGTGTTTCGTCAAATCTTTTGCCGTCAAAGATTTGTTCTTTGCCCGCATTGCGTCTCCGGGTCCCGAGTACTCCCCATGAGCCGGGGATCGCGGTGGGCCAGAGGCTAAATCCGCCTTTTTAGCCAGCATACGACTGTTTCCATGCCAGTAAGTGGAGGAGACGCGGAAAATAGCTTGGCGATGCGCTGTTTGATCCTTAGCAGATCCGGCGGCTAGGTTTGGACTGCATCCACTGCCCAATTGTCTTGGGGAGTGGCAACGGAGTTGACAAAAGGTGGAATTCCTGTTTCCTTTCCAGGAAACGGGACATCTTGGTGGTAGAAGAAGGAACCCGTCCAAAACTTGACGGATTCCGAGGTTTTTTTATTTTCGGAAACCAATCCTCCCTAAACCTACGGAGTGTGACGGAAACGGTCACGCAGGTGGGGAGAGCGCCCGCAGAGGGGTTGCGCTTCACCCCGAAGCAATATTTCCAGAAATCTAACCTAGGTTCTAATCCTAGATACCCTTCAAAGAGGGTCTGGAACCCAGCTAGATAAAGAATGGAATTGGGAGGAAGGTTGTGGGGTTGGATGCTGTAATGGTTTAGGACTTGGAGGAAGAAGGCAGAAGGTGGAAATCCCATACCTCTGCTAATGTGAGAGGTGAGGAGAACCCTTTCTACGACTTTTGGCATTGGCTCGGAGTCGTCCTCCTCGTGCCGCCATGTGCCCTTCAGGATTAGCCCTTCCTTCTCCATTGTCGGAAGGAGGGACGGAACCACATTGCAGTGGCTCCAGTTCCCGGAGATTTCCTCCGTGTCTTCTTCCGCTCCGGTGACGCTTGCCGCGGCGAGCTTTTCACCACCGTGAGTGAGTTCTTCCGCGGGCTCGGTGGTGAGAGGCGGAGACGGTGCGGCAGAGGACGATGGCGTGTTATCGGCCGCGGGAGGAAGATCCCCGCGGGCCAGATTTCATGTGTTTCCCTCCGGCTCGCTCACGGTGGCGCGGCCGGGAGAATCCAGCCGTGGATCCATCTCGTTAATGATGGAGTCGATGTCGATGGCAACGGAGCTTTTCTCTGTGGCGCGCGGCGAGTCTCCGGTGGTTATGTTTTGGCGGCGCGACGAGGATCCTGACCCTCCGATGACGTTTTCCGGGGACGGTGTGAACACACAAACTGTGCTCACTCTTGCTAGCTTGAGCTCGAAGGCAATGGCGCTTGGGGCATGGAAGAGGAAGGGAGAGCAGAAGGGCAACCGGAGAGCTCGAGGCGGCTATTTATAGCCGCAAATGCATTAAGATACGCTACAACAGCTATTTTGCCGTTAGATCTTCGACGCGTGTCACGCCCTGAAAATCCGGGAAAGGAGGAGGCGGGTGATAAGTGCTATCTCCTCGTTTCCCGCGAGAATCTGTCATAGATACGTTTCAGGGTTTAACCCTGAACCCAAACGTCCGTGATGTCAGCACGATTTCATGGCTGACATCAAGATGTTCCTTCTCCACGAAGGCGCATGGAAGAAAAAAGCCGGATTACTGTAAAATCTGAGTTTTGCGTTAAGAATGATTTGGGGAAAAGAAGAATCGAGACAAAGCACCAACATTTCTCGAGGAATGCAAATTGACGTAAGGTGGCAGAATGAAGTCTCAATCCTTCTTGGGGGCTATTGTCGGATATATACCGATTAAGCGTATATCTGACATTGTCCTAAAGAGCCAGATTACCAGGGTGGCATGATTGGTAATGGATCACAGTCCATTAGGCGGCCCAGTAAGCTGACGCTCAGAAGTCGGATTCTAGAAGAACCCGGACCACGGCTCAAAGTGGTGCGGCTTGGAGTAGAAGGCGGATTCCTGCTTTCCAAGTTAGATACTTTCCGTAGTCTTCTAGGTTTCCTTTCTGTAAGCCCTAACCCGGCTATCTATATAAAGCCGTATGGGAGAGAAGAAAGATAGAGACAATTAGCTAGAAGCCAACTCGCCGAGAAGTTGATCCTCGCCGAGTTAGCGAAACCCTACTCACATTGTACTTTGTATACTTCAGGCTTCAGCCCTGATTTAGTGAGATTGCAGGAGTAGGAACGCTGCCTAGTTGCGACGTACCGAAACTGGGTAAATTTGGTGTTCCTGGTTTTCGTACTACCACTTGCCCCCACGTCTCTACCCGTAGGCTAATGGTACACCCGTCTATGAATTCTACTACGATGTCTCGACAGTCCTCCTTCTCCTACTGGATTGATAACCTTGGTTCTTAACTAAGGGGAAAACTCCTACCGTTGTGCTCATCACACCCTCCTCTTGGGGTATCCCAACGAGTGCAAGATCTGCACCATCAAGGACTTTTTCGGGCGCCGTTGCCGGGGAGAAGGAAGTCTTCAGGCAAGGGGAGTCTCTCTGTCACATCCCAATTTTGGAATACCTGATAACACAGTTGTTTTGCTAATTGCTTGACTAATAAACTTTGGTTGTGTTTGTTTAAGTGCAACTAAACAAACTAATTATATAATCTTACATGGCTAAGAAATTGAAAACAAAATATTCAACATATTGTTCCAATGACCTTGGCAATATTTTCTAAAGTAAATATTGATCAAAGGGTTTTCCAAAACTATCTTATGAATCCCATACTTGTTGAATATAATTCCAAGGTCCAAATTAAGAAAGAGGAAACACTAAATAAATTTCCCTAAAAGATTATCAGGAAAAAGAGGCATTCTTAGATGCTTCACCAAAATCTTATCAAATGTTTTTCCAACCTTACAAGCTTAAAATAAAGGTATTGGAGAGCATTGACTTGATATCCCTTGTCACATAAATATTTTGGCAAAGCATGGTTAAAGAAAAGCCAAGTGCCTTATTAAATTGAATTTCCAATATTTCCAGAAACAGAAAACTCAAACAAGTTACTATTGGAAACTTTCTTCAAATGCTCTGAAATTAATACCATTGCTTCCTTATAACAAATAAGGAACACACACAAGAGGAGACCAAAAATTGAATCCATTAAAGTCCTGAAAACATGATTTTTCTCCACAGCAACAATTGGAATTTTGAACAAGTTTGTTCTACAAACTTTTTCAAAATGCCAGGAAATAAATACCACATTCTCTATATCATAAATAAGGATGAAAACCAAAAGGGCACAAATTTTTGAATTGTTTAAGTGGCCAAAAAACCTTGTTTTCTAGACAGCACCTTTTTGAAATTTGAACAAGTTTGTTCTATGAAGTAACTCTAAATGACTTGAATTTTCTACCACAAGGAACACACCAAATAAGGATTGTGTTCCAAAAATTATCATTTTTGGAAACTCCTAAGTAGTCTAATAAATTCAATGTCCATTTATGTCAGAATTGAAATTTGAACAACTTTGAACTATCAAGTTTATCTAATTGAGCCAATTTTCACATATGTTGTGCATCTCAACTAATAAGAATTTTGGGCAAAAGGATTTTAAATTTTGAATTTGTTTTCCTAGTGAAAATCACATTTTTCAGAGAAGGAAAAGAGAGAAAAGGACCTCTTTGTAAATAGCCAGGGACCTTTTTGCAATCCTAGTCACTTTTGTCCTTCTTCTTCCTGTAGATGCAGTAGAGGGCATGGCTGCCCATGCCCCATTGCTTCGACTAGAAGCTTGCTAGATGATTAAAAACCCCATGTGCATCTATACCTGCCCCCTCTCTCTCCCCTCGAAGTTCCTCTCTCTCTTAGATATTTTTGCTCAAACCGAAACCCTAGCTTTTTAGCTCGCCGTCGAATCGGCCGCCTCCGAGCTCGCCGCCGGTCGCCGTTGAGCTCACCGTCTCCGCCTCGACGTGTTGATCGCGTGTGCTGAAGGAATCGTGGCGAATCACCGCAGGGAGCCCGCGCCATCCATTCTCCTTCCTCGAGTCCGACGAACTCCGGCGTTGAATCCCCGCCGCCTCGAGCCTCCTCCGTCCTCGACGAGTCGTCCCTCACGTTCATGGTGAGCAGGAGAACCCCGCCGTCGCTTTTCCCCTCTCCCTCTCCCCCTATTCCGTTGTCGCGACGCGCTCGCGTTTCGGCCGTCGTGCGTCGCCGTCGCCGCCGCTCTCCGGCGACTTCCCGGGAAGCGAGGCTACCCCTAGATGATTCCCTGAGTCGTGGGCAACTCGTAGGTGTTTTTGTTTCGCGAAACGATGGACGATTTCGCCGGATTTTGGCTCGCCGGAGCTCTCCCGCTGGCGCGTGACGTCGCGGTGGCGTCGTGCTGGCGCCAGCATCCCTTGACCCCGCGCTGGTACGGTCAAACCTGCCTGTGGGCCGCGATCTGCCTGCGTGGCTGCCTGGCCCGCTGGTAAGCCACTGCGGCTAGATCTTCCCGCGGTGGAGTTTGTCCTGGCCGGCCCAGTTACAGATCTGGCCCAGGCAAGTTTCTTTTTCCTTTTAATTTTTCACAGAATGTTGCATGTTTGCTTTTGGCCATAAAAGGCAACCTAAAAGATGAATTTGACCAAGCTAAAATTCACAGTGGTAAATCAACAAAATCTAAACCACCTCCAACTTGTAGATCTACATTTGGATGAACAGTTTAGAAATGAAAAATGTTTTGGCAACAGGTACCAGAAACACCAAAATGAGCACCATTTTAATTTCACAACTCATATTGAGGTGTATCTAATTGCATTGGAAATCTCTTGAAATTTCCTAACCGGATCAATTAGCCTTGCTTCCAAATTCCTAATATTTTTGAAATGGCATGCAATTTGGTAAAACACCAGAGAGCACTTTGGTGATTTTTATAAAATTATTAAAAATGATTTTTGATGCAAACTCAATTGGATGGTCTTGTATATGTTTAGGGCTATCCAAACCTAGCTTGGTTTAATTTTTAGAGCATCATAGAAATTTTAGTGGAAAGATCTTTGTTTCACCTGTTTCTGCCATTTTGGCATTTTAGCTATTTAATTTGTGTGAATATATTTTTGTGTTGCAATATTGTTTTCTAGCATGTACAAGTTGTGTGAACTTGTTTTCTAAGTGTTACTTAGATATTTTAGCATGTTATGGAACTAAGTTGAGAAGAAATAGGAATTATGAGAATAGCATATTACTTATCTCTAGTTATACTTGCATATAATTTTTGAGTGATGAATTGATGTGCAAGCACTTGGATTTTTGATTGGATCCAGTACCATGTTGGTACTTATTTTCTGTTGTTATCACCTCTGCTAGCTTGCATTTGAGTTGGTAGAAAAGCATGAGTAGCCTTGTCATCACTATGAGAATGTTATGGAAAAATTCCCTCATGTGTGGAATTTTTGACATAAGCATTTGTGGTTGTGTAGCCACATATTTTTTGAGTGGTGTTCATAGGACCAGTAGCATTTTGATGATGTTCTTATGAGTACTTGACCCCTAGATTTTTCACTTGTGTGAAAACAATAGCATGAGTAGCATTACCTTGCTTATTTTTGCATCCTAATATTTTCTACTAGTATGGTTAATGCACTAGATGCTAGTTTAGTCTTTTGTTAATTTTTAGCAAGTGTGACCAGAGTCCTTGTGACCTCTTAATGCCTTGATATGCTAGTGGAACACCCACTGGTGTCATTGCATTTTTGGTGGAAACATTATTTCCCCCACACTAGATGTATTTCTTTTATATAGTTCTCTAACTATTGAGTGCCTAGTATTTTTGCTTGGGATTTTAAGTGCTAAATGGAAATGTATATGCTTATGTTTGTAAGTGGTTGTAATCATGTGTGTCTTGCTAGGAAAAATCCATCTTGGGAGTGTTGTTTGATTCCTCTAGTAATGCCCTTTTTATTACCACTAGTATGTAGGAGTTGCCCTGCAAATGGATGCCTTGTTTTATTAAATGGGGTATTTTTGTTATAGCAAGTATAGATGTTTTTCACTCCTGTTTTTATGACATGGACCCTCTGGTTTTATTTAAATTACTTGATTGAAATGCATCCATTGATTCTTCATGTTTGAGTAGTACTAGTTTCCCTAGCATTTTTGTATTGAATTATTTTTCCTGCCAACTTGTGTTTGGTAGATAATTGTGTATCCTTGCATGAGGACATGTTTTCATTTCCCATTATGATAACATGGTTCCTTGTTTGAATTTTAGTAATTTACTTATTATGCTTGCTTGCATAGCAAACCCTTAGTAGAAGCATGTCTATAGGATTCCTCCTTTTTAGTCATTGTTTCTATTGTTCTCACTGTGAGAAATTGTGTGTTTTGTGATGAGTCAATTGCCTTTTTGCACTTGTGTAGGCCCACTGATTTGTAAAAGTAACTTTTGCAAATCATGTTTCTTATTTATTCTTGATGTGAATTTAGACTTAGTAGGATAGCTACCTTTTTCTTTTTGTGGTTTGGTCGATAGACCCATTGCCATGATTATTGTTGTGCATGTTTTGTATACTTTTAGTAGTCTCACCCTTGTGAAACTAAGTGTATTTTGGGTTTATTAATATCTTGGTATGAGAGTGGCACACCCACTGAATCCATGATATTGAGGTTGTGAGATATGTTCCTCCAACCTTAAGTTGTCTTATTAAGTGGCATTTCTGCCAAGTGTGTTTGTTTGATTGTTTGCCTCCATTAATAATTGTGTGTTTGGTTATTATTAGTTTCCTTGCTGTATGTATTGTTAGGTATTCTTGCTTGCCTTGATTGGTTCTGAATGTGTGTCCTTTATTCTTTTTACGACGTTAGAAAACGAAGAGGAAGGAAGTGTCGGGAAGCTCTGTTTCAAGTTCCAGTCACTCCAAAACCAGGGACACAAGGAGATACCAGGCAAGCCATCCTGATGCTTGCTGATACAATACTTATCATTATCTATCATGCATGTTTTACCTCTGAAGTTTTACAAAAACTTGATTATCAAAACTATTTTTTATGTGGCTATTACTACTATACTAGTATGTAGGTTACTATCATGCCAGTAGTTAAACTTGGTAATACCAAGCCCATAAGCCACCATATGGTATTTATTACCATCAAATATACTAGTCCCCAAGTGGACACCCTAAAATTGTGATTCTACAAAACAAAGGCTTTACGGAAAAACCCGGAGAAAAGGCGGATCCTTGTTCTCCGGAGGAATGTGGAAGTGGTCATTTTTGAGAAATTGTTGTTTTCAAAAATGACACATAACCTAGTCTTCGCCGGACAACCTTTACCGTACTGCCACCCTACCTCAACATGGGAACGGGGCCAGGCTTGAAACTTGTTCTTGTTAGTGGATGGTCTATCTCAATCGCTATAAGGGACGTCGTACCCTCGAACCGATTGTCGTGGAGACATAAAAGTGTGGGATTAATTTTCCCTCCGGATGCATCAGTTGGGTTCCTGACGTGGCGGTGTGTGACGCAATGTCGGGGAGCAAAGTCCCGATTGAAGAGATAGTCATGTACTGGCTTGACCAAGGTGGAGAGTCCGGATCAGATACCTGATGTTTACATACTGTTGTTACAGTCCGTGGTTGTTTCACGGTAGGTGTACTGGATCTGGTGGATGAGTACACCTCTGCAGAGTACAACTTTTTCGAAGAAGCCGCGTCCTCGGATATGGACAGTTGAATGGCCATGTAGCTAGCATTATGTCAATGTTTTCAAAAGAGGAAGTTTTTGAAAAGGGAATTTTTGAAAGGAAGTGTTGAACTTGTGAAGTTCGGAAAGGAAATGGAAACTTATACCGTGGAGGTATCATCGATGATGAAAAGCCAGATGATGTTATACAAAACAAAATGTTTTGCAAAGAAAACCTTTTCTACTCTAAGCAAGAATTCTGGAAACTGATTCCAAGAAGTTTTGCAAAGAGAAATCATTCTTTAACAAAGCTTTACAAAACCTCTTGTACATGTGATATCTACAAGAGAAATAAAACTATATTATTTTCTTCTGAAGTATCTTCTTCAACAAAGATACAGATTAACCTGACTGCAACTATGGTGTCATCATATATGAACACCATTGATAGTGAACCCTATTTATAGCCTACCTATTCCACCATATAAGCATATTTGCATGTTTGGTAAGTGACATGATGGATGTCTTGCTGAGTACATTCAAATGTACTCATTATGGTTTCGCCCCTGGTATCCACTTGCCAGACTTTGAGAAGGCGCCTCCGAAGGAGATCTGTGAAGAGAAGTACGGAGCTGACGGCTTTGCGAACTAGGATCGTCTCCGGGTCAGCAGCCTGTAGGTTAAGGCGTGACTTGGGCTCAACTACGTTGTGTTTTAATTGTCTTCCGCTGTGTTTGATAAGTTGCCTGCCCTATGTGGCAGTTGCGTTAAACTTGATCATGTGATCATTTATGTAATACCTTTATGTATTCGTGTAATGGATGATGTATTTCTGTGTGCCAACTTTGTATGTTGTTCACGACTGATCTTTCTGGGATCGTGAATGTATGCATACGGAGGGTTTCAGACTGCCGGTCTGGGGTCCTTACAGAGTTGGTATCAGAGCCATCCTGACCTTAGGAGACCTTAGTTAGCATGGACGTCAGATAGGAAAGAAAAGTATTTTTGGAGTAAAAACCTATTTACTATCTAAATTATTTTTATCTAAGGGAATTTTAGTATATTTTCCCTCCTTATTATCTTTTCAAAAGATTCTAAATGCATATCAAGGGCGTCCTTGAACAGTGGTTCGAAGGGCGGGCCTTACAGAGTTGGTATCTCTCTCGGTTAAGAGTTTATTTCTTACTTGTTTGCAACTGCTCCGCTCTGTTTTTGAAACATCTCTCGTCTTTGAAGTATTCTGTTCAGAAAATAGTAGGGGTTTCAAAAACAAATTGTTGCATATTCTTACCTCTCTCAGTTAAAGGTTTTATCAAAACTTTACTTCTATTATCTTGTTTCCATCCAAAAAACTTGTATACTTGCCGATGTCTCGTGAAGACCAAAATAATTGCCTAGCTCTACAGTGATGATGGTCAGAAGTAGATATAGTTCTTTAGCCACTTCTAGGATTTTGGATTAGTCTAGTTTGGAGTAATTTAGCAATGACTCCATGAGGCGCCTCCCCTGATGTAGCTCCAATGGAGCCTTGCTGGTGTGTTATGGCTTGCATATGTGTGTCCGTAAGGCTTTGTGCTATTGTGTGGTGTAGAATTTGGTTCATCTAGGCTTCTATATGTTTGTGGGGTGCTCAAAATTTGCAGATTTTTGCTTGCCCCCCTCTTGTTTTTGAATCGCCTCTTGTTAGGTTTTTGCAAGCAAAAATGTTTATATGGTATTCAAAAACAAGAATTTGTTTCTTAGACCTATACTTGTTTTCGCTTCGAAATACCACCAGTCGTGAACCACCACCATCTCCCCCACCATGAATGAAAGCACCGTTGGGCCTAATAATAGAGGACCATCAAGCCACACGAGCTGATAGTGTTGCTACCAGTGATGCACTCCAACAGATAAAGCTCCAACAACGACAACCCTCAAAGAAGAAAAGGCGTGAATGCACCAACCACTACTGACCAAAACCTCTGTGTTCTGTCTGTTTGCAAAAGACTCTTTTTACCCTGTTGGCTAAATGTCGCACCTTTTTATGTTCACTTTTAAAAGACCAAACTAGAGAGACCCCCTTTTAAAAGTTATATACCTCCCTCCTCTGGAGAAAGGTGCAAAAGAAGTCTTCACATGCCATGATGCGCAACCCCCTCAAAAGCCAATCCGAAGAGCAAGATTCAATATTCGACGTACGATGACGCTAGTCGTATCTTGTCGGACAAACATGATTAAATAGAAAGCTAAGAAGACTAACATGCTTTGCCTAATCTTAGGTTGACACCTAACCAAAGCATGCGAACTACTGACAACTCTTTCTAAACCCGGGGAATTAAGTGACTTAGGACACATTTTAATCTAGTTGGTAAAAAGGAGAAGTCACGAGAAAATAAGATGATGACCTATTCGTTTACTAGTTAATAGGATATCAGGTGTATCTACTTTGGAAACCAAATCTTAGTAGACATTGTAGGTACTATGAAATTCGGGATTTAGAAATTAACTGAACGATGGAATGGTTATGATAGATCAAGAAAACAGCAGTTTTCCTGTTTTTGTTTCTTTGTGTGCTCTTGGTTGAAATAAATTTGTGTCTTATTCAATATTGCTTCCTAACTTATATGGAGTTGTTAGGACTTGTTATTATGTTGTTTTATTACAATAAATATACCCTAGAAAGTGTGTGCATGATTGGAAACTCGAACAAAAAATGAAATAACATTTGTTACCTTCTAGTTTATTAATTGGCAGTATTGTGAGAGATAGATCTGTGTATACTTTCTTAGTAGGTTTTGTGATATGTTTTCTTGAGTCCAGTACCATTTAGGTACTGTTATTTTGATTCTTGTACCTATGTTAGCTTGCATGTCTTTTAATAATAAAGCATATGTAATCATTGCTATCAATATGCACTAGTATTGCTTCACTAGATTAAATAGCCTTATATTTTTATCTTGTATGCAAAGTTTTTCATGAGTAACCAGAGGCTTAGTACCTATTTTTCCTTGGTATTAGTAGGCCATAGCCCAATGGTCCCATTGCATTTTGGCTTGAGGATGAAAATCCCCAACCATTCACCTGTGTGAAAATAGTAGGTTTCACTATGTGATTGATTTCTATTTTCCACCATGGAAAATATAATTGTTTCTTTTCACTTATGCAAGTGATAAGTTTATCTCTTATTAGTAAATACTAATATGTTTAGGTGTGATCCTTTTGTTAGCATAATATTCCTTAGGGGTATCATGTTACGAAATGTTTCACTACCGTGTGCTAAAATTAAATTGTTCGCCAATAAAACAAATTCCTCTTGATTGGTAGATTGTTGGTGAATAACTTTAAATTGAGTGTATGGATTTTTGAAAAGGTTTAGATAACTTTTCATGATTTACATAGCTACTGGTTGTGTGAGTTATACCTTGCTTGTTTGCTAGTAATTGGTTAAAGGAAAACAGAAATTGCTAGAAGAAATTTCTGCATGCTTAATGATTGATTCATAGAATTACTCTGGTGTTTGTGCTTACTCACATTAGTAAGTTTTGTGTACTGCTATTTGGTACATTTATATTCATGACTTGCTTGTTTAAGTTTAAACATCATGATAGAATTGTTTGCTTCTCTAGAGTGAAACTAGTTTCACCACTAGAAAATGGTGATTTTTGCTCTAGTATTACATTCTTTTTATTTTATGAGTATATGTGTTGATATAGCATGTTTAGGAAGTTATTACTTCTGTTATCATGCCATGAATTATTTAGTTGCATGTTCTATGGTTATAGGATATGATTATCTCTTATAGCATGCTGGTGTAGATTTTTCATACTAGTGTGTTGTTTGTGCAGTCCTGTTTTTTTTATGCCTGTGTAATAGGAGATTTATCTTGTGTAAAGATAGTGTTTTAGAGTATCGTTATGATTGGATTCATGGTTTTTTTAGCTACTGGTTGTTTGCTAAATTGTTCATGATTGATGGATTCCAAAACCTCTAATAAACAATAACCTAGTGAATAAATAGTCTATTCATCTGTGGTGTTGTTTGCTTGCTTATTGGATTTTGTTTAAATGTTTTACCTTAGCATGAGTTTATACTTGTGTTATGATTGTGCTTAAGAGTATCTTATGAAACTAAAACATCCAACCAAAATCATGAACCTATTAAGTGATAGTTGCTTGTGGTGAGTAATAACCACTGCCATGGGTATGTTCTGTCTGCTTGTTTTACCTTAGCAACCTAACCTTTGCACCCACAAGCTATATTTTTAGCTTCTTATATACCTTGTTATGAGAGTGCTACACCACTCCATAGGTGCTATGTAAGATGTGGGATATAGCTAGGAACTCATGTAAAAAAATTGACGGTATGTTTCGAGTTAGTTCTGCACTAACCTTAATTTTGTTTGGTTCTAAATCGTCCAAAACCCAAGGTAAGGAGACCCTGGTCAGGTCTCGTCAAACTAGGAAACAAAAGATTTGGACCTAAAATAGTACTGGTGTACTTTTTATAAAGTGAATAACCCCTGACCCACTCTTTCCTAAAAAACCCAAGGGAAGATATACCGTATGAACGTTATCAGAAATTTTAAAAATTGGCGGTTGAGTAAATTGATAGCTAGAGAATTTTTTTTAGACGGGTGTTTGGATCTAAGGTTTTGAGTATGACACCCAACTCCCGTGAAAAGAATTTGCTAAATTAGGGAAGTACCCCGCCTCCCAAGAAAAGTCAAAGGGGGGAAGCACCTGCACTCCAACACTAACATTGTGTTTGTTGGCCCTCCCTTATTCCTCGCTTGCGAATCTCGGGGACGAGAGTCTTTTTAAGGGGGGAAGACCTGTCACATCCCAATTTTGGAATACCTGATAACACAGTTGTTTTGCTAATTGCTTGACTAATAAACTTTGGTTGTGTTTGTTTAAGTGCAACTAAGCAAACTAATTATATAATCTTACATGGCTAAGAAATTGAAAACAAAATATTCAACATTTTGTTCCAATGACCTTGGCAATATTTTCTACAGTAAATATTGATCAAAGGATTTTCCAAAACTATCTTATGAATCCCATACTTGTTGAATATAATTCCAAGGTCCAAATTAAGAAAGAGGAAACACTAAATAAATTTCCCTAAAAGATTATCACGAAAAAGAGGCATTCTTAGATGCTTCACCAAAATCTTATCAAATGTTTTTCCAACCTTGCAAGCTTAAAAACAAAGGTATTGGAGAGCATTGACTTGCTATCCCTAGTCACATAAATATTTTGGCAAAGCATGGTTAAAGAAAAGCCAAGTGCCTTATTAAATTGAATTTCCAGTATTTCCAGAAACAGAAAACTCAAACAAGTTACTATTGGAAACTTTCTTCAAATGATCTGAAATTAATACCATTGCTTCCTTATAACAAATAAGAAACACACACAAGAGGAGACCAAAAATTGAATCCATTAAAGTCCTGAAAACATGATTTTTCTCCACAGCAAAAATTGGAATTTTGAACAAGTTTGTTCTACAAACTTTTTCAAAATGCCAGGAAATAAATACCACATGCTCTATATCATAAATAAGGATGAAAACCAAAAGGGCACAAGTTTTTGAATTGTTTAAGTTGCCAAAAAACCCTGTTTTCTAGACAGCACCTTTTTGAAATTTGAACAAGTTTGTTCTATGAAGTAACTCTAAATGACTTTAATTTTTCTACCACACAAGGAACACACCAAATAAGGATTGTGTTCCAAAAATTATCATTTTTGGAAACTCCTAAGTATTCTAATAAATTCAATGTCCATTTATGTCAGAATTGAAATTTGAACAACTTTGAACTATCAAGTTTATCTAATTGAGCCAATTTTCACATATGTTGTGCATATCAACTAATAAGAATTTTTGGCAAAAGGATTTTAAATTTTGACTTTGTTTTCCTAGTGAAAACCACATTTTTCAGAGAAGGAAACGAGAGAAAAGGACCTCTTTGTAAATAGCCAGGGAGCTTTTTGCAATCCTAGTCACTTTTGTCCTTCTTCTTCCTGTAGATGCAGTAGAGGGCATGGCTGCCCATGCCCCATTGCTTCGACTAGAAGCTTGCTAGATGATTAAAACCCCCATGTGCATCTCTACCTGCCCCCTCTCTCTCCCCTCGAAGTTCCTCTCTCTCTCTTAGATATTTTTGCTCAAACCGAAACCCTAGCTTTTTAGCTCACCGTCGAATCGGCCGCCTCCGAGCTCACCGCCGGTCACCGTTGAGCTCACCGTCTCCGCCTCGACGTGTTGATCGCGGGTGCTGAAGGAATCGTGGCGAATCACCGCAGGGAGCCCGCGCCATCCATTCTCCTTCCTCGAGTCCGACGAACTCCGGCGTTGAATCCCCGCCGCCTCGAGCCTCCTCCGTCCTCGACGAGTCGTCCCTCACGTTCATGGTGAGCAGGCGAACCCCGCCGTCGCTTTTCCCCTCTCCCTCTCCCCCTATTCCGTTGTCGCGCCGTGCTCGCGTTTCGGCCGTCGTGCGTCGCCGTCGCCGCCGCTCTCCGGCGACTTCCCGGGAAGCGAGGCTACCCGTAGATGATTCCCTGAGTCCTGGGCAACTCGTAGGTGTTTTTGTTTCGCGAAACGATGGACGATTTCGCCGGATTTTGGCTCGCCGGAGCTCTCCCGCCGGCGCGTGACGTCGCGGTGGCGTCGTGCTGGCGCCAGCATCCCTTGACCCCGCGCTGGTACGGTCAAACCTGCCCGTGGGCCGCGATCTGCCTGCGTGGCTGCCTGCATGGCCGCCTGGCCCGCTGGTCAGCCACTGCGGCTAGATCTGCCCGTGGTGGAGTTTGTCCTGGCCGGCCCAGTTACAGATCTGGCCTAGGACAAGTTTCTTTTTCCTTTTAATTTTTCACAGAATGTTGCATGTTTGCTTTTGGCCATAAAAGGCAACCTAAAAGATGAATTTGACCAAGCTAAAATTCACAGTGGTAAATAAACAAAATCTAAACCACCTCCAACTTGTAGATCTACATTTGGATAAACAGTTTAGAAATGAAAAATGTTTTGGCAACAGGTACCAGAAACACCAAAATGAGCACCATTTTAATTTCACAACTCAGATTTAGGTTTATCCAATTGCATTGGAAAGCCCTTGAAATTTCCTAACAGGAGAAATTAGCCTTTCTTCCAAATTTCTAACACTTTTGAAATGGAATGCAATTTGGTAAAACACCAGAGAGCACTTTGGTGATTTTTATAAAATTATTAAAAATGATTTTTGATGCAAACTCAATTGGATGGTCTTTTATATGTTTAGGGATATCCAAACCTAGCTTGGTTTAATTTTTAGAGCATCATAGATATTTTGGTGGACAGATCTTTTTTCACCTGTTTCTGCCATTTTGGCATTTTAGCTATTTAATTTGTGTGAATATATTTTTGTGTTGCAATATTGTTTTCTAGCATGTACAAGTTGTGTGAACTTGTTTTCGAAGTGTTACTTAGCTATTTTAGCATGTTAGATTGTGTGGAATTAAGTTGAGAAGAAATAGGAATTATGAGAATAGCATATTACTTATCTCTAGTTATACTTGCATATAATTTTTGAGTGATGAATTGATGTGCAAGCACTTGGATTTTTGATTGGATCCAGTACCATGTTGGTACTTATTTTGTGTTGTTATCACTTCTGCTAGCTTGCATTTGAGTTGGTAGAAAAGCATGAGTAGCCTTGTCATCACTATGAGAATGTTATGGAAAAATTCCCTCATGTGTGGAATTTTTGACATAAGCATTTGTGGTTGTGTAGCCACATATTTTTGGGAGGTGTTCATAGGACCAGTAGAATTTTGATGATGTTATTATGAGTACTTGACCCCTAGATTTTTCACTTGTGTGAAAACAATAGCATGAGTAGCATTACCTTGCTTATTTTTGCATCCTAATATTTTCTACTAGTATGGTTAATGCACTAGATGCTAGTTTAGTCTTTTGTTAATTTTTAGCAAGTGTGACCAGAGTCCTTGTGACCTCTTAATGCCTTGATATGCTAGTGTAACACCCACTGGTGTCATTGCATTTTTGGTGGAAACATTATTTCCCCCACACTAGATGTATTTATTTTATATAGTTCTCTAACTATTGAGTGACTAGTATTTTTGCTTGGGATTTTAAGTGCTAAATGGAAATGTATATGCTTATGTTTGTAAGTGGTTGTAATCATGTGTGTCTTGCTAGGAAAAATCCATCTTGGGAGTGTTGTTTGATTCCTCTAGTAATGCCCTTTTTATTACCACTAGTATGTAGGAGTTGCCCTGCAAATGGATGCCTTGTTTTATTAAATGGGGTATTTTTGTTATAGCAAGTATAGATGTTTTTCACTCCTGTTTTTATGACATGGACCCTCTGGTTGTATTTAAATTACTTGATTGAAATGCATCCATTGATTCTTCATGTTTGAGTAGTACTAGTTTCCCTAGCATTTTTGTATTGAATTATTTTTCCTGCCAACTTGTGTTTGGTAGATAATTGTGTATCCTTGCATGAGGACATGTTTTCATTTCCCATTATGATAACATGGTTCCTTGTTTGCATTTTAGTAATTTACTTATTATGCTTGCTTGCATAGCAAACCCTTAGTAGAAGCATGTCTATAGGATTCCTCCTTTTTAGTCATTGTTTCTATTGTTCTCACTGTGAGAAATTGTGTGTTTTGTGATGAGTCAATTGCCTTTTTGCACTTGTGTAGGCCCACTGATTTGTAAAAGTAACTTTTGCAAATCATGTGTCTTATTTATTCTTGATGTGAATTTAGACTTAGTAGGATAGCTACCTTTTTCTTTTTGTGGTTTGGTCGATAGACCCATTGCCATGATTATTGTTGTGCATGTTTTGTATACTTTTAGTAGTCTCACCCTTGTGAAACTAAGTGTATTTTGGGTTTATCAATATCTTGGTATGAGAGTGGCACACCCACTGAATCCATGATATTGAGGTTGTGAGATATGTTCCTCCAACCTTAAGCTGTCTTATTAAGTGGCATTTCTGCCAAGTGTGTTTGTTTGATTGTTTGCCTCCATTAATAATTGTGTGTTTGGTTATTATTAGTTTCCTTGCTGTATGTATTGTTAGGTATTGTTGCTTTCCTTGATTGGTTCTGAATGTGTGTCCTTTATTCTTTTTACGACGTTAGAAAACAAAGAGGAAGTAAGTGTCGGGAAGCTCTGTTTCAAGTTCCAGTCACTCCAAAACCAGGGACACAAGGAGATACCAGGCAAGCCATCCCGATGCTTTCTGATACAATACTTATCATTATCTATCATGCATGTTTTACCTCTGAAGTTTTACAAAAACTTTATTATCAAAACTATTTTTGATGTGGCTATTACTACTATACTAGTATGTAGGTTACTATCATGCCAGTAGATAAACTTGGTAATACCAAGCCCATAAGCCACCATATGGTATTTATTACCATCAAATATACTAGTCCCTAAGTGGACACCCTAAAATTGTGATTCTACAAAACAAAGGCTTTACGGAAAAACCCGGAGAAAAGGCGGATCCTTGTTCTCCGGAGGAATGTGGAAGTGGTCATTTTTGAGAAATTGTTGTTTTCAAAAATGACACATAACCTAGTCTTCGCCGGACAACCTTTACCGTACTGCCACCCTACCTCAACATGGGAACGGGGCCAGGCTTGAAACTTGTTCTTGTTAGTGGATGGTCTATCTCAATCGCTATAAGGGACGTCGCACCCTCGAACCGATTGTCGTGGAGACATAAAAGTGTGGGATTAATTTTCCCTCCGGATGCATCAGTTGGGTTCCTGACGTGGCGGTGTGTGACGCAATGCCGGGGATCAAAGTCCCGATTGAAGAGATAGTCATGTACTGGCTTGACCAAGGTGGAGAGTCCGGATCAGATACCTGATGTTTACATACTGTTGTTACAGTCCGTGGTTGTTTCACGGTAGGTGTACTGGATCTGGTGGATGAGTACACCTCTGCAGAGTACAACTTTTTCGAAGAAGCCGCGTCCTCGGATATGGACAGTTGAATGGCCATGTAGCTAGCATTGTGTCAATGTTTTCAAAAGAGGAAGTTTTTGAAAAGGGAATTTTGGAAAGGAAGTGTTGAACTTGTGAAGTTCGGAAAGGAAATGGAAACTTATACCGTGGAGGTATCGTCGATGATGAAAAGCCAGATGATGTTATACAAAACAAAATGTTTTGCAAAGAAAACCTTTTCTACTCTAAGCAAGAATTCTGGAAACTGATTCCAAGAAGTTTTGCAAAGAGAAAACATTCTTTAACAAAGCTTTACAAAACCTCTTGTACATGTGATATCTACAAGAGAAATAAAACTATATTATTTTCTTCTGAAGTATCTTCTTGAACAAAGATACAGATTAACCTGACTGCAACTGTGGTGTCATCATATATGAACACCATTGATAGTGAACCCTATTTATAGCCTACCTATTCCACCATATAAGCATATTTGCATGTTTGGTAAGTGACATGATGGATGTCTTGCTGAGTACATTCAAATGTACTCATTATGGTTTCGCGCCTCGTATCTACTTGCCAGTCTTTGAGAAGGCGCCTCCGAAGGAGATCTATGAAGAGAAGTACGGAGCTGACGGCTTTGCGAACTAGGATCGTCTCCGGGTCAGCAGCCTGTAGGTTAAGGCGTGACTTGGGCTCAACTACATTGTGTTTTAATTTTCTTCCGCTGTGTTTGATAAGTTGCCTGCCCTATGTGGCAGTTGCGTTAAACTTGATCATGTGATCATTTATGTAATACCTTTATGTATTCGTGTAATGGATGATGTATTTCTGTGTGCCAACTTTGTATGTTGTTCACGACTGATCTTTCTGGGATCGTGAATGTATGCATACGGAGGGTTTCAGACTGCCGGTCTGGGGTCCTTACACTCTCACTCTCAACCTCTTTATTTTGTTTATTGTCTTGTTTTATTTTTGTCTTGTTTTTATCCTCTATATTGAAAACACAAAAATAATAGTTTAGTTCATAGCTGTTATTTATTTGCTTGCTATTATTCTGCTAAATTGAGTTCCTATGAGAATACTAAGTTGTGTGACTTCACTAGCACAAACAACAATGATTTTATTTGCACACCTATTGCTCCACCTGCTCCTCCTGCCGCTTTCTATGAGATTAAACATACTTTATTAAATCTTGTGATGAAAGAACAGTTTTCTGGTATTAGTACTGATGATGTTGCTGCCCAACTTAATACTTTTGTTGAACTATGTGAGATGAAAAAATATAAAGATGTGGATGGAGATATTATTAAATTGAAATTATTTCCTTTCTCTTTTAGAGGAAGAGCTAAATAATGGTTGCTATCTTTGCCTAGAAATAGTATTGATTCATGGACTAAGTGTAAATATGCTTTCATTGGAAAATATTATCCTCCTGCTTAGATTATATCCCTAAGAAGTGACATAATGAATTTTAAAAAAATTATAATGAATATGTTGCTAAAGCTTGGGAAGGAATGAAAACTATGGTGAAGAATTGTCCCACTCATGGACTGACTACTTGGATGATTATACAAACTTTTTATGCAAGGCTAAAATTTTCCTCAAGGAACCTTTTGGATTCAGCTGCTGGAGGTACCTTTATGTCCATCACTTTGGGCAATGCAACAAAGCTTCGTGATGATATGATGATAAATTATTCAGATTGGCACACTGAGAGAGCTCCACAAGGTAAGAAGGTAAATTCTGTTGAGGAAACCTTCTCTATGAGTGAAAGGCTTGATGCTATTATGTCTATGCTTGTTAATGGTAAAGCTCAGGTTGATCCAAATAATGTTCCTTTAGCCTCTTTGGTTGCTCAAGAAGAGCATGTTGATGTGAACTTTATTAGAAATAATAATTTTAACAATAATGCTTATAGAAATGATTTTGGTGGAAACAATTATAAGCCCTATCCTCCTAATAATGGTTATGTTAATTCTTATGGCGACTCCTACAATAATAATAAAATCTCTACCTCTGATCTTGAAAACATGCTTAGAGAATTTATTAGCACACAAACTGCTTTCAATAAATCTGTTGAGGAAAAGCTTGGTAAAATAGATGTTCTTGCCTCTAAAGTAGATAGCCTTGCTATTGATGTTGATTTTCTAAAACTGAAGGTTTTGCCACAAGATGTTAAACAAAATAAAGTTTTGAATGCCATCCAAGTTCAAATAGACAATAATGTTAGATTGATGGCTGAATTACGTGCTAGGTGGGAAAGAGAAGATGAACTGGCTAAAAAGAATAATATTGCTAGAGTTTGTACTATCACAACCACTAGTAAAACTGAAGCTCCAAGTGATAGTAAACCTCCTACTATCTATCGTAAAGTAGTTGGTGTTGATAAAATCCCTACTTCTTTGGTGAAACGTGCTAAATTGCCTCAAACTGCTGAAACTACTTCTAATAAAAGTGCTGAAATTTTTAGAGAAGTAGGAGATAATGGTCCCATTACTTTTGATGATAATAATTTGATTTTGATGATGCAACATCTCTGAAGTTATTATTATCCTACAAAATCTTGGTAGAAGTCCCAATGCTAGTGCCAATAATATGGCCTTTACTAAACATATTACCAACCTCTCATGAAAGTTAGGGAAGAAAAGTTGAAACTTGAGACATCTATCCCCTAAAAAATTAGATGATGGTGGGGAGCCTATCATTAAGATAAAACTAAATGATTTTGATTGCAATGCTTTGTGTGATCTTGGTGCTAGTATCTCTGTTATGCCTCTAAAGCTCTATGATATTCTTGATTTACCACCGTTAGAACATTGTTAGTTGGATGTGCATCTTGCTGATAATGCTAATAAGAAACCTCTTGGTAGAATTGATGATGTTCTCATTATGGTTAATAATTACCTTGCCCTTGTTGATTTTGTTGTTATGAATATTGAATGCAATGATTCTTGTCCTATTGTTTTGGGAATACCTTTTCTTAGAACTGTTGGCGCTATTATTGACATGAAAGAGGGGAGTATTAAATATCAACTTCCCCTCAAGAAAGGTTTGGAAAACTTTCCTAGAAAGAAGATGAAGCTAACCTTTGAATCTATTATTAGAGAAATATATGATGTTGATGCTTCTTTACTTGAAAACACTTGAGTTGATCTTTTATGCCTAGCTGAAAGGCGTTAAAGAAAAGCGCTACCGGGAGACAACCCATTTTATTTCTCTGTTTTCATTCAGTTTTCCTTTGTTTTATTTAGTGTGCTTTGCACCTGGGGTGTTTTATATTTCCTTAAAAACCCCTCTGTATCTTTTCTTTTTTGTTTTTTTTTTAGCCAAGTAAAGCCTCTAGTGGAAAGTTGACACTATATTTCGGCGCAGAAAACAGATTCCTGCTGTCCGCTGTTAATTTTGTTAAACATCACATAAAATCGAAAATGACCTTAGCTTTTTTGTGCTTAATCCTGAGTTATATACTCAACTTTTATTAGAATACCACTTTTTTATTTGAGCACCATAAATTGTTTGAAAAAATCGATCTTTACCTGCCGTTCAGTTTTGACAGATTTCTGCCATTTATCGCATTTGCATCTTAATATCTTTCTTTTGGTGTTCTTTTGAGAAAAAGAGTTTTGAAAGAAGTTGTGACAGTAGCTAATGTGTTTTTTAGTGTTATAATTGTGTTGAAACTGAACCATGTGAATTTATTATTTCAATTGCACTAACGTTGCCAATGAAGATTGTGAGAATTTTGATGTGAAGGAAGTTTTCAAGGGTCAAGAGAAGAGGATGATATGATGTGATCAAGAAGAGTGAAAATCCTAAGCTTGGGGATGCCCCGGTGGTATATCCAAGAAAATTCCAAGAAGACTCAAGCGTCTAAGCTTGGGTATTCCTAAGGCATCCCCTTCTTCATCAATAAATTATCAGGTCACTTCTAGTGAAACTATATTTTTATTCGGTTGCATCTTCTGTGATTTACTTGGAGCGTCTTTTATTTTTATTTTCAGTTTGATTTTGCTTTTGCTTTAAGTTTGTTTTTTTACTTTCATAATAATCTTGGTTGGACCCCAGGATTATTTTATTGGAGAGTGACACCCTCCGCTTTTTCACGAGAATACGTTGTATTCTTAGTCTCTGTTTGGCTGCTGCATTTATTCAGCTCCTATTTTGCATGCATCTCTTATCAAAGCTGTTAGTTTTAGTAGTATTATTTGATTACTCTCATGTTTTCTTTCTGTATCATAAAGAGTATTTTTTGTTAAAGCATGTTATGTATGGTGCTTGTTGGGAGAAAGAAAACTGTTGCTTGAAGTAGAATTTATAACAGTACTAATAGAAGCTTGTATAGACTGTGGCTAGAACTTTTTCATGCCATGCTAAATGTTAATTTAGTTTTAAATTCTTTCGGTTATTGAGTAGCATGATAAGCCTCAAATATCTGAGAGTGTTTAATATGTATTGAAAGATTCATGAGTTGTTCTTGTCATTGTAAAGCATCAATATATCGTATTCTCTTTCGAATGTTTTATTTGGTTGACATGGCGCATGCTCACACCATGTTTATGACTACAAACCAGTCACTAATAGCCTCCATGACCACTTAGTTTTTGAACGTGTGATACTTCATATGTTTTAACTAATGATGCTTATGTCGCTATGCATGATTATGGCTCTTATGCTCTCTTGATTTGTCGCTCCCAATCTTTTCCTAGCCTCCACCTATACTGAGTATGAGCTCTACTCGTGCATCCAAACTCCCTTAAACCAAAGTTTTTCCCATTGTGTCCACCATACCTACCTACATGTGGTATTTAACTGCCATTCCAAAGTAAATTGCTCATGTGTTACCTTTAAAACCTTCAAAATTACTCCTGCTTTATGTTCCTGTTTTTTCTCATGAGGACGTAATTAGAGAATCTTTATCTCACTTGTTGATTGGATTTCACACCATGGACTAGTGGCTTCATCCGCTTATCCAAATGATAGAAGAGCTGGCAACGGGGTGCCCAGCCCCAAATTAATGCAAACAAATTCTCTTCAGTATTTTTGCCCCTGATTTATCAGTCAAAGCATAATTGTTCAAACAAAAGAGAAAGAGGGATGAACTTTTGCACCAGTTGCGTCCTTCACCATGGGAGCCGCTCTTGTGAATCCAGTTGACTTGTGACGTACTGTATTTTTTGTTTACCATTCGTTGACATTAGCATACATCTCCCAAAATCTAGACACTTCTCCACGGTATGTGATTGTTGGCAAGCACCCGAGGATTCGGTTAGCCATGGTTTGTGAAAGATGGATGGGAGGAGTGTCAAACATTTAATACCTCTCTTTAATAAAATAAAAGCTCTAGCACATGAGTGATCCCTGCCTCCCTCTGCGAAGGGCCTTTCTTTTACTTTTATGTTGAGTCTCCATCTTCTAACTTTATGCATAGTTGAGAGAGCATTTTTACCATTCTGAGTTCTATGTGAATTTGTCCCATAAACATCAATAATTACTTCATGATGTGATATCATTTGTTCTTAAATTATTTGTTCTAGTCTTCCTCTTGAACTTTGAAGGTGTCCTGGCATTTATGTTTTGCCCCACTCTTAAGGACTATTGAAATATCACTTTGCCATGCTTTCTCTATACCTGAAACAAACGTCTACCTTTCTTTGCATTATTATTCATGATCCTTTATTTGAGTTACACTCTTGGTTATGCAAAGTAATTGCTATGCTTTATTATTAAAGTTTTATTTATCATGTCTGTGTTTAAAGTTTTATGATCTCAGCGTGCATATGCTTTTACATTATATTGATCAAGTTTATGTTAGTAGCATCTCACCTCAGAAATTATTGTTTTGTCATTTACCTACTCGAGGACGAGTAGGAACTAAGCTTGGGGATACTTGATGCGTCTCCAACGTATCTATAATTTCCGATGCTCAATGATCATATTCTGCCAATTGCTACTTGTTTTCTCCCTTATTTATGTCATTTTTATCGATTTTCCGGACTAACCTATTGACAAGATGTAACATCCCAAGTCTGAAAAATAGCCTTTAGAATGTTTTGCTCTCTGTTATTTTATGTTTTGCATCATGGCATCATGTTGATTGCAATTGTTTTGTTTGTTTTCCAGTTGTTTTCCTCTGTTTTCATTTGTTTTCCTTTGTTTTCTACTTGAATTTCAAACCAAAATTCAAACCTTTTGTTTCATCCTTGTGATGTTACAATTTCCAAAATGTTATTTCAAATAAAAACAACAAAATTGTTTTCTTTTCTTCCATAATGTTCATCTATGAAATTGTTGGTTTTATTCAATCAATCAAATCCCAAATCACTTTCAATTTCAAATCAATGCATCAAGCAGAACCAATTTGAACTTATGAATTTAATCAACTAATTTAATCAAATTGAATCATAGGGGTCACCCTAATAAAAACATGGTTTTCATCAATAATTATTTAATTATCAAATTAGCCCAAATTCAAACCAATTCTCAAAACCAGTACCTCTTTTGAAACCATAAATTTCACCACACAATTGTACTCCTTAAATCACTTTAAAAACTTAGGGATAACCCTATTAAAAGTGTTGTTTAAATAAGGGTTTATTAATATCTAAAATTCACCCATTTTTGGTTTCAAATGCAACAACATTTTAAATATCAAATTTTTGAAATCCTAGTTTGGAAAATGGTTTCTAATTAACTAATTAGCCTAACCTAATTTTTCTGGAAATTTTGGTAAACAAAACATTAACATTTTCTTCCCAAAGCTAAGGCTACAAAAAAAAACCAGTAAAACAAAAATAAAAAAATAACAAAAGGAGAGAGAGAGCACATCAGCCCACCCCATCTATTTCTTTCCCCAAGCCCATTTTCCCTTTTCACTTAAGCCCACCTCCTTGAAGCCCACTTACCCCCCTCCAGCACGTCGCTATCTTCTTCCCCACGGTGACGTTCTCTGTACGAACCCCATCGGAGCCCTCCGATCGCCTCCTCCCCCTCCGGATGCACTGCCGTACCAAGCTCCTAACGACCATAAAACAGCACCTCCCCCCTCTGCCCCTAACCCTAAGCCCTAACTCCCTTCCCCATCGCCGCCGTCTACCCTTCCTTCTCCCCCAACGCATCTGTTTCTGAAACACCTGAACCCCACCGAGAGCAGAACCACCATCGCCTTTTCCCCTTAGCTCCGACCGCCGTGGTAGCCTCGAGGGGCATCTGAGGAGGGGAATGGAGCCGCCTCGTTACCCTGAAGCCCCTCATCCTCTCGCCGCGTGCTGGGACGCCCCGGAGCGGCCGCGCCATCGCCGGCAAGCTCCCTCCGTTTCGGCCTCGAGACTGATCGTCGACAGCAACCATCGAGGTGAGCTCGCCTCCTTCTTCCCTTCCCCTCTCTCCCTGTCCGCATCCGTCATGCACCTCGCCCCGCACACCCACACCGCGCACCCCAGCCCTCCTCGCGAGCAGCAGCTGCTCGACCATGGCGCTGTGTCCATGTCCGATCTTCGTTCAGTAAACGTACGTGCAGTTTTTTTTCGGTTCAGATAAAAATCCCGCAGCCACACCTCTTATTTCCCTGGGATCCTTTCCTTCCAACAATAGCCGCACCAGCCCACTGGCAGAGAACCTTGCGCGCACCACCCCAGGTCCTGGGATCGAGTCCCAGCCCCACCCTTTTTCTGCTTAATTTTCCAATTGTGCAGTGGCCAGTTTCTGAACCATAACCTCCCGAGATCCCCTTCCCTGTCAACACACAAGCAGCTATCCCACTGGTTCTGTTCCCTTGAACGCATTAGGAGGTTCAGGGTTCGATTCCCCTCCCACACAATAAAACCCACCTTTTTATTTTACATGCTTTTGGTCACGAAACTTTCTGGTATTCACCAGTAGGCCCCTGGTAATTAATCTATACCCCTGAAATAATTTTTCCTAAGTCCCTAGATCATAAAAAATGGCAGATTTGCACTATATCTTGTAAATAGCATAATAAAATAATTTTAGCTCCAAATCCAACATTTTTGATATGTTTTCAATACCAAATTAAATGTTCTACCCAAATATAAAATTTGTTTACTGTTTTGAATATTTTAAATTGGTGCAAAATTTGAAAACATGTCAAATTCACTTAAATTTGCAAAATTCATAACTTGGGCATAAAAATTCCAAATTCAACAAACCAAATAAGTTTTCCAATCAACTTTTCATGTACTTTCCAAATATAAATTTTGTTTGCTGTTTTGAATAATTTAAATTGTTGAAAACAACTGTTTCTTGTTTATTGCATTTAAAATTGCCAAAATAATAACTTGCTCATTTTAAATCCAATTTCCACAAATGAAATATGTTTTCCATGAAAAATTAAACCATCTTTCCAAATATAAAATTTGTTTCATGTTTTGAATAATTAAAATTGGTTAAATAATTTAATCCTTGTTTAATTCATTTAAAATTGTTAATTTCATAACTTGATCAAATCAAATTCTTTTGGGACATATAAAATATGTTTTCCAACCACAAAAGTATAAACTTTGCAAATATGAATCTCACCTAATGTTTTGAACAAATAAAAATTCATTTAAGTTCATGTTTGAGTTAAATTCATTTAATTCTTGTTTAACTTGTTTAATTCCTAAATAATTCATTTGAAATCCTTTTGCAACAAGTGAAACATGTATTCCAACTAAAATCTTGTTTACTTTTCAATTATAAACTTTGTTATCTATTTTGAACAATTTAACTTGATGAAAACAACAAATGCTTGTGTGACACCTTTAAGAAACCAAAATTCCAACACTTAATAAATGAATTTCTAAACTTGGTAAACCTTGTTTCTATTTGAATCTATTGTTGTTATTTTGTTGTTTTCCTCATCCATGAATCATGCTAATTCACTTACACAATTTGATTAGTTGTAAAACAATTAATTCAACCATAAATCATGGGCTTTTCATATGCAATCCAATTGCATATGGGTCCATTTAATCCTGTTTCTATCTTGTCAACTAGTTTATTTTGATGCAACCATTAACTTGACATGCATCATCTTTGATTGTGCACAATGCCATGATATTGATTGTTTATCTTTCTGCATTGTTTGTTTGCTTCTTCTCGGATACACGACGACGTTGAGACCGACGATCCTTACGACACCCCTTCTAAGGAGTTAGCTCAGTACCCGGCTACTGGGTTTTGCAGGCAAGTTATCACTCACATGAACCATTGTGTTCCTTTCAACATTGGTTACCGATACTTTCCGTTGTCTATTTCTGCTAGCCTTAGTAGTAGTTGTTTCTGTTGCGAACCTATCACATGATACCCTGAACCCTGATATCGCCTCACCTCCATACCTATAACCTTTTGGTTGAGCCCGTGTCTTACTAGCATGCTTAGGTTGTTTTGCTCGAGTCTGTTACCCGTTACTTTCTGTTACTATTTCATTATGTTCTGGGGGCTCGATGTTTAATCAATCAATCATGCTAATGTTGCTAAATAATAATTTGATGATAAGGCACCGGCAGGAGGCCCATGAGAGGTTTTGAACCCTGCTAGTGTCGACCCTAATAGGAAAAGGGTCTTGTCTACTGATCCATGATGAGCGCACTACCCGCATTTGGGAAGCGAGTATGGGCGCCCCCCTCAACTTGACCTGATTCGCATCTCGTCCAAATCGCCTCATTTAGTTCGTGTTTTCCATTTGCCGCATGCATGTTTTTGCGAGCCCAGGCCAGGGTGGAACTTTTGTAGTCGGCATATAGGGGGACACGGTCTTAGAGTGCTATGATGGTCCATTTTCTTCTGGGCTTGATTAGCCGTGCGCCCAAGGTTCTTTGGGCTTGATGCGAAGAATGGTTGGTTGTGTAGAGTACCCCGCTTGGTGGAAGTGCATTTCCATCTGGCGGGTTATTCTTGAGTGTACGGCCAAATTGGTGCAACCCTGCAGGGATAATCTTCTCGAGAAGCCGTGTTTTCCGCGGTTATGGATTACTTGGTGAAAGTACTGGCTAACAAGTACTCAGGACAACTTAAACATAATGATCAAACATGTTACACCCCATGATTAATAACTTGACTAGTAACAGGTTGATGACACAATAACTTGATTCACCTTTAACACAACTGTGTGAGTTATCCTCGGATTGCTTCTTTGGATAAGGGGCGAGATCCAGGATGGGTTTGTTTGAAGTTATCTTTCAGTTGGTTACAATCCTCGATCTTATCTCCTTTCTGTTAGTCGGAAGTGGTAGAATCTCTGTAGTTGGTTAGCGCAGCCAGTTGCAGCACCTTTTATATCCCCTTTTCTTCCGTTGAACCCAAAGCATCTGTGCTTGGTGTTGACGGGTTACACTTTGGTGAACTGTGAGTCTTGCTTGCCAGTACGTTTATGTACTGACCCCTTTGGGGCTGTGGTTTACGCAGACGACGTTTCCGAGGATCTACATGGTGGCTACTACGTGGAGTATGACGACGAGACTGCTGACGAGTAGATAGCGGACCCGGGCAGGATCCGAGACTTCGTGGATGGGCTCCGTCTTTTCGTTTCCGGCCTCTTAGGCCTATTTGGTTCTTGTCTGTACTCAGACATGTTGAATGCTTCCGCTGTATTGTAATGATGTGTTGTTGGGGCATGTGCCCTCTGAATGATTGTATTTGCTATCTCTGCTCTAATGAGAGCCATTTGCAAGTTATTTCAATCTTTTGTGTCGTAGAGATCTGTTGTGATATCACTTGTTAAACGCCGTTGACGTACCATGTGTGTATGGTTTGAAGTACGTCGACGGAAGTGCCTTTGATCTCTAGTGGATAGTTTACATCGACGATGGAATAGCGGGGCTTGTGTTGTCGCGCATAAGCGCAGGCCTACCAGGAAGCTGGGACGTGGGAGCAGTTATGCCCCATAATCCAAGCATCTGCTATCCAGTTCGTACGGTGAGTATCCCCTAGAAATCAGGGTGCGACAAATGGTATCAGAGCCTGTCTGCCTGTAGGATCCCTTTTTACTGGTCGCAGTTGAGTCTAGAAAACTATTTTGTAGCTATACAGGAAAAATGAAACGTGAGAGTAGGAATTCTGTTCTTTTTCTTCTTTCCCCACCCACCCTCCCTTTTCTGGTAAGGAAGTGCAACGCTGTTTTCCCTTCTCATCTAAACTTTCAAGTTAGGATTTCACGTATTCTGGTTTCTCTAGGATGGTTATATCTACTAGACCATAGGAATGGAGGTGGTTGTGACGTGAATTATCATGTTGCCTACTCATGATTGAGAACGGAGGCGTGTAAGCCCCGGAAGCAGATCCTCTATTCCTTAAGCAGTAGATATTGATCCTTTAGAAGCCCGGATGGGTTTTCCGTAGTACCTCAGGAGTTTTGATCTCATTTTCCCGGTGTTGCTTCGTTATCCTGTTCTTCTCAACATCCTTGTCGTCCGTTCAAATCTTGTTGTTGTTTTCCACTTCAAATCTTCTACCGGCGTCTAATCAAAACTTCCTCGTAAACTCTTGTCCAACTAAAGTGTTATTTCATACCGGAGCATCACATTCCTTCGTGTCAACAATCTTTTCCACAACATACTAACTAATTCTGGTTCCACTAAGCAATCAAAACTCTGTTCACTCTCCGGAATCTCAAATGTTGACTTCCAACATAAGTAAGAACAATCCAATTCTAATGGGAGGCCACATATTCCTCGTTACTCTCATGTTGATGATTCTGACATTAATGATTATTCCTGGTGTTGCATTGATGTCAATAACTCTGTTCCACCATTCTAGCCAGATAATCTATCCTACAAATGAATCAAGTTCCATTCAGCTATACACCCTCAATACAAAACCTCTCCCTTTACTTGAAAATGTTCCGGTGGTTTGCTAATTCCCTGACGTCTATCCAAGGTGCATGATGTGTTTCACGTGACACAACTCAAGAAGATCTTCCCAAGAAGTTTCCGGACCTTCTCTTTTCTCAGTAGGAATCTCGGGGCGCGATTCCTTCAAGGGGGGGCGTTTTGTAACATCCCAAGTCTGAAAAATAGCCTTTAGAATGTTTTGCTCTCTGTTATTTTATGTTTTGCATCATGGCATCATGTTGATTGCAATTGTTTTGTTTGTTTTCCAGTTGTTTTCCTCTGTTTTCATTTGTTTTCCTTTTTTTTCTACTTGAATTTCAAACCAAAATTCAAACCTTTTGTTTCATCCTTGTGATGTTACAATTTCCAAAATGTTATTTCAAATAAAAACAACAAAATTGTTTTCTTTTCTTCCATAATGTTCATCTATGAAATTGTTGGTTTTATTCAATCAATCAAATCCCAAATCACTTTCAATTTCAAATCAATGCATCAAGCAGAACCAATTTGAACTTATGAATTTAATCAACTAATTTAATCAAATTGAATCATAGGGGTCACCCTAATAAAAACATGGTTTTCATCAATAATTATTTAATTATCAAATTAGCCCAAATTCAAACCAATTCTCAAAACCAGTACCTCTTTTGAAACCATAAATTTCACCACACAATTGTACTCCTTAAATCACTTTAAAAACTTAGGGATAACCCTATTAAAAGTGTTGTTTAAATAAGGGTTTATTAATATCTAAAATTCACCCATTTTTGGTTTCAAATGCAACAACATTTTAAATATCAAATTTTTGAAATCCTAGTTTGGAAAATGGTTTCTAATTAACTAATTAGCCTAACCTAATTTTTCTGGAAATTTTGGTAAACAAAACATTAACATTTTCTTCCCAAAGCTAAGGCTACAAAAAAAAACCAGTAAAACAAAAATAAAAAAATAACAAAAGGAGAGAGAGAGCACATCAGCCCACCCCATCTATTTCTTTCCCCAAGCCCATTTTCCCTTTTCACTTAAGCCCACCTCCTTGAAGCCCACTTACCCCCCTCCGATCGCCTCCTCCCCCTCCGGATGCACTGCCGTACCAAGCTCCTAACGACCATAAAACAGCACCTCCCCCCTCTGCCCCTAACCCTAAGCCCTAACTCCCTTCCCCATCGCCGCCGTCTACCCTTCCTTCTCCCCCAACGCATCTGTTTCTGAAACACCTGAACCCCACCGAGAGCAGAACCACCATCGCCTTTTCCCCTTAGCTCCGACCGCCGTGGTAGCCTCGAGGGGCATCTGAGGAGGGGAATGGAGCCGCCTCGTTACCCTGAAGCCCCTCATCCTCTCGCCGCGTGCTGGGACGCCCCGGAGCGGCCGCGCCATCGCCGGCAAGCTCCCTCCGTTTCGGCCTCGAGACTGATCGTCGACAGCAACCATCGAGGTGAGCTCGCCTCCTTCTTCCCTTCCCCTCTCTCCCTGTCCGCATCCGTCATGCACCTCGCCCCGCACACCCACACCGCGCACCCCAGCCCTCCTCGCGAGCAGCAGCTGCTCGACCATGGCGCTGTGTCCATGTCCGATCTTCGTTCAGTAAACGTACGTGCAGTTTTTTTCCGGTTCAGATAAAAATCCCGCAGCCACACCTCTTATTTCCCTGGGATCCTTTCCTTCCAACAATAGCCGCACCAGCCCACTGGCAGAGAACCTTGCGCGCACCACCCCAGGTCCTGGGATCGAGTCCCAGCCCCACCCTTTTTCTGCTTAATTTTCCAATTGTGCAGTGGCCAGTTTCTGAACCATAACCTCCCGAGATCCCCTTCCCTGTCAACACACAAGCAGCTATCCCACTGGTTCTGTTCCCTTGAACGCATTAGGAGGTTCAGGGTTCGATTCCCCTCCCACACAATAAAACCCACCTTTTTATTTTACATGCTTTTGGTCACGAAACTTTCTGGTATTCACCAGTAGGCCCCTGGTAATTAATCTATACCCCTGAAATAATTTTTCATAAGTCCCTAGATCATAAAAAATGGCAGATTTGCACTATATCTTGTAAATAGCATAATAAAATCATTTTAGCTCCAAATCCAACATTTTTGATATGTTTTCAATACCAAATTAAATGTTCTACCCAAATATAAAATTTGTTTACTGTTTTGAATATTTTAAATTGGTGCAAAATTTGAAAACATGTCAAATTCACTTAAATTTGCAAAATTCATAACTTGGGCATAAAAATTCCAAATTCAACAAACCAAATATGTTTTCCAATCAACTTTTCATGTACTTTCCAAATATAAATTTTGTTTTCTGTTTTGAATAATTTAAATTGTTGAAAACAACTGTTTCTTGTTTATTGCATTTAAAATTGCCAAAATAATAACTTGCTCATTTTAAATCCAATTTCCACAAATGAAATATGTTTTCCATGCAAAATTAAACCATCTTTCCAAATATAAAATTTGTTTCATGTTTTGAATAATTAAAATTGGTTAAATAATTTAATCCTTGTTTAATTCATTTAAAATTGTTAATTTCATAACTTGATCAAATCAAATTCTTTTGGGACATATAAAATATGTTTTCCAACCACAAAAGTATAAACTTTGCAAATATGAATCTCACCTAATGTTTTGAACAAATAAAAATTCATTTAAGTTCATGTTTGAGTTAAATTCATTTAATTCTTGTTTAACTTGTTTAATTCCTAAATAATTCATTTGAAATCCTTTTGCAACAAGTGAAACATGTATTCCAACTAAAATCTTGTTTACTTTTCAATTATAAACTTTGTTATCTATTTTGAACAATTTAACTTTATGAAAACAACAAATGCTTGTGTGACACCTTTAAGAAACCAAAATTCCAACACTTAATAAATGAATTTCTAAACTTGGTAAACCTTGTTTCTATTTGAATCTATTGTTGTTATTTTGTTGTTTTCCTCATCCATGCATCATGCTAATTCACTTACACAATTTGATTAGTTGTAAAACAATTAATTCAACCATAAATCATGGGCTTTTCATATGCAATCCAATTGCATATGGGTCCATTTAATCCTGTTTCTATCTTGTCAACTAGTTTATTTTGATGCAACCATTAACTTGACATGCATCATCTTTGATTGTGCACAATGCCATGATATTGATTGTTTATCTTTCTGCATTGTTTGTTTGCTTCTTCTCGGATACACGACGACGTTGAGACCGACGATCCTTACGACACCCCTTCTAAGGAGTTAGCTCAGTACCAGGCTACTGGGTTTTGCAGGCAAGTTATCACTCACATGAACCATTGTGTTCCTTTCAACATTGGTTACCGATACTTTCCGTTGTCTATTTCTGCTAGCCTTAGTAGTAGTTGTTTCTGTTGCGAACCTATCACATGATACCCTGAACCCTGATATTGCCTCACCTCCATACCTATAACCTTTTGGTTGAGCCCGTGTCTTACTAGCATGCTTAGGTTGTTTTGCTCGAGTCTGTTACCCGTTACTTTCTGTTACTATTTCATTATGTTCTGGGGGCTCAATGTTTAATCAATCAATCATGCTAATGTTGCTAAATAATAATTTGATGATAAGGCACCGGCAGGAGGCCCATGAGAGGTTTTGAACCCTGCTAGTGTCGACCCTAATAGGAAAAGGGTCTTGTCTACTGATCCATGATGAGCGCACTACCCGCATTTGGGAAGCGAGTATGGGCGCCCCCCTCAACTTGAACTGATTCGCATCTCGTCAAAATCGCCTCATTTAGTTCGTGTTTTCCATTTGCCGCATGCATGTTTTTGCGAGCCCAGGCCAGGGTGGAACTTTTGTAGTCGGCATATAGGGGGACACGGTCTTAGAGTGCTATGATGGTCCATTTTCTTCTGGGCTTGATTAGCCGTGCGCCCAAGGTTCTTTGGGCTTGATGCGAAGAATGGTTGGTTGTGTAGAGTACCCCGCTTGGTGGAAGTGCATTTCCATCTGGCGGGTTATTCTTGAGTGTACGGCCAAATTGGTGCAACCCTGCAGGGATAATCTTCTCGAGAAGCCGTGTTTTCCGCGGTTATGGATTACTTGGTGAAAGTACTGGCTAACAAGTACTCAGGACAACTTAAACATAATGATCAAACATGTTACACCCCATGATTAATAACTTGACTAGTAACAGGTTGATGACACAATAACTTGATTCACCTTTAACACAACTGTGTGAGTTATCCTCGGATTGCTTCTTTGGATAAGGGGCGAGATCCAGGATGGGTTTGTTTGAAGTTATCTTTCAGTTGGTTACAATCCTCGATCTTATCTCCTTTCTGTTAGTCGGAAGTGGTAGAATCTCTGTAGTTGGTTAGCGCAGCCAGTTGCAGCACCTTTTATATCCCCTTTTCTTCCGTTGAACCCAAAGCATCTGTGCTTGGTGTTGACGGGTTACACTTTGGTGAACTGTGAGTCTTGCTTGCCAGTACGTTTATGTACTGACCCCTTTGGGGCTGTGGTTTACGCAGACGACGTTTCCGAGGATCTACATGGTGGCTACTACGTGGAGTATGACGACGAGACTGCTGACGAGTAGATAGCGGACCCGGGCAGGATCCGAGACTTCGTGGATGGGCTCCGTCTTTTCGTTTCCGGCCTCTTAGGCCTATTTGGTTCTTGTCTGTACTCAGACATGTTGAATGCTTCCGCTGTATTGTAATGATGTGTTGTTGGGGCATGTGCCCTCTGAATGATTGTATTTGCTATCTCTGCTCTAATGAGAGCCATTTGCAAGTTATTTCAATCTTTTGTGTCGTAGAGATCTGTTGTGATATCACTTGTTAAACGCCGTTGACGTACCATGTGTGTATGGTTTGAAGTACGTCGACGGAAGTGCCTTTGATCTCTAGTGGATAGTTTACATCGACGATGGAATAGCGGGGCTTGTGTTGTCGCGCATAAGCGCAGGCCTACCAGGAAGCTGGGACGTGGGAGCAGTTATGCCCCATAATCCAAGCATCTGCTATCCAGTTCGTACGGTGAGTATCCCCTAGAAATCAGGGTGCGACACAAGATGCCACAGAGCCAGTTCCCTTTTTCTGCTGCTTTTAGTTTCAGAAAATTTGTTCTAGAAATATTCACGGAATTGGAAAGTTCGAAGCATGGAAGTCCTATTTTCCCCGGAAGCATCCAGAAGACCGAAGAGGAGTCGAAGAGGGGCAACAGGGGGGGCACACCATAGGGTGGCGCGGGTCCCGCTGGCCGCGCCACCTATGGGTGTGGGGCCCCTGGAGCTCCACCGCCTTCGCCCTTTCGCCTATTTAAGCCCCCCGGATGGAAAACCCTAAGCACCTGATCAAAATTCCTGAAAAAGTTCCGCAGCCGCCGTCACCGTCAACCCCAAATCAGAGGGGTTCTGAAGATGTTTTCCGGCACCCTGCCGGAGAGGAAATCATCACCGTAGGCTTCTACATCAGCATGCCTGCCTTTGGAGTGATGCGTGAGTAGTTCATCCTTGGACTACTGGTCCATAGCAATAGCTAGATGGTTGTCTCCTCCTCATATGCCTCCATGTTTAGATCTCGTGAGCTGCCTATCATGATCGAGATTGATCTTATGTAATTCTATATGCTGTGTTTGCTGGGATCCGATGAATATTGACCTTATTCCGAGTTGATTATATTCTTTATTGCATATGTTATTTGTGATCCTGCATGCTTTCCGTTGCTAGTGGTTACTCTGGCCAAGTAGTTGCTAGTGACTCCAAGAGGGAATATTTATTCTTGATAGTGGGTTGATGCCTCCTTGTTGTCTTGATCGAGTGACAGAAACGTGAAGGGGGGATGTGCTATTGCCATTAGGGAGAAAACAACGGTGAGAGTGCCCGCGTGCATAATAATTGCTTACATTACACACTTTGTTTAATGCAATGATCTGTTGCTTGCCACTTAATACCTAAGGGGGTTCGGATGATAACCTGGGGGTGGATTATTAGTCATAGATGCAGATGGATTTCGCTCTATGTATTTTTTTGTAATGCCCGCACTAAATATCATAGTAGTCATCATGTTATAATGTGCACTATGGTGCAAGCTTTATTTGTCAATTGCCCAGCTATATTTTTTTCACCCAGCATGTTATCTTTATGGAGAGACACCACTAGTTAACCTATGAACCCCGGCCCCTTTTCCACACTGTTAAAAAAAGCACAACAATTTCCTGCTTTCTTTACTTACTGCAAGCATACACTGTTTTTCCACACTATACGTCTAATCTTTGTTTTCAGCAAGACCGGTGAGATTGACAACCTCATTGTACCGTTGGGGCAAAGTATTTTGGTTGTGTTGTGTTCAAGTTCCACGTTGTTGCTGACATCAGTGAAGCGCCAGCACCACCGTCAGTGGCATAAACCTTCCGAAGGACGTCCTTCTCCTACTGGATTGATAACCTTGGTTCTTAAATAAGGGGAAAACTCTTACCGATGTGCTCATCACACCCTCCTCTTGGGGTATCCCAACGAGTGCAAGATCTGCACCATCAGCCGCCTGGTGGTGTGGCCACCTTATCCACCCCTTCGGGCTCCCCTCTCAACTACATAACCCCTGTGACCTAAAACCCGAGGGGGGGTTCGTCATATTCCAGAAAAACACTCCAGAGCGCCGACGCCACCTCGAAACCCAATTCTGGGATCAGATGATCATGTTCTGGCACCCTGCCGGGACAGGAATTAGGAGGATATCATCGCCATCGTCATCGCCACCACTTCTCCATGAACTATCCATGATTCCCCCATCCATATATGAGTAATCCCCGCTGTGGGCTGAGAAGGATGGAAGGGATTGGATGAGATCGTTCATGTAATAATGTCAGATTGTTAGGGCATAGTCCCTAGTAGCCGTTGTTAGTGCTATATATCTTTGTTTCAACTTGTTATGCTTAATGCTTGTCACTAGGGCCAAAGTGTCATGATCTCACATCTGAACATGTTATTGTTTCATCAGTATAATTATGTTTCTTGATCATATCCTCAAGTTTCTTACACATATCGTTGTCCAGAACCCAAGGCCCCAAAGTGACAATAATTGGTGCAAACGGAAAGGATGGCTGCAATGTGAGGATCACATGCGTATATGGAGTGTTAATGCTTTGCTCCGGTGCTTTATTAAAAGGAGAACCTTAATTACCAGTAGTTTCCCTTGAGGCCCCGCTGCAACGGGCTGGTAGGACAGAAGATGTTCTGCAAGTTTCTCATTGCGAGCACGTATGAATAAATTGGAACAGATGCCTATGGTTTGCCTAGTACTTGGATGCTTTATTATTATTTATCTGCAATGACTAGCACAAAATTGGAACAGTACTTTAATCCTGTTGTTCCCCAAAATTGCTACTGATGTTACTATTTTAATCCCGCTGTTATTTTACTACTGCTAATGATATAAAATTGTTGCTACTAATAAACTGTTGCGAGCAAGTCTACTTATAGGTGCAGCTGAATTGACAACTCATCTGTTAAGGCTTATAAATATTCTTTGGCTCCTCTTGCGTCGAATGAATAAATTTTGGTTTTACTTCCCTCGAAGACTATTGCGACCCCCTATACTTGTAGGTCATCAAGACTATTTTCTCGCGTTGTTGCCGGGGAGCATAGCTTTATTTATTTTCTCACTTGAACGTGATATTGTTTGTTGAAAGCTTTTCATCATGGGTAAAAATCGTGATAGGAAAGTTCCTATATTACCATCCATTACAAGGAGAGGTACAACTCTCAACACCTCTGTTGCTCTTGATTCACCATCTGTGATGAGTAAGCTTCTTACACCACCACATACTACACACACTGTTGCTTCTGCTGAGTCCGAAAATGCTTATGATACTTTTTATGATGCTTCTACTATGCTTGATGATACCGGTTCATTAGGTACTTTCCTAGATGATACAATTGCTAGATCTAAACAAATTGAAAATACTGAAATTCCTGATGAAAAATGTTGGTACACCTTGATGACCCATAAGTATAGGGGGTTGATACGTCATAAACATATCCTTAATTTCTGATGTTCGATGTTGCTTTCATGTTATTTCCTACATGTTTGATATCCACTTTATGTCATTTTTATCGATTTCCGAGACTAACCTATTGACAAGATGCCACGGAGCCAGTGCCCTGTTTTCTGTTTATTTTAGTTTCAGAAAAGTTGTTCTGGAAATATTCGTGGAATCAGAAAATTCGAAGCCTGGAAGTCTTAGGATTTCCGAAGGTTCCACGAAGTCTCGAAGAGGCCCGGAGAGGGGCCACAGGGAGGCCAGGTCACAGGGCGGCGCGCCCCCTGGCCACGCTTGGGAGTGGTGTGGGCCCCCCAGGCATCCACCTCCATCGCCCTTTCGCCTATATAATTCCCACGATATGTGAACCCAAAATATATGTCTCTTTTTCCCCAAAAACACCTGAGTCTGCTGTCGAATATGCATCTCAACAAGTCCCTCGGGTGAACCGATAGGGTTTCGATTAGGAGAACATGTAGGAGCTAGTGACAATCTTTGGCTAGCAGGGGGCACGATTTACCCAGGTTCGAGGCCCTCGTAGAGGTAAAACCCTTACTCCTGCTTCTGTCGATCTGTATTAGCAAATAGATCGGTTACAGTGGGGGTGCTCGAGTCGAGAGTAGATCTCAATCTTAAGGCTTTGGTGGTGCGGTATTGCTTGGTCCCCCTCCTGGTGGTTCTCCTGGCCTTATATAGGTGGCCAGGTCTCAAACCGTACCCGGGGGGTTACAAACCCTAACCTAAAGTCGGTTACAAGTTTCCTTACTTGACTCGCAAGGCCTTGCGGGTGGGCCTTAATTGGGCCTTCTAGAATAGTCTATGGCGTCTCCCTTTGGGATTAGGTCTTGGGCCCTGGACCGGGTAGCCTCACCCAATAGGTCTAGGATTCATCCCTTCGTTAGTAGCCCCCGAGCGTTTACTCGGTTGAGAATTATGTCGGGAAGACTCTCAAAGTTTTGTCTTGGATTCTTTTGACTGGTCGCTTCAACCATTTTTCTTCTAGAGGGCGTATACCCTGTGTGTGTTGAGTTTTTCATACTCAAGCATCGAGTGATGAAAGTGCCTGTGATTTTTGGCTGTTTTCGGAGAAGGATATGGCTCAGTCGCTTGGCTCTCCCGAAAGCTCAGGGCCAATTAATTGCATCAAGGGAAAAAACAGTTCTGTCCTACACAGATTCGAGACCTCCGACTCGAACCCGATGAGGTGATCATTGCGACTTGGCTGTGGAGGTCTTATCGAGTCGAACTTAACCTATAGCGGTACCCGACGCGTCCGCTAGGATTTTTCTTCGTGTTGTTGACACGGAAAATTTACCGGAGGATGCAGCTTGAGTGCGATTCCAGGCCCATAAGAGAGATCTTTTGGGTCTTATCTTCGTATCCGAGAGAATACGACATCTGAATGTGCCTAATCGGCTGAACGATCCAGGGTAAGGATGTGTATACATCATGTGACAGAGTGGCAGGAACTACGCACTCGCGAATATTGTCTCGAGATTTTTCGAGTAAAGAAATCTTCCTTGTCGTTTTTACGGTGGGCGCCAACTGTCGAGACATCATAGTAGAATTCATAGACGGGGGTGCCATGAGACTACGGGTAGAGACGTGGGGGGACGTGATTGTGCTAAGGACAATGACACAGGGTTTTTACCCAGGTTCGGTACGTCGCAGTAATGCGGCGTTCCTACTCCTGCAATCTCACTATTCAGGACTAAAGCCTAGGAATATAGAGTATAATGTGAGGTTCTATTAGCTGCTCGTCAAGGATCAACCTCTCGGCGAGTTAGCCAGTAGCTTCTTTTCTATCTATCATATCTCCCGCCCGGCTTTATATAATAGCCGGGTTAGGGCATACAAAGTAGGAAACCTAGAAGACTACGGTAACTATTAACTTGGAAAGTAAGGAATCCGCCTTCTACTCCAAGCCAGATCACGTGGGCTGTGATCCAGGTTCTTCTAGAATCCGGCTTCTGCACGTTAGCTTACTGGGCCGCTCAATAGGCCTAAACCCACTACCATTTGGGCCACCCGGGTAATCCGGCACTTTAGACCACCATCTGATATACCCCTATTTGGTATATATCCGACACTGTCCATACGAGAGAGTTTTCGTGTCTGGAAGCCTTGTTGTGCCCATACGAAAGAAATTTCGTGTCAGGGGGCTTTTATGCGAAAGAGTTTTCGCGTTTTGATATGCCCATACGAAGAAAATTTTGTCTCAGGGGCTTTTATGGGAAAGAGTTTTCGTGTCTTGATATGCCCATACAAAGAAAATTTCGTGTCAGGGATACTACCCGAGGGAATTTTCGGGTTTGATGAGGTATGCAATGATGTCATTGCGCACTTATTCGTTCTGACTCCTCCCGATGGGACGTGACGAAGTGAAAATAGAGCACGATGGCCCACCTTGTCAGCTTTTTGACCGGAAACAAGAGGTCGCTTTCGGTTTTCCCACGAGCCACGCGACGTAAATGTGCACGATCTGCTGTAAAGATCGTGGCAGAAAATAGATTTTTACCGCCGCTTTGTCTCCACTTCACGCGTGGCAGCCGCGATGGGCGCCACGTTGCTAGATCTACGGTCCAGATTGGCCTAGGCCGTCTATAAATAGCCGTCCTTAGGCAGAAAGTAAACTTCCTGGCCATTTTCTCTCTTTCTTCTTCCTCGCGCACACCTCCTTCTCTGCAAGCACCCACGAGCTCTCATGGCTGGAGGGAAGAAGCGCGGCGCCGCCGCATCGACATCGAAGGCGGCTGAGGATGCTCCCGCGCCAACCGCCGTGAGGATGGGCGACTGGCGTTCTGCCAGCACCACCAACAAGAGCATCAAGGAGATGCAGAGGGAGGGGCTGCTGCCCCCCGAGGGCGACAAGCACGTTCGCCTGGGCAAGAAGGAGGAGGTACCGAATCCCCGCGCGAACGAGCGCGTGATCTTCGCGGATCACATCTCACGCGGCCTATCTCTCCCTCCCCATCCTTTCCTTCTTGGATTGTTGTATGTCTATGGCATACAGCTCCATGACCCGCCTTCAAATGCGATTCACCACATCTCGTGCTTTATCGTACTTTGTGAGTGTTTCTTGGGCATTCGCCCGCATTGGGGCCTCTGGAAGGCCATGTTCAATGTGCAGGTCTTTCATGAGAAGTCGCGGCTAGGCGACCAGTTGGGGGAGCCGCTGCGCACCGGCGGCTTCGAGATCCAGGCGAAGACGGACAACTCCTATCCGGAGATGCACTTCGTCGACTCCGCACAAGGATGGCGGAGGAAGTGGTTCTACATCGTCGACAACAGCGCGAGTGGGGCTCACGAAATCCACCCGTTCGCGGTTTTGAAGCAAAGGAAGTCTTGGGCGCACAAGCTTACTGTCGAAGATAGCAGGATCGTCTCCCCGTTACTCGCGGAAGTGGCGAAACTTCGCGATCAGAAAATGGGGGTTACGTTGAATGGCTTGCACCTGGCGAGCATCTTCGTTAGGCGTAGGATCCAGCCTCTTCAAGAGAGGCCGTCGACTATGTGGGAGTATCAAGGCGTTCAAGACTGTCACGACCCCGGACCCAGAGATATACATACTGTTATGTGCTCCTAGACATGGACCCACAAGGGCTTCAGGGTTACCAGCCCCGGCCGCAACAAACAACGGCAGGCAGACTGGATTCATCGGCACGTAGTCCGGATCCCCATTCTACTACTCCTTGTATCCATGCTAGTCATAACCAACTATGCATATCAAAGCGTCCACGAATCGAATGAAACTTAAGGAAACGGGACCAAAGCTATACAGAGCTGCTATGTGTCCAGAAAGTGCAACAACAATCGAGGGTTACTGGGGTTACCTCGCCCCAGGCCGATCACATCGATAGGCGGGCTCGGACATGGATCATCCGCTCCACAACCCCTCGACTGCGACAACTATGCAGGCATAGCCAAAATTGTATAACAATGAGCTCGAAACCAACAACCGATCAAAGCAGCACTCCAGACATTGAAATTGTATTCAACAGGTGTTACTAGAGTATAGCTTACAAGAAGAGGTCACACGACCCAACATTACATCAGACAACGGAAGGCAAATTATGTTGCTAATCAACAAGAACCAAAAAGGCCTAAGAGGCCGCAACATAAGGCGACGTCCCAGCCCATAGATTCCAGGCTGCTACCAGGGAACCCCAAACTACTCGTCGATGTCCACGTTGAACCACCACTGAAGAGACGAACTCCACCTGAACCAAATTAAGCAAACCTGAGTACGGGAGGTACTCAACAAGACTTAATTAACCTATTATATATCTGCTATCTTCAGAAAGGGTTTTATGAAGGCTGATTTGCGTAAAGCAATCTTTATTTTCCAAATCGAGGAGGAATAGCACGTCTCATAGAATGTTTTCAAAACAGATGAGAAACTCACTACTGTAATCATCATCTTTTGAATCCACCAACATCATTTCCCATCATCTCACATACTACAAGGATCACCCCTCCCGGCATCTCCGGGGAGGCACCCTTCATCTATTGCCTCCATGCTTTGTCAACATCTTTTACGTCATGTTCAAGTTATCTATGGCCAAATTACTTCCACCAAGCCGTCCTTAACCGCGGACACGGCTTCTCAAAAAGATCTATCCCTGCAGGGGATACACTTTACCCACACGTACCATCCGACTCTTAGCGCCACATGTACGCTCTTCCATGGAACGCGGCAGAGGGTGGCTGGCCACGACCTTTACCTTACCCAACCCTATCCATGAGTCAACCCAAGACAGGGCCACCCCGTCAACAGGGAGTTGGCCATCCTCCTGACGGCACATGTCTCTGTGAGGCGGGGTCAAGATCCGTGTACGTCCATCACTTGGCCCCGGTCACGCCCTAGCGGAGCATTTTGTTTTCAAAACCGTTTAAAAGGTTTTATTTGCGGTGCCGAATGGAAATCTCAAACTACGTGACTCATGGATAAAGCCAGCTAAGTTAGTCAGTCAGCGAGGCTCATGGCCATCGCGCGTGGTTGTACGCTAAGTCTTGGCTTCTGCGTCCGACCTTACTCCTAGGGGTGGCAAGTACAGAACGAACAACCACTTCCCAAGTGGCCTTCCGTACAAGCCTTAATCAAGTTAACCACACAATGCTCATCTTACCACGTCATCATATCATACTAGGTTATCGCATCTCTGATTCATCAACCGGATGGAGCAAAGGTAACAAACATGTGAAGCTAAGCAAAGCAGATATGAGGCTCTGGCGATGCGCACAAGCAAAACTATGGCGGCTAGGAGCAGTGGATCAGGATATTGAGGCAATGCAGCATATAGGTGAACTATGTCTACTAGCATCAAATACTTTGGAATCAAATGCAAAGTACGAGAATCAAATGTTGTTCGAAAACATATATGAGCAGATAATAGGTTATGCTTGCCTTGGTTATAAGAAAACCAGATAAAGTCTTCAGGAATAAGTGCTTGACTTGTCGGTTAAGATCAAGTATTCACCATTGGACTGCTGGCCTTCTCTTCCGAGTCACGTTCTACCGAGGGGGAAACAACACCGAAAGAGAAAAACAACAATCAATCATGGCATTGATGCAATGCACAACATGTATGCATGAGCAAGTTAATGCACTGAAATAAAGCCCTAAACATGTTCGTTGGGTTGCTAGGGTTCATTTGTTAATTATGTAGTTTTTCCGAAATTTGCCCGAAATAGACCCCGGAGGGGAAATTCAGACAATCATGAACATGAGTACAAGTTAAAGTGCTCAATTGGGTTTGAAAACATCATAACTAGATTCCATTTGTTATTTTGAGCATTTTGGTATATAACTTTTAATTTTCTAATTTTAGTGAATAAAAACCTATTTTTCTATTTTAAATGAATTAAACAATATTAAAATAATGTTCAAAAATCAACTGTCTCAAACATGATTGAAAATGGTATATTTGGGTAAATTACATTTTTCTGAACATTTCCATACTTTCCTTTTATTTTTCTGAGTAATAAAACAGAAGTTATTAAATAAACAATTTTATTTATTTCTCTGGAAATTAAGAAAATTGGAATATGACGTCACAATGACGTCCATGTGACGTCATCGTTGGTCATAGATGCTCTGTTGTGGAAGAATTTGTTCGATTGATCGCGAATTGCCGAAATCAAACCGCTCCACGGGCTAGAGGAGGCCGAGCCCGACCTAACGGTGGCGGCGGAACGACCGAATGGTGGCCGGAGCTTCGCCGGCGACGAGCTCCGGGGTCAGACGGCGGCGGAGCTCGACGCAACATCAAACCAGGGGGCGAGAGAGGGAGGCGAGGGCACCGGAGTGCTCGTATGGTTACCGTGAACGCGGTGGCGTGGACGGTGGTGCAAGGAGCGGCGACAATCGGCGCCGGCGTGTAGAAAACATCGGCGGCCATGGCGGTGAACGCCGAGGAAATTGGGCCTTCCCCGGGCTTCCCTGCTTCTCCGCGAGCTTGAGGAGGAAGAGGAGGTTGAGGTGGAGATCCTGGAGGCTTCAATTCATCCGGGGAAGCTGCGGGTCGTCGGCAATGTCGAATCTCGCCGGACCTAGGGTTTCGGGTTGGAGGAAACAGAGGCAGAGACAGGAGCTGAGGGACAGGGTGAGGGCGAGTGAGGGCGAGAGGAGGTCGCACGGCTTCGACCTGGAGGCGTCATCCACTCGCGGGGGTGCACACACCCAGGCAGGAGGTGGCGTGGCCGTGCTGGACACGCAGCTGCTGCCTTCTGTCCTGAGGAAGAAGAAAGCAAAAAAGAAAAGAAAATTACGATAACCCCCTGGAAAACAGTGGAATTCCATTGAGGTCCTTTTCTATCTCAAAACAGCACAGAAACAACTGTTTTGGGGGCCTTTTTGAAACAGAAAATTTGGCAAAAAACTTTTTTGGAAAGCTCACAGAATTTCCAACCTAACCATGTTTTGCTTTGGTGTAAATGAAATATTTTCCAACATAAAATTTTGAAACCCATTTGAAGTACTATTTGTGGGATTTTTTTTTCAAACCATTTAAATTCACCACTTAAATTGTTTCAACAAGGTTCAAATTATTGTTTCATGCATGTATGAGATGAACACAACACTACACACTTTGTTAGCAAAATTTGGGATGTTACAAATCTACCCCCTTACAAGAATCTCGTCCCGAGATTCCCGAAGAAGAAGAAAGAAGGAACACCGGTTTTGAACGATCTTCTCAAACCTTACGGTTCTCTTCTTGAAGAGGTTGTTCCATAGCATCTTGAAGTATTGAACGGATACACCTTAGGTAAGAGGGAAACTCTTAGGAAATGATCTGCACGAAGATCGAGTATCTCATGGCTAACTCACGACAGGAATGTTCATAAAGAACTGTTGAGTTATCGTGCATGAAACACATCAAGGTAACAGAGTGAATAGAAGATGGTTTCAAGTTTGCGGACGATTGGTCTTGAAAGGATTTGGAATATGAGCTTTGCACAAGACTTTAAATCCTTTTGGAAAAGAAAGGTTGGACAACTTGTAACACCGAGGTTTCTTCAAACAGAAAACTAAGATGGAAAGTTTGGTCTTGGATACCACAAAGTAATATCCGTAGACGAGAAAAACAAAACACGAGGAACCACTGGAATCATGCATCGGAGAAAAGTGGATACAGGATCATGTTCACTCTTCGTAGTGGACACGAAAGATGAAGGAACTTTCATTCCGTTAAAGTTTGTCGAAAAATTTGTCAAAGATCGGGATGTTACTTCACGACAGAATATGAGTAACCACGGAATGTTGGAACACCGTAGTTAGGGAGGAATTTCTTGGTCACACCATAAAGATGAGTAACCAACAGGGATTGAAACACCGAAAGGAAATAAGGAATCTCTTTCCTATTGTGGTTTGGACGTAACCATACATCTACCACATGGTTAAGACTCCATGGCTAAAATGACTGACAAATTCACACACTGTGTGAGATGAACAGAATTTCAGGTACCATCAACTTGAAAAAGGGAACTGATCAATGGCAGTTAAAAAACACCACGAGATGGTTCTCACGATGAAATTGTTTCCACTGAAACAAAGGTTTTGGAGGTTCAACGGAGAGACATTGAACATAACAACTTCCAAGTTCTCCTTGATGTTTTAGATACCGACAGAAGGCTCACAACAAGCCTTCTGTAGGTCATCAAGTCAATGTAAAACTCCGGTTTGGAAGAACGGGGAGTAAACTTGTTAGAATAAGCCCGACAAGAATTCTCACGGAGAGTGGTTGTTCTTACGGACTCAAAGAGATATGACATTAGGCCTTCCGGCTAATTGTGTCAACCACAACATCAACCATGCCGGATTTTGAAAAGACCTGATTCAATACTCTTTGAGGAAACACCAACCATCGTTGCTGCTTGAGATTCAGCTCTGGTTTGTGGTTTGATAACTCAGACTCGATATGTTTGATCGAAGAGATTGCACCGGTTATCAACGAGATACTTATGCTGGATTCTCAAGATATGGACTATGATGCCACGCTCAAGAAGATGAGCAGGATTGCAGAACTCATGTATTAGCAACTTGCAAAAGACGGTTGCACCTACATGACTACTTGCAAAAGAATACATCGGAGTCCTTGTTGGGGAGACGATACAAAGATAACGAAGTTTTTAGACTTCTTCTCTTTTGCGAACAATCAGTCAGGGGCTTAGTGTGGATACAAACTTATTCAAGTAAATGGAGGTAACAACCAACCATCTCAAGAATACCCCACACGTGCATGACCGACTGGGATTATTCCCGAGGGAACAAGATAACTCTACTCGCGTCCATGGCGACAACTTTCACCAAAAGCACATGAACCCGAGAAAGTCACTTCGAACACCGAGAGCAAAATCTTCGTAATGGAACAAAGATGGTTCTCGAAAGTTTCCCAACATTAGTGCCAAGTGTTCAACATGAACCTCTTGCAACTTGGAGAAAATAGGGATTTCATCGATGGGCTCGACAACACGCTTATCAAGATACTCCGAGAAGAGAGATTCATATGATATATGAACAAGGCAGAATATTGGTCTGACCAAAGGACATTGAGGTGTACTCGGGAGAACACCATGAGTGAAAACACCGTCAAGATAGTCCTTGAATCTGAGCTTGATCTTACGATAGCCCAAATCAAACCAAGGTTGGAATGATAGCATGTCCACTGAAGAGATACTATCATGCTTCAACACGAAGGAAACTAGACATCCCTTAACTGAGGATCAAGTTAGGCGGAGCTTTTGCCTTTCAACTCTCCAAGTTGTTGTTTAAGCTCAACCAACTAGTCCGGGATATCCAGCAGAGTTACTTGGGGAAAGGAGTAGTTCAAATTACCCTTTGCTTAGACATTACAGTCAGGTAACAAACCTGGTGATACTTCTAGAAAGACAACCAGAATATCACAACCTACCGATATGTCTCGAAGTTTGGAAGGAAACTTGCTTTTCAAAGCACCCGATAAGGTCTTGAGAGCTTTGGTATGAACCTAACTCTCTGATCAAGAATGTGCACCGGAATGAACGGATTTGGTAACACGGCCAACTTTAGTAGAGACCGGGTGACCGATAGTGCTAAGAAGGATACAGATGTTTCTTAGGTTTCCAAAGCAATAAGAATTGCTAGGAATAGCAGATACACATGTCGATGAACATACCCATCATTCTCAAGCATTCAAGCTTGGAGGAAGGGGGAGTGAAGATGTGTGAGAGCATCACTTCATCGTTAAGGCCATGAAATTGAACATAGCCTCTTGATAGGTAAAAGTGTGATATTCAAAGGTAGAACAGAATAGAAGCTAGTGAAACTTCTTTAATCTGCGAATTACAAAACTTTGACCTGGTCCTGGAGGTGAACGAGGTACTGGAGTTTGTTTCTCCTGACATTTCAATGTGGAATGTTATGGCGGGAACCAAGAAAAAATGCATTGGAAGAATCCAACACCATATGTAACTTGGTTTCCAAACAACGGACGAAATTCGGAAAGGAACTAAAGAGTAGGAACGTGCTCTGGAAAGTCCTGAGATCACGTTGGATGCACAGGGTAATACTCATGTGTAGAACCCATGCCAAACGGTTGGTATAGCTGAACCAAGAACAAAGATATGGGAATCATAGAGAACACTCTTTTGATTCCAAAGGAAAGCCTACGGCTATGAGAGTTGGAATTTCCTAGCCACCCCGAGGTAAAACAGATTCCTCGGGATCCAAATAATAAGAAATTGGGTTAAAGGCCAGCATCCTGTGCTGGTAGCATACACATCACATGATTAAGGAACCATATGATTCGACATACTTCGATCCAGCACATTCCGGGACCTTCGGTTCAAGTCCAAGGTTAGAAACTAAGAGAAAGGAGTAACTACTATCTTAGTGCCTTAAAGGACACTATGAGTAGCAATTACGAGGTAGCTTTCAAAAGAAAAACATAGCTCCGGAAGAATTTTGAGCAGAGGATAACAAATACATTCGAGATGAAAAGGAAATCTCGAGGTTCAGGATTTAGAACTTTGAAATGGGATAATGTGGAATCCACACAGCTCTGAGAGACTAGGATGGAAAGGAAATCTCCCAGTTTAAGAGATAACGAAACATGGAACACACACGACTCTAGAACTGAACACTAGGTCAACTTGGGTGAAAGACGTCCTTGCCAAAGAAGGCACCTAAGTTTTGAATGACTAGAGAAGATAGCAAAACCTTTTTCAATCAAAACAGGTAAGGTGACCCAGAGTTAGAGCGATACCAGATAAGGAGTAAAAAGGAATCCTAAGAAGGTTTTTCACAATTCATTTGGAGTTTCAAAGTAGTTTTCACAAACACTAGACTCGACATCGACCAAGCAGTAAGGTTTTCCTATAGGCAGTCCTGCTCTGATACCATGACTTGTCACGACCCCGGACCCAGAGATATACATATTGTTATGTGCTCCTAGACATGGACCCACAAGGGCTTCAGGGTTACCAGCCCCGGCCGCAACAAACAACGGCAGGCAGACTGGATTCATCGGCACGTAGTCCGGATCCCCAGTCTACTACTCCTTGTATCCATGCTAGTCATAACCAACTATGCATATCAAAGCGTCCACGAATCGAATGAAACTGAAGGAAACGGGACCAAAGCTATACAGAGCTGCTATGTGTCCAGAAAGTGGAACAACAATCGAGGGTTACTGGGGTTACATCGCCCCAGGCCGATCACATCGACAGGCGGGCTCGGACATGGATCATCGGCTCCACAACCCCTCGACTGCGACAACTATGCAGGCATAGCCAAAACTGTATAACAATGAGCTCGAAACCAACAACCGATCAAAGCAGCACTCCAGACATTGAAATTGTATGTGACGCCTCGAGATCGGGCACTATGCAGATTTCGGCATTTCCACCCAAATCCGCATAATAACTGATTTCAGGTTGCCACTTGTGATAACATTACAACAGTTCACGAATAATCCACAACAAGAGAAGAGATATATACAAGACGACTCAAACGGGTCAAGAATACAACTGATACAATACAAAGATCCAAATGACAGCGGAAGAAACAACATAGTGTCCGACTACGGACAAGATACAAATTGGACTAAGAGTCCTGAAGATAACCGATGGCGTCCAATCCCTGCCCAGGCCAAGCCGGGGGGATTCCCAAGCTAACGTCGTCAGACTTCAAACCTGTTGACTGCAATGTGGAATATGCAGCCACGAAATGGATTCGTGGGTCAGTACTATTAAGTACTGGCAAGTGGATAAACCATACTCACAAGATACCAGCGTAACCAATCATCACAAGATACAAATACTTTGGGTACAACGGAAAGGAAGGGATTATTACAACGAAGCGGCAGCGGGCAACACTAACTAACTACAGAGACGCGCTACAACATCCGGCTAAAAGAAAGGGATAAGATAGCGCGACAAAACCAACTATATCTACTCACCAAACAATACCCATCCAGTGTTACCCCCTACTAAGGAAGCAACCCAAGGAAACTCACACGGTTGATTAAGGTGACATTCATTTTTATGGTGGAGGTAATCTATATTACTAGTCAAGTTATCATCGTTAAGTGTAAGTTGTCTGAGTACTTGTTAGCCAGCACTTTCACCAAGTCATCCATAACCGCGGACAACACGGCTTCTCGAGAAGATTGACCCTGCAGGGATGCACCAATTTGGCCGTACACATAAGAATGACCCGCCAGATGGAAATGCACTTCCACCAAGCGAGGCACTCAACACAACCCAACTCTTCTTCGCATCAAGCCCAAAGAACCCCGTGCAATTGAGCGCACGGCTAATCAATCCCCACGAAGAAAAGGGGACCCGCATAGCACTCTAAGAACGTGTCTTCCTAAATGCCGACTACAAAAGTTACCACCCTGGCGCCAAGGGTTCGCACCTGCATATGAATGCGGCAAATGGAAAACCCGAACTAAATGAGGCGATTTGGACGAGATGCGAATCGAATCAAAGTTGCGGGGGGCGCCCATACTCGCTTCCCACATGCGGTTAGCGCGCTCATCATGGATGGGAGGACAAGACCCTTTTCCTAATTAAGGTCGACACTAGCAGGCCTCAAAACCACGCCGGGCCTCCTGCCGGTGCCTTATCATCAAATTATTATTACCCAAAACATTAACATGTTGTTGATTAAATTGAAACCCAACTATCAAACTAAACAGGTGATAAGAAGGATAGCAAGACTTGAGCGCAAACAACACTAAGCATGCAACTACGACACGAGGGCCAACAAGGTAAACAAACAACAGGTAATAGGAAGTGGAAGGAAGGCTATATCATGGTTGCAAGGTAAACATATGATAGGATCGAGACTCAAGCATCGAATCATAAGGCTAGAATAAAGGCAACGGGAAGAATCGGTAACAAGTGATGAAAGGCAGCCATAGGTAGCAAGTGAGTATACTTGCCTGAGATCCAGCAAGTAGAGGTACATCCGCAGAACTTGTCGTTGCTCACATCATCTCAGCGTCCTATCTGCGAAGAAGCAACGAACTAGAACAAACACCGGATGCAACAATTACTACTACGGCAAAAGATCCAGCATGATCCTATTTTATATGAATGACATGGCAAGATGCAACGGGGAAACAACTTAGGCAATTTAATCGGAACCGGAGTCCGGACAATAAGGATTAGTTCGAGTTATTTATCTAGTCATCAATTTAAATGCTGATTAGCATGGATAACATCAAATAGGTGAGCTAAACCATGTTAAATGGAATAGGGTAACAATTATATTAAATGCCCCAACACATACCATATGTTGATAACAAGTGAACATGCATAAGACAACTAAGGATGCAAGAAACAATATGCAAACATGAGCATGGATGGCATGAACATATTAAGTGCATTTTTCTGGTATGAAAACATATTTTATTTGTTGGATTTGGAATTAAAATGAGCAAGTTATCAAATTAGCAATTTTAAATGCATGAAATAAATAATTAGTTGTTTTCAGCAATTTAACTTATTTAAAACAGAAAACAAAGTTGATATTTGCAAAGTTCATGAAAAATGGGATGGAAAACATATTTTACATGTTGGAATTGGATTTGAATTGCCCAAGTTATGAATTTTGCAATTTAAAAGGTGTAATTAAAGTATTGAATTATTGCAACACTTTTAATTAGGCAAAACAGTAAACAAAGTGCATAATTGAAAAGTACAGAAAATTTTGAATGGAAAACATATTTTATTGTTTAAATTTGGAGTTTGGATGACAAAGATATGGGCATTTGAATTACAGGGACCTTTCTGTGAGGCCAGGGGCTTAACTGTGAAAAGAAAACAGATCTGGATCTGAGATCCAGATCCACCTCGCAGTGACCCAGCCAGAGTCACTGACAAGAGGGCCCTAGGCCACGGTGGCGCCTGCGTGGCAGGGGTGCGAGTTGAGGTGGCACCCACGGCCGCTGACGGGTGGGGACCCGCAGCGCGCGTGGTAAAAACAGGAAAAGGTGGGGGCGTTAATCGCCGGGAGGGGGTTCGAACTCGGGTCTCCCGAAGGCGCGCACGGAGACGCTGGCCATTGGGCTAGACTGCTGTTTGTGAACAATACAGCGACAGATGGTTTTTGACGTGCTTTTCCCGGACGCGACCCTGACGAACTGAAGTTTCTTCAGTCCGTGCGCGGGACAGAGACAGCCGGCGGAGGAATTGATGGGATCCGGCGACGGCGAGACGGTGCAGTGCGACGACGTGCACCCACAGAGCAAGGAGGGAGGGAGGGTAGGAGGCCCGAAGGCGGAGGCGCTCACCTTGGGCGCGGGGTCGGGTCGTCGAACATGGCGGGGAAGCAGGGCGACGGCAGCAACGCCTGGGAGAAAAGGTCGATGGCGCCGGGCTCCTGCTGCCTCCCCGGGCTGGACGAGGAGACGAGTACGCAGCTGGCACTGTGGGGTTTCCATTCCCGCAGTCCACTGCCCTCGACGGATACTAGGGCGATGGCGCCATGAGGGAGAAGTCCGGCGTTTTTTTTTTGGTTCAGGGAAAATTCAGAAAAGAAGGAAAGGAGAACAGAGAAGAGAGGAAGAAGGGAGCGGCGGCGGCTGGAGGGAAGGAGGAAGGGGAGAGGGAGGCTAGGGTTTGGGCGCGCCCTTGGGGGTAGACAAGGGAGAGGGGGTGCGGTGGAGGCTGTGGTGGTGCTCTGCTTTTCCCCCTCCGCTGTCGTCACTGTGTACGGAGGTGGAAGAAAGCGACCGTGGTGGGCTGGGGCTAACGGGCTGGGGTGGTAGGTGGGCCACTTTAACCTGCCTCCCCCAGCAGGTGTGTTTTCCTTTTTTTTTTGATTTCTCTTTTTTTTGTAGAAAGGGTAGAAGAGAGAATTTAGAAGGTGTTAGGGTTTTGGAAATTATGTAAACCCTTTTGTTGCCTTGAGAATATTAAATGCCCAAGAACAAAAGTTTTGGATTTTGAAAATTCAAAAGTTTTTGGTGATGTTTAAATTTGAATTTGACATTCAATTTAGGGTTTTAAGAAAAGGGGAATTTATTTAACCAAGCAACATTTATTTTCCACTTCAATTTCATTGAAAACAATTTGAGTGTGAAACAAGAGTGCATTGTTTGAATTTCTTAAATTGGTTTGAAAGTTTTAATTGGTTTGAAAACAAGTGCAATGCATATGATGCATGATGCTATGCAAGGATGCCATGATGATGCAAAAAGAAAAACAATCAAAACTAATTGGGGAAAACCCCGGGTGTTACAGCCAACACCACTAACAAGGGATTGCGCCCTCGCAATCCGCCCACGAACACGAGGGAGGGGAGAAGTCAGATCTATCGAGTCTTCGGCCACATTATTGATCTCCTCGACACCACTAACAAAACTTCTCGACACCACTAACAAGGGAATCTTGCTCGGGTTGATGACGATCTTCTCCCACCAGGAAATCTTCCGATGATCGAACCTATTAGGTTAACGGCTCAGAAAACGTCCACCCACGTAGGATCCTAAAACTTTGAAAGATAGATAAGAGGGGGGACTCCAAAACAAATAAGGTAGGAGGAGAAGTAGAATAGAGGAAAGGAATAAACAAGAATCCTATCGAGAGGTTTCCAAAACAGGTTTTGCACAAATAGTTTTTGACACTCTAGAAACAACGACCGTTAGCGAGGTTATCCTACAGGCTTTGCGGACCCGTTGCTTCGATAACCATTCGTATCGAAACAACATTGGGAATCAGAAACCATGCTCTGATACCATTTGTGACGCCCCGAGATCGGCCACTATGCAGATTTCGGCATTTTCACCCAAATCCGCATAATAACCGATTTCAGGTTGCCACTTGTGATAACATTACAACAGTTCACGAATAATCCACAACAACAGAAGAGATATATACAAGACAACTCAAACGGGTCAAGAATACAACTGATATAATACAAAGATCCAAATGACAGCGGAAGAAACAACATAGTGTCCGACTACGGACAAGATACAAATTGGACTAAGAGTCCTGAAGATAACTGATGGCGTCCAATCACTGCCCAGGCCAAGCCGGAGGGATTCCCAAGCTAACATCGTCAGACTTCAAACCTGTTGACTGCAATGTGGAATATGCAGCCACGAAATGGATTCGTGGGTCAGTACTATTAAGTACTGGCAAGTGGATAAACCATACTCACAAGATACCAGCGTAACCAATCATCACAAGATACAAATACTTTGGGTACAACGGAAAGGAAGGGATTATTGCAACGAAGCGGCAGCGTGCTGCACTAACTAACTACAGAGACGCGCTACAACATCCGGCTAAAATAAAGGGATAAGATAGCGCGACAAAACCAACTATATCTACTCACCAAACAATACCCATCCAGTGTTACCCCCTACTAAGGAAGCAACCCAAGGAAACTCACACGGTTGATTAAGGTGACATTCATTTTTATGGTGGAGGTAATCTATATTACTAGTCAAGTTATCATCGTTAAGTGTAAGTTGTCTGAGTACTTGTTAGCCAGCACTTTCACCAAGTCATCCATAACCGCGGACAACACGGCTTCTCGAGAAGATTGACCCTGCAGGGATGCACCAATTTGGCCGTACACGTAAGAATGACCCGCCAGATGGAAATGCACTTCCACCAAGCGAGGCACTCAACACAACCCAACTCTTCTTCGCATCAAGCCCAAAGAACCCCGTGCAATTGAGCGCACGGCTAATCAAGCCCCACGAAGAAAAGGGGACCCTCATAGCACTCTAAGAACGTGTCTCCCTAAATGCCGACTACAAAAGTTACCACCCTGGCGCCAAGGGTTCGCACCTGCATATGCACGGCAAATGGAAAACCCGAACTAAATGAGGCGATTTGGACGAGATGCAAATCGAATCAAAGTTGCGGGGGGCGCCCATACTCGCTTCCCACATGCGGTTAGCGCGCTCATCATGGATCGGAGGACAAGACCCTTTTCCTAATTAAGGTCGACACTAGCAGGCCTCAAAACCACGCCGGGCCTCCTGCCGGTGCCTTATCATCAAATTATTATTACCCAAAAAATTAACATGTTGTTGATTAAATTGAAACCCAACTATCAAACTAAACAGGTGATAAGACGGACAACAAGACTTGAGCGCAAACAACACTAAGCATGCAACTACGACACGAGGGCCAACAAGGTAAACAAACAACAGGTAATAGGAAGTGGAAGGAAGGCTATATCATGGTTGCAAGGTAAACATATGATAGGATCGAGACTCAAGCATCGAATCATAAGGCTAGAATAAAGGCAACGGGAAGAATCGGTAACAAGTGATGAAAGGCCGCCATAGGTAGCAAGTGAGTATACTTTTTTTTTTGACACCATTACTGTGGGGGAAACCCCCACAGCCCCCCATTTATTATTTAAATAAAAAGGTTATTTACAAATATGTACAATATATACAAGGGGATTAGGGGAGTGAATCAATCCATGATGTCAAAAAAACAGAGTGTGAACTCTTCACTCTGAACTTAAGCAGAGTGACTTCCTGTATAAACAGGGCCTTCCATCCTCTAAAAGTTGGCTTGATGTTCTTGAAGATCCATCCATTTCTTTGCTTCCAGATGCACCAGCAAGCCAGGATCACTATCTCCACAAAACAATGGCCAGTAAAATGCTTTCTGGCATACATGATGGTATAAGATGGTGCACCAGGTAACCAAGGAATTTGCAAATAGTTCCAGATTCTTGTACTGAAAGTACAATTGAAAAAAAGATGTCTCCAATCCTCATGAACATGTCCAGGACACAAGACACAATCAGAAGTAGTATTAATTCCTGGTATTAATTCTGGTATCCCTGGTATTAATTCTGGTATCCCTGGCAAATAGTTCCAATGCCGTCAAAGCAACATATCCCTGGTATTAATTCTGTCATGCAGAAGAAGCCAAGCAAAGAATTTGTGTTTAGACTGGCATTTGCTCCTCCAAATTTCAAAAGAAAGTGGGTCATCAGGGACAACAGAAAAATGATGCTTATAAAAATAGCTAGGATGCAATCTGCCAGTAGAATGTGGACTCTTCCATTGGTCTGCAATACCAAGTTGTAAATTAAAATGACCAATCATGCCATTTAACAACCTTAGCTCTTCATTTGCTTGAACTGACAAGGGTAAAGCAAAATTCTGGAGATGATCTTTGCCAAGTAGGAAATCATTTATAGACTGAAATTTGTCTTTGGCAAAAGAATATAGTCTTGGGAAGGTCGTCTTAAGAAGTTGAGGCTGCCACTTGTCTTCCCAAAACAAAACAGTGAAACCACTGCCAACCCAACATGTAGTATAATTTCTGTAGCTCTCAGATAATGCCATTATATTTTTCCACCAAAAGGAACCAGACTCAACCACAGCATGAGGGACAGCCTTATAATAGTAAGCATCAGTAATAAGATGCACCCAAGGCAAGTCTTCCTGATTATAAAATTTATCAAGATGTTTAAGTAAAAGAGCAGAGTTCTGGATTTTCAAGTTAATTATTCCTAGCCCTCCCTTTTTCTTAGGTTTGCACACCATATTCCAGGCTGCAAGTGATTGAGCTTTTTCTTTTCCTCTTTTACCTCCACAAGCAATGTCTTTCTTGCTCTATCAATAACCTTCAATGACACCCAGTAGGAATAACAAAAGAGACTAGCACATAGTATGTTGGCAATGAAGACAAAACAGAATTCACTAGCACCAGTCTATCCCCATAGGACAGAAAAGAGGAGGTGGCAAGATAGTCTCCTTTCAACTCTATCAATCAAAAGGTGAGAAATCCTTGATAGTGGGCCTGGTTGTACCCATAGGCAAACCCAGATAAGTGAAAGGCATTGAACCCAGTTTTTCACTGAAAAAAATCAGCCAAAGTACTAGCTTCCTCAGAAGTTAAATTGATAGGGATCATAGATGATCTATGGAAGTTGATTTTCAGGCCTGTAAAGGCAGCATAAATATTAAGAATATCCTTGAAAACTTCCAGGTCTTTGGTACATGCTGGAAGTACCACAATAGTATCAACAGCATACTGAATGATAGGAAAATCTTTTGCACTGGGATAGGAGAGGGAAAGGAGACCATCAGAGTAAGCTTTATTGACCAAACTCTGTAATAAATCTGCTCCTTCAACAAAAAGAAGTGGAGACAATGATCTCCCTGTCTAACTCCTCTTTTGCAGTGGAATTTCTTCCCAGGTATTCCATTAAGCAGAACAGAAGAGAACCTGAAGATAGAATTCTCTGACCCAATTCAGGAACAAATCTGGAAATCCTTTGAACTTCAAGACTTGCAAAATGGCTTCATGGTCCAAAGTGTCAAAAGCTTTTTCAAAGTCAATCTTGAGAACCACAATTTTCTTGTTTGACTGTTGACATTGATGCAGAAACTCAAAAGACCAAGCAAGGCAGTCTTGGATAGTTCTTCCCCTTAATAAATCCATATTGATTATCATGAATTGTATCACAAATCACATTTTGCAGTCTATTAGCAATAAGCTTGGTGACAAATTTGAGACAAGTATTAGTCAAGGATATAGGTCTGAAATCATTGACAGTTTCAGGTGAGTTGGATTTAGGAATCAGAGTTATATATGAATCATTAATACTTTGTAATGATAGAGACCCTGAGTGGAAATCATGGCAGAGTTGAGTGAAATCATCCTTTAACACCTCCCAGCATTTTTTTACAAAGAGCCCATTGAAACCATCAGGGCCAGGTGCTCTATCAATTTTAAGGGATTTCATAACTAGATGTAATCTCCTCTGCAAGTAAAAGGCTCAACCAAGCACTGTAAACTAACAGTTGGATGAATGATATCAGATAAGTCTAAGAGCTGTGATGTGACAGAAGAAACTCCCATTCTGTCTTTAAAACATTTCCAAAATGCAGCTGCTTTGTGATGATGATCTATCAAAGAGACACCATCCTCATTTTTAATTTCTGCAATAGTGTTAAATCTATAACGCTCTGTGGCTTTTGCATGGAAGAATTTGGTATTCTCTCCACCAAGCTGTACCCATCTGATAGTGCATCTATTCTTCCAATAGGCAGACTGTGATAAAAGCAATTTATGCAAATGAGTTTTAAACTATATTCCTGAAATTAAATTCAGGTCTGCTGAGGTTCCTCTCCTCCTCCCAGTGTATCCAAGATCAAAATCACTTTATTGCATTTAGCAATTAAAAGCTTCAGATTAGAAAGATTTCTTCCCCACCTTTTTAGTTCATGTCTGATGTTTTTTAACTTAGCAGTAATAGTGGCCGCGATGTTATTCTTCCTAACAGGCCAATTCCAGACTCTAATAATAAGTTCCATAAATCCAGGTTGATGTATCCAGTGATTTTCAAAACGAAATACCTGAGCTTTAGGAATGTTTGTGGAAATTGAAACAACACAAGGTACATGATCAGATGTTGATTTAGCAAGGGGCATAACCAAAGTGTTTGGATAATTCAAAGTCCACCAAGTGCTAGTAAAGAACCAATCTAGTTGCTCAAGTAATGGTTGATCTTGCATATTAGACCAGGTAAAGGATCTTCCTTTTAGAGGCAATTCAATCAGACCAAGATGACTAATAATTTCATTGAAAATGAAAATATCATTCATATCAGCTCCAGGTTTGTTCCTGTTATCCACTGATCTAATAAAATTGAAATCTCCCACTATTAACCAATTTTCATATGTAGGAATATTTAAATCAAAAAGCCATTGAACAAATAAATCCCTGTCTAGGCCACTGCAAGGACCATAAACATTAACCAGGGTCCATGTAGAGAGGTTGTGCTTTGAGGTAAAATTAATCCTAATAGCAGATTTGAAGCAGTCAATCAGTTCTCCATCAAAAATGGAGCTGTTCCATAGAACAATAATACCTCCAGAAGCTCCCACAGATGGTTGGAAAACAAATTTATCAAATCTTTTTGGACAAAAAGATCTAATGAAACTGTGATCAAAATTCTCACATTTAGTTTCTTGTAGGCAGATAATTGCACATTGGCTCTCCTCAATTTTGTTATAAACCAAAATTCTTTTATTTTTATCATTTAAGCCCCTGACATTCCAGTCCATCACTCTCCAATCCAAGAATATATGTGATGTATTATCCATTAATATTGGAATAAAAAGGAGCAATATAGCTAGACCAGCCAGCTACCAAATAAACCCCAGGCACCAGAGTAGGATAACAATAATAAGGACATCTCAGTTCCACAGATAAACACTTATGAAATAGATCCATTACAACATAATATGCCCAGGAGATGATCAGAAAACACAATAGAAATCCAGACCAAAAGACATTACATAAATTTTTGTCTAACATTATTTTCCTTGGTCTTTTGGAGAAGCAGGAGCAGCATCAAGCTTGTCCTCAGTGAGCTCTTCCTCTGCAATCTCAAGAGCTTTCCCCACCTGCTAGAGAATCACTATTGGAGTGTGTGGGGTGACAGAGGCACTGTCCTCTTGAGGTCTAGCAGACCTTGGCTTCTTTCTGGGCTGTGGATTGTCCTGCATGGCCACCAACTTAAATCCATTATTCAGAGCAGCTTGTCTAGTGCTACGTCTGACAGAAGATTCCACAGAAGGAGTGTCCCATTTGCACATTCTCCTTTTCCTTGCAGTGACAGCAGAGGTAGGTGGTGTGGAGGAATCAATTTCCTCAACTGTAGCAGAGGGCAGTGTGCCAGATGAGCTAGAGGAGCCCTCCAGGCACAGGCTTCTATCAGTTCTCTGTGCCTTGAAAAATCTTCTCTTTGCATTGAACTGAAAATTGGTTCCCTTAAAAGGAACAAAAGCATCAGAGATCATTGAGAAAGGGCTTGGGGAGAGCCCACTGGGCCTGGCAGCAGACTGACACAAAAAGGGAACTAATTTGGACAACAGCTTATCCCACTGCATAGAAGGGGGCAGAACAGGCCCATACATGTGTGCATTTGCCTGGACCCATGGCCAGACAAGGAGACCAGGGGCAGCATTGGGTGCAGCAGTGGCAGTGTGAACCTGCAACATATTGACCATCAGTACATTCTGATTTACAGAATTATCAGAATCAGAGCTAACTGTCGAATTGGACTCATGCTGGGGGAAGAGGTGATCCCAGCCACCAACTTGCCCAGCAGCAGGGCCTTGGTCCTCCATTACATCATCATTTGGCTGCTGCACTGGAAAATCTGCAGCAGGTGGTTGTTCATTCCATCCAAGTTCAGGATATTGTGGCAGTCCAAAATTGCCATGATCCTCTTGCATATGCCCAGGCAGAGGATGAGGATTCCCATCCAATGGCATCTGATCTTCATCTGGGGGCAACACTTCATTAAACTCAGCAGAAAGTAAATAACAGGGAGCAGTCCATGACTCCCTGGCAGCACCCAAAGAACTGTAATTGCCAAAGACAATGTCTCTTGGAACAAGCTGTGGCGAGATGAAGGTGACATAAACAAGGGTCCTGTCCAAGAGACCATCTAGATGATGCCAATGATGAAATCTCCCAAAGGGAGCAACTGCATTAGCAAGATCCCTCTCATTACGGAAGTCAAAAGGTACTCCCAACAGCATAATCCATCCCGTACGAGTACCAAAAGCAGATCGGTGCATTTGCAAGCGATTGTCATGGTTTACAAACCGCACAAAAATATTCTCCTGCAACTCGTAGGGTCCATTCTGAACCAAGGCAGTACGCGCAGCAGGGCTATGCATCTTAAAGAGTCCAGTACCAAAAAGGCATGGCTGTGCATCCTCAACAACTCTCTGGAGAGTTTGCTCGATATAGACACGAACCTGATGACGCCAGAACTGCTCCTCCTCTGGCAACTGCTCTGGCTCCACAATGGCGACGCAATAAACTTCATGATTTCTTGCAGGTGGAACAGCAGGCGTGTAGAAGGAGCGGGGCAGCCTTGTAGGTCCACCGTCTATGACTTGGA